>JAHFWJ010000101.1:0-1200000 GCA_028555115.1 Himalopsyche japonica
CTCACTAGCTAAAAGAAATCAGCTGTATTTTAAATATAAATGTTAGGTTTGACTTATTAAAAACTGTATGAGAAAGAATATAGAAAACTCCAATTAAAAATATTTATATATCGACAATATTGATAACTTTTATTGCTCCAGAATCGAGATTCACACATAATATCTAACCTTATCAATAATTGTTCCAAATCAATCACTTCAAACTAATTCATTGATCTATCAAAATGTATCAGTGAGATTTACTTTTGCTGTTTTTGAATTTTCCTGGCTTCCTGTAAAACAGCAGTTTACAGATAATCATGATAAAAGAGTAAGCTGTAATACCAACGGCGCAAGCTATAACAATAAGCACTACTGCGACATCTATCAAATGATATTCGTACCAACTAAGATCTAGTATCGGAGATCTCATGTGAGTGGCGCCACTGTGTCTTATCACATATTCGATCCAAAACATGGCCGTCTCCATCGGACTATTGGGTTTATCTCTAAATCTTTTAGAGACATCTTTGGCTCTCCGTTGGTAGCTCGGCTCGCTAAGAACTTTGTCTAGCGCTTCTTTGAACGTTATCTCCGAAAGATCTACATATGAGACCTCGACGCCATAACCGAGATTCACCGCCTTTGCTGTGTTAAGGAATTGATCTCCGTAGAAAGGCATTCCAACAATTGGAACACCGAAGTATATGGCTTCTTGCGCCCCAAGTAAGCCACCATGCGTTATGAAGGCCTTTATTTTAGGATGAGCTGAAAGTCAGAAACAATGTATGTTACAAATGTAAATATACATACATTCCCTCGTTTTTATAAAACTATTTATTTCATAAGAGATGTCATCTATGAATATAACAAAAAAAAATATTTCTAATCATTATAGTCCACGGTGAGAAATGTTAATGAAATCATTTTATTTCGTTTTACGTTTACATTTTTGTCAGAGAAATAAAATAGTATACATTCCATAATACGTCATGAAAACGCTTTTTGTATGAAGTATGATTTTAAGATATTTAAATATTTAAGAATTTTTTGTTAGATTAAAATAAATATACATATTTGCATGACTATTTCTATAAAAGATATCATTTAAAAATCATTTTATATAATAAATGTTTTAGGTGTCCTGGTTAATGAAATGATAATATTTTTTACAGAATGCAATATTCGCCAATATGAATTTACTAACCTAATATTTCTGCTTGTGGTAACCATTTCGACAGAAGCACATTTTCTGATGCCTTTGGTCGATTTTCGTCATCTTCCCACTTCCACAAAACACGTAGTTTCGATTGGGAAAAAACTTTCAAAAATGCTGCCAATTTTTTCGACGGCATTTTACAACTCTTGATAATTGTGCCTAAACTAAAAAATATAAATCCTTCTGGTGCTTCATCCATGAATTTTTTTAGGTCCTGGAAATAAATAAATAAATCTTACGTAGAAGATATTTTGAAATCTGCTTCACCAAAGCAATTTTTGCTGAAAAATTAAAAAAATAATGACTAAGCGGAATTCATTAATTCAAAATACTCTATATAACTCTGACTTGTTATAAAAAAGGAAAAGTATTTATAATTTATAATAATATTAAATATTTAATGTTCAGAAATATTTATCGAAATGTAGCTGATTTTCAAATAAGTTTTATCTGTCTTTTGAATCTTTAATCAATAATTTCATGTTTGTCAAAAACTTTGCCAGTCCTTATTTGGACAAGACTTGTGAAAAATAATACGATAAGTGAACATGTTTTCTTGTTTTCATAATTGTAAAATATAATTAGCGTACTGGATAATATTTTTTGAACGATATTTTATAGTTTGAGCTTCAATTTTTAGAAACATAAAGACTTATTTTTATTTGTGAAAGTTTCAAATTAGAGCAATAAAATAAGCATTGATTGTTTGAGTGTCCGTAACAATTCTCAGCCATATATTTTAACCAATAAAAATAAATTCGAATTCATGATAATTTAATGACATTTTTGAAGAATATTCACGTTGCTTTATTAGCCAAAATCGGGTCACAAAAGAATACAATTACGGTCTGTAGCAGTATTGAAAAAAAACGAAAAGTATATTTTCTGCTCTATTTAATACTACGTAAGAAGGTCTCAAAAAACTAATTATACCATAAAATGATGAATTTACCTGAAAGCCCAAAATAAATTTGCAAATGACATTTGAGAAGCTTTTCTTCTCTAATGATAGACTTTTGAAAGAAAAAGAAATACAAAACAAAACGTTATAAATATGCTTTGTAGTGCTTGACTATCTACTGATATCGAAGAAACTTGTTTCAAAAAACTGGCAAACATAAAGCAACTCACAAATAAAAAATGGTGATACCACTTTTGTTTCATTGTAACTCATAATACAACAAAATATTGTCGCATTTGTTGTTGTGGAATATACATTATATTTCCAAAATTTTATTTAGTATTTCATTACAATTTTGAAGATTATTTAAAAAAAAATAGAATACATATTAATCGACCTTTACTTTTGATTTGATTAATACTACCAAATATCAATTGCAATGTATAAGCTGTTACTTGTTGGTAGAGAGGCAATCTTTTAATTCATTATCAATCACACAGAACAAATCCAGTCCCGACCTTTGCGCAATTAGAAATAGTAATTAAATTTTTGTTTCATGTTATATATTTAATTTTAACGCATTTCCTCCAAGAAGTGTCAGTAAAACAACTATTAAGCTAATTAGTTAATTTTGATTGAATGTATAAATGAATTGATAATAGTGTTCGCGAAAAGCGAAACCGGCCCTGATCTAGAGATAGATAGATGAAATAGCAGTGAAAATTGTGTTTTTATTATTTGAAATAGTTTGCATGACAATACGTAAGCTGTTTTCTTTGAACGCATATCATTAAAATCTGTATAGTTTCTCAGATTTACACAGTATTTCTCGAACAAACAGTATATTGGATAAAATCATTGTAAGAGCACATACAAACGAAAAATATCTGTTTCGCAAAACATTGTAGAGGACAATTTGAGTTATTAACTTCAATAATTTTCAATTGATTCGTGTCGCCACTCTTTAGATCATTTAACGGCACTGTCTCTAACACCAATAACTTAAGCGATTTTGTACAAGGCGTTGCATTTCAATTAAGTCCAATTGCACTTACCAACTCTGCATAACATATATATTTTTATTAGACGCTTTAGAATGTCCAATTATTCTTCAAAGACATATGAAGCAGTAAGAGTCAGTGTTATTTATTAATCATCACCAACTTCGACAGCGATAACGAATTAGATACTTCCGTTTACTATACACGCTAATAATGTTTCGTATCCTTGTACGGTTATTACTGTCTTGGTGGAAATACATGATATTTTAAATTATATCAACACATTTTTAGTACTATTTTCACAATAAATGTTATTATCAGAGCCGGTTTTTCTCGTCGCGAGACCCTGAATATTAAATTTACAAAAAACGATATTTTTGTTATTTAAAATATTATTCGCATCCGTTTGAATATTGATTGATTATGTGCTAGTTTTGCAGAAATATTTTTTTAGATCGATTTTTTTAATCGGAATAAAAAAACAATGAAAATTAATTAAAATAATTTTCAATTTAAGGAATATTTCTATTATCTTTTGGTTGCAAAAAAATACGTTATGAATTTTATTTTACTTCATTCAAATGATACGTGACAAATGATTGTGGGGCATATTAGCAATCGATCTTAAGCTGTGTATTTTTTTAACCATAGCATACCTTCGGTAATTGATTTGTTTTCTTTATATGAACGCCTCCGACTTCTACGATTCCAGGAATATTTGGCCGTATTGTGTCTACACTGAAATGATTATTCGTCAAAATCATCGATATATTCAGTTCCAAGTCTTCAATACTTGGCAAAGGTAGCGATAAATGTGAAAAATGTTTCTCAGCCAAAATCTGTTGTTTGGGTAGATAGTAGTATTTTCTTCCAATTAAATCCGCAAAAGTGTAGACAGTATTTAAGATTCTCTGCCAAAAGTTCATACCACCGTAATGATTATAGAATTCAAATGGTGATACAGACAACAATAAGGGATTTCCCATTTGTCTATTTATAAAATGTGCCATCCCGAATGAAGAAAGCATCACAACTGGCGCTTTGTACTTGTGAGCCATTAATAGAAATGATTCTTGAAAAAAGGCTTCAGAAATTATTAAATCGAATTGCGAATTGTCGTGTTTGATGAAGTGTTTTACTGCTGTTGAGTTCAATGCAGTTTCTGTAAACCATAACAGACTTTCCCATCGACCCAACGTTTGTACCAGAAAAGACGGCGGCGAAGAAACATCGGCTTCGATTTCTTCTTCAGTTGGATCTGTAAATTATGAAAGTAACATGGAATATTTATGGAAAAAAAAATCTTGGAAAATATTGTATATGCAGCTTAAAGCATTCAAAAGTTTCTTCATACCTCGAAACACGAATTTGTCTTACGTAACATTTAATAATAAAAGTTAGACGTGTAGCAACTTTTGCTTTAATTCTGTTTTATGCTTAATCCCACTGCGGCTAAAATGGGTTGTCAATAGAAAATATTTGAACAAAAGTTTTAAGTGAGAGTTGCTTGTTACACAGTTGTAAAATTCTCTTTTTCAAAAACACTTCAAAGTGGTTAGCTTATTGCTCTTACTATGATCCTCTTTAAAGATTGAATAGATATAATGAAATATCAGATACAGTATTTATCTATGCGTTTCAACTAGAAATACATAAATTTGCTGATAAATCAAGTATGAAATTTTTGAAGATTCACACACATGACATCGACAAATACTCTCTTTATAACAAATTTTCACAAACAGTTTTAAATGATGACTCGTTGTATATTTTCTATGATCAGTTAATGTCTCAATTCAAACACCTCTCTAAACCTCTTTATTTTAACATAATTGCGCATATTTTTAGCGGCGTCATTCAATGTTTCAAGAAAAGATATATATCTCTCATGTAAGCAAGATCTAGAATTTTAAATTAGAAAATGCAGCATTGACTGTTAACGTGCACAAGCATTTAATTAGCCTTCTGAATAATAAACAAAAAATTTAGCTCTAGGTAACCATGGCCTGTAACAGATTAAAGCATAATACATTAAACTAAACCTATTTATTGACTCACGTAAAAGATATACCAAGCAAGAATATTTTGAAAAGTGTTGGTAAATTTATGAATAATATCGAAAAAATCAGTGTATATTTTAATGCAGAAATTAGCAATAATATGATAGTTGAATAAAAATATATACGTATTTTTTTTTCATTGTTGATTTCCAACAAACTGCAATTAGTCGTTTCGGTATTCGAGAGGTAAACAGTCATGGGACTAAGAAACAAAAACAAAAGGCACTAAATTGAAATTTATGCGTAATTGTGTCTTCTGAAATTTTTAGTAATAATTATTTTTACAGCTTTGAGTGTTTTATTAGTGTTACACAAAATAAAAATCGAATTGTAAAATAGTGGAAATCATACCTCCCCATATTGTTTTCCGATCAGCGAGGATTTGTTTGAGTTTCGAAGGAGGATTTTTCTCCTCGTAAGGAGTAATCAACGTCACATCATGCCCTCGCTCTGCCAACTCTCTTACGATGCTATGAGTAAAAATGCTGTGAGACTTGATGCACACTGGAAGGATCGCCAAAATTCTAGCTGACAAAACATCACTTGCCATACACATAAGAGTCAATACAAAGGCACTTTTAAATTTATTCATGGTCTTAAGAAGTGTGTATCATTTTTATGTTTGCTTTTAGTTCAAATCAATAGATATATTCCTATCGATATTGTATATATAATTATTCTAAGAAAATCTTCGCATAATTTATCATTATTTGTATAATATATTATATTATAAGTAAATAATATATATATTATAAGTAAACTATCAACTTTTCACGGCGTGCTGAGTGAATATAGGTACAGTGGAACCCCGATCAACCGTTCTCGCATAATACGTTTTCCCGGCTGGAACGCTTATTTTCTATAGTCCCGTCAAACTTCCATAAGAACAATGTTAAATAATCCCGTATTGACCGTTTCCCGATTCCCCGATTTCCGCAATAAGCCGTCTAAATATTTTGGTTCCGTCACAAATATTATCCCGATCGACCGTTTTTTTTGCATATTTCTCCGTATCTCGGCAAGCACGTTTGACATAGCCGAGTGCAGGTTTATGTCTAGACACGTTGGAATCCGCTGTACATGTTAGACGTAACGCATTGGTCGCATGTGCTATTTTTTAGGTTGAAATCCACCACACGCGAATTATTGTTTATGATGCAAATACATTTGCAGTTGTTTAAAATTAATAGTAATAATGATTCTGTACGTACAAACTTTTAGTAACAAGTCTTTGTTCCGATTAAAGTGCCAATTAACAAAGAAGCAAACTAACATAAAGGACTTTTTTAAAAAATAAATTTTATATACAGTATGTACAAGTAACTAATAAATAAATGTTTTTTACGATTTTACTTGTTTATTATTATTTGAAGCTTTCCCGCATTTACCGTTATTTTTTCAGAGTCCCTTGGAAAACGGAAAATCGAAGTTTCACTGCATATTTTCAAAATATTTTTTCCATAGACTGGCTTTTCGGAAAATTAATAATACTTTAATAAACAGCATAAAGCTAAAATTACTATTTTTATTCGTCATTCACGTCTCGTGTATAAAGGTAAACTAACCTTACTGTGTTAATATGAGCCAATTATTTAATATCTCTAGTCTAGACTTCAAAGTAGGGTTGGGGAATTTTATCATGGCAGAAGCGCGTGTGCAATTATCTGTTATCTTATAAGGCCATATTCAACAGTATTAAGTTATTGTTAATAATATTAACAGAATAATTTATGTAAATTTTATTTGCACAATCTATTGTGTAAGATAATTTAATCCCACAACTTGACAAACATAAAATTAATTATCATTATTTCTCTCAGAAACAGTAGTCTTATTATTGTGAGTTATTTCTCGGAAAATTTAGAAGAAATATTCTTTTTTTTAAGGAATATGTGCTTCTTTCCCACTATTATTTGCGTCGTTAAATTTTAACAAGTCAAATTAAACCATTTGAAATAAAGAATGCATTGTATACATATATACTCTTTCTAAAACATTTTTATAGGAGGTATCTTAATATGTCATCTCGTGTTTCTTTATATTGTTTGAAGAGCTATGACCTTTTATTATTATAATGATAAGAACATCGCTAGATTGTTATTGTGACAAAAATTTAATATGGTAGCGTTTTCTTTTTAACTTTTATTTGAACTGAAAACCAATACTTTCAATTTTTTAGGAATTATAAATAATATTTAAAATTATTATGCATTGACATTATATCAAGAATACATGATTATCGTCAAATTAAAACAAACAAAAACGAAATCAGACAACTTTTTTGTTTTAGATGTGTCAGTTCTGTTGTATCCGTGTGATAGAATGCCTGAAGATGCCGAAAGGCGAAACCCGCGTCGTTAGCGACAAAACATGTGGAATCGTTCAAAATTGTAACAATTCAAATTTGATATTGAAATTCCATCAAGCACCTTCAGTCGATATCATAAATTATGAAATCAGACAATATTAAAACAAATTAAACACATTTTTGGAACTTTTTTCGCAATTTCATAATATCAAGATCACTGATTGTCGTCAGCATAATCAAATGATAAAGTTAACGATGAGGGAAACAGATTCTGATTTTCAAATAATTAAATTGTGGATTTATGTAACATAATATAAAATTGTATTTAATTTATTTTTTATACAATGCGTTACCGCCAAGAAATGGCAATTAATATATCAAAAGTGAAAAACAGATATTATAATAATACATCTTGGTATTTACTCTTCCAAAATATGTAATAATAAATAAGTTTGTTTTGTGAAATCGTCGACGTTCAGGCAATAAACTTTACGTCGGAAACCGTATTCGATGACAAATAAAAATATATCATTATTTTGTCATTTTTATCCGACGCAAAAATGCATTCGTTTTGTAAATTCATATAAATAAGTATATTATAATATCAATGATAACCTGCACGGTGAGCTGTTTTCGTTTTATGTGGTATAAAAAATAAATAATTATAATGAAACCAGTATTCTTGATAATATTGCGACACATTCCACAGATAGTTTGTTCAATTAACGTATTCAATGTTTTCTAGCACGAAATTTACATTCTAAAAAATGATTTTTTCTTGAAAAGTTTCCAGACGTTTTATTTTATTTAAATTCAATTATCAGGTAAAAAATAGACGTTTCAATATTAAATAACTGATATTTCAGAAATATAATACTGTTTTGTACTATATTGATGGACATAATAAAATTTGTACACTTTAGAACCTTTAATTTTTACGAACTGTATTGCCATACAAATACTTAATTAATTTAAAATGTATTTATTATTAAAAAACCACGTCCTATTTTCATGAAAATTAAAAATTGTTTTAGTAAATATTTGATGTACTTTCACACACAAACGATATTTATAATGTTATATAATGGAAATTTATGATATATTATTTATATACTTTTTTACTTATCTAACCGCTAGCCAAGAGAAACTTGTGATAACTGAGTTTATATTCTCATATCAGAAAAAACATCATAGTTTTATTTGTTTAATTATTGTTTTGTCTCTATCCAGCTAATTTAATCTAGTGCTATAATGGAAAGAGAAAGAAGATGGAACGATATACAGCAGTGGGGACAAAAACTGCAGTTGCATGTTTGAATTTCACGATAAAATTGTTAGAAAACAGACACAGAAATGTTAAATGACATATTGATATCAAATAGTTTCTTAATTTAAAAACGTATGCATTTTAATCAAGGTGGCTACACTGGTATATTAATGTCACCATGTGACTTTAATTTATTATTCTAAGGTTACGAATCTCTTATTGTCGAACATAATATTGTTGTTTATTTTATACAGTAGAACCTCGATTATCCGGATTAATCGTGGACGAAGATAGTCCAGATAATGTCAAATCCGGATAATCGAAAAAAAATCATGATTGACATCAAAAGACAAATATATTTAGTATGTACCATTTTTTTCTGTAGATAAAATATCATTTTTTTTTTGATGCTATCAAATTGCGAATACTTTTAAGCAAACTTTCAAACCACTTCGTGAAGTAGCATGGCGACGTCTATACACCAAAAAGCTTCACAATGAGTAGGAGCAATATCTTTTCCCTCGCAAATTTCGTCTTCTTGATCTTGTTCCCATGAGGAAAATATTTCTTTAATTATTTCCTCATAATTCTAAATTTGGAATCCAAGATTGTTTACATCGCAATTTAGCCACACAGTTACTTCTTCGTCTTCATGACGTATGTTAACAGTAGACGCAATTTGCCACGTACATATCAGCAAATTCGTTATATTTTGGTTTATTTTTACCAATCCGGATAATCGAGGTACTACTGTAATAGCAAAATAGTAAATATTGAAAATCAAAGTGAGACTACTGTATTTTTCAATGTCATTGGCTGAATTGCTTACGTTTCTCTTTCGTTCAAACACTAACTGGGAAAGTCTCATTTTTTAAATTTTACTTTTCACCAAAGTAACGTATTTTTGTGATGTTTAAAATTACAACGCTCATTCGGTCATTAAAAGAAGCGAGAACAATAGCTGAGGAGTACTCCTATCTTCTATCAGTACTTTTTGAAAAATATTCTTAATTAAAAAGCAACTTTCAAAGAAAAAATGTCCTTAGAAATACATTTGCACTACATAAACATAAAATAAAAAAAAATGGTTTTGTTGCCTAATGGTTAAAACTCTGCCATCCTATTCAATCAGTATACACAAGATTAATTTGAAGAACAGAAAATGGATTTGAGAACCAATAAATAGATTTGTATTTATACACATGACTTTGAAACTGAAGAAAAGAAGTTGATTGACCTAACAACTACCATTTTTCATTAAATCATCTTTTTTGGGATACTCCGATAGGATTCTACAATACAGTGGAACCCCTAATTACACTGCTATGTATTTTATCTTCTAGTAACTTAATATGTCGTCCATAATTATAGTGTTTTTCAAATCTATAAATAATGTTAGTTTTTCATTTCGTGAAAAAAATCACTAATATAAGTATGAGATCGACTCCCCCAATTACACTACTCTAAATGACACTTTCCTAACCTTATCATAAATTTAAGTTTTACTGTATATACGACACATTAAGGTCTGGCATGGTTTAAAAAACATATCGAATATGTTCCCAGAAAATATTTCTGTTCGTCACAGTTTTTAATTTGAATTCAATAAATTTCGGCTATTATAAATGAACAGTACATTTTGATGTGTGTAAACTTGATGGATAACGTAGGGGTTGTTGTAAATGAATGTGCCATACTGAGTATATTCTTAAAAGCTTCAGTTAAAATGATACAAAACTTAAAATATCATGAAAGAGTATATTATTTTTGCTATATAAATTAATTTAGAATCCGTTTTCCAATAATACATAGTATAAAATACATCAGTGTATAATATGAATACTTAAAAGAAAACATTTTATCACAGCGTTTATTTTGGTAGCATCACAAATAATACACAAAAAATTATATATTTAAATAATTAATTATTTTATGACATGTGAAATACATAAACGAAATATTTTGATAAAGTTAAATTTTAATTGATATTCATTTAAATAAAGTAAAATATGTAAATCTATAATACTGTTTAAAAGAATTCAGTTTTTTTTAGTAATGGAACCGAGCCTGATTTTTCTATACTTACTTTAACGTGTAATCACCTCGTACAATAACAATCAAGTGTTCTATAATCTTCGGTTATTAGTATAGCCTTTATAGCTAAGTTTTTCTTTCTATTTTAAAATAAATAGTTTCATTTCCGTTTCTTATCTGACTTTTGCTTCAAGCTTTTTTCTGTCTTTTTAATCTTCAATTCTTTCTTCGTACATAGAATATTTTTAATAATGTTTTTAACAATACACAATACAATTAGAATAAACAATAAAGCCCCCGCAAAAACTGATAAAACATCCAAATTGTAATAAATATACCAAGGCATATTTGATAAGGGCGATTTTAATAGGTTTTCATCTTTATGTTTAATAATATAATCAATCCAATAGGCTGCGTGGTGTAATGGATTTACTGGTCTGTCTTTTAATTTCTCTGAAATTTTTTTAGCACTAGTTTTGAAGCTTGGATTCTTCGCAATGTTCCGTAAAATATCTTTGAGAGTTGCTTCGGTAATTTGGTTGAATTCTAAAACGACTCCAGCACCCTTATCAGCTATATTTGCAAGGTTGACAAACTGATCTGCAAATACAGGTATTCCTATAACCGGAACTGCCTGATACATTGCTTCCAGAATACTGAGTTTTCCGCCGTGGTTTATAAAAGCTAAAATATTTGGATGACCTGGAATGAGAAAAAAAAAATTTTTTTTACAGGATATACTGCAGTTAATTTCTCAAAACCATCTAAATCTTATTTTAAAAAAATATTGTTAAACTTGTACAGAATGACTTTTGGCGAAAAATGAGACTCAAACAACATATTTTTCATCGAAAATAATAGAAAGACATGGAATTGTATAAAGTTGCAACAATTCAAATTTAATATTAAAGTTCCATCAAGCACCTTCAGTCGATATCATAAATTATAAAAATTGATTACTCATTTTATCATAATCTTACTGACTGAATAGTTAAAAATACTTAATATTTTTGAAACTATACAGTGAAATGTTAATTTTTAATGTATCTATAATAACAATATTAATTATATTAAACGGATTAATGGAAAATAGAATTTATAGATTTTTCAAGGATCATCAATTTTTTGATTGAATTGGCATTCACTTGGTAGAACTCTACACTGAATACACTGCTATTTTATTCACCGTGTTATCATCAATTTTATTTACATCATATTGTTGTCATACTACAATATTATAATATTTCAAAGATAAATTTCAGGCTTTTATGATGACATATACAATATATACACTTCTTACTACCATTTAAAATATGTATTTCCTAATACTGAAGCTTTTAAATTGAGTCAAGAATTTTTAAGGCATTTATAATATTTGGATGTTGAAATTTCGCTTATACATATGTTTCACAAAAAAAAAAAAAAACTCACCAAATATACAGTAAGCATGAAACGGTTAAAAGTTTAAATATTCACCAACCTAATATATCATACTGTGGAAGCCATTTTGATGCGTAAATATTTTTATCTTTTGGCGGGTCGCTCCCTTCCCATTTCCAAACAACCCTGAGATTAAGATCGCTGAAAACTTTGATTAAAGCATTTAATTTTTCTTTATCTATGTGTGTACTTTTTATGTGGGATCCAAATGCAATTAGGATTGCTCCGTTTTTGGCTCCGTCCAGAAAACTTTGTATATCCTGAAACAATTAGGAAGGTTCAGTATATATCTCATGCTTACGTTTTTACATATGTATTTATAAAAAAAACAAAACTAATTATTAACCACCAACACAAAAGTAAAATTTACGGTATAGTCAAGAGTGTTATGAAGTGAATAATACGAAACCACGACAATTTTTGCCAATTTTATATGCATATATGAATATATATATATCTTTTTCATAACAACATTAACGAAGCAGAATTTTTAAGTCAAGGGTGTCTAACCAAATGATCACTGGGAGCTATGTTTTTATTTTAAATATTCTTGGGATCGAATTCTAATAAGATTCTTATGGAAAATTTTATTGGTATTTTATATCACACATAAATTATCTCTGTTCGCTTATTCCCGAATATTCACGAATCATGTCGATTGTTCGATTTTCGGGGTCAGTATTTTTATTAGATTGTAAAAAATCATTTTTTTTATATGTTTCGGGATCGACCAAATTTTGGCTTGCAATCGACCGGTTGGTCACATCAGTGTACTACACTTTTAAATAATAAAAAAAAAAATAATCGTCGGATAACGATTTAAATTCAGCTAATCACAGTTCTTAAGACCTGCTTAAGAATCGAGTTCAAGGATCTGGAAGAGATTTTTTTTTTTGATACTTGTAAACTTTTTCACTCGATTACAGGACTAGCAAAAAAACCAAAGAGAAAAATAAATATATTAATTCTCACCTGTGGTAATTTTTTTCCTGGCTTAATATGTGCTCCAGCAACTTCTATTATACCAGGAACTGATGGCACAACCATATCACATGAGAAATGAGTATTCAATATCACCATTGAAATACGTTTCTCTAGCTCTTTTAGACAAGGCAAAGGCTGTTGTAAGCTTTTAAAATATTTTTCGGCAATTTCTTGTTGCTTTGGAAAATGATAAAAATCTCGTCCCATTTTTGAAAACGTACTTACAATCACATTTAAAACTCTTTGGAATAATCCAGAAATAATTCCCGACCTAAACATGTCGTTAGGAACATAAGAATTTGGTAAATAGCTTCCCATTATATCAAACATCTGCTGGTTATATGTAGACGAAGATATTAGCGCCAAAGGTGCTTTGTATTTGTGTGAAAACATTAACATATGTTCTTGATAGAACTGTTCTACGATTATAAGATCGAATTCGCTCTTGTCATTTTTTATGAAGCTTGGAATGACTCCAGTAGCCATAACATCGTGTGATATAAAATCAGATTTTTGCCAGTTTGAGAAAATCTGCTGTAAAGCTGTATCATTTGAAATTTGGAATATATCTTCTATTTCATCTGCAAAGCAAAATATTCGTATGTTTTAATTTACAAAAGAATACATTAAATACCGCCAAATACAGTGCAAAAAAAAAATTTCAATTAACAGGATTAACGGGTATTGTAAACTGATAATAAATCATTGATAGTCTACCAAAAGAATTTTTTCTGAATACATTTTTCAGAATCTTGAAAGTGGAGATATAAGGTTTTTTCACTTCTAATTTGATGATTTGTTATATACCTATTTCTCGAGCTTATTCTTGTAAAATTATATAAAAGCTTCTCTCCTGTGAAGGACTTTAATGGGAGAAATAATTAGTCAACTAACTCGAATGAAAGTGGTTCTACGTGTAAAGCTTATAAAAGTAACCAGTACTAGTTTATAACAGTACCGTTCACATTTTTATAATGATCTGAAAGAATTTTGCTTATTTTAAATTTAAAAACAATGTATCAATATATTTTTCTACAAGGGTATATATGATAGAAACTGATCCTTAATATTGAATCACCATGCATTTGTCATACAAAAAAAAACTTATAAATAACTTAAAGTATGACAGCAATTCATTATAGAAATGCCATATTCAGTTTATTGATTGAATTGCCATTCACTTGAAAGAACTCTATTATAACACGGTGAAAAAAGATATGTCGATCACCATTGCTTAACCCCCTGCGGGGTGCTTCTTTGTTTCTGTAATATACCATTACCGTGCTATACGTAAACTTTTAGTTGCCTTCTTAGTTTCATTTACAATTTTTAGTTTTATTGCGAGCAGAAACATGCTAGGTCGTTAAACAGGAGAAAAGATGTATTGTGTACCTTTTCTACACAGCTATAAATAGATAAAGAAATGTTCGTTTAAGCATAGTTCTGACGATGGCGTGAGCCGAAATTGCTATATATCAACTATATATAAAAAAAAAATGTAGAACTAAAATGCATTGCTATTTTTTTTTCACCGTGTGCTGTATTAAGCTTTGAGATTTATTCAAATTCATCGTGTTCAATTTAAGAAAAAATAATGACTAAAATATTTCATACATACATTTTGTGATATCAAAGTTTTCCCATACTGGAATTTGTTTATAATTGGGTGGCGGGTTCTTCTCCAAATTTGTAGTGATGATGGTAACACTGTGACCTTTCCTTGCAACGTGTGTCATCACCGAGTGTATGAAAATCGAATGAGACTTGCCAAAGAAGGGAGCAACAACCAGGATATTTGCCGATTCACATTCTTTTATACTTAGTAAAGCCAAAATGCTTAGTAGTTTACTGATTCTAGTAATCTGAAAATAAATTAATCAAATATCAAACCGCGACAAAGTTCAGCCATGCAGAAATACTATTTCTATCGATTGTTCATTTCACAAACGCTTACTTTTTAAAATTATATAAAATTAATTTTATTTCTAAAAAAAACCATCTCATATAAAATTATAATCACACAGATTGTTTGTGGACTTCTTACAAATAATATTGAGTATAAAAATCCAAAAGTCTTTTAAAATTGTTTATAAAACGATTATATTCTCAAGTCAAGCTTAATTGTCAATAGAAATTATTTGTAAAAGCTTTTCTTGGTAGATTATTTCCCTTTCACTGAGTGAGAGAAATGTGATTGAAGTTTTCTGTAACACGGATGGACTAATGATAATCAATAGTTTACAGCGTTGTAAATAAGTATATTAGCTAAATATATTCATAACTTAATCAATTTAAAACTTAGATAATCGTTTGTTTTATACATAATCGAAAAAATAATGCCATACATATTGACAAATTAAAGCTATTGGAATCAGCAAATGGTGCTAGTCATATATTACCATTAAAATTTAATTGGAAAAAAATACTAAAATTGATTTTAAAATTAGGATACAAGTGAAATAAAAATTTGCCGCAAGAATTAAATTATTCATATTTTTAGTTGATTAAACTTATATGCTTCTTTTTTTAATTTTTATGTTCTTTTTTTCACTCTATAAAATGAATTTGTGGTAAAAAGTCAATTTAGATTAATATGTTTTTGTTACATAATTAACTTAATTGTACGTTGTATGAATTGAAGAAGCGAAACACGTGTCAAATTATTAAGTTTGGTTCAACAATGTATGCCACATGGACTCAACTTTATTAAATTTTCTTTTTTTAAGTCAATGCAGTTTTATAGAAATATTTCAACATTCAAATAATATTTAATACTTTTGATTAACTATGACAAACAAAAAAAAATATCAGTATACACATGTATTTCAATAATATTTACATAGATTAGACAAAACAACATAGATTAGACAAAACAACATAGATAACACTAAAATATATCAAAATTTAATTTAATACATGAATATTAAATAGGTAGGAAAACAAAACTTAAAACAAAATTTAAAAAAATAAACTGATGAAACTGACTCATTCATATATAACACAATACTTATATAAGCTGATTAAAATTGAATATTATGATTACTTACCATTCTTACACT
Organism: Himalopsyche japonica; assembly: GCA_028555115.1. Lineage (NCBI taxonomy): Eukaryota > Metazoa > Arthropoda > Insecta > Trichoptera > Rhyacophilidae > Himalopsyche > Himalopsyche japonica. Next base: position 16,253 of record JAHFWJ010000101.1, read on the forward strand.
GTTAAATTACAACTGAGATTGAAATTATACTGATTTATGTGGCTTGAATAAGTTTGATTTATGGATATGAATTGAATTAACAAATTTAACACTGAGCCACGCTATTCGGTTGCCAGGAAATGTAACTTTTTACTGTTACTAAATCTTATAAGCATTGTACTAGTGATGTCAGTATTTACTGTTCTATCGATACTTGTTATTAATATCGACAAGTAGACACTTAATTTAACATGATCATTCTTATTTGACACATTAAATGTTATTTAGTTAAAATGACACATGTATGTAGCATCGCGAATAACGAAAATTAATACAAATATGTCAATAAATTTCACTATTTTTTTAATCGACAACTAATACCTATTTATGAATAATAAAGTGTTACATACAAAACTATTTTTTTTAAATTAATCAAAATCATTGTGAATATATTTCTAGTTTTTTTCCTCACCCATTTCAACAAATTTTAACTTCTTCACTTATGATGACTGTTGTATTCAAATCGCGGTACCAAGCGACAAAATCAATATGCTGTTTACATTATCCAATTTCTAATATATATTCAATTATTTTTAAAAAGTCCATTTATGTTCTAACGAGCAGTTTATATTCGTAAAACTATATATTTTATATGAGAATCTTTAAAAAAGTATTCAGTCATCCTGTTAAAATTTTTGAAGAATCGAACATAAATAAAACTAATGTCTTATTTTTTTATATATCCCTAAATTATTCACCATTATTTTGCACCCAATTTTTTTAATCGTTTTTATGATCGTACCTGTTTCGTACGATATTTCATATGTTAAGCATATAATTATTTGTCGTATAATAGTGTTGTTATCTTATCATATTGCATGTGTCAGCAATTAATTTTTAATATGAAATATAATTGCAAATATGTATTTCGATTAATAATATCAATTTTTAAATTGAAGCTTGCATAGGTCTTAGCGCAAGATTCTCAATATTTTTTTTTATAAAACATTTAATAGTGACAACATTTACATAAAATTGGTAGAGAAAAACCACACAACCAATTTGAATAGTAAAATGGTTTGATTATTAAAATATGTTAATATGTTTATCGATTTTATCGACAAGACTTACTAAACAACTATAAAAGTTCATTTATCATATGTAAACTATTTTATTCTTTATATCGATCTAAACAAATATTTTAGTTATTTTTAGTATTCATTTATAAAGTATCGATACCACGAATCACTTCTAGTACGTCACATCACTAGTTTTGATTACTTAGTAGTATTGGTGCAAATAAGTGTGTCGGAGTCCAGAGTCGTACTTGGTTTTTAGCGACGCTCTGTTAAAAATGAATCACCACAAACATTATCATGATATTATAATTTTGACAAGGCATTGCAGATATTTGCAAATACTGAGTGGCATATATTGAAAAAAAGTTAATTGTCTTAAAATTATGAAACTTGTTGTCAAGAAGTAGTAGTGCATTACATAAATTTGGCATTGCGCCAAATATTTGAAATGTCGTAGCTCCAACCCAACAAAAATAAACATTTTTTTCTCTCAATATTCTCTAATCATTCTTCTATGTAACAGAAAATACCGCTTTGACAAAATACACTCAAACAGTGCCTAGTAGCGATGAGAAATTTCCTTTTGCTCTTGTGGTTTGAATATTTTTCTCGTGGGTACGGTCTGCGACGATAGTTTCGATTTCAAACAATTATTATATACTTAAATTGACGGATAATATTTTGTAAGCACTTACCCTCTATATCATCAGCAAAAATGGTATATATTATGTATAACACTAATCACCTTTAAGGTGTTAACTGTCACTTCTTGATGGAATGACATGATATTTAAAAAAATAAAAATACTTTTTTTTTTACTTATTTCCACAATGTATTTTACAATCAGGACCGGTTTCGCTAATCACGAGCATGATCAACTGATTATTGTATATACACTATTATAATAAAGATAAAAAATGTTTACTTACATCATACATATTATGAACAAAATGTTGTTCATTTTTATTCTGAAAATTTTACCGTATGACAGTACGAATTTAACTATCAAATTATTAAATATTTATATTTATGTCTTCTTCGATAAAACTGCGATAAATTAAAAACATATTTTTATGTCAGTGAAAATTTCTTTAAGAAACATCAAAATATTATGGTTAATAATAAGACTTTTTTACGATAATTTACAGAGTACGTCACTGAGTATTACAGGTCTCAATCATTATGAAAAAAATGATACCCAAATAGAGAAAGTACACTGTGCTCGGATTGTCGGTTTCTAGAGAAGTTTATTTTCCGACATATAATGTTACCTGATATAAGAATGTGTCAGTTTTATTATGACTAAAAATATTCAATTTGAAACTAAAAAGATGTAGAAAACTGTCAGATAGTATCTGTATTATTGCAGCTATACATTTTGCATCGCTTATATATTGTACAAAACATATAGCTAAATATAAAAATAAAATTATTTTAATAACTTCTGATTTAATTATAATGATATTCAATTTTGGAAAGAAAATATTATGACTAATGCAGTCTTATCAACTATAATTAACTTACATTTAAATGGAATTGGATACACTAATAATAATTAGAATATATTGGGATTGTTTTTTTTAGCTTGTATACTCTCGAATAAGATAGAGCAAGTGAAGAGTTGTTCGTTTGATAGAGCGGTTGAACTTAAGTGGTTTCTTTTTTTTCATAATAAAATATTTTATTATCTTTTGTGTTTTTACGCAATAATTTAGTACATAATTCAACAACTCAAACTTAACATAAAACTTTCTCAGTCGATATCGAAAATTATTAAAAATTAAGTTTTTTAGTGATAACTGTATTGAATTGAAGAATATTTAATTTTTCATATTTTTTTATTACTTATGTAAAGTTGACAATACTTAACAATTCTTTGAAAGCGTTTTAAAACACATCCTCATAATCATAAAAGAGGTCAATATGTATTATAATGTTAAAAATTAATACAAATATTGCTTAACTGGCGAGACCATTGTTCAAAACTTTACAGTCGAGGTTAAGAAAAGGTTATTTTCTTTTTTTACAACGTTTGGCTAATACATAGGTTCCCAACCTTTTTCGGGTGGCGACCCCTTTTCATAAAATCTATTTGACCCACGACTCCCACATACAATCCAAAAGCATACAAAAAATATTTTTTTTAGTTAACCATATAAGTTGGCGACCCGCAGGTTGGGAGCCTACGGTCTAATCTAATTGTCAGTTTTTTCAGTATTATACCCATTGTCATAATATTTTTTTTTACAATTTTTCACCTTCAACACTTTTAAAAAATGAAGGAAAGAAAGTGGAGCTTTTATACTCAAAACACAATCTTTCTCTTCATTATCATTAACTCCTCTGATGCTGAACTGGTGATGTCAATTTTAGTCTCGTCTAGTTTATATTAAGTAACCTGAAGACAAATAAAAGCGTCTGAATTTTAAATACATTATCTGCTCCTGTTTTTAAAAATGTGTGTAAATGTTTTTTCACATTTATAAGAAAAGCTGAACTCAAACAAAAATGTCGATATTATTATTTAAATTTTTTTAAATTTATGTCGTGTTTGTGATATAGATTATTTTTGTATATTATGCATTATTTGTAGAACACAAGGGGGCTTCTTTAAATTACCAAATAGATATACGCAGGTCTTTATACAATAGTTTGGTGTTTTCAGCGCTACAATGTTTTTAAAGATTTGTAACACAAAATTGGGGCAAAAATTTTCTTGCTCTGTTATACCAAAATGTGTGAGATTCATAACATCAGTACATAACAAATGATAGAAAAAGAAACCTGTGTATTTTTTCAATATGCGTTTATTTATTTACGTTTTTTATCTGTATTTTTTTGCATACTTTTGCACGATCGTAAAAACAAACATCTAATTTTACGAATGAAAAATTTGCAAACAACAATATTAAAATACAATGTGACTGCCAACAAAATAAAATACACAATAAATACATCCACAGCATAATATTTGTACCAAGCCATATCAACAACTGGCGACTTCATGAAATGTGCTCCTTTGTGTCTCATCACGTATTCTATCCAATACATTGCAGTTTCCATTGGAGATCTAATCTGATCGTGGTATGCGGCTGATATATACTTCGCAGCCTCAGCGTAAGACTTATCATGAAGTATCTTATCAAGTGCCTCTGATAATGTCTTCACGGAGAGTTCATCAAATACGAGAGAAATTCCCATTCCTCGCCTTTGCAGTTTGGCTATGTTCATGAACTGATCTCCATAAACAGGAACGCCGATAACTGGTACTCCATGATAAACTGCTTCCAAAGTACCATGCATTCCTGAATGGGATATGAATGCGATCAAATTTGGGTGGGCTAGAATCAAAATAAAATTAAAATCGCATTGTTAGAAAATTCGATTCGTTTCGTTATTCTGTGCGTAGACATCTCATTATTTTTGTCGTCTTTTTGAAACAAGCATTTTTGGTCTTAGAGGTGACGGCAAATAACGTAGTTATTTAATTTTCTGTTTTTCTGAGCCATTTAAAAATTTACTCAGAAATTGTTGTTTCAAACAAACTAATTGACATAATTTATGATATCGACTGAAGGTGCTAGATGGAATTTCAATTTCAAATTTGTCAGTTCTGTTGCATCCGTGTGATAGAATACCTGAAGATGTCGAAATGCGAAACCCGGGTCGCTAGTGATAAAACATGTGGAAGTTGTAACAGATCAAATTTGAAACTTATTGAGATTATCAAATCAATTGAAAGTATTTTCAATACAAAAATCTGAATCATTAAAGATTTATCAATGATAACATTATTTTAGTTTTGAATATCATACATCAACATACTGCTCAGTTAAGTTTTCTGAACAGTTAAGACGTTTTCTAACACAGAGTTAAAGCAAAGCTTGGAGAATTTTTGTTAAATTTTTCAGCGCTCAAATTTATCTTCCGTATTCTTAATAATATAAAAATACTTCATATTGGAACAATTTAGCGTCCTAGATCAACGTTTTAGCATTTGTCTATTCAATAGACTGTTTTGTAAGGTATTTCATTAATTTTTTACTAAATGTTTTATAAAATCTTGAGTAATTGCTATCAGGCTGACGTGTTTTACCTAGTATATCACTTTGCGGAATCCATTTAACCGCGAGAACATTTTTTAAGTGCGTTGGAGGGTTGTCATCTTCCCATTTCCACAACACTCGTTGTTTTAGATTACCAATCACAGTAAAAAAAGCTTTCTTTTTGCTTTCTTCCAGTTGGGAGCTTTTAAGTTGAGACCCAAAGCTTATCAGAATAACACCGTCTTTTGCTTCATCTAAAAATTTCTGGATATCCTAGAATAACATTTAAAATGTTAATATAACAAATATTTTATTAATGTTAGGTCTAAGTTATAAAAAAAAGAGAGGTTTTAAAAGTTCCTCATAATTTTTCCATCGCTGCAATTCTAAAATATAATTAAAATAAGTATATCTTATATAATATATTAAATGCTAAATTCTATATTTAAGGGGTTATGCTCCGTTTTATATGATTCAAAAGGATGCACGTAAGAATATTATTTAAAAATGCTGCTTCATTCACAATGCTGAAATACATACATCTATTTTGTAATTTTAACTGTAATTGTAAGCATTATATAATTAAAGGTAAACATTTTATTTTTTGATAATACCGTTGATAAATTGTTATCTCTTGTATACATAAAATAATAAATTTATCTACACAATGACACATCAAATATATATTTTAATTTTACTTCACTTGTTAAATAGATATATTTCGAAAAAAATATTTAATAGACATTTTAGTTTATTTAAGGAGTAATAAGTAACATATGATTTTTATTAATAATTAAAATTTTTAAAGAGTTACACAAATATTATAGAATTATTAAGCAACATATTTTTTATTATTTCGAATGTTTAAATATGACAAACCATTATCGCGTTCCCAGCACAATTTATGAAGTTAGTTAATTATTATAACAAGCAAAATCAGACTTAACTTTCTTATCAAATAGAGCTATATATTTGTTTTAAGGGGAAGGGAACCTTTACTTTTCGAGTCAGCGCTGTTAAAAATATATTTCAAAAGCAATCTGCAGTTGAAGAATTTCAGATCATAAGAATAGTAAATGCATTAGTTTATATATTGTAAATATGATACCAACTGTTTTAGTTTATTAAAAAAATCTTGTTACCTCGGGCAGTTTTTTTGGAGGCTTTATATGAACTCCTCCAATATCAACGATCCCTGGTACCACAGGCCTTATATTGTCGAATGTAAAATGAGTGTTTAAAAGTACTAAAGACACTTTATTTTCCAGTTCTTGGACACTTGGTAAGGGCTGGGGTAAATTTTTGAAATATTTGATCGCCATCGCGTTCTGCCTCGGATTCAAAAATATTTTTTTGCCAAGCGTATTGTATAGTCCGACAAAATAGTTATGGGATCTCTGATACAAAGTTCCTCCGCCAATGTTTTTAGTAAATTCTTGCCCAATGTAAGAAAGTGTCGACGGATTTCCCATGAAACTGTCTATACTTAATAAATATGTAGAAGAGTCTAACGTGACTATTGGTGCTTTATACTTATGAGCGAACATTAGAAATGCATCTTGAAAGAAAAGCTCGGAAATTATCAGATCGTAATGGCTATCGTCGTTGTTTATAAATTCCTGAACTGCCGTTGTATTTAAAGAGCTTTCAGTGCTCTGCAGAAAACCCATCCATACTATCGACATTTGTATTATTATGGGATATTTGTCAATGTTAAATAATGCTGTTGTGTCATCTGAAAAATGGAAAAAATTTCAGGTTAATCAATTGATTTAAAACATATTATATACTACCTGACCCGTCGCGCGCTGCTGGGATCTTTAGGCAAGAAAATTAAAAAAAACTTGTTATGATAACAAAAAATTTAATCGTTAAGAGAGTTATTTTAAATCTATTTACTTAATATTTGAGGAAAGAGTGGTACTCAAGAAATTTGTAAGGTTTCATATCGATCGGATGAATGGTGTAGTAATGAATAAAGGACAAACACACACACAAACACACTGATTTATATAAACATGGATATATTAATTCATAAAAATTCAATCATATTCATGAATGAAAACTTACATGATTGCGATTTCAATGCAACAGTAGAATGTTTTATTAGATTTCATGAAGTACCAGTTATATAGTAAGGCCAATTCATCAATACATCACTTTGAAATGTATATACAATATAACGATTATACAAAACGAAAACGTTGTCTGAGCTTTTTTTACTATCATAAAAATTGTTTCATATTTGTCGCTACTTTGTCACGTATCATCAGACTAACTTTGATGGTCAACACTTTTCATTTAAGATATTTTGTCATTTTTTTATAATATTTTTTTTTTATTATTATATTTTATTATGTGGTGAAAATTGTTAGAATTGTTAGATACCACCATTTCGCGATGTTTTTTAGTCACATACAGACACATAAAATATTAACTTAATAATACAATTAGAAAGTAATTCATTTCATAGTAAAAAAATATTACTCACCCGAATTCAAAAACGATTCACTCTTAGCAATTATTTGGATGTAATTTTCTGGCGGATTTTTCAAAGGGTTTGATGTTATCACAGTTACATGATGACCCCTCTTTGCCAACTCTTCAAATATCGAGCTTGTATACATTGAATGAGATTTTCCGAAACAGGGAGCCAAACCGAGAATCCTCTTGCTGTCTATAATTGGTGATAATGTGATTATAGCAATCACCAATGTAATAAGATATATCTTCATCTGAAATTACACAACAATAATGCTTATAATTTGTCGATTTCTCTTTACATATTTTCGATAAAATGTTGTATTAAATATTCATGTATTCATTAGCAGGATAACCAATTTTCAAGAACGAGGAAAAACAGTTCAAAAGCTCCACATAAAAAAATGCATCTTGTTTCGCACGTGTTACGAAGTCAGGTACATTGGGGGTCAATGGTATATAGGTAGTCGGTTTATACAGTTGACCGCCGCATTTGAGCCCCTCTCTACCGTAAATTCATTGTGTTCTAATTTGTCATTTGTGACACAATAAAACTTTAATTTTAAATCCAAAATTATATAAAGGCTTTACAAAACGTACCTTAAACTTTTTAAATATTTAAATTCACACTCTATTCAATTGTAAAATAAGTTTGGGTTTTACGCCAGTCTGTATATATTATATCTGAATAAATAAAGCTTAAAACCTTAAAAACGTTTTTCCATAAAGTATATAATTACATTTGTATTAATTACATCGCATACATTTCAAAATAATGATTTTCATAATATTCTTCATATAAGCAGATTAAAAAAATGTATATTTTCTTATTTTAAGAATGAATACTGATAACAATAAAAAAACAATGTCATATGAAACTTTTTAGTATGTGTCATAGCCTATAAAAATATATATAAAAAAAACACTGTCGTATTATTATGTCGTTTCAAATATACACATGATATAACGCGGTCCGTCGTCACGGACAATCTGGTTTATAATGTCAGAATAAAGAAGCAACGTACTGTACGAAACGGCCAAAATTTTGGTGAAATATTCAGGGCCAACACCATTTTTTAAATGTTATATTAACCTTTTACTCCATATTTAAAATTTTATCATCCACGGTGTATATTTATAAATCAAAAAGTTAATCATGATAGAACTAAATTAAAAATGAACTCATTTCTTTCGACGTAATGAACTGTGAAGAAAAATGAATTGCGAGGAAAAAAACGAAATATAATATGTAATTAATAATAATCATATAAATCATGATAACAATCAAATTTGAATTGTTAAAACTTTAAGCGATTCTAAGTTTTTTGACACTAACGACTCTGGATTCATCTTTCGGCATCATCAGGCATTGATAACTTATGTCAGTTCTGTTGCATGTGTGTCATAAAATTTCAATATTTTTAGAAAAAAATATATTTTCATCCAACAATATAGGAAGCCGGAGTTTTGATTATGTGTATATGTATATATATAATACCAACATGAATCTTCAAAAAATAAAACATTAAAAAGGGAGTTAGTGTCATTTGAGACTTCGTTTAGACAGCCCTGAAAACAATATTATCAACAGCAATGACAGTATCAGATCATATTAAATGTACACACTCAACAGCAGCATGATTTAAATGTGTACATCTCTTTCTAACTAAACGTTTTTATACAAATCAAAAATTTTCCTTCTCTAACTTAAACAGAGGTAATGCGTTAAAAACTGTGATTGCACACTTTTACATAACATATTAAATCATTTATAACAGTCATCATTTTTTAAGAAATTACATCAAAAAATACACAAAATCATTTATTACATTTTTTATTAGTATTTTTAGAAAAAAAACTCCAAGCATATTTTTTAAATTTTACATATTTGTTTTTTATGAAAATAAAAAATAGATAATTTAGAACTGAAAAAACGATAACATGTATGATATTTTGAGTGTTTAAAAGATGTCACGCTATATTTTCGTTTGATGGAATATTTGGATTTTATGTAAGAATGCTTTTTTAAACAAAAAAAAAAAAAACATTTTGACGCAGCCCTCAGACTTTTGTCACTAACAGCTTAAATGTGAATAACATGAAAATGGTTGTGGAAACCAAATTACATTCTATCGACGTAAACTCATACATGCCTTCGTGATGGCGTTTGCGTACCTACGCGCCATCGGTATCTAAATGATTAAGAAAATTACTAAGTCAAAAACATGATAATTGAAATTAGATCCCATTTCCTAAACAATTAACTCTTTTGATTTCTCGTAGGAAACTAAAACATCACATCATCTAGCCTCTATTAATCTCCGTATTTAATTTAAATGGTGAAATAAATCATTTATTCAACAAATCCTTTTGACATCCTGTAAACGCTTTATATATTGTATAATGCGAATATTATCGTCTAGTGAATTTTCATTGTTAAACGTTACTTTCACGTAAGTGTTTTATTGTTATCATGAATTTGATGCTGCCGTTTGGCAATTAACATCGATGACACTACAAAAAAACTCTAACAGTTTTTATTAAATCATTTTGTATCAATGCTTTTATTTGTTTTTTTAACTTGTAAAATTCAAAAACGTTTTTCTTTACTTGTTGATAATAATGCATTAGTAAGGGTTTTATGGCAACTACATCGGTACATAATTTTTGTTGTATAATTCAAAATAACCGTTTTCTCCGACTTCTAAAAATGATGAATGTATGATCAAAAAATCAAGTTTTCAATATATTTGTGTATCGTGTTATAAAAAAATATTCTAATGTTATAATTACCTTCATTTCCCCATATCAAATTGAGCTTACTTAACCCTAGTAATCATATCAAACAAAATATTTTTATTGTATGATTGAACTGTTAGTGCAAAAGTGTATACATTAACTGTAAATGGACCCAATATTTTACTATTTATTATCTCTTTACAATGAGTAAACTATTGAATTCTATTTGCATAATTAAATCTAATCGGTTTCTGACGTTTCCATGTGCTCAAGTCAAATAACTAATATAAAACATGCCTCAATTGAGACGTCTGTAAATTGTGAGATTATATCGAAAACTAATGTTAATATAATAAGGAAAAAAAATCACTTGCCCACTAACACGAAAATACTAATTTTGTTTTTCTTTTATTTACAGGTAAGTGACCTTATCTTCATTGCGCCGACTGCCTTTTTCAGACGTCACGGAATGACGAGGTCTATTGGTTTCGATTTATTAAGGTTGAAAGAAGTCGTTAAAATTAATTGTGTAAATTGTGAAATAGACTTAAATTTGTTCCTATTCAAGTTTTAATAGTCAGCATGTAAAATCATATATCTTTAATTATTGAGATCAGAAAAACAAACTCTTATTGGCTTAATATAATCTTTATTGGATGACTCATAAAACAATCACGTCTACGATACTCATTTTTATTTCTTCGAATATATAATACTTTTCAACACATTTCAATCTATCTTTGAAACAGGGACATCATTTGACTTAAGGCAACGCTGTGACATTAAGTAAACATACATTTACCCATTTTCACACATCTATCAATTTTGACCTCTCCCTAGACGACTGTAAAAAACTGACCGTGAACATAGTGAATTGCTAGGTTCAGTCAGCATTTTTACTCTAAAACCAGGAATGAAGTTATATTTTACCGAAATATTCTATCGTAGAAAAGAAAATCTAACATTAATTTTATAATAAAATCGTAAAACTTATGATTAAAAAGGGGTGTTTGATTATACATTTATGAATTTATTTAATTTTCTTGTCGGTGATGCTACCAATATTATTCGATTTCAAAAACAATCCAGAGATTTTTTTTAAGGAATATTTGTAAACAACAATATTAAAATACAATTTGACTGCCAACAAAATAAAATACACAATAAATACATCCACAGCATAATATTTGTACCAAGCCATATCAACAACTGGCGACTTCATGAAATGTGCTCCTTTGCGTCTCATCACGTATTCTATCCAATACATTGCAGTTTCCATTGGAGATCTAATCTGATCGTGGTATGCGGCTGATATATACTTCGCAGCCTCAGCGTAAGACTTATCATGAAGTATCTTATCAAGTGCATCTGATAATGTCTGCACGGTGAGTTCATTATATAAAAGAGAAATTCCCATTCCTCGCCTTTGAAGCTTGGCTATGTTCATGAACTGATCTCCATAAACTGGAACGCCGATAACTGGCACTCCATGATATACCGCTTCCAAAGTACTGAGCATTCCTGCGTGAGATATGAATGCAATCAGATTTGGATGAGCTGAAAACATAAAAAAAAATTTCATTTTTGTATGATCTTACAAAAATTAATCTGGATATTTTTTATTAAATATTTAATAATATGCGGTCTTTCAGTAGGGATGTTCGAAATTTGGTAATAATATAAATAAATTAAGTGTGTGTATGAGATATCCACTCATTTTTTGGGTGCTTATTCGTAAAGACTTGTTATTTAAAATAGACCCAAAGAAAAAAATCTCAAGGCGTAAATTTCACGATCTCAATTTCCAGTTACATGCTCTCAATTACTCTCCCAGAGTGTATATCAAAAAATGATGATTTTCACTTGTTGTTCAACGCTTTAAATTTCCATGGTGATTTGCCGTAATCTATTGAGAACAAATTTGACAGATGTAACATCATTTAAAACAGTCATTTTGCCTTTTTAGTAAATCTTGACAAAAAAACACCATTAAAGATTATTCCTTAGCTTTCTTTATTCACTCTGCACAAAACGTTAAATTAAATCAGCTATTTATATTGTTATTCCACTTGAATGATTCACGCCTTCTACGTCTGCTCCATATTTATTTTATTAGTAATGACTTCCTAAATTGTGACGGTATAGATTGATATCCATTTTTTTTCCTACTGGTGCTATATTATTGAGATTTTGATGTTGAAAGATTTGTCGTCGATCCTAATACTTTTATTTATATATATTAAAAAATAATCAGTACAAAGTTGAAAGTTGCAAATAGCACATTTGGTAAGGACATAATAGCAGCTGAAATTGTAATAACAAATATCACATCTCCACTGTTCCCTATTTGGACAGAATGACTATGACAGAAAAACATATTTATATATCATAAATTAAAAAATGAATGGCTTATACCTAATATATCGCTTTGTGGAATCCATTTAACTGTTAGGACATTTTTTAAATGAGTCGGTGGGTTGTCATCTTCCCATTTCCATATAACTCTTTGTTTCAAGGAACTAATCACAGAAAACAATGCTTCTCTTTTGTTTTCTTCCAACTGGCAACTTTTCAACTGGGATCCAAAACTAAGCAGTATAACACCATCTTTCCCATCATCTAAGAACTTCTGTATGTTCTGAAAATATTTATTGGATTGTAAGAGAGAATTCACTCTGCGTTGATCGAATGTAATTTAATTTCTTACAAATAAGCATCATATTTTATACAACTCAATTGCAATCAACAAATATATGAAACGCTATATTATATTTGATATTTTTGTAATTATGATTTTGTTTAATGTGTATTCATCTAAAATTCGATAATATAGAACATCTGAAACAACTTTTCATTTACAGCTAGCCCTTTACAAATTATGAACGCATTCCAATCGATTGTAAAAATAATAAATTAAAAAACGATATCACTTTTTTCTCGATACGATTTTAAGTGTGTTGTTGTAAGAGAGATAAGATTCCACATATATACGAGCGACTAACGATCAGTGATAAACAGTTGTAATAAATTCCTTTATACGATAATATATTATGCAATCGAAGTAAATTTGATTTCAAATGTACCGAGTATAAATTTGACAAACGTACACTAAAAATTATTTGAATTACTCATTTATTAAAGAATAAAGCATGATTAATTAAATCACAAAAAATTATTACCTCGGGTAGCTTTTTCGCAGGTTTGATATGAACACCCCCGACTTCAATTATTCCTGGCACCATAGGTCTAATATTATCAAATGTATAGTGAGTGTTTAAAAGTACTATTGAAACTTTATTTTCCAGCTCTTGTACACTCGGTAACGGTTGAGCTAAATTTTTGAAATATTTCTGAGCCAACCTGTTCTGGTTTGGATTAAGATAAAGTATTGTATTGACAGCTTGGTAAAATCCAATAAAATGATTTAGACACCTGTGGTACAGTGAACCTCCGCCGATATTCTTACTAAACTCGTGGCCGATGTAAGAAATTGTAGATGGGTTTCCCATGAATTTGTCAATGCCCATGAAATAGGTTGTAGAGTCCAGCATTACTATAGGAGCTTGGTATTTGTGAGCAAACATTAAAAATGCTTCTTGAAAAAATAGTTCTGAAATTATTAAGTCGAAATGGCTTTTGTCGTTGTTTATTAAATTTTGAACTGCGGGAGTGTTTAAAGAACTTTCGGTTGTCTCTAAAATCCCCGCCCATATTAACGATAGCTGTATCACCAGTGGAAATGTGTCTATATTGAACAAAACCGACGTGTCACCTAAAAAATAAATTAATGGATTAATTGTAAAGGAAGTTGTTTTGTGAACGAAACTTTTTTCGTACAAATTAAGGCTCACCATGCTTGGAATAACATTAAGAGATATAATAAAATAATAGAGCAACTGCTTACTCGATTTTTTTTATTATTTCCGAATATTTTTTTTCTCAGATATAAATGTTCATATTTTTGCCAATTGCCTTGTCACACCGGTGTGCCGAGACGATCTTCGATGTGTCGTAATACAATGTAACCAAAATTAGTAAAAGCCATTTCATTGCTAAGCACTCAGTGTATATCACATTTGTTGTAGTAATTTTGAATGATTTAAGAATAAAATAAATTGTACTAAATATTACCTAAGAATTGCCGAGAAAGTCAAATTTTCCTTTTTTTCCTACAATATTTCTTCTTTTTAAGCGCAATAGTGTATGACTTTAATATTAGTCCGTTTGACTTTGTGTTGAGCCAAAAATAAGCAGTATAATATTTTCTATTTATCAGTATCGCGCTATGAAAAGTGTTCATCAAACAGCGATTGTAAATACATTTATGATAATATTAATTAAAATATAAACCAAATACAAAAACGAGAATGTTCCAAAAATCGTACGCACTGTCATTTAAAAAGGATTCGCTCTTAGCAATTATTTGAGTAAAATTTTCTGGCGGATTCTTGATCGGATTAGAAGTTATCACTGTCAAATGGTGACCCCTTTTCGCCAACTCTTCTAATATGGCACTCGTAAACATTGTATGAGATTTTCCGAAAAAAGGAACCAAGGCCAAGATCCTTTCTGCCTCAACCACAAATCGTGTTGCCAAAATTCCTGTTACCAATACAATAAGCAAACACTTCATCTGAAATCATTAAAACGGAACTGTTATTGTTAAACTGTCCAATTAATCACACATCCACGGATGCGTGACGGGTTATATAATTGTTAAGTGTTGGTGTTTTGTTTGTCGGTCAATTCTAGATAGTAAGAAATTATCCGAGCTAGATTTTGACAGAGACTCAAGGCTCTAGACTATGTATTAACAATGTCTTTAGAATTAAACTATATGGCGTAAACAATACCTTTTTTTATTTTCTCGCGTTGTTAATATAATATACCGATATCGTTATATGTATAAACAAAAAAATGTTACATACACAATAAATTGAAGTTTATGGCATCGTTTATAAGCAAACTAAATAATTTTCTTTAAATACAATAGAACAGAATCACATAAATCACATGTGATATGTGATCATAAAGCATATATTTGTTTCTAGCAATGTTCTGACAGTTGCTTTTACTGTGAAATTGTATGATTAAAATAAATGATATAGTGTCTCTAGGGAAAGAAAACTTTCTCTTTAAGAACTACTGCATTCTAAAATATTAAATTGTCTAATTTGATGTGTCCATCCAAATCTATAACAATATCTTGACGATTGTTTTATATGTATTGTTACCGAGGCCCCTAAGAATTTTAAAAAGTTATCGACTTTGATAAAATTGATCGATCCATTGCTCAATAGTTACAGTAAATTTTTTTCGACTCTTTGGCGGTATTCGATTCTTAAAATGAGAAATTTTATTATTTTATTCTATATATGTTTGTAATGTATAGAAAAAAATTATACAAAAATATGTTGCTAAATAAAACAAACTATATCTTTGTATTTTGGGTTTTTTTAAGCACTTAACTTCAGCTTCCCTAGCTTATAAACAAACCTGCCATTGGAAATTACAATCACCTATATTTTTTTTTCCACTTTTACATTATATGAGGATGCCTTGTTTCACTGCACAAATAAACACTTTATTTATAGCTGGAAATGCATACTTGCTCAGAAGATTCGAACATTATTTGCACTATATATGTGTGATGTTATTTAACATATTGTGTAACCCTTATCATTATTTTTCTTTTAAGACTTCAAGGTGTAAAATATTATTAAACATAACAAGAAAGACGTACATTTCGTTATATTATTATATTTATCTGTCTTAAAAATTATTCAAGCAATAATGCTCTACTTTACTTATCGGAAAATATTGTTATTTTTAATATGTTAAGTGACGATCGCTACTTATAAATTTTGACATATAAGATTATTTTTTTTTAATGAAAAAATATGTCTTTTCAATTCACTCAGCAAAAGAGAAATATTTAATATAAGATTTTTTTAACAACATATAGTTATGTTTATTTATTACGAATACAATATTTTCCATTACAAACTGGAAATTGAGAGGATTTAGGATAATATTGAAAACTTTTTTGTTAATTTATCTATGAAAACACTCTTACTTTGAACGGCGTAATTTTTATATTCACTTTTGATATGGTAATTTATGCTGAAAAATCACTATCTTTTATTCAATAAATATATAATCAGCATAACAAGACTTGTTGCTTAGGACTATCTTTTAAAACTGATATCAAATAGATTTTCGGCCAGTCATTTTGATTGAACGTCATATGAGTATTTTGAATCAAGTGACAGTCAATTAGTGTGATATGAAAATTGCTCAGCCAAAATCAGAATGGTACATTGTTACACAGTAGAGAGCTATTATTTAATCAGTCTTTGGTAAGTCGATAAAAGATTTTTTTCAATCTTATCTTTCAATATTTTATGCATGGATACTGAATAAGTATGCAAGAACTTATTACTTAACAACTTAATTATAAAGTGAATTCAATGGCTTAAATGTAGTTCTGAAATAACTCAAAAGCATCTAAACAGGCGTGATTAGTCCACATCGTGTTAGTGATTACATTAGGTAATAAAAGAAATAAAAGAGTTTGAAGAGGAGTAGTAAGCGACCAACTTATCAATCACGTTTCACTTTTTTACGGTATTACATGAGTGATGCAAACATTTTAAACAGCACAAATAATTTTCCCTTTAAACAGACGTTCATTTGTCGATTCTTTCTTGGAGAAAAATGTTTGATTGTAATTTTTCTACATATAATATTATTCTTCAAATTTTCTTCTGGATCCTGCTCGTCTTTTTCACAACATATTGTATTCTGTATTTTTATAATAACAAAAATGATCAAATTTTTGTATATGGAACTACAAGACAACAAAATGACCTGTGCTTAGGCAAACTTTTTGGCGAAGTATAGACAATCTTCGAGGCATCAGGAGTGAATAAATAAAATAAATACTACGAGTAAATAAAGAACGTATATGCATGAAAATTTATTCATTAAATTGTCTTGAAAATAAGACTTTTTTGTTTTAGTATAATTTAATGTTTTAAATAAATGAGTTGTATCTTGAAAATTGAAGAAGTTAAAATAAAAAATAAATATTTTTTATGATTTATTTCATTCAGTATCTTTACATGTTTTCCTGTTTCAATCATTGTACATATTGTACAGTTACAATTGTATTTATTGCAATTGCAATCATTCTTTATCCCTCAGTTTGGCTTATAACTAGATAAAACAAATGTTTTTCTTATCTCTCCAAACACAAAAAATATATATATAAATCACACTACGTAACATATTTATGAAAATGACAATTCAAGAATTTCTAACTAATTTCAACTTTATTTTTAAAAATTTCGTGTTATTTTTTTTTAATCTACATTTATAATTATGAACGAAAAATATACAACACAAATTATTTTCGGTCGTTTGTTATAAAAAAAAAATTATGGTACACTTTTTACCAGATCTCCATAACATTGTTTTAAATTATACCTGAGAATTTTCATCTAATTCATTTACTTCTCAATTGATTTTTTTGGAACTTGATAATCGTTTTTTTGTACCAAATATTTTTGTTAAGACAAATTTTATTGTTAATGCTATTGATAATACTACTAAAACAACAAAAACTAAAATAATTAGGCATGCATCCACCATGTGAGATTCATACCAGTTTAATGTTAAAACTGGAGATTTCATAAAATTGGCACCTTTGTGTCGAATAACATATTCAATCCAATATATAGCAGTCTCCAGAGGAGGTTTTGGGCGATCTCTAAATCTGAATGAATATTCTTTAGCTGTTTGAGCGTATTTACTATCATTCAACACTTTGTCTAGAGCTGTTGAGATGGATTCTTCAGTAATTGTGGAGAAAGCAAGTTTGACTCCGTAGCCGAGAGTTTCTGCTTTTGCGGTATTTAAATGCTGGTCTCCAAATACTGGAATACCAATCAGTGGAACTCCAAAGTGTACTGCCTCTAAAGTGCTTAATAAGCCACCGTGAGTTATAAAAACTCGGACGTTTGGATGAGCTGAAATCAACAAAATAAAAAAATATTTAGATTACAGATATATAACACAAATACAACATTTTTGAAATGACGGGACTCTTAACTTTCACTGCTTCTAATACAACAAATATTTTTACCTGAAATGTGTGTTGTACTAGAAAAAGTTCAAAACAACATTTTTACATTTAAGGAAAATTTTATATTCAATAAGAACATTGCATGAAATCACGGTATATGGAAACAATGGTTTGCTTCTTACTATAATATTTTCAAAAAGATCCAAAAATATAAAAAGAAATAGAAAAAAGTTATAGCATTAGATATGTAAATTAAAATAGTTTTTAGATTTGCGGATAAAACTATACGTATATCGTTCACTATCGTTTTTATAACGTGTTATAAAGGAATCACATAATATAAATTCAAACTCAGCGCCTAAGTGTACATCTTTGTAGTAAGGGTCGCAGGATGACGACTTTGGAACAGCTGGAGATCAATAGATATCAACTATCACAAAGGATTTTTAACGAACAAACTAATCTATGTCGGTCACCATTATTGACTCCTCTGACTGGTATCTCTTTGTTTCTGTAATGGACCATTTCCGTGCCATATGTAAACTTATTGATATAGTCGCCTTTTTAGTTTCATTTACAATTGTTAGTTTTATTGCGAACAGGAAACAAGCTAGGTTGTTAAAACAGGATAGAAGATGTATTGTGTACCTTTTCTACACAGCTATATATAGATAAGCAAATGTTAGTTTTAGCAAAGTTCTGACGATGACGTGAACCGAAATAGCTATCAACTATATTTAAAAAAATTGTAGAACTAAAATACATTGCTATTTTTATTCATCGTGTTATAATGGAGGTCTATCAAGTGAATGTCAATGCAATAAATAAAGTCAATACATTTGTTAGACGAGTTACTTTGGATAATTTAATCTATTATTTACTATGCATGACATATTACGTATTTAAGTGCTGATATATTATTTTCCTGAAGAAAGT
Organism: Himalopsyche japonica; assembly: GCA_028555115.1. Classification (NCBI taxonomy): domain Eukaryota; kingdom Metazoa; phylum Arthropoda; class Insecta; order Trichoptera; family Rhyacophilidae; genus Himalopsyche; species Himalopsyche japonica. The sequence goes on from JAHFWJ010000101.1 coordinate 35,599, forward strand.
TTTTTTTAAATGTCTAGTGTTATTTTATGAACTAGTTGTTATTCTACGTAAAGAACTTGGGAAATCACAGGCACTAACGCCATTTAACGCATTAATTAGTTTTTACATCATTTTATTAACAGTTTTTTCTCGGATCAAAAATTGTTGCCACTGTAACCGATTATTTTTGACCAAGAAATTTTACTCCTAGCCACATTAAGCCACATTTTTTTTATAAAGCTAGTATTCACCTAAGATATCCGTTTGTGGTAACCATGCACCAATAAGAACATTCTTCGGTTTATTCGGCATATTATCGTCCTCCCATTTCCAAAGAACTCGTTGTTTTAACCGACTGAAGACTTTAAGGAACATGGCAACCTTTTCTTTGGGCATATCTTTACTTCTCAAATTGGATCCAAGACTGAAGAACACGACACCATCAGAAGATTCGTCGATAAATTTCTTAATTTCCTGTAAAAAAAAAAATAATTTGTATGTGTAATGAGGTAGTTTAATTTTAATATAGAAAAAAAATATTTCAAAGATTGATGACCAACTGAAATATATTTTCGTTTGTATTATTAAAGGTAAATAAAAAATTGAATTTGATACAAAATTACATTCACTTCATTCCCTGCTTCAACAATAAACCATAATTTTATGGATTTTTGATAATATATATCTTGCAAAAATTAATTATCAAAACAGTAAAAGTTCTAATAATGACAAAGTGGAAATGGCTGTCAAAAATACAATTGTATAAATTATTTTTGTAGAACTAAATTCATAGCTAATATTTACTAATTAGAATAAGCTTTTCGTAGTTTAAATATATATGTTTTTTTTACTACAGTAAAAGCGCTTTTGTATATCGATATTCACCAAGATAACAGTCAGCAATCAACTGATAGGATAATATTTTCAGGACAAAATTTTTAGCTTATTCAAGTCATTCATTAATTATGTTGTTAATCATTCTTTCATTTTTAATACCAAAGTGACGTTCAAGTAAATGACGTCTTTTAGGATTCAAACAAAAAATACTGATTTATTTTTACGGTAAGCATTTTTTAGTGATAAAGTGATTTTTTTCAAGTCTACAATATAAAACATAATACCTGCGATAAATTCTTTGGTGGTTTTATATGAACTCCACCAATCTCCACAATTCCTGGAACGTGTGGTCTAACAGTATCAATACTATAATGTGTATTTAACAAAACAACTGAAACACTGCGTTCTAACTCCACCAAACTTGGCCACGGCCCTGGGAGATTTTTGAAGTGCTTTTTTACTAGTTTTTCATGTCTCGGTAGCATATAAAACCGTCTACCAACGATGTCATAAATTGTATAAAACATATTATAAAGTCTTTTCCACAATCCCATTTTGCCTTTATTTGGTAAAAATTCGTGCGGCATATACGCTAGCTGCAGTGGACTTCCCATAGAGTCTCCCAAATACTGTGTAAAACCCATCGTGCTGATTGTGACTATCGGAGCTTTATACTTGTGAGCGAACATATAAAAAGCTTCTTGGAAGAAAAGCTCGATGAATATCAAGTCAAAATGAGAATTATCATTTTCGATGAAGTCTTGTAGAGATGTTGAGTTGAAAGCCACTTCTGTCGTGAAATATGCTCCGTCCCACAACATTATCATTTCTTTTGCAAATGGTACGCTCTCCAATGAAAATTTGTCCATTTTGGGTCCAACTATAAAATAATAATACTTTTTTTATATTTTGTCAAAAACTTCACGAAAAAAATCTCTCCCAATACAAATGATTTTACATAAAAATCAATAACTGCCGTTAGAATTTAACTATCCACAAATTAAAAAAAATTATTACGTTATTTTCGATGAATATTTATTTAAAAAATATAATGTTCTTCATTGGCCAGATACAAGCAAAGCTCTGGCTTATTTTTGACATTATATAGTTTCACTGTAATAAATAGTCAAATCAACTGAAGAAATACATATATCTATCAACTATATCATATAAAAAATTGTAGAAATAAATTAAATTACTATTTTTTCACTGTGTTAGTTAAATTCACATGCATTAACATTTAAACGTTAAAATCTAAGGGAAATACTCATTAAAATGCTTTACATTTTTAAAAGTAACCTGACATAACTCCTAGAATTTAATTCAAATTCAACAGCACTAAACCGATAATCGTTTAACCGTTTTAATTTTACAAAAGTATTTAATCTTCCCGAAAAACACCGTGTATGTACAAAAAAAAAATCCAAAAATCATAAAATCTTGATAAATAAACTAACTTTTTTCAATTTGATTTGATTGTATATTCTGAATTCCCATACTTCAGAATCGCAATCATTATTATCCTCTTAGCATTTAAATATAAGAAATGGTCTCGCATTAACACATAAATTAAGGTAATCTGTTATATCATTATATGTGTTTAACTAAGGTTTACTCATATTTACAAAGATGTAAAGTAATAACCAGATTATCAAGTTATCATACGCTGTCCACATGTCCTATCACCAAAAAATTGTTATCAAATTGAATAAGCTTTTATGCAAACAACAATTAAAAAAAATATTTCAGTTTTAAGTTTCATTTTTTTTTCAGTGAAATTTTCTCGATATTTTTTTAAATATCTATTGCTGCACTTGTTGGTCGTCATAATATTATATATAAAAGTGATTTGATTTGATATTCGAATCGTTACAATCAATGATGAATTACTGAGTAAATTATTTTTTGTATTTATTAATATGATTTTTGACAACACGTGAAACAATTTATATGAGAATTCAACTTTCTTAGCTCCGAAAATTTCAACATTACTTACAGCTTACAAAATTATCGGTGAGTAATACATAATATACGTATCGATTCAGTTTATTATTGTTTTAATTTTTAAGTACGACTGATAGGTTACAATAGATCTCTGCAATTATACAGTATTACTTTGTAGCCTATTATACCAGGTGCGTTATTGATCTTGAGATTATTGACGTTCTAGCAATTATTATATAATACGCCTTACGAGATTTGATTCCAAGTGACCGAAGTAAGACCGTGAACCAGTTCACGTAAGTTTAAACTGTGTCACGGCAATTGGTGCTCTGGTAAAAAGGATATTTTTTTTAAATATTACCGATTTTTTTTAAATTGTAAAACTTGAACTTTATTTTACACTTGGCGTGTATATTTAAATTAATGAATAAAAATTAACGATTTTTTTTACAAATTATCAAAAAAAAGAGATAACTTGCTGCAATATATCAATGTTTAAAAACGAGAAACAATTGTTTAAAGTATGCGTTCCATACAAAAAAAGAATTTATAGTTAATTCCATCTCATTGTGCATTATACAATATTTCCACGAAAATTTAACACAGTAACACTTAAAACACTAGTAATCAATACAATCTATGATTGCTTAGCTAATTTTTAAAATCAAATGTGCGACACTGTTTGCGCTATGCAAAAAAAACTTCTCTCATGAATTTTCAATTAAAAAAAAGACATACATGAATCCCAAATTGTCTTGTTGTCTAGAATAATTTGATGGTAATTCGGAAGTGGATTTTTTTCATAGTAAGTCGTTACAACTGTTACATCGTGTCCTCGAACTGCAAGTTCTTGCATTATAGGCTGAATGTTGATATAGTGAGACTTTCCAGGGAAAGGAATCAATGATAGGATTCTTGCAGCCAAGCATCCTGATGAAAATAGGCTTGCAAGCACAAGGAATAAGCTCCAGACCTTCATCTGAAAAATAATTAGTATACTGTAATATTTATTTGTGATGTATAATTTATATCACGGTGAAAAAATAGCAATGTATTTTAGTTCTACAAAATTATTTTTACAAATATTGTTGATAGCTATTTCGGCTCACGCCATCGTCAGAACTAATTATTTAGATCACTTTTAAGGTGTTAACTGTCACTTCTTGATGGAAAGGCATGATATTTTTAATAATAAAAACACTGATGAATTCATCAGTTGATAATGCTCGCGATGAGCGAAACCGGTCCTGATCAAAAAATATATTGTGGAAATAAATACTAAAAAAATGTGTTTTTATTATTTAAAATTATTTAGATAGTATCATATAGATTATATAGATAGTTCTGACGATGGCGTGAGCCGAAATAGCTATCAACTATATTTGTAAAAATAGTTTTGTAGAACTAAAATACATTGCTATTTTTTCACCGTGTTATAATGGAGTTCTACCAAAGGAATGCCAATTAAATCAATAAATATATAATCTCTATATTAAAAGTATAGTAATTTGTAATGTATATTTTTTTTATACTGGATCGGATCTGCTGAACTTTCACTCAAATTGATCGAAAGCTCCAGAGCGTTGGTTGACCAGCTGGCTAAAGGATACAGAGAAAGTGATATGATAAAATACGATTCCAGTTATTCAAGTCAAACCTTGAAAAAATTATATTCGTGGTACTTAAATTAAAGTAAAAAAATGCATGCACTATTATGCAAATTATTGTTGATGATAATTTTATTTTTCCATGTCTATAGTAACTGGATTTTTACTGTATGCCATTATTATTTTTACTCTCCCCGTGTTTTCTATTATCAAAAATATTCTCAAACTCTTTTCGACAAACATTACGGAAATGCGTTTTTATTAACAATAGGCTTATATTATTCTGCTCAAACATGGATATCACAAGAATCTTGTAGAATGTGTGTAACATGTAAGTGAAGTGTACAATTTTTCAATTGTTTATGTATTATGTTTATATACTATGTATCTGCCAATAGTTGACAATGAAAACTTATAAAGGAATCACATTTTACCTTAATTTGAATAAGTGTAGAATTAATCCTAAATGTCACTGTCACTTTAAGCACAAATATTTCATTGCTTTTCGATTGATTATATTATTTAAAAGTTTATTAACTTATCGACATTCGCTTCGTTATTGTTTCCCTTTCGGATACACAACGCCAACTGGTGTGCTTTTAATAATTACAGTGGAACGGCGCACAAAATATGTCATAAACGAAAATTAATATTTGATTTTAGATTAACTGTTTACAAACTGAATACAAACGTAATTTAGCCATAATGGTGATAATAATGTGTGGACAGAGACACTCAACGATTGGATTTAATTGCTCCAAAATTATTTGTTTATTATTTATGATTTCACTAAGAAAGAAGTTTTAAAGAAAAATTCTGTTATTTAACAAAAAATAAAAATAGACGAGAGACTGGCTTCGCTGGCTCTTTTAAGTATCAATAAGTAAATTTAGGTAAATAGTGAATTCATAAGCAAATCACTGAAAAATATTACATTGAAATCTTATAACGACACATTTTAAGGTAAAGGCTTACAGTTTTAGAAAGGTGTGTAAAAAATTTCATGATTTTCAACAGAAATTTAAAAATTCAAAATTAAAAAAAATACACCGTCTAAGCTCTATCTGAAAATTTCAAACTTTTTTTGTAAAGGTATATACCAAATATTTGTTTAGAGCCTCTGTAATTATCAAGTTCAATTATATTTCTTTGAGTGAATTAAATATTTATCTTGAAATTATGTCCTATAATGTGTTGGAATTTCCCGTGCGACACACTTGTATTTATTGTGAATTTTTGTTTCATGATACAATTTAAATTTTGTATTTTTTTATTCGTTTATTATTTAGTGTTAAAACTAAAAAATAAGGTTCCTCACCAGGTTTATTGATTTGTTAAAGCACCGAATAAATCAAGGCTTTTAATTTATTTACTGCAATAACGTTTACCAAGAAAAGACATGATTGTATTTATAGTTCGTTGTACCGTAAAAAAATTGTACGCAAAAATTCTATCAAATAAGTACTAAGTAAACGGAGCTATTTGACATTTTTTTTTATAAAACCATTACATAAACTATCAAATGGCAATGATCTAATTCTTGAGTGACTTGCCCATTGATAACGAAAGTTTTTAGATAAGAAGACGCAACATAAATAGTAGAGAGTCTGAGATAAACTTTAAATAAACACTAAATAATTTTACATTATCAACACATGCATTGTAAATTTTAAAAATTACCAGATATTCGCACACCTGACAATTGAGCACATTGAGAGAATTACATGTAAAACTACGTACAAATTTGCACAAAAAAAACTAAACGTATGTTGCTTTTCAGTAGTTAGGAGTAAGTGCATAAATCACATTATGATATAGAATTGTAGTAAGTAGTGAACATAACAATTATTTCACAATTTATTTAAAATAGTTCTGGAATCATTGTCAATGTGTATTAATTATATATCAAAACAATATTCATCAATAGTTTATCGGCAAGATATTAACATAAGCTCCGAAAATCCCGAATAAAAAGATAACACATTAAAGTCACAACATACATTTTTTTAATACAATTAGAACTTTATGCAATAGTTCGTTTATAAACTACGAATAAGTACAAATGTATACCTGTTAAATAATTAGCCTAACACTTAACAACACAAGAAGTGGAATAATATAACTATCACATTCAATTTTATATTATTCGTCGGAGGTTTTCAAAAATACAATTACAAAGTCTAAAAAATATTTTTCTGATGATATGCAAATTATTTATACTATTTATGGAAAAAATATTTTTATTTTCTTAATTTTGCATTATTTAAAATAATCATTATTCTTTCAAGCTGTCATTTGACGTATCAATTTATGCAGTTACAAACTTCACACTTAAAGCAAAGGGTACTCCAATAACTAACAAAAAATAATTATATGAATATGTTCACTTACCATAAAAATCAATGCATCAGTTAATATGTAAACATTTACAATCGGCCATATTCCATGCTAGATAACTAACACCAATTGAATTTCAAAAGCACTTGTTCAATACAATATTTTATATATATTTAATTTGTGATGATCACGTTTTTTTTGTTACTAAAAACACGAATCAAATAATATATCTTGACGCATCCGACAACAAACCACCAATAAATGCAGTCGATTGAGAAAACATATTTCGTATTTCATATATTCTATCTATACAACGTAAAAAACCAGTTTTGCTTTGTACCTAGCAATCAAAAGTTTTATCGTATTATAATACCTTATATATTTTTATATTGGTCGAAAAAATCTATTATCTTTATTAAACTAAGCAGAAGAATTTTTATAAATTACAGGTTCAATGAGGATGTAAAATAATTTATATAAATTTGTACACATCACATCACAGTGCGTTTAAAAAGAATATAGTATCAAATATAACACGCAAAGCGCGATATTTCTTATCATCACAATCAAATTAAGATATTTTCAATTTAATTTCACGATCAAATATGCTCAACAATTGTCTGTGGAAAAAAACTTTTTATTTATACAGTGGTTTCCAGCCTGAGGGGTACGGACTATTATTAGGAAAGGTTCAAAAACTTGATTTTCATACTATAATATCTACAAAAAAATAAATCTATATACATATTGATGTAGTCAAACCTTATTTTTATTCTTTTGAATGTATTTAAAAAAAAATTGTAAGAAGATTATTGTTATTTGTAACGTGTGTATATTATTATGTATATTAAAAATTAAATGATCGGGAAGCGAGGAATTTTTTAGACAGGTGTTGTATCGTAAAGGTTGGAAGTCGCTGTCTTAAAGAAAAAAAAAATGGAAAAAAATAGTGCTCAAATATTTTTTTAAATTCATAATAAGACATATCATGTATTTATATTTGATTATTCATATCTTCGTTGCTGTACGAAATTTAGTGTTTAGCCACATTCAACAATAACTTTTCAAAGTGTCATAAATTGTGCTCGCTTTGTGATGTGATTAAAAGGATATATTTACAATATTTAAGTAGAAAAATATTTTTTTTTACCCTTTAACTTAAATAATAAAGCATAATGAAAAGTATTTTTCCATCCTTTTATATTGTTGAGATTAGTACCGGTTTTGCTAATCGGGAGCATTGTCTCTTGATAATAGACTACTATTAAAATGTATAATTTTTCTCACTATTTTTATATTAGAGATTGTGTTAATTTAATTAGGATCTCTTTCCACTGAGAGGTGACAGTTAGAATTCAAAAGTATTTTATACGACTCACAATCGTTTATATTGTTTTCAATTAATTATTATTAATATTTGAAATTGAACTACTTTACATTGTTTGATTATTCTAATAAAGTATATTATGATAATGTAACTCGTTTGCCGTATAACTAAAAGACAACGACTAGAAAAGATGTTTATTAATTTATTTATATTAATTTTCTATACAGACATTTCATATTTTAATGGGCGTAGTTATATAATTATAGCAATTATTAAGTTCAGATGATTCAAATTGATGTAATCTTTAATATAATTATCGAAATAAATTTCTGAAACTAACGACACCTATCAAAATAACGTGTAAGCTTTTTCAAATATTACAGTTAATGATTGGATTATTAGATATCAATCGAATTTTTAAGCCATTCAAAGTTAATGATAAAATTTAAGTGCACTATTTTTAATGTTATAATACATTATGATATCATGGAAGAGTTTTTTTTGAAAAAAAAAACTTCATCAAATACAGTTATCTTATGTAAATGTATTTGTAATGTTTTTTTGTATACTTTTTCAAAGTTTTAATATTCCAATATAGGTGCACTTTATATGCTATAATATAAAAATCCAAAACACGAACGTTTCCAAGGTCAGATTTTAAATCGAGGATTCAATTCTTTTTGAATTATAAAAATAAAATGTAAGTAACACGTTATATTTTTGTTGATAAATAACAATATATCTCAAAATATCAAATTACCTAATCAAATTATATATAGGTTATTTATTATTGTATAAATATTTATCAAAAATTTATTGGGCTTAAATGTTTATAAGATTATCGTTTTCAATATTGAATGGCACTATAATTAAATTAGTAGTATTTTTTTAATTATTTCACATATACTTAGCTCTTTACGGTAAGATGTGTATTTTTCTCTAAATAATTCCTCTTATATGTAAGCAATGAAAATTTTTAACATTCTGTCAATTGCAGTATCAACCATGCATAAAGATGCCAAAAGTCGAAAGGTCGTAAGTATCAAATATGTGAAAATATACACAGTTTCAACAATTCAAATTTAAATGTCATCGAGGATGAAAATTTTTTTATTAATTTTTTCATGGGTTTACGACTAACAAAAGAAACAGATTATAATATTTATGGATACGTATAATCATTAATTTTATGCGACAGAAAGGCCAAGCAATAAAAAATTATATAATCTTATATCTTCTGTATTGTCTCAGTTGTTTCGAAAAATTTAAATCAACAAAAAAGAAACATTCGAATTGGAAAAATGCTATTGTTACCCGCCCTTTTTATACCACTAAAAAGACAGCCATGGGTTTTCAACAACAGCTCATATACACGCGATATGCTGTTGTTTAATTCAGAAACTATTATACATATAGCAACGCATAATTAATAAAGTTTTTATTGGTCTTTTTTTACTATTCTAAAATATTGCCTACATCTGAAAATGTTCATAAAACTTATTTAAAAATTTTAGCAGTGCCTTAAAAAAAGCTACAATAAATTTAAAAAAAATCGTCGTTTTTTCAATCTTTCTTTTTGTTTCTCATATCACAGCTATGTAGCGAAAATTGTATTATTTCTTTTGATCGAATTATATTAATGGATAACAGTGTAATTTTATACAATACATGAAATACTGTGCCCAAAATTATCAAACCCAAAAGTAATATGCACCAAACATCTAACATAAATTCTTCAAAAAATGTCATGTTCAAAGTTGGTGATTTCATATAAGATGCACCACGATGCTTTATAACATACTCGATCCAATATATTGTAGTGTTCAAGGGAGTAATTAGTTTATCTTTAAATTGACGAGAAAGCTCTTTTGCTTTTGCACTGAAAACGTCTTCGTTTAGTATTCGTTGAATGGTTTTCTCAAACACTTCTTCATTTAAATCAGTGTAAGACAATTGTAAGCCAACACCTTTTTGTTCCATCTTTTTGACGTTTAAATACTGGTCCCCGTATACGGGTATGCCAATTACTGGCACTCCATTGTGAATTGCTTCTAATGTTCCAAGTAGACCTCCATGGTTTATGAATAGTTTTACATTTTGATGAGCTTAAATAAACAAATACATTTTATCAATTCACAGCGGCTTAAAAAATCTGTATGTAGTTCATCAAAAATTTTATTTCTTCTATTCTGTTAATCGTTGGTTTGATATGAAAAGTCATTAATTAATATTTATAACTAAATAAAACACAACTTTTGAGCTAACAAAATGTTGTATAATATCCAGCACCGGCTTCGGCTAAATACGAAAATACGAAACAAAAGATAGTTCAATATTTAGAAAAAAAATAATAATCGTACAAATACATTCATTATTTAGAATACCATACGATATATTAATATTACTGATTCTGTGGCATTTTTGTGATAGAATGCCTGAGGATGCTGGAAGGTGAAACCTGGATCGATAGTAACAAATCATGTAGAATCGTAAAAAGTTTCAATGTCACGAATTCGATATTGCAATTTCATCAAAACCATCAGTTGACAGATATCAATAATACATACATATACAAAGTCGCTACATAAAACCTATTTAATATAAAAGAAATAGGATTAAAAAAAAGATTTTTTGGTATTTTTTTGTAAACATTTTGAGTATACAAACAATGGTTGAATATTAATTGATTTTGTTTTCTGGTGTTTTGATGTATTTAGACTTTGCAGGAATATTTGTAAATTGAATAAAATTGACACAAGTATTAATCGATGTAATGTGACTATTACTTTTGTTTACGTCACACGTCCAGTGGAATTGTCATTATCATTGTTTAATTTGGAAGCAATTAACCTTCAAGTAAAGTAAGTCTGTAGTATAGGCGAAACACGTGTCACATTTAGCAACACACCTAGAAGGAAAACAAAGTTAATGTTTTAGTATTTTTTTATGGAGAAAATTTTTGTTTCTTACCTAATATATCGTTTTGCGGCATCCATTTTCTCAGTAGAACATTGTCAGGCTTTCCTTCATACGTATCGTTATCCCATTTGCAAAGTACACGCTGTTTCAGTTTACCGAAAACTCTCATGAATATATTCAATTTTTCGTTTATCATATCTGTGCTCTTGATTGTTGACCCTAAGCTGAAGTAAATGGCCCCATTAACAGCTTCGCTTAAAAACTTTTGCAGATCCTAAAAAAAAGAAGAAGCTAATTCAAGAAATATTTTTATTTAACAACGCGTATACTAAAATTTATATAGTTTACAAGAATTGAAGGGCTTTAATAAAGACATGTATGTTTTAAATTGTTTTTTATCTGTAGAGACAGCTGATACCTGTGTGTCAGTCTGAACACTCTAATATTTTTTTTTAATTATGACAGCTTTATTTTTTATCAGTTGATAATACTAGCAACGAGAAAAACCAGTATTGATATTTAAAAAAATGTGGTTTTAGTCAAAACAAATAAACCGCCTTCCCTCAAAGAACTGACAGTAAACACATCCATCTTCCAATGAAAGGAACCGAAAGGTAAAAAAAGGATGAAATAACGTGATAATTATTCATAATAAAATTTAGTTATTCCAATTTTAATTAATGTTATTATTGTTAATGAATTTCAACAATATTATTTGTTTAGTTCGCTTTAGTTGGTATAAATATTATTTATTACAGTTTTCTTTAACCATTAATAATAAATGAGTTATTATCATTTTTTTAATAATAAAAAAATATTTTTAGTACTTATTTCCACAATATTCTTTTTGATCAGGACCGGTTTCGCTCATAGCGAGCATTATCAACTAATAGAATACAATTCACAAACAAGTGTATTTATAAAAAAAATATTTGAGTTAAAGGTGGCAGGTATACAAAACAATGGATTCAAAAACTAAGAAACAATTTACAGGAAATCATATTATATTAATACAAATAGTGTAAATTAGTATAAAAATTAAATATTCATAATCACAAAAATTTTCAGACAAAATAAAGGTAAATCAATAATCCATTAAGAGCTCTGAACAATCATAAGTAAAATATTATATGATAATTCGTTTTAAAGTGAGAGGGTTGCTTTTATTTTCTGCTATATTTGGAATTTTTATTTATTTATTCGTAGTGTGAATACTTTGTAAACTTACTTCTGGAAGTTTTCTGTGCTTTTTTATATGTACTCCACCAACTTCAACAATTCCTGGTACCAAGGGCCTCACTACGTCGATACTGAAATGTGTGTTTAAGAAAACTACTGAGAATTTTTTTTCTAAGTCTGCTAAATTTGGCAAGGGCTGCGGAAGACTATCAAAGTATTTCTCAGCTAATTTCTGGTGCCTTGGCAGCAGAACATATTTTCTCATAAATAAGTCGAGCATTGTGATATAGACATTTTTCAATTTTTGAACGAAAGATTTTTCAGTTCCGATTCTAAAAAATTCGTGGTTCATATATGACAATATCAATGGATTTCCCATCGAATTTCCAATGGATTGCAAAAATCCGCTTGAAGAAAATCCAACGATGGGAGCTTTATATTTGTGAGCAAACATGTACATCACTTCCTGGTAGAATACTTCAAAAAAAATGACATCGAAATGTGATTTGTCGTTTTTAATAAAATCTTGAACATTTTCTGACTTCAGTGCAAACTCCGCCGAATACTGGGCTCCTGTCCAAAATGAGAGAAGAGAATCGATTACGCTGAAATCAACGTAATCCAGCAAATTGAAACCTGAAATCATTAATAAGTATGAATTAATGATAAGTAAACAGAAAGTTTTAATATTAAATTTAAACGATTTCTTTTGTCAGAAAGGATAACAATTTGTATCTCAAAAGAGACTAACAGCTCATCATTTTCTCGATTACTTGCTAAGGATTGGATCGAATGAGTGGAAATTAATTAAATCAACACATACATACATTTATGTGGACACACATATTTATTATCGACTGTGTATCTTTGAAGAACAGTACAGCCGCAATGGCCACTATCAATTAAAATAAACACTGACAGCTTCTGTAAATATAATTTCAAAATAAAAAATCAAAAATGACTTATTTTCAAATGTAACATAATTATCTAAATATGACACTTATTTCAGTACGCTAAGAATTGTTAGAGCCATTTGTGTAAATTTAAGTATGATTTACCATTTTAACTGTTGTTTTCCCATGAACATTGACTGTATCCATTTTAAAAATCAATGAACCATGAAACTAAGAGTCAGGAAACAAGCAACTCTGGTTGTAAGAGCAGTTGCGCTACCTTGGTCTGACAGTTTATTTACTCGGGGGACTTGTTGGGAACTTTTCATATTGATCGCGCAACCAAACGGAAAAGCTAAATTTTGCTGGCCTCCCAACAAAATAGGTTGCATGGCCAAGTTAATAGCGAACTATACATAGCTGCATACACGGTTTGGTCACTCAATCAAAAAAAATATAGTTGTAAAACTTGTTGTTTACAAGCTATTAACCCATCATACTAAAAACATATATAAAACGTGTTAAAGAAAACATAAAGAGATGACAAAGATTTTGAGATTTAATTAATATGCACAAGGCTCACAGTGTTATCAAGAACATTATTGTTATGATTATTTCTCTTTTCTAAGAACTCTAATCAGGCCACAATTGGCATACCAAAGATAATTATAGAATTATTACATCATTAATACAGTCGAACTGTAGATGTTTGGAAAGACTGTTTCTGCATTCATATATTTTGATATCAAGATCCGATCGAGATTGGCAGAATTAAGTCATTATTGAATATTTATGATTATTTTTGAAAAAAAAAATTATATTCTAGTTACTTTATGGGCACTGTTTTGACAATATTTTTAATGATACTTGACTTTGATAAAAGGATTAAAAGCCTTCATATACAAATAAAATTTATGAACTGACGGATACTTAAGTATTATATATTTTCTGAGAGATTCTTTACATTTCTTTGCTTGCATTTATCAGCCGTGGAAAAAAGCGTATTTTAACATTTTTGTTTGATTTTTAAATGATTGACTTTACAATCGTTTACAATGCAAGCACCACATTTTTTTTTCAATAATTTATTAATTTTTAAAAGATTTTTTAAGAAATAACTGGAATTAAAATAAAAAGTACCGGTAATAGTCAATTCATAAATATATTTAATAAAAACCATTAACGTATTTAATTTTTAATCTACACAGCATTTAAAATTGACGTTTTGAAAATTGACAGCTCTGTTGCATTCGCCTGAAATAATACCTGAAAATGCAGAAAGGTGAAACCCAGGTTGTTAGTGACAAAATTTGTGGAATCGTACAAATTTTCAACAATTCAAATTTCATCAAGCACCACCATCAATCGATACCATGCACTACACAACAATGTTGAACTTTTTATGTATCTATAATTGCAGTATGTTACGATTTCATTGCTTAAACTTTTCATTATTTCTTAAATTTACACTGTAATACTCATCTGATTTTAAAATTTTTAAAAGAATATTCGATTGGTATTTTTAAAAAAAATACCGCGAGAATTATTTGAATTATGTTGAAAAACTACAATGCGTTTACCTTTTTCCCATAGCACTTGTCTTTCAACGACAATCTGTCTGTAGTTTGGATTTTTTTCACTAAAAGATGTTATGATTGTTACTTCATGACCTCTGTTAGCCAGTTCTTCGATAATTGGTTGAATACAAAGGTAGTGAGACTTTCCACCAAAGGTTTGCAAAGCCAATATTCTATATGCGTAACAATGGTTATGTGGCCTAAATGTGATTAAAACGGCTGTTATGATAATCTGAAAATAATTGGTAGATATTGAACTTAGATATCGTTTTTTAGTAATATAATAAAAAACACATTATTAAATATTTATTTATTTGCACTACAATATATTTTACTATCGGGACCGATTTTGTTCATCGCGAACATTATCAATTGATAGAATAAAATTACAAGCAAGTCTATTGAGTTATAGGCAGCAAGTTTTCTTAGTTCTTGAACCCATGGTTTTGTATACCTGAATTGTTAAAACTTTGTAAGATTCCTCATGTTTCCTATGAAATCGAACAAAGTCTTAACAATTAAAATTTGGCATTGAAATTCTATCAAGCACCTTCAGTCGATATCATAAGTTAAAAAAAAAATTTGCTTGTAGTTTTTATTTTATCAGTCGAAAATGCTCGCGATGAGCAAAACCGGTCCTGGTCATAAAATATATTGTGGAACTAAGAACTTAATGTTTTTTCTTTACTATTTGAAATATCATGCCTTTCTGTCAAGAAGTTACAACTAACACCTTTAAAGTGACTAGATATGATAACTATTAAAATTTATTTCTTAGTGTAAATATCAAATTTCTCAAAGGTTTTCCAAATATTGGTATTGATTTTCCCGACAAAAAGATCGATAGACAGAATTTTTTATTGACTCTAGTTTGATGAAAGTAATTAATACACGTTAGCTGAACGAAACTCGTCATTAGTTTCAATAAAGTTTATCGATTTTGTACGATACACAAATGTTAAAAAATAGTAGTTACCTATTTATAAAAAATATTAACGTTACTAAAAAATAAATAAATAAAAGCAATGTGAACTTACCAGATTGTTCTTAACATTCATTTTATGTTGAGACTATTTTTCAGTTACAATTCAAATTATATCAGTAGATATATTCACACCAAATAGCACTTTAATTAATTCATTGGATATTGTAAGTATTTGTAAATATGTTAACTACTAAAGCTGTCTTTGATAACTAAATCGGTTACAATGCAATAGATCTTTTTCACACAATCACTAATCACTTATTTGCATTATAACAATAATATTATTACTGGAGAGTTTTGATAAGAAATGAGAAACAAATTGATTGCATTGAACCATACTATTATTTGTCTTTTATCGGCCCAGTTAAATACTAGGTTTATCGCCATAAAATCTCATAATTAGAAAAGCATGAGAAGACAGAGGCCTAAAGATTTTTTAAAAAAATTAAATGATGTTTCCAAAATTCTCCTAGCTTAAAATGTCGAGCTTTTTTTTCTTAATATCCGGCACATTAACTATATTATTACAAATAACTGGTGTTGTTTTTATGATATCGATCAAGCCTCGACTTGATTCATTGCATAAATATAATTATTTAGAGGGAATTTTAATAGTTCAAAGAAAAAATATGTCATAGTATCAATTAAGTTTTATTTTATTGTAAAATATTTCAAGTTTATCTTTGTTTCTTACTACTAAGGATATTTTTTTTTATGCTCTTTTGATTGTTTTTTCTTTTACAAATTTTAAATGAAATTTTAAAGAACATATAAATAAATGAAACAATTGACAAAAGTAATAATATGAAAATAGAACCAAACTCAAACAAATGGTATTCTAAAAGTGAAATATAAATTAACGGTGATTTCATAAACGGAGCCCCTTTGTGTCGAATGACGTATTCTATCCAATAAACTGCCGTATCAAGTCCTGAGTTGGGTCTGTCATTAAATCGCACTGAAATTTCTTTTGCTCTTTTTAAATATTTTGGATTTTGTATCATTTCATTTACAGCAGTCTCAAGAGCAATTTCTGTCAATTCCACGTACGGTAGTTTGAATCCATAGCCTGCATTCTCCACTTTTCTTGAATTTAAATGTTGATCGCCATACATAGGTATACCAATTAAAGGCACTCCTCTAGAAGTACTTTCTAATGTACTCAATAATCCTCCATGTGTTATAAAAAGTTTGATATTAGGATGAGCTGAAACCATAATAAAAGAAAATGATCATTTATTCAAATAATCCGGAAAAAATTCACATGAATCATAAGGGTCCAGAAATTATCGATTTAACCGGTGAGATTTTTATGTCTTAAACTACACCCGAGTACTACCACAATTTATTTTCGATAGAACTGAAGGATTAAAGTATGTCGTAAGACGAAAAAAAAAATTGGCGAGTGATAGAGAATAATAGAATCATTGCTATTTGTGTACGAAGTGAATATGATCAAAGAAGAAGATAAAATATAAATAAAAAAATCCATCAAGCGTAAAAAAGTCAGATATGGTAAATTTGCAATCATTGACGTATGGTTGCACGTAAAAGGGTATACTGACAAAAACAATCCATTATTAAAAAGGTGTTCTACAAAATTTCAGGCAGATGGAATATTTTCTAAAAGTGAAAAATGAAGCTCAAAATGTTTTAAGCAATCCAATAGCTATATAACAGTTAAAGTGACTTGCATTAAAATCATGTTTTTTTCTTACATGTAGAATTATAGAATACCTTTCAGTGACTTTTAATTCGATTTTTTTTTACATAAAATGATATCTATTAATATTTCATATAGGGTTTTAGTGAAATGTTCTGCTTTGTATTAACATTGCAACTTGCCGAAACGTTAGAAAATATTTACCCAATATATCACTTTGAGGCATCCATTTTCCAGTCATTACATTATCCGGCTTCCCATTCAGTATTTCATCTTCCCATTTCCAAAGAACACGTTGTTTAAGTTTGCCAAACACCCTCAGAAATATTTCTAGTTTTTCTTTTGGCATATCTTTGCATTGCACATTTGTACCCAAACTAAAGTATATTGCTCCGTCTTTAGCCCCATCCAAAAAATGTTGAAGATTCTGCAAATATTTATATAACTGTCAAAAAAATCAATAATTGCAAAGTAGTATAAGGAAAAAAATGAGAAATGATTATTTACAAATAATACCGTTTACAAAATCGCATTATGATTAATTATTGAATAAATAATTTTTTACTAGTTGAGTTGGCATTTACTTGGTAGAACTCCATTATAACATGGTGAAAAAAAATAGTAATGTATTTTAGTTTTTTTCACAACAATTTTTTATAAGGTACACGTCAGAACTATGACGATGGTGAGCCGAAATAGCTATCAACTGTACTTATAATAAAAGTTGTAGAACTAAAATACATTGCTATTTTTTCACCGTGTTAATCATTTTTTGAATAAAAGAAATGGTTTTCCAACTAAAATTTTCATATCACCAAAAAAAACAGTATATTATGCATACGTTTTTGTCCAAAAATACGTATCACAAGTCAAGTTATTCTACTTTTTTTTAAATCAACATTTGTACATATAAAGGGTATCACAAGCACTACTGATTGACATTTGAAATGTGGGAATCAATATTTGATTTGAAGCTTGTCATTATTTGTGACTGAAATCTTTTGAACACAAAATTCTACTGCAATTTTGCTCGGTCTATGAAATATAAACGGTTTCCATTCACTAGCTCGCTCATTTCACTGGTCGATCATTAGGCTTAAAACTAAACTTGACGCTAAGATTTTTACATTAGCGGGAATGTACTTGACAAGGTGTTACAATAATTCACTCTTAAATGAATATGAACGAATAAAAAAGCATTTTTGCCATGATATGGAATTGATTAATTGAGTTATTTTCAACGTACCTCAGGAAGCTTTTTTGGCGCTTGAATATGGGCACCTCCAATTTCAACTACTCCAGGAATATATGGTCTGACCATATCTGTTGTAAAATGAGTGTTAATAAGTACAGCTGACATACTCCTTTCAAGATCACTCAACTTTGGTAGCGGCTGCGGTAGATTCGCGAAATGTTTCTCAGCCAATTTTTGATGCTTGGGTAACAAGTAATAGTGCCTCCACATCAAATCGTATACCGTTGAGTAAGCATTTTTGAATTTTTGCAGAAATGTCATTTCAGATCCGTAAGGCAAATACTCGTGCGTCATATAGCTTAACATCAATGGGCTTCCCATGAAATTTCCTAAGTTGCTTGTGAAACCCAGAGTAGAAAATCCAACTAGAGGGGCGTTGTACTTATAAGCGAACATGTACATCGATTCTTGATGGAATAGTTCTGTTAGTATTAAATCAAAGTGCGAGTTGTCGTTCTTGATAAAATCTTGCAACAGTGTTGAATTGAAAGCTGACTCAGTTGTGAAATAAGCTCCCTCCCATACCATATTCAAAGTTTCTTCAAATGTGTATGTGTTCAAAGCAAACAGATCGAGTGGTATGTCAACTGAAAAAGTAATTAGAGTTTAATATACATACAAAAATAAAATAAGCCCTGTGTTAAATGGATTTATAGACTTCTAGTAATAGTAATAGTGTAATATAATACCGACGAATAAATTAATTTTCGTATAAAATATCCTAATAAAAATCTGTAACGTGCAAATTCGACAAGCAGCGACCAAAATACGAGAAAAGAAAAGGCTAATTATTTCAAATATCTATCTCACATATATTGTTTGTTAATGAGTGCTCACATGCCAGTGAATTTTTCAGATTTAAAACATTTAACGCACTTATCTTGCAAATAAAAAAAATAAACACCAAATAATTCGGTCTCGCTTAATTTTCAAAACCAGTATTTTTTGGATTTTTAGATCTGGCATTTTGGAATTTTGAAAACATCCAAAATGTCGGAATCCCGGTGCAATGTCAATACTTTAATTTCTACTGAATTATCTAAATTAGTCATTTATATCATAAAATTTTAAAGGATATAGATGTAAAGGTAAAGTTTTAAAAAGTCTTAAAACTTTTAACTAGAATTGTAATATTGATTTCCCTCTTCTCTCAGCCCAGCATTTTGGATTTCAAATGATTTGATTCAATTATTTCATAAAGCCGTGTACATTATTCCAAATAAACTATATCATAAAAGTATTCAAGTGTTAAACTTACATGAGTCCCAAAATGACTTCCTCTCTAGAACAATCTGCTTGTAGTTGGGATTTTTTTCAGGAAATGTAGCAATAACCGTCAAATCATGCCCTTTATTCGCTAGCTCTTGAATAACTGGTTGAATATTCATGTAATGTGATTTTCCGGAAAACGGTATTACTGCCAATATTCGATAAGTTGATGCATATTGAAAACATAATATACATACGAATATGCTAGCAATCACCTTCATCTGAAAAATGTCAACGTAAAATATTTGAGATGTTTACATATATAATGAATAATTCTACATATAATGCGTCAAGTCGTAGTGGAAGTGAATTAAATTATTTTTGTTATGATTGTTCAATTCTATGGAATTGACAAAGTTTATTAGATCTTCAGATTAATTACTTTACAAAAGTGTATAAAATAAAAATCAATAAAAACCTGTTTTATTATGAAATATAAAATATAATAAACATTGTTAAAATTGATCATGAGACCAGAGTGAACATAATTTTTAAATCCAAGTTTACCCTTGCATAATTCTGTTATCCTGTACAAAAAAATGACAAGTAAAAATAAAATGTAAGATATACTTATTATTACCAATGAAATGTGCACTTTTTGAATTTTTTAAAGTATAATCATACATGATAGATCGTGGACACAATTGTTTCAAAATCTTTTACTTATTAATAGTAACGAGTTAAGAAAACATAAAATTTGTATACGCAAATCTTAATGAGTGAATGTTCTTTAAACAAACAAATTATCTTACCCACATTTCTCTTAAAATAATGAGTTTTTTATGAAGCTTAAAAAATTTTATATTATTGTCAAAAAAATACTCACTTCTGAAAAATTATATCAACCAAATTCTAATTAAGCACACGTCCGCATTAAAGCACAGCAAAATATGTCATACAAAAAACACAGTTTAATTTAATACAGCAATCTATCTATTGGATGCGTCATACTGAGGTAGAACGCCAAGTCAAATGAACACGGAAGATTTTTTTACCACTTTTCAACATTGTAACGTGTATCTAACGCTACAAATTATCACGCTCGAAGCAAGTATTAGGCTTCACAACATTGCTCCACTTCTAAATAAAATTTGTTTAAAATTGACCAATGTTATTCAGCTATCATTTTATAAATAATAATTTGAACTATGACCCCATGTGAACATGTTTATTTACTGTCAATTATGTATTCATAAACTAATTCAAAATTTTGACAGTGAATGTATTTTTCATTTTGAAATTTATTCAGAAACATAAATTCAAATATTTACCATTACACATAACAAAACCTAGAAATACTGATTTAAAAATATACTTGAAATCTACTCGAGGAGAAAAGATTCACACAAATTCATGTTTAATATTTGTTAAATTCAGTCGATATCATAAATTAATATCTGTTATTACTCACGTTGCTGAATTTTGGAAACTGTCTCATTGAATTATTAGGTTACAACTATTAAAAATATCTCATCAAAATATTCATTTTCTTATCTCTTATTTGAAGTATAAATTTCGATGTACTCATTAATGTTCATTACGATTTAAATATATTGTATTTACAAAACATCACAATGTGAGTCAGCTTGTTTACAATTATTTCTTTTTACTGAAATTTTTATGAGACTATAAGAAGATTAATGTTTAACTTATTTTTCTTGCTATGCTAAATTCCTATGACCACATTGAATCGAATTCAGTAATTAAAAGCATTCTTGCCCTTGAATGCCAATATATAAATATAATTAACAAACATTCCTAACTGAGACGGGAACCCGTAAACATCATTACCAAATACAACGGCGTTAACCATTTTGCTACAGATCTAATACATAAAGATAAATACATATTTTTTTATTGCTTCAAGTTGTTACTCTAGCCAGATTAGCAACATTGGCTGTCGGTGTGCATAACAGTTGTTATTTCTACCGTTTTTAATATATGTTTATATTTTTATGTTCATATACGAGATTGCTTGAGTAATTTAAACATTGATTGTAGTCTGGAATAAATAAAAAAAATTGCATTAGAAGTTGCATTAAACATCTGGTACGTGTAATATTTTTTGCTTTAAAAAAACGGTACTTGCTTATTGTAGAAGGGCAATAAACTTTTCTGACCCAGACTTTTATCACTTTGTAAAATGTACGGTAGGTGTCGCAATTCAGTTCACTCTAGTGTTATATTACAATATAATTTTATCATGGCGATAAACTGAATTGAAATTTTATCCAATAAAAATTGATTCAGTGATAGCATTATTATTTATGTGTATTGTTAAGTGTTTTAATATATAAAAAAAATATATATATCTTTCTTCTTCTCGTGTAATAGTTTCTTTTTTCATGAGCTTGTTGAAAAAGTTATCCAACCTCTGGTAAATAAAGCCACTATTTACGATATTGACTGAAGGTGTTTGATGGAATTTAAATATAAAATTTGAATCATTCAAACTCTTTACGCTTTCACGTGTTTTGTTTATTTTGACCCAAATTTTGCCATTTGGAGCCTTCTGGCATTCTTCTACACCATAGGCTCCCAACCTGGGGGTCACCAACTTATACGGTCAACTAAAAAAATATTTTTTTTATATGCTTTTGAATAGTATGGGGGGTCGCGGGTCACATGGACTTGATCAATAGGGGTCGCAACCCGAAAAAAATTGGGAACCTATGTTCTACACCAGGGATTCCTAACCTTTTTATACTTAGAGCGCATTCTAAAATATCCGTAGGTTGGCGGGCACCAGCCATTTTTTTTCTACGGGTATTTATGATTAGACGTGATTAATAAATAAAAAAAAGATCTCTACGTTTATTGTCACTATATAACAAACCTAGTCAGTAAAAATATAACAAAGGTTATACGGAAGCTTAGCTGGTCATTGAATATGGGCGAAGAAAACAAAAAAAATTAACTCTGTTAATCTCCAATATTTATTATGGTTTTTTTAAAACTACCAAACATTAGTTATATACAAAATTATACATGTGCCGTCACTGTTTTTTTTCCTTTTCCAAACATTTCAAAGTTAACGCTTAGCTGTCCAATATTATTATATATATATATATTATGTCATTTAAATAACATTTAAAATGTCAATTATCTTTTCAAGCTATCACCGATGTTTATATATCAAAGTACCTACACATCGGATAGTATATAAGACAAAATAAAGTAATGTAGGTCAATAAATGAAGTTATCACTCATCTTTCACTAAGCACACTTTACTTTATCTGCACAATTAATTTTGAATTAAAAATGTTTTGACAAGATTTTATCAAGTTCATAAATCATGCCATATCAACTATTCTGTTACAATACTATTTGCTGACTGTAAGTTGTAGTGCATTCGTGTACTAGAATATCTAAAGATGCTAAAAGGAATAAACTCGGGTCGTTAGAGACAAAACTTGTGTAACTATACTAAGTTTAAAAGATTGAATTTTTATGAGGCCTTAATTATCTTAAATGAAATATTTTTCGGCCAAAATCCTTACATTGAAAAATTATGGATAAAATAGATTTTTGAATCCAAAATTTAAAAAAAAAAACAGATATATTTTGTTAAATAAATTTCTTTACATCTGTGTCTTTTTGTTTTACGACAAGCTTTTTAACATAATTGTATTTTCGAAAAAGCCATATCAAAACTTTCCCAAATATATATATCACCAAAGTAAAAGAGCTTAAAGTTAATAATGTCAAAGACCCAAGATTGAACAGATGATTTTCGAAACGAGATAGCTTTGATACAGGTGATTTCAAAAAACTCGCTCCTTTGTATCTCATTACATATTCAATCCAATAGATGGCAGTGTCTAGTGGTGACATGGGTCTATCGTTAAACCTTAAAGATATCTCCATTGCTTTATTTGCGTACTTTGGATCATTCAAAGTTTTTTGTAAGGCTATATCTAAAGACTCTTCGGATAGGTCAGCATACGCCAGCTTGACCCCCAGTCCACTGGCAACCATCTTTCCAACGTTCAAGAGTTGGTCTCCATATAAAGGCACTCCGATTACAGGAACTCCCCGAGCTGTTGCTTCTAGTGTGCTGAGCATGCCTCCATGGGTGATAAATAATTTGACATTTGGATGCGCTGAAGCCATAACAATATAATTACATTTAATAGAGGAAAGTTGTCACCGTCATTTCTTGGTGGAAAGATTTGGTATTCAAATAAATAAATCACAATTTAATTGAAAGTTATATAAATAATCTTGTTATGATTTTTATTTTATCAGTTGATAATTTCCTCGATAAACTAAGCCAGTGTTTTATTTCATTAAATGTTTTTCAATTTAAATTTTCACTTTTAATATGTTAACTTCTTATGTAACGTGCTATGTCACTTCTTGGTAGATTGGCAAGATATTTTTTCATAATAACAACACATGTTTAAATACTATCTCTGTAATATATTTTGAGACCCATCAGGACCGGTTTTCCTTATCGCAAGCATTGTCAACTGATAAGATAAAAATTACAAGCAAGTCAATTTCTACAAAATTTTGAGTTGAAAATTAGCAAATTTACAGAATAAAATCATTTTTAAAATAATGCTTGCGATGACCGTAACCGGTCTTAATCGTCAACTTTATGAACTATATTGCGGAAATAGTATTAAAAATATGTTGTTATTATTAAAAAAAATACATTTAACTCCTAATTCTTGAGTTCATTTTAATAGTGATAAATACTTTTATTTCAAAAAATTATGAATGAAATTTAGAACTGTTGCCAGACAGACATTTATGTAAGCCGCGTTTCGATTGGGGAATAAAAAATTATTAATGTTATCGAAAATTGAATTATTATACATAATTAAATATTTCTGTAGTTATTTTTGTACTAGTTTTTTGGCTCACGAGAATTTGCTGTGTGATTAAGTATTTATAATTTAATATTTTGTATAACAAAATGTTTAAGTTCATAATTTCACATTTCTCATAACGCATTGTATGCGTACAAACGAAAATATTAACCTTTCCAGGAGTAGCTAACTAATTTTAACCGTGCTTTGAGGAATGAGTTTTTTAAATATTTTTTTTAATCAAATCATTGTAAAAACTACAACTCACAATTTTAGGGTTTCATAGTAATAATCTAGGAGTAACACATAGCACTTGAATATATTATCACAATAATTGTTGACATATACGACAAGTACGTCCATACTAGTTTACAAAAACATCGCGCCGACGTACTATTACGTCCATACTCCTGAAGCGCCTAAAACGGCGCAAAGGTTTAAAAAAAAAATACGATTCTCCTATAGGTAACGATATCGACTTCAAAAAACAAATATAAGAAAATCACAAATGTTAAGAAAAACCGTTTTTAATGAATTATGAACATATACATTTAAAATATTATGGTTGATTTACCTAGAATATCATTCTGCGGCAACCATTTACCAATAAGTACGTTGTCCGGTTTTCCTGGCATGTTATTATCTTCCCATTTCCAAAGAACACGTTGTTTCAATTTCGAAAAGCACTTAAAAAATATTTCGCGCTTTTCTATCGGCATATCTTTACTTTGGACGTTGGAACCAAAACTGAAAAAAACTGCGCCATCTCTTGAATCGTTCAAATATTTTTCCAGCTCCTGCCAAAATATTATTAACTAGAGTACAAAATAAAAAAATTCTCAGCCTTGTTGCATGAGTCTTTCTTAGGGCGGAAATAAATCAATAAATTCCATAAAATCAAAATGGAATTTCTTCGATATAAACTATGCGCTTGTTTATAAAATATTATTTATAATATCGTCTGAAGATGCCTGATAGAATTTCAATATCAAATTTGAATTGTTAAAACTTTGTACAATTCCACATGTTTTGTTCTGTTGCATTCGTATGATAGAATGCCTGAAGATGCCGAAAGGCGAAACCCGGGTCGTTAGTGACAATACACGTGGAATCGTACAAAGTTGGAACAATTCAAATTTTTAGAATAATACTTTATATGTATTTCGAGTAACGTAACTTTTTGATAAAAAAAACGATGGAATAAATGTTTATTTTTTATCTTATTTTTCCATGATAACTATTCATAATATTAAAAAATAAAAATAAACTACTTTATTGTGAAAGTATAAAAAACTGAGAAATGTCTATATTTTAGTAACAGTGTGATATGTATTATAATAAGACTGTTTTAAATACCTCTGGAAGTTGCTTCGGTTTCTTTATATGTACCCCACCAACTTCTATAACTCCTGGAACATACGGTCTGACCATATCCGAACTAAAATGCGTACTTATTAGTACAACTGACATATTTCTCTCAATATCTTTGATCTTCGGCAATGGTTGAGGCAGATGAACAAAGTGTTTTTCAGCTAATGCCTGATGCTTCGGAAGTAGATAATAGTGTCGCCATATCAAATCATAAAAAGTCGAATACAGATTTGAAAATTTCTGTACAAAAGTCATTTCCGGACCAAACCTCTCATGCTCGTGAATCATATAGCTTAGTTCTAATGGACTACCCATTGTATCTGCTATGAACTGGGCAAACCCCATCGTACTGAAGCCTACAATTGGTGCGTTGTATTTGTAGGAAAACATGTAAAACGATTCCAAATAAAATATCTCGGTAAATATTAGGTCGAAATGAGATTTGTCGTTCTTGATAAAATCCTGAAGCTTAGTCGAGTTGAAAGCTGATTCTGCAGTGAAATATGCTCCGTCCCAAACCATATTTAAATTAAACTCAAAACTCACGGTGTTCAAAGCATAAAGATCAGGTTTTTCGCCAACTATAAAATAAAAATTAATTAACTCATCATCGTCCTAAAATATAATATATACAATATCTGTATCGTCTTATAAAAAAATTCACGATGAAAAGAAATCTCCGTTCTAAGTGCATATTCAATTTTAAATGTAAATGTTTTTAGAAATTGTAAGATCAAACCAATGTACATATTGGTAAAGGATTTTAAATTAATACGTTTTGCTAGTTTATTGCCTTGAAACTAACGACAAATAAAAGGTTTGATTGCCCCATTACACATGTGTATATTAAAATAGACGTTCTTATAAATAAAACAAAAAAATCCTGTTCAAATATACGTTTCAAACGCACACATCGTAAGTCATTTTCTGCGGCTGTAAAATGGACAAAAATTAAAAATTACATGTGAAAAATAAAATTTCTTCTAATTTTATTGAATATTTAGTCCGAGACTTAAACCCAATTAAAATAGCACTAAAAACTAAAAACAGATCATTCTGTGTCGCTTTTTATACATTTAAAATATAATGTCCCAAAAATTCACTGTAGTAAAAAAGTTCAATGTTATGTATGGTATTCTTATGTAAAATGGATTTAGGGCCAATAATGCATTGATATTTAGACACCCTCACTACCAGCTAAAAGGCTAATACTAGGTAAGGCTAATTTACAGCTAAATAATTTAAGTCATGACTTTTGTTCATTTAGATAAAATTTAGGGTATTGAAAAATAACAATAGCAAAAAAATCTATATATATATATAGAATAATGGAACCGGCGTATAAAGTGAATATTTTTTTCTGGTTGTTAAGTATTATAACTAGTATAGACAATAACTCGCTCTTAAAGTGACATCTGTTATTTTAAATAGTTTTAAAGATTTGTAGGAAAATTTTAATATTTTTTCTACAGATCTTTTTGTATAATGTAGTATTAAATTGTAAAATCAACTAACGAGATTCCCAAAACAGTCTCCTCTCTAGAACAATCTGCGTGTATTTAACATTTTCTTCTCTGAACGTTGCAATCACTGTTACATCATGCCCTCTCTCCGATAGCTCTTGAATAATTGGTTGCATATTTAAATAATGGGATTTTCCGGAAAAGGGAATTACAGCTAATATACGATATGACAGAACATATTGAAGACAATGAAGGACTAAAAAAACTCTGCAGATTGTGTTCATCTGCAAAAAACATTATTGTTTTGCACTTGCAATTAAATAACATCACACTTAAAAAATAAATAACGAATATTTTGAATAACTTGTTAACTAGCACAACACAATATACCACTTATATTTAAGCCAAATTAAAACATAAATGTATATTAATAGTGTAGAATAATGATATCATTTTTTCATCATCGACTTCAATACTGTATAAAGTACTCACGTTTGCGTATATATCCTATTTATAAGTTTTGAAATGCGAAATTAAAATAAAAAAAAATGTATTGTTTTTTCGTCATAAATGATAAACTATTTCAGCAACTGTGCTCAAGAAAAGATCATTTTGTAAACTCAAGTGAAACATAATTTGGTAGAAATTTAAGCAAATGTTATTTGTTTAATGATAAGAGAGATAAATATGTGAGGCAATAGACTATTTTCAAAATTATCTAGTTGTAAGTGTCTATTTAGTCATCACGCTATGCATTTTTTTTTATAATTGTTTACATTTCTTCTAATGTGTCTAAAGTCGCATATCGATATAATTATGTAATCGGTACGTGGTAGTCACATTTCGTCGAAAAGGTTATTTCCATTTTTAGATCGAAATTGTTGATAAAAATACGTTCTTTATTCTTATTGCAATTGTAAAGTTTTATTCAAGTAAATAGATTGATACAAAGTTTCGACGCCCTATCTCGAGGTTTGAAAAAAGTGAAATGGGAAAGATTTTTTAAACAAACACTCAAAATGTTATAATTCTATATTTATTTTCTCAAAAACAACTATCTTTACCTATTACAAACAGTGTAAGTAAAACAACTGCTGTTGAAATCAGCTCTATTTGTAATCCGTGTTTCTCACATCAAATGCGAGTCTTTTAAAAAAAGTACATTATATTTTGGTGTTAAAAATTATATGTAATAATTTTTCTATTCCAAAACTAGAAAAATTCACCAGGTTAAGGGTTATAAATAATTGCAGTATTATACTTTTTAAATAACCTGTTCATATTTCTTTTACAAAACACTTCCGGTATTTATGTGACGGACTTACTATAATATGATTGTCATGTATACAAGCTATCGTAAAGCATGGAAAATTATGGTGTAACAGGAATATCATTATCATAATAACTACCACTTAGGCTATATAATGACATGCCGTAATACGAATTACAAGATAGATGACAATACAAAAATAATCGCTTTCCGTTTTGCAAATAATGCTTGTTATTGATAATATGTGACCCTGACAATATACTTTCAACAGTATTATAGTATTAAACTAATTTCATCAATGATTAATATAATGTATGCAATACTATTAAACGATATATAATATAACTGAAGTGAACTAAGAACTGCTTTATGAACAGCTATAAGATAAGAACGCATAAAAAAATATATTGTTTATTGACTTCCTGCACTTTTTTATATTGAAAAATGTTTTAATATTCATATTTTTCATTGCGTGTTGACTCCTTTTTTGAAAAACTTCACGACTTAATAATATATATGTGTTTAAATTTATGTGACCCTTGCAAATATTTTTTATTTCTCTTAGTTACTAGTCGCTTATCAGAGAGATCTTTCAATGATTAAACAATCGAAGTTTTTTAATGGAACGTAATTGTATTTAAATTTGGTTTATTACAAAATATTATGAAGTGTTATATTTGGTTTTTCTTGTAAAAATAAATTTACAACATCTTGACCGTTATGGCGTTATTGTAACACTTCCATGGATTCCTAGTTTACGACCGCTACACTTAATCATTCTAGTGCCTGGAGTTTCTCCGAAGTTCTTTCTATGCATAGTCGTCTGCGACATTCCAAAACAACGGCAATTCAGGTTACTCGGTGCATCCAAATGTACAATCCAGTTAAATCGTAGGTTCTTTGTGTTAGACGAAATAAATAACTGCTGTCTCTTCTCTGAATAACAGGTGAAATCAAACCACTTTACACTGTTTTTAAAGCTCAGAATACAATTACCTTCGTTTTTTGTATGGTGCCATAACTCAAAATTTCAAAGCAACACTGGAAAAATGTTCGTATTGAATGCGTTCATATCATAAAATAATACATTCAAAAATAATGGTAAACTTTACAATTGAAGAAACGCATTTCTGCAAACAAAACACCTGAGATGTAAATCATATGTATTATTGTACTTTAAATAAACGTAAAAAATATTTAACACGTATACAAATTACTTTTAAGGTGTTAACTGTCACTTCTTGATGGAAAGGCATGATATTTTAAATAGCAAAACCACATTTTTTAGTACTTATTTCCACTATATACTTTTTGATCAGGACCGGCTTCGCTCATCTTGAGCATTATCAGCCGATCAAAAATTATATTGTGGAAATAAGTACTAAAAAATGTGTTTTTACTATTTAAAAGAACATATACAAATATTTCAAGTACGGGTCTTTTGAAATTGTCACTTTTTGTTTTAATGCAAGTTACCTTATAATAACTTCAGTCAGATTTTTTTTTGTTCACTTTTTGTGTATTTGTGTTGAAAAGTTTTGTAATAATTTTTACACATATAAATAACAAAATTGCACTGAAAAATATCAACAGCAAACCAAGACATCCCAGTTGGAACATGTGATACTCTAATCTGGACATTTCTAAAACTGGTGATCTCAAAAAGTGAGCACCTTTATGTCTTATGACGTATTCAATCCAATATATTGCAGAGTCCATGGCCGAAATTTGTCGATCATTGAACCGGTTCGCTAACTCCCTCGCTCTTCTTTCGTAAGTTGAATTTTGCAAAATTTTCTGAAGTGCGGTTTCCAGGGCCTGTTCTGTGAGGTCAGCGAATGGCAGTTTCAACCCGAAACCTCTCGTTTCAACCTTTTCGATGTTCAGGTGCTGGTCTCCGTAGAACGGAATCCCAACCACAGGTACTCCTCGCGCTGTAGCTTCTAATGTGCTGAGTAATCCTCCATGAGTAATGAATAGCTTGACATTTGGATGAGCTGAAAAGTTATATTTACTTCGTATTATTTCAGTAATTATTAACTTTAAGCACTCATGTTTGTTCAAAAGACGTCCGTAACGGCAAGCCTTCGGTGCCCAACAAATGTGTTATATAAAAATAGCGCCCCAGCTGGGCAAATTTGGACTCTTCCCGAAATACGGTCTCTCAATCGGAAAAATTCATATATAATATTTTAAGTCGTCAGTAAGTAGCTAACAAATTAAATCATCACTTACACACAATGATAATAATTTTTTTTCGAATATATGCATAAAGTTTTCAATTAAAAATATATTGTGAAATTTTCATCGGTAGTTCTTTTTTTACCACGAAGGTCTATTTCAAGCTATACTGTAGAACACGGTGAAAAAAATAGCAATGTATTTTAGTTCTACAAAATTATTTTTAACAAATATAGTTGATAGCTATTTCGGCTCACGCCATCGTCAGAACTATGCTTAAACTAACATTCGCTTATCTATATATAGCTGTGCACAAAAGGCACACGACACATCTTCTCTCCTGTTCCAACGGCCTAGCTTGTTATTTTAACACAATGACACTAAATTTTCAAAAATTGAAAATGAAACAATAGGTGTATATGTCAATAAGATTATATGTGGGACGGAAGTGGTCATTATGGAAGCAAATCAGACCACCCCTTTGTACAACGGCTGGACAAGTGGCGATACTATTATATTAGTTTGTTCTTTAAGAATCCTTTGTGATAATTGGTGTCTATTGATTTCCAGCTGTTCAAAGCTGTCATTCTCCGATCCTAACTACAAAGATGCAAACATTTAAGCGCTGAGTTTGAATTTAAATTATGTGATTCATTAATAACGTATAACATATAATAACTATATTTGTTAAAAATAATTTTGTAGAACTAAAATACATTGCTATTTTTTTCACCGTGTTATAATAGAGTTCTACCAAGTGAATGCCAATTCAATCAATAAAAGCATAGTTTTTAAGTAGTTAATAATTACATGAGTTTTCATTTACCCGGAAATAAATTTATTTAGTCGTATAATAAACTTCTCATATTACTTTTTTCCTTCATGTTTGAGTATTTATAAAAAAGTGCTGTTGTTTTTTTTTAAATATGTATTGTATTTTTTTCATCATCAATGAAAAATAATGAAAACCTCCTTCAGTATAAGAAATATAATAGATTTTTTTAAGGTTTTAACAGATAACACCTCATCTGCATTATTTCCTTATATAGAATATACAAATCCTCTTTACTGTTATGACACAGTATGATTTAAGCTTTTATAAATATTCCTATATTCTGTTATGACTTTTCATG
Organism: Himalopsyche japonica; assembly: GCA_028555115.1. Taxonomy (NCBI): domain Eukaryota; kingdom Metazoa; phylum Arthropoda; class Insecta; order Trichoptera; family Rhyacophilidae; genus Himalopsyche; species Himalopsyche japonica. The sequence goes on from JAHFWJ010000101.1 coordinate 67,606, forward strand.
CAAATATCATATAAATTTAATTTTTGTTTTTTTGATTACAGTATTTCTTACTAATTTTGAATTAAATAAATGAATAATATTGTACAAATACAATTTCATATGCGTGCAAATTTTATTTATACAGAAAATTACCTAAAATATCATTTTGAGGCATCCATTTTCCGGTCATAACGTTGCTGGGCTTCCCATCCATGGTCTCATCTTCCCACTTCCAAAGCACGCGTTGTTTTAATTTTCCAAAAACTGTAAAGAACATCTGAAGCTGTTCTTTGGGCATATCTTTACATTGAATATTTGAACCGAGGCTGAAATAAATAGCGCCGTCTTTTGATTCATCCAAATACTTTTGGAGATTCTGAAAAACAAATCGGAAAAATTAACTTGTTTCATCGTTTGTCTTCCGACGAATTTCAAGCATTTAAACAATCCCTAAAACTTTGAAGTGCAAAAAAGATTGGGATCAAAATGTTTGCACGCCTTTCAAGAGCCAATTGGACTTAAGTAACTTATGTAAGGGACCGATGTTTTATTTCTTACCTTAAATATATTTATATGTTTCTACAATACTTAGACTAAATCATACCAATAGAAACATTTAAATATAATATATAATAACACCTCACGAATATTTTTTACTTTCACACATTGGGTAATGTTATTTCCAAAAATCACTTATTTAATATACACCCCTTACTAGATTCGCTCGTAAAGTAACGCTCACATGGAAAAATAATGTTTAAATCAGTGATCGCCGAACGGTAGTTCGCCGAGGCTTTTTCGGTAGCTCACTTAGGATATTTAATCATATTTATAAATGTGCCTATAGTATTTTACTATTTAATTCCGAAAATGAAGGCGGTTAATTGTAAATATAGAAACAGATTCACAGATGGAAGTGACAAAGTACTCATCAAAAATTGAAAAAATTGTAGAGGAAAATGAATTCCATTCTTTTGACTCGTTAGTTTTATTGATTTTTACTAACACTTATTTTCAATTATTGTTTTGTTCATAAATAAATAATTAAATTACGCATTTTATGTTTTATTGGAAATCTGATTTTCTAATTTGGTTAAAGTGATTTATATATTGTACGATAAGGACCGATGATAAAATACAATAAAGATGGAATATGTATAGGTAGCTCACCAGACAATTTTAATTCCTGAAAGTAGCTTACATCCTTATTGAGTTAAGAAACCACTGGTTTAAATAATCCACAATTTCTCCTTAAATAAAACGAATCCTTGAATAGTCCATACTCAAATTTTGTATCAACAGATTAGAATGTAAGAAATAAATATTTGAATGACTAAAAGGTATAAAAATGTTCGTTGCCTATGGATAGACGATGTTCTTAATTCAAATCCATTCGCGAAATGTTTTCATCAATTTCCTTACACGCCCTTTCTTGATTCATATGCCAAAAACCTGCTCATTTCATTCAATTGGTAAATAATTAAATTTGATTTTTAGTAGACAATATGTACGATTAAGTTAATCTAGAGTTGCTTTTCAATGTCGCAAAACACGTTTATATACAGTATTAAAGGATTTAAGTGTTTCTTAACAATAATTTATAAGGTAAAACTTAGATATTTGATACACTCATTAACTATTTAGCTGGAGTTAATATTGTAGTCTTACAAATTTTATTGATAAACAAATTAATTAGAAGTAATAGTTAATATTTATTTATAGACAAACAAGGATATATCGTTAATAAAATGATATTAATTGTTATAGTAGTGTTAAATACTAGAAGATATATTAAAGATTATAAAATAAGACAGACGTTGGTAGAGTTAAATTTGCTTATGTCTATTTGTACCGTTTTTTTTTAATAGAAAATAAAGTATATGTCGATTCTATTTACCAGATTAGTTAATAGCAAAAATTATTAGAAAGAGCGAGTTCTTACCATTTGTTCAAAATATACTAAAAAACTTGGATTTTAAGTATATATGTAACTATAGAGAATTTTGTATGATACTTGAAACTAGCTGTGTACACTACGCCAACGCCTACATGATTATGCAACGATGGTGATAGCCGAAATAGCTATCAGCAACCATGTTGTATTTTTTTAGAACTCAATACTTTGATATTTTCACAGTGCTATAATAAATTTATTCTAATTAAATGGACTGATTGTTTTTTTTCAGGTAAACAGTTATAGTTAAGACAATTAATATGATTTATTTAAAATTTACCTAACTCAGTGAAGTGATGAAATACAATTTGGATATGTTTACAAAAATATCACAGACAACTAGGGTTGTGAATTATTATATGCCAATAAATCTATATATTTAAGATTATGTATTTTTTATGATTTTATATTGACTAGTCTGTTCGTATTTTAATCAATATGATTAATCATTTCTTTACATGTATACATCTTATCTGACTTTATAAAAATTATAGTTTTATATCATATATTATTACAAATATTTTATTTTATAAGGATTCTGATTAAAGAATAAACTTTCAATATGTGGTCATATTCATCATGTCTTTATGTATTCTGATATCTTAAAAGAGAAATTAAAGATTTTTAACTTCTTGACAAATAAAAAAAATCTAAGCGGATTTATCCAAATAATTCATCATCAGTTGATAATGCTAGCGATGAGCGAAACCGGTCCTGATCAAAAAAATATATTGTGGAAATAAGTACTAAAAAAATGTGTTTTTATTATTTAAAATATAATGCCTTTCCATCAAGAAGTGACAGTTAACACCTTAAAAGTTATCCAAATAAGTCAACGATAAAAGTTAAACATTTAAAAAAAATCAATGAACAAAATATTTTTTTACCTGAGGAAGAGGTTTTGGTTTACTGATGTGCGCTCCTCCTACTTCAACAATTCCCGGAACATAAGGCCTGACCATATCGGAAGAAAAATGAGTATTCAGAAGTATGAGTGAAATGTTCTTCTCGATATCAGCGAGCTGCGGCAAAGGCTTTGGTAAATGCCCGAAGTGTTTTTCTGCTAGTTTTTGATGCATGGGAAGTAAGTAAAAATGTCTCCAAACTAAATCATAAAGTGTAGAATAAATATTCTTAACTTTCTGCATAAAAGTCATCGGTGATCCAAACGTTAAGTATTCATGTGCCATATAGTTTAGAATTATCGGGTTTCCCATAGTATCTCCAATGAATTGAGTAAAACCCATTGGTGAAAATCCCACAATTGGTGCATTATATTTGTGAGCAAACATATACGTCGCTTCTTGGTAAAATACTTCTGTAAATATCAGATCAAAGTGAGAACTGTCATTCTTGATGAATTCATTGAGTACTGGTGAGTTTAGGGCTGTTTCTGTGGTAAAGAAGGCACCGCGCCATATCAAATTCATCGTATATTCAAACGGCACTTCAAATAATGAGTAAATATCCATTTTCTCTCCCACTGAAAAAGTAAAAATAAATCTTTGATCTTGTCGGATTTTCAATATATAGAAACCACTAACAAACTAGCAATAATCATCTTTAATCGTTTTCTGAGAAAGCGAAATGCTTGCTTGAAAAATAATCGATTAAAATTACTGGTTTAAAAATGAAAGAAAATAATATAAAACTAAATAAAAAATTTCTCTTCCGCAAAATAAACATGAGTTATTTACTGCTTTTATTATGTTGTGTATTATATGTATGGATTCTTTGTTGACAAATTCATGACAAATGTTAGAATCGCAAAAATTTAGTTTGTATTGAAATGTAAATTACGCTAAATATTTTTTCAATATAAGATAAAATTTAAGAATGGAACGTTTGATTTTAATATTTATGAACTTGTGGTCTAAGACATACTTTCTCAACCGGTGATTCGCGGAAAGTTTTGGGTGGTCCGCGAAGTATTTTGGGTGAGCCGAAATAATCAAATTTTATGTTGGATTTTTAAATTATATTTTTTGTTACTGTTTGCTTTAGAATACTTAAATATTATTTTATTAGCATACGGTAAAATAATTATTTTGAATAATTATAATTACACAAATATTTATATTTTATTGCAATCTGGTGGTCTGAACATTTTTGGACTTTTTGGCGATACGTGGATGTAAAAAGGTTAAGAAACTATGCTTTAAGGCATGGGTTAATGTGATATTTAATCAATGCATTCTCAAACGATTTTAGAAGATAAATGTTAGATTTTTAAGATTTATTCCTTTCAAATCTATATTATTCTTTCTTACTTATTTACTAAAAAAGAAAATTCATTGTCTGGTTAACAATAAGATGTCATAGAACTACGTCTATTACAATCAACACAAATAAAACTACAAACAAAATTTATAGCTATAAAAAACAATGAAAGTTACAATGATATCGTACAATGTTTTTACAAAATTATTTACAATAAAAAAAACACTCACAGGCCTCCCAAATAAGTTTTTTCTCAACAACAATTTGTTTGTAGTTAGGGTTCTTTTCGCTGTATGCAGCAATAACGGTGACATTGTGTCCTCGATTTGCAAGCTCTTGCACTATTGGCTGAATATTAAGGTAATGTGATTTCCCTGAAAACGGTATGACTGCTAGAATGCTGTATGCCATACCATATTGGAGAATTTGTGTAAAGAATATCGAACTCCATACTATATTCATCTGAAACCAAATAAATGCCAACAATTTTCCTCTCCATTTTTTTTTATTTGTAGTGTGTTTTCGCTGACTTTCGAAGACTGCAAAAGTCTTTTGGTGACGTAAACACTTTTCATCACAAAATGTAAATCATCATAGCTTAAACTTTAATAGCTTTAAATGTCATATTTAAAAACTCAATAGTTGCAGTATTTATCGAATCAATTCAGAGTATCGATTTTTAATATGATTAATAACACTGTGAAACAAATAGCAAAGTATTTTAGTTCTATAAAATTATATTTTAAAAATATTATAGAATATATTACATTTGCTTATCTATATATAGCCGTGTAGAAAAGGTACACAATACATCTTATGTTTTTCCGTTTATATCGGACAGACCGGTAGAAGTATATCCACTCAAGCTAAGGAACATGTAACATCATTCAACAGTAAAAAAAGAGATTCACAATTCGCTAATCACGTTATAAAGGAATCACATAATATAAATACAAACTCAGCGCCTAAGTGTTTGCATCTTTGTAGTAAGGGTCGCAGGATGACGGCTTTGGAACAGCTGGAAATCAATAGATATCAACTATCACAAAGGACTCTTAACGAACAAACTTATATATGTCGGTCACCATTATTGAATTCTCGGGGGGTGTTTCTGTAATTGACCATTTCCGTGTTATATGTGAACTTATTGATATAGCCGCCTTTTAAGTTTCATTTACAATTGTTAGTTTTATTGCGAGCAGCAAACAAGCTAGTTCGTTAAAACATGAGAGAAGATGTATTGTGCACCTTTTCTACACAGATATATATATTGTAGATAAGCAAATGTTAGTTTAAGCATAGTTCTGACAATGGCGTGAGCCGAAATAGCTATCAACTATATCTTAAAAAATAATAATTTTGTAGAACTAAATATTTCTTTCACCGTGTTATAATGGAGCTCTACGAAGTGAATGCCAATTCAATCAATAATATGATTAATCTTTCAAATTTTATTTAAAAAACAATATCTAAAACTATTTTCTAAGTCTCATGTCGGTTTAACCTTGCACTTTATTTATTGATTCAATGCTCTTGGGTTACTTATAAATATGTATATATTTTTACAAACGAGTTAAATAATTTAACCATTTTTTTGGCCAGGTGTAAATTGCGCAGGAACAATCGTTTTTTTAATAAGATCGATTATGTGATTAAAAAAGCATGTGGCGAAAATTCTCTGAGAATTTGAATGTCTTTTCTAAAGATGTATAGGATTACAGCAAATATAATTAGATATGAAATAAATATATGTAATTGTTATGTTAATTATAATTCGTTTTACCAAATAAGTTTTTTCTTTGAATTAACCTTTTTTTACGCCAGTGATTTGGAAAAACTTTGATTAGTTATTTTAATAATTACACAAATATCATAAAATACTTAAATAACAATATGGTATTTTGATGAGATTATAATCCGCATTGTCCTATGTATGTTTTTTACCTTTAACGCTTTTTTACAGGTGATGATTTGGATAAATGTTAGAAAACAATTTTTATGCATATTCGGAGCGTTTTTATAAAAAAAGATTAATGTTAAAATAATTGCTTTATTAAAACTAAAAGTATCAAAAAACGAAAATAAGATGCACAAAAAACTAACTATTAGTTCTCAAGGATTTACGTAACGTACAAATCGTTCACAATTTTTGTTTATTTAATACTAGTATAATCGAAAAAGTTTTTGAAGGATTATATTCTGACAATATAGAGAATAGTTACCATGTGCTAATATCAATACTAAATATGAAAAAAAAAATGTATGAAAGATTACGAATAATACCTAATTTTATTGTTCCACAATATGTATAAAATATGATTTTACGTAATCCAGCGTTTATTATAAAAAAAACTAGATGACATAAACATATAATATAATATGTATATAAACTTATGACATCGACCAAAGTAGCAGATGTATTTTCAACATAAAACTTGAATCATTGACATCTTCATATGTTTTGTCACTCACGACCCGATTTTCACCTTTTGATAACTTCAGGCATTCTATTATACAGATGTAATAGAACTAACATAATTGACTTAAGCTTTGTCTCTGTTCATTTCAATACATTAAAAAAAACAGAGCTCAATGAATGTCACATGATATTTAATCCCACCGTAACCCACTAATTTGAAAATTTATAATAACTAGGTATCTACAATATCACTATTATTAAAATTATTTCAGGTATATACTTAGCTTCTGACCTTAAGGCTTATATTTTTATTGTATAATTAATGACGTATACAACCAATACAAATGTTGTATTGTGTCAGTTCTATTTTATCCATGTGATAAAATGCTTGAAGATGCCAATAGGTGAAACCCAAGAGTTGTGAGGTGAATAATATTATTATTTCTTAAAATGTTTAATTATGTTAAACAGGTAATAATTATGAGATTCGCAATTTCAAATGTTAATTTGAAATTAATTTCCATCGTCTTTAGAACTATGCAATTTTAATAAATTACAAAATAACTCGTGTCGTCATAGTATAAATAAGATTGAATGGAATTAAGTACCTCGTTTTATATAATGTGTTTAATTTGTATAATATAAAAGTGAATTTTTCAATTTAATTTCATATTCAAAATCTACTAAATTAATTATTAAATAGAAAAACACCAATCGATTAATGTCAGTGCATTATGTAAGCTGACGTAAAACTTCTCTTGCAAGACATGCATAAGATCAACAAAAATATTTATCTTTCTGTTTCAAAACCGTGTTAATATGTGTCATCAGTAAACATTGATAAATACAATACAGCGTGTTACGTAGATGGATTTTTTATAAAAACCCCTTTATTAAATAAAACGGTAAATATTATATTATCATCCTATCTTTAATTTTGTTATCACTTTTATGTATTTATATCTTAATAAACAAATTTATGTATATTATTTAATAATTCAAAGTAACTATGATACATTGAAGCAAATATATCAGCAATCTGGTCACACACGACTAATTTTTAATTGAATTCTAGGTTTTTAGTCGCGTGTGGAATAACAGTTTAAGCAGTACACTAATTGTTGGTCATATCTAAATAAATATAACAAATATTTTATTACCGTCTACCGTCAAATGATTCGAAATTTAGTTTAATGTATAGATAATAAAGATTTTTCAACAGATCATTCTTGTAAGTTGTATAGTAATGATAAACTTATAATCACATTTAAAATGTTAATTGTCATTCTTCGGTGGAATGGCATGATATTTTAAATAATAACAAAATATTTTTAGTACTATTACAGCAATATATTAAATTAAAGGTTTTCTTTTTGATTGATTGAGTTTTCCACGATTGTTTCTGAACTCACAATGAATTTTTTATTCGACTTTATTTTGCTTGTAAACTAATAAAAAAAATACATTTTTTGAATGTTTATTGCACGATTGCTAGAAAACTGTTTTCCTAGTTCTTCGAAATTTGGTTTTACATAACTGTTAATTATTATCTGTGGATTTTAGAATTTTGTATAAAGAGACTTATTTATAATTTTTATTCGATCACTTAGCCCAAAACCGGTGTTGATCATTTAGTATATTGCGCAAATAGTACACAAAATATACTTTTATTTTATGAACACACATAGATTCTCAACCCCACGATTCTCTCAATGTGTTCGCCGAAAATGAGACGATGGGTGATTAAATAACAGTCAATCAGTTAGATCTAGAAACTGAAATTTATGGCTACGAATACTTTAAAAGACTTAACGACAGAGTTGTTCATTTGGCCATAAAACCAGGGAATGTATTTTTAACGTATCCTAATTATAACAACATACACGGATATAATTGGTTACTGATTCGGTAATTATCTATCCTCCAGACTAACAATCTGATGGTAAAATAAACTAGAAATATTTAGGCTTAAAGAAATAAACATTGAAATGATTATTACTATATAAAAATACTATAATCACTTTTAAGGCAAATCTTAGTTTTAAGAAACTTTACAATAGACATTCACTAAAATATATATACGCCTAGCCCCGAAGGAATAGTTTATTAATTTAAAAAGAACTCTTTGTATGTTTTAATTTTTCACTATACACTTTACCTTGACTGTTTATTTTAAAATATTCTATTATCAACACTAGTAATTTTTTAGAGCTATTTTGATCATTAACTTCAATTTATGTAGGAAATATAAATGAAGGTTTACACTGTTCAAGATCCTACATAAAACTGATTTTAAAAACGTTTGAGTGTTTCAATTGAATCGCGATAGAATAATCTGCGAGAGTTGATCTCTTGTTAATATATATATCTACAACAATCAACAAGTAATATTACTAAATTATTGATGTCGTATAAAATTCACGATTTAAAAAATTAATTGATCAATAAAATAGTTCACACAATGCCTAATAAATCCATCACTTATTTGATTAAAACAATAATAGAACTGTGCCAGTCAGGTATTCAAGTGAAGGGTTTCTTGTTTAATGATGGTTTGAAAAATTATTTTTTACTATATAAATCAATATAAAAGTTTTTTTTCCACTTTGAAAATTTTTTAATCGATACTGCAAAGAGAACCATATCATTTTTTTCCGAATGCCATCGTACTAATAATATTCTATCTGAAATAAGACAATTAAATGAGTGATTACTATTTCTAGTTTTAATATTTAAAGATTAAAAAAAAATTAGTAATGATGGTCATTTTTAATTACATTTATTTTTTGAGTTTCATTGTCTCCAAAATAGTATCTTTACGCTTACATCCTATTCAATACTTCTACGAGTTTTAAATGTGACAAGCTAACAAATTAATCTTGTTTTTACACATTTAGCTTCATAGTTCACCTTTTCATGCTCAAAACATTTTCTTTCTTTTATGAAAAGGATTTACATGATTCATAAGTTTTTGCGAGTTTATTTTATTTCATAATCTTACTTGCTAACAATAATTTGAAGTATCGAGAAACAATGAATAAAACTATACAGACACAATCAAAATTTATAATATAATTTTTTTCACCAAATAAATCGTCATTTTTCCTCTGTATCGTATAGCATCATAATATTCAAATATACACCAATATATATTTTATTAGTACCAATATATAAATAAAAACTCACCACAAACCATCATATTATTAAAGCATCTTGAAATTGCGAGACGTATTTTTAGGTAACCTACTATAAGATCAATTATTTATTTCTTGGTTCATTTTTAATTTTCAACGTAGTCCTACAGCCAAGATATTACCTTAACCTTATTTGAATCTTATCAAATCTAAAAACTCTTGAGTGGTCATACAGAAGTTACTTATGTCATTCGAATTAAAATATTTATAACAACATCATGTTTAGTATGATAACATATCAAATAATATATTTGATTGACACATGTTTTTAAACAATATACATATTATTTTTCATACACTTGAATTGTGTTAATATATATACTATTATTTGTTGTATTTTTTACTTCAATTTCGATTCATTCCAACAAAAATATCTTTTTAAATATAATTTTGCAGATCAAGGAATCATGAGGTCACGTCAAAATGGTAATTTTTATTTGTATTTTTTATTATTATTTAAAAAATATATAGTTCAAGATATCGGGTGAATTTGCTCGATGGAATTTCAATATCAAATATGAATCGTTAAAACTATGTATAATTCTACAAGTTTTGTCGCTCATGAACTTATTTTCGCCTTTCGATATCTTCTGGTATTCTAACACACAGATGCAATTGAACTATTAGTCAGTTGTTAGTGGAAAAAAATGTAAATTTGTTTTTAGTTCAACCGATTTCAAAATTGAAAAGATATGCATACAAAGCAAAAAAACAACCTTTTTTATTTCATGTAATTTATAGAAATTTATCAAATACCGTATGATCGTAAAAATTGCAATGGTTATATCTTGTATTTTCAATTATCAAAAAAAGCTTTGTGTTTTATTCAAACTGTTAACGGCTGAGATGAAATTAAAAATTCTACCGTAAAATTTTTTTAGTTCTTCCATTGCAAGAAATGTCAACAACGAGATTTTATCGCATACGTTTGATTATTTTACGAGTAAAAAAATATTTCATACTACTCTAGATATTTCAAATTTTTTGACCATATTCGCTGCCTTTAGTTAACAAGTGATTCAATCAAGATCTTTGTAGCCTGCCAGTTGCTTTATTTGCTTCTATGCCAACCATTGTAAGTATTTATCTTCGATGTTCAGAATACGAGTGTGTTACGTGTCATTGTTTGCTACCATAAAGCAGAACTGTTGAATTGCAAGCATTGATTAACACAAAGATATTGTATCGTACACGGATGCTTCTTCCAGGTAATCATTTTTTATAACCTAGCTTTAGTCACACAATTTAATGAAAAGAAGACTTATATACTGAAAGAATGCAATCTTGTTCAAGTTAAGGAATAAAAATAATATTTGCTTCTTTCCACCGTTACCAAAATAAGCGGAAACCTCAAGCATGACTTAATGAAAATATAGACTAACACCTTTTTTGATTTACTTAAGGGTCGCATCACAAATTTTGCCTTTTTGTAAGGTTATACAAAAAAAGACGATCGTATCAAGGCTTTCCTCATTGGAAAATTACGTTCCAAAGTGGATATCCAATTTTTATTTCTAGATTCTTCAAATCACCTTTGCACACTTATAGTGTTGGTGAATTGGAATCGACTGTTAGTCATTTTATTAAAGATTAGCTCGTACTATAATGGTAACAGAGTGAAAAAATATCGATGTATTTTAGTTTTACAATTTTTTAAGATATATTTGATAGTAAATTCGGCTCACGCCATCGTCAGAACTATAGATCTTATAAAATAAAATTGTAGAACTAAAATACATCGCTATATTTTCACCGTGTTATAATGGAGTTCTACCAAGTAAATGCCAATTCAATCAATCAAATAATGCTATTTGATTGAATGTAAATTGATATCATTTATACTCAGATATATTGAGTGCGGTATTTTTTCCTTAAAAGAAACAGAATGTATTGATCATATGAAATTATCATTAATAAAGTATAACAACATTTTCCTCGTTTATGTGTCATTGTATAACGATTTATTTAATTATTTACTATTTGCGTATAAATTATTTCAATTAATTTCACACGTGCCAAAGTATATTTTCCATATATTATCATAACATATAACACCAAGAATGAATAATTAGTCTTCAACGTGAAGTAATGACATAGGTTATAACTGTTTCTTTACGCAATTGAAAATCTGACGATTCAATTACACATCTTAGTTAATTGAAAAACTCTTTCCAGAACAAGTTATGTTTTATTGATTGTTGTTTTTTTTAAAATTAAATTAACGTTTCTTTTAATCATTTTCATGATAAATTTTACACAGCAATTATTCAGAATAAGAAATATCACTTTTGAGAATATAATATAAATCCTTATTCAAATAAATACCACTCGATTGTTTGTATGTCTAACACTGGCGATCGCACATATTTTTATCATTTATACCGTATTTATCAAATATTGTATATAATGGTGGTCACACAGGATAAATAAATTGTTATTGACTCTTTTAGCCATCTTTTCGGCAGCTTCTTTGTAGATTTGGTTACCAAGTATTCTTTTTATAGAACTTTTCAAAGTCTCATGTGGTAGCTTAATTCTATAACCTTTTCAACGTGAGAGTTCCGAGTATTCCGATCATCGTTATTCCAAAAAAAGTCGCTTCTAAGGTATATAGTAAGCCTACACAATAAATAAATTACTTTATATTAGAATGTCCTGAAATAAAACGTTAATGAAAGCGTTTTTATGATAACTTATTATTTAATTATTGAATCAATTACCGCAGTGGAATAAAAATTATCATATAAATTTGTTGTATCATCTAAATTTTCTTCGTTATTATAATATATATTTCGTTTCTCATCTGGATTATATGATCACCACAACTTTTGTTATGACATTAGAATTAGATGCTCATAGCTTTATTTGTTTCAATATATACAAGACATGTTGTTTTATGGAATATGGAATAAAAATTCCATAAGAATAAAATATGAGCATTTTTGATTGCTTGACGTACTGTTTCTTAATTTGAACGGATTTGTAAAGATACTCTTGGTCAAAAAATCATTTTAATACACATTATGCTTCACAATGATGTCATTTTGCGGCAGCCATTTTCCAATAAGAACATTATCTGGTTTACCAATCATAATTTAATCTTCCCGTTTCCAAAGAATACGCCGTTTAAGCTTGCTTAAGACTCTAAGGAATACGCTAAGTTCTTCTCTTGGCATATCTTTGCATTGATGATGCGATCCAAGACTAAAGTAAATCACTCCATCTTTTGTTTCATTTAAATACTAGAAAAGCACCTGAAATAAATCAAAATGAATACAAGTATTATAAAATTAATATATGACAGAGATATTTTGATATTTAAGAGCTTAAACAAAACATTTTCTTTTCATATAAATATTACATTTTTTAGGACCAAATGAATGTAAAAGTTATTTTTATGATTATTAAACGCGATAATTATACTAAGGTACTATTAATTATAATTTAAAAAAAGTTTAGTGGTAATTTAGAAAACCTAAATTAAAAATACCAAACTAAAACAAGAAAAAACAATATTACTTTTACTCTCTCGATTTATTTATTAATTTTCCCATTCCCTGTATGCAATAATCAGAGTAACATTGAGATAGCGATATTGCTACGATTGTACTCAAAATTCGGGTAATTCCTTTATACAAAAAATAACTCCAGTAGGCTTGCGATAAATTTGTAAATATATTATTATTTTTTATTAAAATACTTAATTCGAACCGATTGATAAAGATTTCTGTCAATTTTTAATTAGGATAAGATCAATAATTCTTTAACATAGCATATGTTTTACTGAATCAAGTGTGGTGAACAGTTCATCAAAATTAGATATAATGAAAAAAATATGGTACAGTAAATATCTGACTTCACTTCAATATTCAAAAAAAACTTTCATGAACAGTTTGAATTTTGTTCAATATACAATATGATACAATAAACCAAATTAAGAAATTGAAAAATGATTGAAATATTCAACTTTCACTATTTTTCGTGATTCGTTGATTATTAGCCGTATTGGTAGTCAAAATATTGGATTTTAAGCAGCATTTAAAAAAAAATCTGTCTATTTTTTTTTTGTTTAATACTGGTTTCATCAAAAACGATGTATTTTTTGTAAAATTGATTGAAAGTACATTATGAAACTGTAATATCGTTAACAGTTTGTGTTTCATAAAACAATATAAAAGTTTTTTGTCGTTAATTATTATAAAGTGAAAAAAAAACTTTAATTTAATTGAATTTGAACATGACATTCTTCTCTTTTGTTGTATACACCGTTATTTAAACGATTTAAATGATTTAAAAACACAGGTAATCATAAGTCGATTAAAAATACTTGGTTTATTTTCAATGGAATATTTTGTTGCTTTAAAAAGTAATATTCATGAAAACATTTTCAAACTAAAATGACAAAACAAAAATACGGAAAAAAATTAAGACAATATGTTTCTTGTATCCCATATAAAAGTTTCGTTTCAAAACAATTTGATTATACAATAGTTTAATTTTTCTGTTCAAATATTAATACCACTATTAAATTATGACATCTATCGGTAAGTTCTTGAAGTGTTAGATGTATGAAAAGATAATGTAATCGTAAGCAACTTTATCGCTATAACAAATAATTAACAACACTCACTTATAAATTTTTTCATAAAATTACTTCTACTTTACAAAAAAAAAGTTTTTTTGATACATTTACAAACAGAATAAATTTATATGACTACATAAAAAAAATATTTTCTAGATAATATTTGAGCCGTGTTTTATTTTTAAAGACAAATATCCCAAAGAGTTTCAATATTTTTATATGCGTAATGTCAAATCTGAAGAATTGCTTAGATTAACATGGATAGCAAAAAAAACGACTTCATTAAATATCTGGATTATTGCTTTATTTGTGAATTAGGAGTATCAACCGAGTACGTGAATATTTGGTTTAGTTGCAAAAAATACCACCAGAGCGATACTTTTCGCCGTACTAAATTCGTAAAAAAAGCAAAAATTATTTTTCCGAAGCCACGAAATCAGCAGATAATTTAATCAATTCATTAATAAAACAGGCTTAAACTTTTCGCGAATTAAGATTTTTTCCAATTGCCTGTTATAAATAAGTTTATAAATTAAATACAATACAATCAAAGCGACGTAGACAAATACACATACGTTTATTCATCGTCTAAATTCTGCTGTAATTTTAAAATGTCGTAAAACAGTATCAAACAATAACAAAATGCTGCTTGCGCAGTAATAAAATACGGTAATTTTTTACTTTTCTCATTTTGTTAACTATATTCTGAAGTTCAGAATGAAAATATATTATATTTTAGTTTTAAAACTGGATGTTAATTAATAATGATTGGTATATAAACGGTATCGTACAGAGAGTGCATTACAATACACTCTTTACAGACAATATATATTGTATATAATATAACCTGCTCAGAAGAAAAATAGACAATAGAGTCGAATGTCCAATATAATATGAATACCTTTATGAAGTCAACAACGCACTAAATAAAATTGAATTCTTATAAATAACGTATATCTCCGCTTAAACAATATTCTTTCAATGAATTCTTTGCAGTAATCCGTAGCTATCAAATTCAAGTCTCGTAATAATATAATCGTAATTATATAATCATATTGTAAATTCTAAATTATATGTTTGAGTTGAGAAACTTGTAAAGTCTTCATATGGTATATTAATCAACGTTTCTTAAGGCTTACTTACTTTGAAATCATATAAAAGAGTATTCAATTTATATGGATTACCTTAATAAAATAATTTTGTTTTTTAGTAGAGTTCTATTTATCATCTTTTTTTAAATTATCAATTTTGCAGTTTTCATTTGAATACGACAATTCTAAGAAGGATAACATAATTATTTAAAAAATCAGCAATATTATTCAGTTTTCAAATAAACGATATTTTTCTTCACTTTTCATACTTTTTTAATATGTCAAAACGACTGGTTTAAACTTATATAATATTAGATATGATTTAAGAAACACCACAATAACGCGGTAAATAGGAGGCGCGTTATATGAAATAGCCAAAAATTTCGAAACCATACAAAATCCATGGACACATATATTTTTTCAGTAATGTTAACTTTAAAGCCATGAAATTGATTGAAAAGATATACAAAAATGTTGGAACTCGATTCGACGAACAACAGACGATGCGGCACAGAAATATGTTGCTGCATTATTCCAGAAGGAAAAATTGCCATTGATCGAAATTGAAATTCAAACTAAATGAACTTTCTGAAAAACATATAAAAATATTTGTAAGTTCTGTGTTTTAAGTTAAGAAACATGCTTTGCCTCTTTGAGAGGTAATTTTACACATAAGGATATTCTTTAACTTATCATCGAGTCCATCGGAAATAATCTGTGATAGTTCGGTAAACATGTTACGAAGATAATAATCTTTTATTTAAGTTATTTATAAGGAGATTTAAATCACAGAAGAAAAAAAAAACGTTTTATAAAAAATAAAAATTTATATATTAAGGAAAGTAATTGTTTTTACCTAAAATGTATATAACGCTATTGACATCACATTTTTTAATTGCATAGAAACCATCGGTCTCTTTAGCAAAATTGCCAAATATAAATAATTAAATAATAATCTCTCCTCTCATCAACGCATAGATGCAAATTTTAAAACATACTTATATTATTATTGTATTGGTTACATAATATTTTACCAATGGGAATAAAAACATAAAAGATGTATGAATAAATCACATTTATACAAGGATTCCTTATACATTATGTCTGGATACATTATATATAATTTTTAGCTTAAAAGAATCAAGGTAGTTTCATTACAATTATTCTTGATACAGAAGAAACATCGCGCTAGAAAACATTCTATTGTATATCAATCAAATAGCGATCAGGCGCTTTGGCATGACTTTTGAGATGCGTCCGTTTTCAAGAAACGATGGAAAACATTTTTCAAAACGTAATTGATTTAGTGATTTAAACATACATTCGATTAAACATTTTTTTATCGCCAAGCTTAAATATACCGTTATCTCATATAATTTAATTGGGTTGTGTATTATTCATGTTTCTTTTTATTTCTCAATGTATTCTTTGGATGACGTTTTTCACATTTTGAAAGAAATTTAATTATTAATTTGATCAATAAATATAAAATCATGCAACACATGAAAATCGCGACAACTCCTACAACACCCAATTGGAAAAAATAGTACTCAATTTGAGGAATAGCCAATGCAGGGGACCGCATAAATGTAGCTCCTTTGTGTCGGATTACGTATTCACTCCAGTAAACGGCTGTATCTAACGCCGATAATGGTCTGTCATTGAATCGCTTGGACAATTCTTTGGCCTTATCGCCAAAGCTGCGATTTTCGATGATTTTCCTTATCGCGCTTCCTAACGACTCATCCGTGATGTCGGTGTATGGCAGTTTGAGGCCGAAGCCTTTGAACTCCACCTTGTCGATGTTTAAATGCTGGTCTGAGTATATTGGGATTCCAATCACAGGAACTCCTCGCGCCGTGGCTTCTAGTGTGCTCAATAGTCCACCATGAGTGATGAATAACTTGATATTAGGATGAGCTAAAGAACATTATAACGTGTTACATGAAAACTATTAATAATCTGACTTTCAAATCTAAAGAATTAAGTACATTTCAGTTATTCGGTAATGACAAATAAATTAATGAAAATCTTAAACTATTTTCATGAAAAAGTTGTTATATTTATTTTAATATGAGATATTATTTTCTTCATAAAAAGGCTTAATTGAATAACCCTAAATAAGCAAATATATAGTTGTCGACAAATCGTCATATAAAAGGATAATTTTATACAATTTCAATATTTATATCTCTGTTTACCTAAAATATCATTTTGAGGCATCCATTTTTCAATTAACACATTGTCCGGTCTTCCTTTTAACGTTTCGTCTTCCCATTTCAAAAGAATGCGTTGCTTGAGCTTTCCTAATACCCTCAAGAAAACTTCAAGCTTTTCTCGAGGCATATCCTTGCATTGTAAATTTGAACCGAGGCTAAAGTAAATTGCCCCATCTTTGGAATCGTCCAAATATTTTTGCAAATTCTAAAATAAATACAACAATTGTCAATTTTTTTAACAAAAGTACACTGCTGGTTTTACTCAGGAAAAACATATGTTTAAATAACTACTATACTGACAAAAAAAATTTTCAGTCGCGTGATGAATCCACCATCCAAATTTTGAAGAAAACGAGTTAGAGTTATATACCGACCTTATCTAATCATTTTTCTCAACTATAAAATGTTGAAGCGACTAAGTAACAATCATTTTATTTCATGCACTTCATGATGCTTATTTAAGATTTCAAATGTTTTATACTATAAATAATCATAATAGATAAAAAAATCAACAGTAAAATTGGTATTATATTCTTATGTACTATCACGTGTTTTATTTAACTTTCAGTAAATTATGGGCTAAAACGGAGATTTTTAAAATATAACTTTTTCAACTAAAACATATTGTGTGCCTTATTGCTTTAATGTTAACTTCTTTAAAGAGTTAACACATATAGATACATTAAAGGTAATACCGGATTACTAATTATACAAACTCCATTCCCTTTTTTTTAATCGGTTAGATGAAATGAAATTTAAGACATTGCAGACATTCAAAGCCTCGAACGTAAATCTATTTATTAATCATGAAGAAATTAATGTATGAAGCTATCCGCAGTGGAATCAATCTTGTTAGTACAGTAGTTTACAATAGTGACTATTTGGCTATGTTTCAGATGAATTTTATTTCATACCTCTGGAAGCTTTCCTGGAGTCTTAATATGAGCACCTCCAACTTCAACAATACCAGGCACAAGAGGCCTAACCATATCAGCACTAAAGTGCGTATTTAAAAATATCACAGAAATATTCTTTTCAATATCAGCTAACTTCGGAAGCGGTTGAGGTAGGTGACGGAAGTGCTTCTCTGCTAGCGCCTGATGCATGGGTATCGCATAAATTTTCCTCATGACCAAATCGTATATTGTGGAGTATGTATTGATAAATTTCTGTATCAAAGTCATTTCGGCTCCAAAAGTTAGATATTCATGAGGCATGAAACTAAGAAGGAGTGGACTTCCCATCATCTCTCCTATAAATTGAGTGAAACCCATCGGACAAAAGCCCACAATAGGAGCGTTGTATTTGTAAGCAAACATATAGAAAACTTCCATATTTAGAACTTCTGTAAAAATTAAATCGAAGTGAGAGTTGTCTTTTTGGATAAACTCTTGCAGTTCTGATGAGTTAAAAATAGTTTCCGTTAAGAAATAAATGCCATTCCATATAAAACTCATCGTTTCTCCGAATGTTAAAGACGACAGTGCATACAAATCCAACTTTTTTCCATCTGGAAAACAAAAAGAGTTTTGAGATTAATATGGAAAAAAACCTTCATAATGTATTATCTCACATACTCACTTTTTTAATGTAATTTATTTAAAGTAACATTTCATCACCGATTATCAACCTTATTTGAAATCTAAATCAATCTTATTTTTTATCTTAAGTATCTGACGATTATTGTTAATGTGGTAAAAGTGTCTTATTTCAGTAGCTGGATCATTGGCGTGCATTTATTTGATTTTTTTTTTAAATATTATTAATATTCTGTATTGTAATATGGAAAGTGCATGACGAAATTTATAATTACTACCGAACCTGTCGTCGAATGTTTCATGTCTATAGCTTTTATTGCAGTATTGACGCACCTAAATGTGGTAAGCTGTGAACGCTTTTTGTTTTTTTTGAGACTAAAGCCTAGATAGTTTGTTAGCCTAAAGTGTTTTATATATATTTTGGAAATTTTTGACATAATTCATTTATTCATTTCATTGCCATATCAACAAATTATATTACAAGCTTGATATACAATTTAAATGGCAGTTTTTGTTACATTCAATCAATTAATTAAGCTTTAGTAATACATACTTGGTTTAAGTGGTATTCTTATGTGACAAAAGAAACTTCTTTGCTAGAATATGTGTGATCACTACATTTTAACTTTGGACAGACCTCCACATAGATGTTCTGAATTTTACAAAAACATTGATAAAGAAAAGAACGATTTTTTGTTAAAATTTATATTGTGCACACTATGAATTTACTCAGTTTTAAGTATTGTAATTTATAGTTGGTTGAAAATTTTGTTTTGCAGAAGGAAAGTTTAACGAGAGATCACATGCACGTGAATATCCAATTTTAAATCACGATTACTTCAATATAAAACTTAAGCCTTAAATAAAATGAGTTATTTTATTTAATTTTTTTTGACTTGGTTGAAAAATATTTTAAACATTTTTATTATTTTTTATAAAATAAATTGCTTCTTGATAATTTTGTATCTTACTCAATTCCCATAATGAGCGTCTTGGGACAACAATCTGGCGGTAGTTTGGTTTATTCTCAGCATATGACGTAATCACAGTCAAATTGTGCCCTCTATTGGCCAATTCTTGAAGTATTGGTTGCATGCTTATATAGTGAGATTTTCCCGGGAAGGGGATAACTGCCAAGATGCGATAAGCATGGCCGAATTGAAAACATTGAATTATCAAAAATAAATTTGTCAGTTTCATCTGCAAAAAGTCATTTGTGATGATCAAAATGAATAATATTAATAATAATTTAAATATATTTCAAAACTTAAGAGCTTCAAATTAAACTGAAATGTTACGTTTGACGTATTGACGCTGGCTTTTTATCCTGTCTTTATTCACCTACCGATGCAAACAACATACTTCAATCGTTTGATGCACTCTCTCAATAATCAGAATATTTATATTCCTATGATCGATACAATATAAAGAAAAAGGAAAGTATCAAAGCTATCTAAGGGCTTCAATATTATAACAAATAATCAAAATACGAAACACCTCTTCCGAATAATGATTATGTCGTATCAAATAATTTTCTTTACCATAATAGTGATGTTTAGATATAACATTTCGAAAACTTAACTTTAACTCTCCCAGAATGTCAAGCCAAATTGTGATTCATTAAAAATGTACGTTTTGAGATCATTGCAAATATAATATTTTTTTCACGTTTTTCTTCGAAGTATCTCATTGAAATGAGGAAATAATATATGCATAGATAATCTGAAATCGTAACCATCTAAATTTAATTGCGAATAACACTAAAACTAATAAATACGTTGTGGAAATGTCGTAAAACTGTAAGTGATTGATAGATAATTTAATATTGTAAAGTACAATATATGAATATTTGGTTGTTTGTATGTATGTCCTTTATGTATTGTATATTAAGGATTGGAAATGTTTGAAAGATTGAAAATATCTTTTTTCTACTCTCGCAAAAGTTTCTGAATTACTAAAACAACATGACAACACATCACAAATGTTTTTTAACCATTGCAAAGACTCTTACGAAACTGTCAACCATGTCACACTTTGAGAATGATATTTTACAAACCGTAAATTTTTCATTAACTTAACTTGATTTTGGAATAAACTTTTCACTTAATGAAAGTACTCACCCAATTCAATCGCATTGAATCTAATCGATAACTAGTGGTATTTTAAATAAGTACCTAGGTACCACCTTTTCTAAACGGCCACACTTAGCGGTTATGAATTTTTAATGACATTTTGCAAACCATAGATTGTTCTAAAACTAAATTTAATTTACGAATAAACTCTTTAACTGAATGATTTTTAGGCGGGGAGAGCACTTTGATGATTGTAGAATAACAACGTCAGCCGACTACTCGTTGGATCTAGTTATAAACTATGAATATTAATGAATGGTTATATATATATATATATATATATAGTATAGCACCGAATGTGCAACTATCTTACACTCTTAATACTACATCACTCTACAGACAATAAATTTTTGTCTTCCTCAAGAATAAATAGAAAACAAAATCAAATAGTGTCTCCCACGATTCTTTTAGTTAAAAACAGAGCAAAATAGCATTATCAAAACCGTAACAAATACAACAGTTAACAAACTTTTGCCTTAACTTGGTACATTAACTTAGTAAGTCAAAAAACATAATATGTACTAAAAGAAAAATAAACAGTTTTTTCCACTTTCAAAAAAACCTTTACTTAAGCACTGTAAAATATATTTCATTCGTGGAAATTTATTTTAACAAATAATAATTATTTATTAAAAACGCTTCTAACAAAGAAATAAAAAAAACATGAATACCTTTATGAAGCCAACTACGCATTAAATAAAATTCAATTCTCATAAAAAACGTATATCTCCGTTTAAACAACATTCGTTCAATGAATTCTTGGCAGTAATCGATAGTTATCAAACTCACATCTCATGTAATAATATAATCAAATTTGAAATCATATGCTTGAGTTAAGAAACTCGTAAAGTACCTTATCTTGACGAAATAATTTCGTATTTGAGTATAGTTTTAGAAATTTACATTTTAAAAACTTTGAAAAAGGGATAATGTACTTATTTCACTCTTCATACGTTAATACGTCAATGAGGCTTTTTCAAAATTTTATTATATCCTATATAACTTACAGTAGACTATGCATTGTGGTCAAATGGTCAAAAATATCGAAACCATACGAAATCTAAGAATACTTTATTTCCGTCACTTTATCTTTACTTTAAAAACGAGAGCTCGGTTGAAAAGTAGGACGAAAAAGTGATGTAACACGATTTGACAACTAA
This sequence comes from Himalopsyche japonica, assembly GCA_028555115.1. Classification (NCBI taxonomy): domain Eukaryota; kingdom Metazoa; phylum Arthropoda; class Insecta; order Trichoptera; family Rhyacophilidae; genus Himalopsyche; species Himalopsyche japonica. The sequence goes on from JAHFWJ010000101.1 coordinate 90,094, forward strand.
CAGGAGATGTTGCAAACTAATGACATTAAAAGACTTCTTTCATGGCTTAAAAAAATATCGAGTTATTTCAGAAGGAAAATTTACCGAAGCAATTTTTCCAATTGAAGACTGTTGGAAAACAAAGGGAATTTTCTTCATATATGTCTAATATATTTTTAATTTTACACAGAAGCATATGCCTCAACTTACCACCGACTGCATCAGAAATCTAAGTCTGTGGTAGCTTAGTAAACATATTATGTTAACAGTATTTTCTGATCAATATATTTATAGATATAAACATATAAATTTATAGGTAGATTGGAAATCATTCAGAAGAAAAAAGTAGTTATATAAAACGTAAACAGTCGTTTTTGCCACTATTATTGTCAGTTTGTCTCTATTGCAAAAAAGCCATCACTCTCTTAAGCACGATTGTAAAATAAACATAATACAATGTCAATTCCCTACAATCAGTACATACAATACAGTGAAACAATTTTTAAATTATACCAAAATTATTATTGTATTGGTTACACAATATTTCTACAAAGATTCCATACATGACATATTTTTCAGCTTTATAAATATTTAAATAATTACAATTATACTTTATACAGAAGTTGACATCGCGATATAAAACTCATTTTATATCATGCAAATAATGATCAAGCGTTTTGGCATGTCGCATTTTCTACTAGAATATATACTAGATAATAAATAATATTTAGTTAATAAAAAAAGATTGCTCAAATAATTGATAATTTAAAAAAAAATCAATATAATGAACTTTTATCAATAGCGTTAAATAACACGGTGAAAAAAATAGCAATGTATTTTAGTTCTACAAAACTATTTTTAAAAAATATAGTTGATAGCTATTTCGGCTCACGCCATCGTCAGAACATTGCTATTTTTTTGATGTTGTTGGAGTTCTACGAAGTGAATGCCAATTCAATCAATAAAGCGTTAAATAAACCGATATTTATTGTCTGAAAATCAATTCAATTTGGAATGTATTATTCATGTTTCTTTCCATTTGTAAAAGTAACTTTTAGCTGTCTTTTTTCTTTCTTTGAGAGAAATTTTATTATTATTTTGATCAATAAATATAAAATCATGCAACACATGAAAAACGCCACAACTCCTACGACACCCAATTGGAAGAAATAGTATTCAATTTGAGTAATATCCAATGCAGGGGATCGCATAAATGTAGCTCCTTTATGTCGGATGACATATTCACTCCAATAAACAGCTGTATCTAACGCCGATAATGGTCTGTCGTTGAATCGCTTGGACAATTCTTTGGCCTTATCGCCATAACTGCGGTTTTCGATGATTTTCTTTATCGCGCTTGCTAAAGACTCATCTGTGATGTCGGCGTAGGGTAGTTTGAGTCCGAATCCTTTGAACTCCACCTTATCGATGTTTAAATGCTGGTCTGAGTATATTGGGATTCCAATCACAGGAACTCCTCGCGCCGTGGCCTCCAGTGTGCTCAATAGTCCGCCATGAGTGATGAATAACTTGATATTAGGATGAGCTAAAGAAAATTATATTGTCCTAAATGTAAACATTCTCAAAATCCAACATCCTTTTTAAATCATTGGGTTTATATAAAAATATGCGATATTATTTTCGTGATAAACAGACTTAGAAAGAAGAAAATATTACATTAAAAACACATTGAACAACGAATGAATTCTTTTATAGAGTTTTTAAATGTTTTTCTGTGTTTACCTAAAATATCATTTTGAGGCATCCATTTTCCAACTAAAACATTGTCAGGCCTTCCTTCTAACGTTTCGTCTTCCCATTTCCAAAGAATGCGTTGCTTGAGCTTTCGAAATACCCTCAAGAAAACTTCAAGCTTTTCTCGAGGCATATCCTTGCATTGTAAATTTGAACCGAGGCTAAAGTAAATTGCCCCATCTTTGGCATCGTCCAAATATTTTTGGAAATTCTAAAATGAATACAACAGTCGTAAAATTGTTAACCAAATACACACTACTAGTTTTACTCAGCAAGAAATTTTCAAATAAGTAATCTTGACTAAAATATTTTTGGTCATGTTATGCAAAGTAATCATCGCTAATGCACAAATTTTAATGCCAGAAATTCATAAATTTATTATCACTCACCTATACAATTTTTCAATAACACAAATAAGAGTGATATTCTGACCACAAATCTATATTTTTTTTAATTCCCAAGAAAGTTAAATGACTAAATAAGAATCATTTTTCATAATAAAAACTTTTACAAAAACACTCATCAAAGATTGCAAATGCCTCACATTAAGAAGAGTCATATTAGAAATAAAATCGAATGAAAAATCTACAATAAGCGGTATCATATTTGATGGTTACACATTATGTATGCCTTACTGCAAGTGACTGCGCATAGAGTTGATGAACACAGAAGATTTTTTAAAGTAACTTTTTGTCTTTTGTTGCATTAATTGCCTCTTTGAAAAGAGTATCTCTATATAATTAAACCAGTTAACCAGCCACTCAGCCCAGTTACTCTCCCCTTTTTAAGAATCGGTTGAAAGAAATTGAACTTAAAACATAACAGACGTTCGCGCCTTTGAACAGAAATCTATTAATCATGAAGAAATTAATGTATGAAGCTATCCGCAGTGGAATCAATCTTGTTAGTACAATAATTTACAATAGTGACTATTTGGCTATGTTTCAGATGAATTTTATTTCATACCTCTGGAAGCTTTCCTGGAGTCTTAATATGAGCACCTCCGACTTCAACAATACCAGGCACAAGAGGCCTAACCATATCAGCACTAAAGTGCGTATTTAAAAGTATCACAGAAATATTCCTTTCAATATCAGCTAACTTCGGAAGCGGTTGAGGTAGGTGACGGAAGTGCTTCTCTGCTAGCGCCTGGTGCATGGGTAACGCATAAATTTTCCTCATGACCAAATCGTATATTGTGGAGTATGTATTGATAAATTTCTGTATCAAACTCATATGGGCTCCAAACGTTAGATATTCATGAGCCATGAAGCTGAGAAGAAGTGGACTTCCCATCGTCTCTCCGATGAATTGAGTGAAACCCATCGGACAAAAGCCCACCATAGGAGCTTTGTATTTATAAGCAAACATATAAAACGCTTCCATGTTTAGGACTTCGGTAAAAATTAAATCAAAATGAGAGTTGTCCTTTTGAATAAAGTCTTGCAATGCTGTTGAGTTGAATACAGTTTCTGTTGTGAAATAAATTGCATTATATAGAAAATCCATTATTTGTTCGAATGTTTTAGAGGAAAAAGCGAACAGGTCCACTTTTTTGCCATCTGGAAAACAAGAATAATTTTGACAATTTAATGAACAAAACCATTAACAATCTTTTCCCTAGCATTGTCATTTTTCTATGATCATTTAAATTGTAAAACACTTTATGATCGATTACCAACCATCTTTAAAATTTCAATTTGACTAAAAGTCCTGGTAAAATAAATGACGAGAAGAAAATATTTATCGCTTTGTAAATAGGTTAAATTCAAAGCGATTTAAAGTTATTTTTGAAACTTTTGACACGTTTCTAGCGTTGTCATGTCAACAGATTTATAGTCAGTCTCATTGATAGTTTATTTAGACATTCAGACCAATTGATTGAGCTTCAGTGATACATACTGGTTTAAGAGGGTTTCATATGCAACAAACGAAACTCCTTTGGGAGATGATGTGTGATTACTAAATTATAACTTTAAACACACCTATACAATATATAGACGCAGTGAATTTTACTAAAACATTTATAATAAAAAACGTTTGTTTGTCGAATTGTCTTGTGTACTCAAATTGAATTATTCAAAAGGATGATTGAAATTTGTTAGATTATAACAACCATGTTGTAAAAGTGACATCTGTCAAATTTGTTCTCAATTGCTTACAGACTACAGCAAATCACTATGAAAAGTTAACGCGGTGAACAAAACGTGAAAATCGTCGATTTTGTATGAACATTCTGCACGAGTGATTTTTAGGGATGGAACTATTTGGATTTTAAATCGCAATAAACCACTAACACTTGATACCGTAAAAGTCAACATAACAGATGCTATCCAACAGATTCAGCCAGAATCATCGAACAAAGTCATTGAAAATTGTACCTCCCAAATAAGTGTCACTATTAAAAGCCGCCGCGGTCATTTGCATGACATTGTATTCCACACTTAAAATTATAAAATATATTTTTGAATGAAGAAAAAAATTGAATGGATATCTCACACACATCTTGTTGTATTTACATTTTAACAAATTTTGAACTCCCCTATTGAGATACCTTTTATTATGTTTTATTATTTGTTTTGAATTCGGTCTTTGATGACGTCAATTGTTTTTCATTACAAAAATTTGACAAGCGGTCATATTCTAAATTCAAATCACGACAACGTCAATATCAAACTTAAATCTCACAACGTTTAAGATTTTTAAGAAGATATATTGTAATATATTTAATTAATTTTGTCTGATTGAATTATACTTTACGCATTGTTATTATATTTTTATGAACAAAATTGTTCGTTAATAATTTTATATCTTACCCATTTCCCATAATAAGCGTCTTGGGACAACAATCTGGCGATAGTTCGGTTTCTTCTCAGCATACGACGTAATGACAGTCAATTCGTGTCCTCTGTTGGCCAATTCCTGAACTATAGGCTGCATGTTTAGATAATGCGATTTTCCAGAGAAGGGAATAATTGCTAAGATGCGATAAGCATAGCCGAATTGAAAGCATTGAAATACTAAAAATAAACTTGCCAACTTCATCTGCAAAAAGTCACATGTGATATATGTTAAATATTGTTGTTGATTCATCAAAATAATAATAATATATTTTATGCTGTTTCAAGGTTTAAGAGCTTCAAGTGAAACTGAACTGTTGCGTTTGAAATTTTGACCCTGGCGTTTTTCCTGTCATCATTCACGTACCGATGCAAACAACACACATATTTGAAACAAAATCTCTCAAAATTTATAATAATAATAAACACTTTTCCCTGGAACAATTGAAGGTTAAAGCTTTTCTATTAAAGGAATAAGAAGCACAACTTTTGAATAAGGATTATGGCATAACAAACAATTTAATAAACTTTTTTTACGATGATTTGTTTTTAAATTTTAATTCAGTAATAATGCACAATTCGGAAACAACTTAAATATTAATTTGATCTTAAGGAAAATAAACCTTTTCACGATTTATTACAAAGTATTTCATATGAGTATTTTATATGATAATACAGTAAGTAATAAATTAATAGGTTATTGGAAATCATAACAATTTTAATGAAACGCTGATAACACTGCAAATAATAAAAGTTTAAAATGGAAAGAATATGTTATATTCAATAAAATCTTACATTTTTTTAACCCTGTGGAAAGTATAAATTTGTTAGAAAGTTAATCACAACAGTTACAAATTTTGTTTGTACTCTATTGTAATCTTCTCTTGATTATGGCAAAGATAGGGCGAGCTGGTAGCTATTCATTCTCGCAGCACTTTTTTAGGATTAAATATATGATAGAGGATTAACTAAATTGCGAATCAAGTTAATTATTGATACTTTTATAATTTGACTGGAAAAATTAATGAATTTTATACATATTATGAATAAATCAATTTGATATATATTATATAATAATACACAGAGACAAAGATCATTTCGTTCAACACCGACGTTTTATTTTTACTAAAAAGCCATATTTGTAGACCATTATAATGTATATAAAATACTGTTCGTTAGAAAATTAAAAATTTTCAAGAAATAATATTGCAAATTTGTGAGAAAACCTTCGTAGTCAGAATAACATTGACAATGAATTAATCGAGTGCAAGATACTAAAATTTTTAGACCAACTATTATAGACTTTTTTAATTAATCATATTAATAGAATATTACCTTTTGGAACTGTAAAAATGAGAGAAACATTGATATAGTTATATATTTTCTTACCTTTAACGATAATTTACTGATATATATTGTTAACGAAATTATTTATTCTATTGTACGTTCATTTTCGTTATTTATTTATATTAACACGATCAGTCTCAACGAATTTGAATAATAAACTAAACGGCGAACTTATTATTTAGTACAAAATTAACTCCAACTGTAAAAAATAGTACTAACTGCGATCCTGTGTATGGGTGGACTGTTTGAAAACATTTTTGAATGTGAAAATAAATTAATCAAATATCATTTAAACTAGAAGAAAGGCCTAATAGATTTTGCCACATTTAAGTTAACTACAAAATAATTAACATCTTGATGAAAAGTACACAATCAAAATTATAATTTTTAAATAAGCGAACGGACATCAACTCATCACTCCACGTCAACCGTTGAAAAACTCACATAATTAATTACTCATAATAATTTAATTCCAATGCATTTTTTTTTAATTTTATTAAATTACTGGTAGTGTTTGTTTAGTTATTTATAACGTTATTTAAAATATTTAAATGATACATAAGATATATGATGCTAGGTTTAGCATCAAATATTCTAAAATTGAAATATCATACAGAATAATCCCCATTAGAGCTTCTATTAGGCACTCGAGTTCACAAATAAATAATAGAATGCCACAGACCAAAAATAAAAATTTGGACAATCGACCTTGTTCTAAAATCAGCACGCCATATTTAAAACTTGACACCCGTTTATAACAAAGACGTCATGCGTCAAATAAAATCCAGCAAAATACAAAAAAAAAAAACTTTTTTCTGCTTGTATAAATAGCATACGAATAAATATATCAGAAATATTGTTTACATGAATTTTTATCAGAGAAATAATTTAAATATTTTTTGCCACAATAAATGCGTGATTACTAGCTATTAAGCGAAAAATATTTACTGCTTAAGAGAAATATGTTTTTTAACACACTTTATGACTTAAAAATTACCCTCAATTCCTTTTAACACAAAATTAGTAACACATTTCAAAATGTGCAACATTATAAGTAATCTTTACTAGTTTTTTTAAAGATATGAGAATGTTTTAAATGATAATTCTGAATTAATATAATACATACTAGAATTATTCTTTTCTTATTGTTTTACTTCTTTCTTATTGTCATCGTGGTATCATCATATCGACAAACTGTTTGGAAATCGTATTAAAATCCGATTGCATAACTTTTCATTCCAAAAAGTAATGTTAAAACAGACGTATTAGTTATTTTTTTTAACCTTTTTTCATATTTTTATTCATAGTGTTAGCTTTGTAAAGGTTTAATTTCTTTAATTATTATATTTTCCTAAAATTTAATACATGATTTTTTTGAAAATCAACAAGACTTATAAATATTAATTATCGTTAAAATTCTTTAATAGCAGCACAGAAACCTTTCATTACAAGATAAGTTGGTTGGAAATTGAAAAAAAAATATATCACAAATAAGCTGGCGATTGAAATATATTTTTGAAACATTTCTTTTTATATTCATTATAAATTGATATATTTCCAAATATTTTCATTACATGTTATTCTCACAATTTATAGCTGTAAAGGAAACTGGAGTTGAACTGAATTTTAAAATTTGAATCTATGTATTTATTGAAATAAAATTATCATGTTTTATTTATATTTTATACTACAAAGTTTGATTAAATATTTAATGAAAATATTTTACGTTTCAACTTTCTTTTCGAAGACTGAATATCAATCCGCGCATGGTAATGAAAAAAAATAAGGTAAAAAAATCTGGGGAAGAAATTCTTTTTTTTTTTTTTGTAAAACTGAATACTGTTCGAGCAATTACTTATAAATTCGCTCAAAAGTTAAAGAGGGATACATTTTTTCGTAATTAGAAGCGAACATAGCTTGATGTCGACAAGCACCTCTTTAATGTTATTGGAAAAAATCGAAGTTTACTTTTTAACGAATTTTAAAGTAGATTCTACCTGCCTCGTTCACTTTGAAAATAAGGGTGCGAGTAGGCAGAGTCTGACGGAGGGATTTTGCAATTTTCGCTTTTTTTTTTAATTAGGTAAGTTTTGGCTTTCAATTCGCGTTTCAAAACATTTCATATTAGATTTAAATGTATTTGATTATCGAGATTAGCTCATTCATTCAGATTTTACCAACACAATTTTTTTTACATAAATTCAAAAAATATTTTATATTTTTCTCGTACGCTCAAGAAAATTTGTAATATATAACTTGATCGCGCTGTTACTCTTTTATAAGCAGGTGGATTTATAAAGATTTTCGATTCAATTTTCATTGTTTTTGAGGTGAAATTTATAAATTCTGACAGTCACTTAATAACAACTAAAACTACTAAGCAACTTTTTGGTTTATATTATATGTTTCGTATTTTTTAAGTCGTTCAGTGCGTTAAGACATCATCATTTCGAATAATTATATACAACATTAAAGGCATGCACTAAATATTTTTACTTTCTTATTGTATTTGCATAAAATAATAAAAAAAAACTATGTATCCTACCTATACCTACGGATATACCATACTACGGATATCAAAAATAATGTTTATAGTCTAATTTATATTGTCTTTTCTTTATTTCAGCTCACATTTGACACATTTACAGTCGGAAAATTTGTTTCGTTCACATCGGAAGGATGTCCAGACGGACACATGAGCATCAGGGAAGAAGGCCTTCCCGCTCCTCATGGGCAATGGTGCGGTTCTGCTTGGGGGTATACTGTTTACTACAGTGAAAAAGCTAGCCTAAATCTCTCTCTACGGCTAGATCGTCTAAGTCAACAGGTAAGCCAATATTATCATTGAAAATTTTATTAGATTTTTTTGACATATCGAGGCAATTTTTAATTAAGACGCCTTGGGATGTTTTTATGAGTAGTATTAAAATTAAAGTAAATACATAAATTCTTAAAAAAAACATCTACAATCAATATTAAAAAATGATCATCAAAGTAAAATAAGTCCAAAACAGATCTAAATGAAATAAAAAACTATTTTCTTTTAAGCTCATATATAAATAAAACTAAACGTTTTTTCATCTATTATATTAACAAAAGCGCATCACTTTCATGCGCTTATTGAAATACATATTTAATTTTATAATTAAACAGTTTCAAAGAGACATTTTGTAATGCTATTTGCAGCTTATTGTTATAGAACCTTGCTCTATTTCAAAAATAAACGTTACGAACATGTAAATATTTTACAATTTAAAGTATTCTTAGAATAACCTTTTCTTAAAATATCACTGGTCTCTAGAAAAGCATTGAATGGTTAAAGGTTTATGATATTTGGTAAAAACGTGCATCATTTTTTTTTCTCTGATAAAGTCCCTTGAGATATTTGGAAAAAACAACGAAAATATAAATTGCTCTAACAACAAAATCCAGTACTTTTGCCGTAATAATGTGAACTGGTTTTATCTAGCTGGGATACTCATAAGACATAAGAAGTTGTGTCCCTAGGCGGGAGATGAACTCTCTCACACGGAATCTAAGTTATGGTAGATGTCTGTTGAACAAGGGGATACCCGTTTATCTTCCTGAATAAACTTTTTTATATTCTATGTGATTCATTTTTGGCAAAAAAAAAGACGAGATCTTGTTTACGATTCCGACCAAAGAAATATACTACATTAGATACAATGCATTTTTTTTATTTGATAATTTCCGGAAAGTAATTATTGTTGTATAATGACATAACCCCGTATTTTATTTTATCAAATGGTTTTAAAAATAATTAATTTTTCTTCACAAAAAAGGAGATCATGATAGTATTTAAGTGACAATAAAAAATATCACGAGTCATTAATATGACTCGTGATATTTTTTTCATTTCGTTTCCTCATTGATTTTTTGACAGCAAAAAACCTCATAGCATGAATATATCACAAGAAAAATCAACGCAGTTTTCTTTATACTATAAAAGTTATTACTAAATTTTTACGAAATGTATATTTTTGGTTAAATTTTTACTAAGCCTTGTTAAATAATAAAAAATCAACAGTTCATATTTATATCGAAGTGTAGAGAATATGAGCTTGTAACGTAGAGTTTTTTTTATATAAATTAGCCACACAAATAACCACAAAAAAGAATAAATAAATAAACTCAGCGCCAACGTGTTTACATCTTTGTAATAAAGGTCGCATAATGACGGCTTTGGAACAGCTGGAAATAAAAAGATATCAATCCTCACACGACATCTCAAATGAACAAATAAAATAAATCGGTCGCCGCTCCTCAGACCATTGCGAGGGGCCTACCCGTAATAATAAAACATAACCACCATCTCGTCAAATATTTAAGCTCATTAAAATTGCCGCATGTTTATTTTCATTTACATTTTCAAAATTTTTAGTTTTATTGCTAGCAGGAAATAAGCTAGGTTGTTAAAGCAGAAGAGAAGATTCATTGTGTATAAATAAGCAAATGTACGTTTAAACATAGTTCCAACGATGGAGTGAGCCGAAATAGTTATCAACTATATCTTATAAAAAATGTTGTAGAACTAAAATACATTGCTATTTTATCACCGTGTCATAATGAAGTTCTACCAAGTAAATGCCAATTCAATCAATAAAAAAAGAAGGTTTTAGATGACATCATCAGAATATACATATACATGAATTTTATATGAGTAGATTAAGCAATTGAAATACTTTAGATACGACAGAACAGAAAATAAACTCGATACATTCATAATTAATACTTGACCGCTGCCTGGAAGCTACTACTAACTTATAATTAAGCGAATTATGGTTTAATTAGACAGAAGTTTATATTTGTCAAAAAATGTGAGTTAAAATTTGACATGACCATTTTTTACTGTACTTTTATCTGTGTCGTACTTAGGCAACATGTAATTGCCCATGCTTCACCGTATCAAAATGCGTCATAAATAGTTTTTTGTTTACTTCATACGCCTTTCAAAATATATCACAGACATTATATTTGAGAAGAATACTCGACTTCTTCATACTGAAAGCAGGCTTTCTTATGTTATTACGTGATATGGGAATTCATATAAGAAATCGTGCAAGTCCCCGCGCAACGGGCGTTCTCTTTTCTCGCGTACAAGTGACTTTTTACCATAATTTACGACTGTTTCCAAATCCTCTAAACTTTGCAAGCGACGGTGTTTGTACTCGCTTCGCAATATGTACTCCACGACTAGCAAGTGAAAGAGACGTGTATGAACAGCATTTAGAACTTACTTTGTTTACAGTAAAAAAAAAAAGAAAAAAAATATCTTAATAAATAGACAAAGAAAATAAATCATGTTTGCCGAAATTTTAAATATTTATATCAATACTAGTGCATTTTTCCAATTGCTAAAAAGAGCTTCTTTCGTGAACCATTGTTTTTTGCATAAAGCTATTAACAATACATTACAATAATTTCCAAGTGAAAACATTGTGTTTTTTATCGCTTAAATCTTTGAATGTAGGTTTTATACCAATATAGAACAGCATAATTCGAATTAAAAGACTAAACGATGATTGAAAGGTAAAGTAACTGGATCAAAAAAAAACATGTAAAAGTATTAAGTTCCTCCTTAGTAAAATTAAAGTTCATTTCAGCAGCACACCACAATCAGTCACAATAATCAATGTTTTCCTCGGTATCTCGCGAATACCGAAAAAGTTATTTCTTTAATCATGATGTGACCTAACTAGATTCTTATCAATTTTATTGTTTTATTTATACTCTTTCCAATAATAGAAGTTAAGTAATTGAATACCGTTTTTCATCGAGTCATAGTCAGTTGTAACAAATATTTTTAAAGATAAAAAAAAAATATATTTGATTGGCGTGACTGCCTATTTAATCTGAAAAGTACACAAATATTTGTTTGCTTAAAAACTTAAATTGGCTAATAATATTTATTCCGGAAAAGTTCAATAAGAATAAACTATTTTTATACGAAACTTTTCTATCGAATTTCTTGATTCAAACATCTTTTTATAATTATTATTTTTTTGTAGAAAGGGCATATTTGATAAATTCTGAACATCTTTACGTAACATTTGCCGATACTAACATTTTTATATCGCACACGATACAAGCGAAAATGGCAGAAAATATATTTTCCTATTTTTCAAGAATTTTTCTTGTAGCCCTGGTGTACGAGGCTAGTTGCATCGCTCGAAGCTTCGAATGATAAATTGTCACACAAGGAAGCCTAAGATAGAATCTTCTGATAATGCTATCAGAGAAAATCCGGCGTCACTTCGATATTTATTGGTCCAACATTTCGCTATCCCGATTCGTTAGTTTTACTTTTTGAAATACATCCCTTTTCGAATTTTGTGCACATGTTTTTTTTTCTGTAATCAGTAAATTTCGGTGATTCAGCGTTACCAAACTGATTTTTGTATGGTAGCTTAAAGCTCTAATTTCATTGGATAGAACGTTTATTTTTTTAAAAGAAAATATTTTATAAATGTTAATATGATATTATTTTGTATCTAATCGAAAAAGGTGGAGATTTTAGTTTGTGGTGATGACAATAAATCTTTCATTTTTTAAATGGATAAAGTACCAAAAAATGGTGTATATATTATACATTTAAGGTTCATCAAGTGTATTAAAAAAAGTGTAGAATCACTCGAATCTCAAAATGCCAAGAAAACTATTCATGTTTCAAATCTCATAACAAAACATTTCTGGTAACAATACAACACAATTAAATTACTGAACACCCACGAACAGTATTCATATGAAGGTAAATATTTTCTTCTATTCAACGCATTCTGCAGGTGGAATCTTTATTAATGCAATATGCATAAAGACTTAGTCTGTACCGTACTTTTAAAATTAAAACATAAACCACAAAACCAGTTAATATAAATAAACAAAAACACATCTTAATCACTATTTTTTTAGTGTAACGTTCATCAGAAATTTGCTTTATAATGATTAAATTTAAAAGATTCTGTTTATCTACCCAGCTAAGACAACGATGAAGTACATATAATATATAATATTTGATTTACTTAATTCGTTCGTCATAAATTAGAAGACCTTATCACAATGGGAATACCCTACTGCAGGCTAAAAATTTTGGGTGATTAAAAATAAATTCAACACGATGTCTTCTCATTATATTATATATGTTTAACTAGAAAATAACAATGAAAGTCATAATTTCTACATAACCAATGCAGTAAGACCATATTCCAATGTATAGTATTTTCAATTTTCTTTTCTTGTGTACGATATATCCATGATATTATCGAATTTATAAAATATATTGATTCCTGGATGTGTTATACCTCATGAGAAGATTTCATTTGTAGAGAAATTCGCGTTTTGAAGTAAACAAATAAATATCTTGATATAATAAACAATTGATGCCGCATATCATTCAATAAAAATTCGATGTAACATATTCAAAAAAAAAAAGGTTTTCAATATATTTCTTGCTTAAAAATACGGTGAAGAGGGTTCTAAGTGGGTACTAGGTTCAAAACGTGACGTTGCTAAGCAATATAATTTCGATAATGTATGTTTTTCGTAAAAATACAAGTGTACAAAAAAAATATGCGTAAAAAACCGATTGCCTGATAAAATTTCATATTTTACTGCATGAGCTATCGTTTGACTTTTTATGAAAATATTTTTCGATATTATGCAAATTGCGTTATGGTTCAAATTCCATTTTATAAAACATATATAAAACAACGTTCTAGTCAAAATATGTCAAAAGTAAAATATATATCTAACAAGTCACTTATATTTGAATTGGTATTCAACATTAAAATCACAATTAGATTCATTTGAGTAAACTTATTACTGTATATTTATTTGAAAGAGAAGTATTATAAATTGATATAATTTGACTGACCAAAACTGGATCATTAACGATGCATACATAACAAATTTATACTTTTTTCGACCTAACTGTAATATAATAATATGTTGCATATTAACCGGTTGCGCGTAGTGTATAAGCACATTGAAATTGACAGGTGGCACTGTCGTCTGATGTTCAATACATAATCTTTGTGATTGTGGTTTCATAATTTTATTTGATTCAATAAATAATTTATTTAAATCATTTTTTAAGCAACGATTATAGCTGTTTATAAAACTTTAAAAGGACGAGCATAAAAATGCTTACCTCTCTTTACGACTGGTAATCGATATATCGTCTTTCATTATTCTTGAAAAAGTTCAGTAACAATGAGAATGAATCAAAAACTTCTGATTTTTTTTAAATGTAATTATTCTCAAGCAAGCTAAATCTGGTAACACTTAACAATATAACGTGTAGAAAAAAATATAAATTATTTTATTTTGCACGGCATAAAAAAATTGGAATCTCAAACTATCAAAGTTATTGTTGATTGGCTTAAGACTGAATTGCCAAAATTTTGCCAATATCTGCATAAATATGCGGAAACGAAATTGAATTTTTGTTAATAGTTATTTTTATGGGTACGTATTTTTGTTTTATTTTCAAATTATATTTCTTCAGTTTTTTTTGTATTTACTTTTTGTTTGTTATGCATTATTGAAACTAAAAACATGAATTTCTGGAAATATTTGGAATGTTTCGTGGATAAAATTCTGACCAGCAACCGGTAATTTCCCACAGGACTTTGGAAACCTTTATTTGCAGCTATTACTGGACAACAGTAATACTCATGAGCTCAACATTTTATGCCACGTGTGTACATAATATCTTTGATTAGTTTTGTACAATATAATCAATTCAATGACTATTATTTTGGGGAAAAGGAATTTTCGATATATAAATTATTTGTAGTTTTTTAATATGTAAGCTACCCATTAATTTCCGAACTGTTTTAACCAATACTTACAAGTATTTGAATATGGACTATTTTAATTCAGTTATCAGTTGAGAGATAAACGTTCATTTTGTTCGTATGATGTTCGCGAGTTTGAATACAATTTCAGGTAATTTCATATTTTGTCAATCGATTAATAGATTTCATTTGTGTATTTCAATTGTTCAGGCAAACAAGACGAAATAAATATACATACTTAAACGAAGGTTTGGTAAGGTTCCACATATGCTCATAGTTAGTCACATGCTGAGCATTTAATATTGACTTATTTTAAATTGAAAAAATATTTCTTCTTGTCTTAAAATCGTGAAGAAGATGATATAGGGCATTCAGTTGAATTCTTGAGATATCATTATTTTTTTTATTTTTCAAAAATATTTTCCATTCAATATTTTATTTTACATTTGGCAATACGTACGAAATATTCATTTTAAAATCAAATATATTTACTACTTAAGACAGTAAAATAACAATGGTATAGTCTGTAGAATATTCAACGGTGAAATTCGTTTATTTTTACGTCGAAACCTTTAAAAATGGGTCATTTCCGATTTGTACGTAAGGAAAACGATATGAATCTTCTCGTATTTTTGGCAATGACAGACGAACCTCACCATTTTTGACTATAAAGGAGTTTCCATTCGAATGGATTCCACGTAATTTTTCTTTTATTTTCCGTTCCGAACACCCCCATACGCAGGTACGAGTCAGCCGTTTAACAAAGGTACTCAATGAAAACGGATTTTAAATGAAATTGTATAGATATTAGGCATTCAAAAACGATCGTTAGCTTAATGCTAGATTTATGATGGATTTCACTGTGAAAACGTTATGCATTTCTGACACTTTTGTTATTAACTTTTAGACTATGACAGAGGACGACTATTATAGTTTGTCAAAAGCTAAATAACTCCACTGTTACTATTATATATTATTTTTGCATAACCGTTCATAAACTTACGACTTAAGAAAATATAACTTCAAACAATTAAGTGAATTTTATGATAAAAAAAATATTTCTTTTGAAAAATTGGTTTATTATTACGCTGGGCAAAATATTAACAAAGGAATAACAAAGTTGCGATACCTTTTTAGAAACTCTACTATTAACAATAAAAAATATGTAGTTGACAGTGCGGGGCGTGATAAATTTTAGCCTCAATAATTGTTTATGCAGTTTTAATAAATAAATTCCTAGATTGACACTATTTAAGCATTTTTTAAATATTTATGTTGCAATAGATAAAATCTTACTTGTTATTGGAAAATCATAATAAATAATCCATTTCGATGCGAGCACTAACTGAAGTAATATATTTTCAAATTACATTACGATCGAGCCATTCAAATAAATAATAAGTTTATATAAAGTGAATTTCTTGAGCAATATTTAAATAGGATTGCCATAGAACGCTTACAAAAGGAAATATGACTTGTATGCACTAAGCAATTTTGTCGCAGTGTTTCAAGCGCTCTATTTTCCATTGGCTGCATTTCCACATCTCCCATGATAAACGAGTCTACTCATTCTTCTTGGAAATGTCCTTCATAGTCGGGTCGAGTTAGAGACAAGTGAAATATAGTATTAATTGAAGAGTGCTGGAGAATTTGACAAACATGCTATCACAACAAGTGTTCCAATATTAATTTAATATATATAGCTTTCTTAGATTTTTTTTTTATTTTTACTCATTGTGTGTTCATAATGAATTAATTGTACAAAAATGTCTTTATATTATATTTAGAGAACTTGTTTTATATCCTAATTTACTAGCTTAAGCACACTAGCAATAATTTAATTTAATACGGATCAAAATAATTTTTGTTTTTGTATGAGAGTAAATAATTTCTGTTAAATACATACATTTATAGTAAATGTGTAATAAAATATCGCGGTCAGTAAGAAAACTACAAATTTGACCACCCAAAATATTTCTTAAGTAACATAGATGATTCGATCTATATGTATCATAACTATAACCTTTACTAATATATTTGACAAAATGTTATATAGATTCTCCTTGTGTCATATCAGTATGTATTATATTATTGTAGTTTATTTGTGTCTGCGTTATATATCTGAGTAAAGTATTCCATGACAAGGTCGGAAACCAAAGATAAGTTTATACAAAACTGTTCGTATGACAAGACGTAGTCAGTTCAAGGTTCTCTATACAAACTACCACATCTATTGTTATTTCTTATAAATTAACCATACGAAAATATTGCTGTAATTCTAAAATAATTAGTATATTTTCCTGTTTATGAATGTATTTTTTTTTCAATGTAAAAAAGCACATATTAGTACTGAAAACTACTACAGCTGAAATTTTATTATCCCATTGACAAGCTTAACCGCTTGCAGCTCACGTTTCAGAATACACAAGGCAAAAAATAGTTTATTTGCCTTTGCGTGAAAGGTGGAAATGGTTTTTATCCAGACTGACATGGCTGTCATCGTTTGGTGTATACTTTCATCCGGCAAACAAATGAATATTTTATAAACAGTATGAAATATGACTCAAGCTTTATATCTGACAGCTTTCAAAGAGGTTAATACATCCAGCATAGTTTTCTAATATTTATTTGTGCATACGATTCATTATCATTATGAAACAAATATCATTATAATCGTTGACTCCAAATATTAATACAATACATGATCTTTTGTACACAAAAACAAATATTTTTTGATCAGGACCGGTTTCACTCACCTCAATCGAGCATCATCTGCCTGATCGAAAAATATATTGTGGAAGTAAGTACTAAAAATTCTGTTTCTATTATTTAAAATGTCATGCCTTTCCACCAAGAAATGACATTCAACAGACAGATATGTTTTTATACCACACTGTGTTGACATAGCAGCATTATAGTAAAATAAATTCATCTTATTGGATTCTACACGAGTTATTTGTTTTCTCACTCGACAGATAGAGTGAAAAATAGCAGGCTTTTAAAAAATGACTGATTTTCGAGTTGATATAAATTGACAAAAGTAAGATTTTTGACACTTGCGCAAACAATTTTACAATCATTTCGCTTATTGCCGAGACATTCTTTGATTAACCACAATGTAGACAAAATAGATTTTAAAACAATACACTTTTATCGGCACATACTGCGAATCCAAACTGTTGTTTGACAAAGTAACTTCGAAAATAAAATAGCCTGACATATTACAAAGAAGGAAACTTTAAATAGTGATTTGAAAGTTTACTCCATATGCCATATCCTTGCTTCCATATACGATAACACATCGAATAGATTCAGTGAACGCTTCTATATGTAAATTATTTTACAGTTGTCTGCAGAAATATTTTGCTCGGTAAATATTTCAACCTTTGTAAAATATGAGTAATACAACTGAATAATAACCATGATCATGGAGTGTCAAATATATCATTTTTACAGAAATCTTAAGGAAAGCACTTACAATAACTACAGTAACTAACAACTATGTTTGTATTTTTAATATTAACAAAATTTAATGTGATTTTACTGTTCATAATAAATGAATCACGTTATATAACTACATATAGCTTACCCTAACATTTCCTTTACTAAGTTAGTTGTACTGTGTTGTAAATAATAGTTCGCTCAAAATATACATATACATTTTGATACAATATAATATAATGTATTAGTTAACAAACCAATCATCAAAGAAATTTCAGTCTTAATCATTAAAGATTTCAACTCTCTTACATCTAAAATACCTGACAAAATAAAATAAATTTACCATTTTTAGTCAACGCTGGAATGCAATATATCATAGTTAAAGTTTTTTGAAAATTGTTCTTTACATATGCTTGAAAGTATCTTGGCATTTTTCATCAATAAGTTAAATAAATTGCTACAAAATCAAGGCAATAAAAATAATGATTTTTTTAAATATATTACGCAGTACAAATGTTGATGAACCCAAGAATTCTAAAAACATTACTTAAATATATAAAAAACGATTCCAAGTATAATTTTTACTTAAATATATTTTGAATGCAGCCTTTATAAAATGCAAGAGAAACCTCATATATGATCTTATTGCTTCTCGACCGTTTGCGCAAAAAAAGTCATAACTATGTAAATATGCCTTTTTCATTCATTTCGGAAAATGTTATTTGAATAACGTTTTTTTTATGAGCTCAACAAACGTCACCGCAGCTTATATTGCGATTATACAACAAAAAATCTTTACAGATGTTTGGAATGAAGATTTAATTCTTGTGTTTTAAATATAAATTAAGTTTTTAAGCATCATAATCTAGAAGTAATAATGTTTATTTCATATGAGAAAATCAAAGTGCACTTTTGAGGAAAGCAATATATTTAGGATGGTGATACTGAATAAATGTACCTATTCCAATAGCCGAGGTGCAGTTTGTTACACTTTAAGCTTCGACGAAGTTGCTTTTGTGCATTCATTATAATTTATTTTCAAATATATCTGCTTTCCATAGACCAGATATTCTTTAAAGGAAAAATATACTAACTTGCTAGCACATAGCTTTTCTCTCATGATATCAATAGTTTATGCTTTATAGTCGGAAGCAGTTATCATCAAGTGACAGGTTACAGACTGAACCAAGCACTACAAAGATTCGCAACCTTAAAAATTTCATTTCCAATATATTATTTCGGGAAAAACTTTTGAATGCTAAAGATATCATTTTCAACAATATTTCCTAAAAACTATTAAAAACAGTTAACCCTTTGCGACAGAGTTCATGGTCTATGATAGACAAACCAGCTAGGCTATATTTAATTGATATCAAAAAGATTTACAATTGGATGACCTATTACTATCGCACTTAGAAATATTAAGTGTCAAATTTTTTAATGCTCTATCGCAGAAATATGGAGGAAAATCCTGCCTTATTCATCAAAACAGTTTCATCATGAAAAACCAATTATATTTTGAATGATTATACAAAATGATGCAACATTAAATTTGGCTATGACTTTTTAATTATTTGGTTCGAAATATTTATTTATTAACAAAATTTTTAATATTTTATGTTTTCAAAATTAAATTTTGGTATGAACTGGTTATTTATTTGCAGAATATCAAGTAGATATAATTTTAGGAATGGAAACTATTTTTTTTTATGTGATTATTTGACTGCAGCCAATAAAAAAGCAACAATTTTTTAAAGTGTAGATACTTTTATGAAAATCGTTAAAACGAAAAGTGTTTTACGTCTTAAATTACCAATCCTATTTAACCACAGTATTGGTTTCGAGCCGTTTGGGTTATTTCATTAAGCATAAATTTGAAAAAAAATCTTAAATGGATTTATTTTATTAACCTTTTTACAGAACCAAACTCGGGAAATTTATAGGCCAATAGAGATGAAAAACGCTTCACGCCTTAGTAATAATATACTTCGGTTAAAGAAGATTGAGCGATATGGTTTGAAAAAAAATATTTACTTAATAAAAACATTACTTTGAATTATATAAAGAAGTAATATGTTGTCGTTATTAATTTTTACCCTTTGAAATGACAAACATTAATCGATGGAATTTCACAAAATCTTAGAGCGCTGGGTTCATTTATTGATAAAGAAAAATAGATTAACTGACTGTAGGAGATTTATAAAGTCATTTGAGGTTAACCCTTGATAGAAGCGACAGAAATTAAGAAGTTAGAAAAATTAGAAGTGCCTCAAAATATATTTTTTTCGCCAGCGAATTGCACTTCTTCAAACAAAGATAACAAAGATTCATACAAAAAATCAATGATATAACTCTTCAATAAATATAAGCCGATAAACTTTATTTAAAGCAAATGACTATAACGTACGTCATTCATGTTTCGTGGAGCGCATGGTAGATTTACGCTCTGGAATATTTTACCGCATAGAACTAATGAAATGTTATAAACGAGGTCTGAAAAGACAGCTCTTTAAGTTATGGCCTATTTTAAAATGCCAGTTTAAGAAAATAACTTAGTACGTATCTGTAATGGTCTGAAAACAAGGCTGTATTTTATTAAGATCTGCATAATCATTTCATTAAAAATAATTTTGTTTATAAGTGAGTACTGGGAACATTAAGCGCCTAAATATTATAGCGATACCAATTGCGCAACACGTTCAAACTCATGACTAGCTTCAGAAAGTTCGTAGGTACTATGTATTATATTTAATAATATTTCTTCTGTTTTCACGGACAACTTTTTCGTTGAAATTTTGTACGATTCCGCTTGTAAGGATCTATATGATTAAACATGTGTAATCGTAAAAGTTTCTACAGCTTAAATTTGATATTGAAATTCCATCAAACACTTTCAGTTGATACCATAAATTATACTTAAATTCTTTATTTCCTGTATTTGCTGCAGTGATATTTTATCATTATGGTAAACATTCGAATGCTGGATACGGTAAATCGAACGTGTATGGAAGAAATTTGATTCACGAAAATGGAAAAATGCCGTCATGTATTTTAAATTTGTGGCCTCGCAAAATGGTTTCTGTCTACATCGAGAAGGGTCTTTCTCAGTACCCTGTTTGCACAGATCCAAGGTTCTCAATTTTAATGCACATGCAACACTCAGTATAAAAAATCATGTTATTAATAAAACGGGTTCAGTTTCACAAGAAACTATTCAATATAAGGCTAGATTTCTTCAACAACCTTCGACAAATGAAATGCTTATTCAATCCACTATTCTCACAGCTATTTTATTTGCCTATATAAATTTTTGAAACTGAAATATTTTACAAACCAATGGTTTTTCTTTCTCAAAGAATTTTAAAGGATAACTCGTAATTCATAAGTGCTTCTTTGAATTGGGCTTTGGTGGTCACTTTTGATATTATAATTTAATAGTGAAATAGTTTATGATATCGACTGGAGGTGCTTGATGGAATTTCGATATCAAAATTGAATTGTTACAACTTTGTACGATTCCACATGTTTTGTCTCTTACGACCCGGGTTTCGCCTTTCGGCATCTTCAGGCATTATATCACACGGATGCAACACGTCAGTTCTGTTGCATCATTGTGATAGAATGAAACGACCCGAAACCCGGGTCATAGTGACAAAACATTGTTGTAACAATTCAAATTGTGAATAGTTTCGATTTTAATTAGATTTACCTAGGTAAAATATGATCCATACAATATAATGGCAACTTTCTGAAACAATATCCAACTCTGAAGAATTTAATTGAGTGAAATAACAATGTGTTTTATTTTCGTATTCATATTGTTAATGAATTCCCAATTAAAAGACCATTTAAGAGTGATTTTTTTTTTACAGGAAGTGCACGGTTGTGAAATAAAGTTTGAAAATCTCTGATAAATAAGATGACATTTAAAGGCAACCATATCAATATTTTCCGGCAATAAGCTCAAACAAAAAGGAAAATAGTTTTATATTTTTTTATTTCGAGACAGGGCTTTATTTTGGTTATCAAAGTAAACTGTATCATATAAAGTAAATGGGAAATTGATATTGGCATTGCTCATTTTTATGTTTGATATCATTTTTATTGAAATACGTAAAAGAAATTTTGAAACTAGTGGAGTGAGCGTTCTACAAATATGCAATTATTTGAGAAAATTCAAATATAAATATCAACACACAAAATCAATGTTGTCCTTGGATAATATGTCATCGTTTGTTTGTTACTATGGCTCATTTAAGATTCTCTATTTAAAATTTTCATAATATTTTACTCAATGATAAGTACTTCTTAACTCTACTCTTTCTACCAACTTTCACATCGAGTTCGTAAATAAATTGGTTCAGTCTTGCCGTGTTTAATGTGTGAGGCTATTTTTGTTTTATTGATTGAATTGGCATTCACTTGGTAAAACTCCATTTAAACACGGTGGAAAAAATAGCAATATATTTTAGTTCTACAAAATTATTTTTTAAATATAGTTGATAGCTATTTCGGTCCACGCCATCGTTAGAACAATGCTTAAATGAACATTTGCTTATCTATATATAGCTGTGTAGAAAAGGTACACAATACATCTTCTCTCCTGTTTTAACGACATAGCTTAAAAATTGTAAATGAAACTTAAAAGGCGGCTATATCAATAAGTTTACATTTGACACGGAAATGGTGATTACAGAAACAAAGAAACACCCCGCAGAGGGTTAAGCAATGGTGATAGACATATCTTAGTTTGTTCGTTAAGAATCCTTTGTGATAGTTGATGTTTATTGATTTCCAGCTGTTCCAAAGCCGTCATCCTGCGACCCTTATTACAAAGATACAAACACTTAGGCGCTGAGTTTGAATTTATATTATGTGATTCCTTTGTAACGTAATTTACGAATTGTCAATCTGTTTTTTTTTTACTGTTGAATGATCTTACATATTACTTAACTTCTCTTCTTAATGTATTTTTCTTCTTAAGGCTTTTGTGTATAAGATAGATAAAATTGGTGGCTGACCACATTATCATTATCTTCAGAAACCAATAAGAAGCTAAGAAAAGAAAGGAAACAGTATAAATAATCTATAGGTTTTACTATATACTACTTGAAATAAAACACCTATCATGGAATATGAATCTTTTGATACGCAACCGATTAAATAATTGGTTCTTGGGTATTTAATAATGAATAACTTGGTTTTCTTTTTTAATATTGGCAATTGTCTAATAATTAATAATGATAACATTTAAATCATCTATGAATACTTTTGTTTATCATGTTCAATATAAACAAATTTGTAGATTCGTTACAAAAAACAGAACTTCGACATTAAAAATTATTTATTTTTGTCAGTATTTTTTCTTCATTGAGATATTCTTCAAAATTGTATAGTAGAAAAAAAAGTCGAAGAAGAACCGTTTTTCACAAATCCGACTTCAAAATAAACCAAAAACACGACTCGGGTCGAAACACCTTGACTCCATGACGTTGACAGACAGCCTTGAATATAACTTTTTGATGTTGATTCTATATGTTTCGAATCTATTTCTATCAAATTTATTATTTTAATACCTTTCTTTAACATTTGAACTGTTTTTTAACTTACATTTAAATATTTGAATAAATACGGCGTGTGTTTTAAATTTTCTGAATATTTTCAAAAAGAAAAACAAACTTCCGAAAAACACTCAAGAGCTTTGTGTACCGTTGAATCTTTATCTTAAGGATTTTCAGCTTTTTTAAAACAAAACAAAGGGTCGCATTTAGAAGAAAGAGTACGCTAATCCTCCTTTCCGCTCACCTGTATAAAACGGACGCTTATGTTTCAGTGTCAGAGATTCAAATTTTGATAATATTTATTCTTAAAAAACTTTTTGCTTATGGTATATAGAAATTTAGAAAATTACCATAAAAATTTGTAATTTCAATATTTTTCGTTTGTATACTGATTATTTAATATGCGTTTATTGTTGAAAAAACTTTAATATTTACTTAAACAAATTTGTTTTGTAAAAGTGAGCTTACTACAATCGTGAAAAAAACAAAATCGTACTGCTAACTTCGATTGCCAACAAAAGCCAATCTTCAATTTCTATCTAAATTTTAATTCATGTAACGCTTTAATCCAAATTATATTTTTTTAAATGCTGTAAAACTAGTGATAACACCGGCCACTGTATTAAATCATTAATCGCTTGAAAATATCTCACTTCTGTTATTTTGTAACTATTTCACAGTTGTAAATTCTCATAAATAAATCAAATAACATGCGTTAGTACAGAAACGCAAAGATTTTAACTACCGTGTGATATCATACTGTATATTTGTCAAATAAATTGTAACCATTTATTTTATAAAAACCATCTCAAACTTCTGATTCAATAAGTGATCCTAAGACGCTTTTGACAAGTTTTAAACAATATTAATCACTGACAACAATTTTACCAGTTACTCAACATTAATAATCAACAAAAGAAGGTAAAAGTTTAATATAATAGTATTTTTACGACCATTTGTTATGGAATTTTGCTGATTATTAAATTAGAAGTTCCTCATAATAACCTCGTAATGTTCGTTTTTTTTTTGATGAGTAGAATACGCTTACTGTGAGCGGTATCAGTCATAGTTTTTGAATAGAAATTGGTATATGAAGTTGACATGTTTTCCATTGTAGCTAAATATTGTCTGCTTATTTTTAAATACATTGGATCCTTCTAAGCTAGTGCAGATTCCTACCTGACCTAGTTTTTTAATATGTATAGTGTAGTAGTTTCTAAAATATCCACCTGTGAAACACAACAACTTCCTTGTTACTTCATTTATATTTCACGCTTATTTTATGACATTAAAAAAAGCTCTCTCCAAAATTTACGTATTTCCTGCCTTAATCCTGACATGTTTAGTTGTTAAATAAAAAATCTAACCCGTTTTTGTGGTCGTTACACACATTTCGCAGCAAAACCTCTTGAATTTTTAACGGCGACACAAAAATCCCGCTCTAGGGATGGGAGTGCGCGGGCTTTTTGGGACATATTTAAGGTTAGTTTACCTCTTCGGGCAAGGAGATTAGATTGAAAGAATAATAAGACGACCGCAGAGGGGCAAAGCGGCCATTTCATGGCACATTTTTAAAGGAAAAGCCCCTAAAACGTTTGCATAAGAGAGATGTCTCATGAGAATACTTACATATTGCAGTGTTGTTCTTTTGTGGTAACGAATTTAAGGGTATTTTATTATTTACTGCAATCGACCACTTCCAATGGTTTATAACAAGATAGATTTGATACCAGAACAATTTTGGTACGGGATAATGAGATTCGAAATGATATGTACGATATAATAAATATTTTTTAATTAAATCATTGCACGATTCCACATGTTTTACAATTAGCGATCCGTGTTTCGCCTTTCGTCATCTTCACGCATTCACGAATGCAATATAACTGAGACACAATAAATAGCAAGCATTGGTTTATACGAAAGAATTAATAACAAATGAAAAATCATAGTCCCTAAAGCTATGCTTTGTCATTATGAAAAATAGTTTTTTAGTTTAGTAACTATCAATTTGATTATGATAGCATTCAATTTTTTGTATGGTAATTTTATAAACAATACATACAGCTAATGAGTTAAGGCTTTTACAATAAACTATTGAATGTTATTGCATAATTTGGAACTAAGATATATTAAGTATACTTAATTATTTTAAGTTGCTGGGTTACAGTGAGATTAAATATCAGTTGTCGTCATATAGAAATTAAATTTAAAAGATTGTGTATTTATTGATCTAACCCAAGGGATACAGCAAAGTTTCAACAATTAAAATGATATTGAAATTCTATCAAGCACCCTAAGTCGATATCGTAAATTATAAAATAATAAAAAAAAAAATGATTTTATAGATTTTAGCTATCAAATATCTTAGTTATTAATAATTCGTAATCCCAGGTACTAATATTTACACTAATGTTATGAAAAAATCATCATCAATAACCAAATGAATACAAATTTGAATTATTTTATTGGTAACAC
This sequence comes from Himalopsyche japonica, assembly GCA_028555115.1. NCBI lineage: Eukaryota > Metazoa > Arthropoda > Insecta > Trichoptera > Rhyacophilidae > Himalopsyche > Himalopsyche japonica. The sequence goes on from JAHFWJ010000101.1 coordinate 116,311, forward strand.
TTTAGAAAATTTACCACCTCATTTGTGCATTAAATATGTATACAGTAGTAATTAAATTGTATACCAAAATACCTTAATATTGTGCTCGTTAATTTTTTGATAAATTAAATAAATAATTTAAGTGCAACAATAAAGAGTAAGGAGATAAACATTTTCTTAGCGATTTATTTGGTCTGGAAATGCTTCATAAATAATCAAAGCACGTGTCACTCTTATAATAACAAAAATATCATTTTGTATTGAAATATCGTTTCCAATTTAACCGCTAAATCCGTCTAAAATATAAAACTGTATCTATTTGTTTTTTATATTCGATATAAATGCACACGCATATAAATAATAGAGGTATAAACCCTTAGGCAAGAAATGCTTCAAATATTTTAGAGTGTTATAAATGTCGACCGTCAGGCCCACACCTAGAAAATAAAAAAACAAAATGTCTTTTTTTCATAAATGGCACTAACAGATGCATAAACTCTCTTTAATGGCAAAGTTCACAATCGGCAGCTCGCGAAGGCCGAAAATAATGCTGGCTATTTTTCTCGCACTCCTGCCTACTACAGTGTTAGGCCTATTTCAGAAATGGTGAACATTTTAAGAAACCTTCCTTACCATTTTAAAACGACAACCTTATTTTGCTACATTCACTCGCTATTATAAAATTAAATCAATACTAATAAGCGTAGCAGGACTTCTGAAAATTTAAGTTATTTAGTAACTGTCATGTAGACCGTAAGAGAGTTATTTCGATTAATCCATTTGTCTGTAGTTAAGATATTCAAAATCAATGACACCAACATTCACCATAAGAAACATAAAAAACAGGATGGCGCAAGTGGTGAAATTCTATGAATCTAAGTGGCTTTAACCTGCCTTAGCAAGATATAATAAACTGTAAAAATTTAAAACATTTTCAGTTGGGTTCCATTAAAGATGTTCTCTATACTTAAAAGCATATAAATATAGGGAATTTTTTTAGAGGTATAGAACTTGAAGTTGGCAACACTTTTACAAGTGATTTATGTTAAATTTGGTTTGGCATTTCAACATGAATAAACTGACGCCTGAACAACGCTTCTAAATTGTGCAAATTTATTTTGAAAATCATGGTTCCGTTCGAAATACGTTTCGCGCACTACGTCCATTAGCGATGAAGCTCACGTTTGGTTGAATGGATTCGTCAATAAACAAAACTGGCGTATTTGGAGTAATAATGATCCTTAAGTGTATGTTGAGACACCGTTACATCCAGAAAAACTGACTGTTTGGTGTGCTTTATGGGCTGGTGGAATCATTGGTCCGTATTTCCTTAAAAACGATGCTGGCCAGATCGTTAGAGTCAATGGTGACCGCCGTAGAGCCACGATTACTGACTTTTTTGTTTATCAATTGAACATCCATGACGTGCAGGAGCTGCGGTTTCAACAAGACGGCACAACATGTCACACAGCTCGTGCCACAATTGAGTTATTGAAAGAAACGTTTGGTAACCGCATAGTTTCACGTTTCGGACCCGTGAATTGGCCTCCAAGATCGTGTGATTTAACGCTGCTAGACTATTTTGTCTGGAAATATGTGAAGTCGCTAGTCTACGCCATAAAGCCCAAAACGATTGACCACTTGAAAGACAACATTCGCCCCATCATTGCTGATATAAAGTCACAAATGTTGGAAAAAGTCATCGAAAATTGGACCTCCAAATTAGACTAAGTCCGAGCTAGCCGTGGCGGTCATATGCTGGAAGTCATATTTAAATTATGTCTATTTAAAAAAATCATTTTTGTTTTATTTTTATTTCAAAGTTATATACATATATATCTCTTCTGTGGAATAGAAAAATTTGTTCATTATATTTATGTATGTAAAAGTTTAATTTACAAATGCACTGTTTTTGATGGTTAAAAGTTTTTCATCGCTGACCGCCGATGGCCTATTCCCCTACTTTATAATGGGCCGTTTCTTTGCCAAAGGGGCCCTAACTTAAATCCCGGGAGCCCTCGACTCCCTCCACGCTAACTTATGACCAACATGACGGTATGTACCCCTATTCCGAAATTCTCGCTTAACACTCTCTATTCTGTTAGTTATATTTCTCTGCCAAGCCCAATAAATGAATACATTTTATCCACCTGCCTTTCTTCCAATAAACGTGTCACTTTACTTTTCTCTCTATTTAAAAAATTCATGTAATAAACAATATAAAAATTTAAAAAAAAAATGACACTCACTTTAAATGTATTTTGGATGGCCAGTTAATTTATTTCAAAATGTTTGCTTACAAATTTCCGAACACATTTTTTGTGAATCAATTTAACACCGTGGTGTTTTATATATAATAGCAAGAGTGGAATAAATATAGCAAAGAAATGGAATTTTGTGAGACGTCTATTGTTACGATTAAAATCAGTGTACTGCGTCCTGAGTTCCAGTTTATTAATTGTATTTAGGTTTAATAAGTCTTGCCTGCCTTTCTTCCAATAAACGTGTTAATTTACTTTTCTCTCTATATCAAAAATTCATGTAATAAACAATATAAAAATTTAAAAAAAAAATGCCACTCACTTCAAATGTATTTTGGATGGCCAGTCAATTTTGCACATAGTTAATTTACAACAACTCTTTGCAGAAACGCTTTCAAAACGATCAATTTTCGACTTGTGAAATCAAAAATGGTCTGTTTCTATCTCAGCTATATGTTGTGTTCCCTGTTAGCTTGACAACATTACATCTGTTATAAAATATAAATTACGAGTGTATGCATTAAAATACGACTGCACATAATAAAAATATTAGTTCACCCGATATGCCATATATGAATAAGCTTCCATTCATATGAAAATGATCTCCGAGTCCATTTCCAAAGACGATATTTCTCAATTTGACTGTACACGTATGGACAGTCAAACGAGGTGATGCTACGAAATGAATTTAATAATAATTATTCGGCAGTGATAAATTGAACAAAGACAGCAATTTGCTCAATAGCATAAATATATGATCGATATTTTAGAATTCAGATTTGTTTTAATATGCTGGAAGGACGCAGCATTAAATAATCCGGCATAAATAATAAAAATTCGTGCTGTTAAATATTTTAATAGACATGCATATCTTTCAGCGGGTTTTAATGTGTTGAGGCTCGGCCGTCGGTCTTCTGGAACGGCGAAATCCCACTTTTATTTTATCGCCCGTATTTATGGGGGCAACTTGCGAGAGTGTTTGGCGCATTTTATATTTGCAACGTGTGCCGCATGCCTGAAGTGGGGGGTATCAAATTCGACCAGAATTAAGTGTGAAGATTTAAAAATCTGGCCTTGGAAAAAAAGGTAGAAATATGTGGGAGCTAAACAAAACAACAATTGCTGAAAAGGCAAAGGTGTGAGTGCCTAAATGTCTACACCTGCTATCACTAGAAATATAGTCTTTTTCCATCTCCAGGTGTTTTAAAAAAAGATTTCATCTTCTTTGTATGATAATTTTGGTGTTGCTTAAGCCCTGTTTCGAATTTATTTTTTCATACATACTCCTATTCAAATATCACGTTACGTATTATAACGGATAAATTGTAACAAATATATAATACATAAATAGGAAAAACGTTGTTATTTAGTGATTTATTAAGAAATGTTGATTCAAATCCTAACTTAACACACATTTTTCATAGAATATTCTAAATCAATGGTTTTCTACGATGTACTACAAATTTTATTTTCAGCTAATAGTAAGCAATAATTTGCATATCAAGATGTCTTATCGAGAATATATGTTTTATATCGACAAAAACTCGCTGTAAAATACATCGGCCCTGTAGCAAGAAGAGAAAAAAAATACATAACTAAAAGTTTAGAAATATACAAGTCTTGTGTATAATCTTTCCATTCTCTGTATATAATCACAGGTATATTCGATCTTCATCTAAGGGTTTTATTTTACGTAAATTATTTAAAAACCAAAATCAATTATTTCAGATTACACCGATGCATGTAGTTTTCATATGTTTCAAGTAAAAGAGTAAGAGGTTGCAATCTTTTATTATATAATTGAAACTAAAATTTATTTTAAGTAAATCACATTGTTCATTTATATTTCTTATCGGTGTAATGTATGACCAACAGTCACAAAGCCTCGGGATATAAATTTAACATTCATTTTCTGAACACCCTTCAATTTGGGTTGAAATGAAATTTTTTGACATGACATGAGTAACGTCGATCGAAAATTTTGACGACCTCTTCGAATTGATTTAGTGTTTCAACGTGCTTCGAATAAAATGTGCGTTTTTGGCAGGAAACTAATAAAAGTGTATAAACCCTATTTTTTAATGTGCCGGTTTTTACTGTTTTCTCTTCAAACATCAAAACATTGTAAGCAATATTTATTGAAAATATTTTTAACGATTTTCGTTTCGCTGGGCTAAAAATGAGATATTATATCAATATGGAAAAAGAATATTTTTAAATACTAATGAAATGAAAATGACAATGCCTATTTATTACTATTGTTGAAAACAAAAAAAAATACATTTTTTCCCTGCGAACGAAAAGGTAAGCTTGATTTAAGTTTCATAATAGAATTGTTTTAGTTATCGAAATTTTGTATATTTCGTTTCTTTTTTATAACAAGCCAAGTTCATGCTTCCATCATCTTCAGCCATTCAAGTATATGAGTAAAGTCAAACAAACAGTAAATGTAATTTATGATATCGACTGAAGGTGCTTGATGGAGTTTCAATATCAAATTTGAATTGTTACAACTTTGTACGATTCCATATGTTTGTTTAACTACCATTTAATGCTTGCCTTGGGGTTTGTATTTTCCGGTAATTAGTACCTTTGGCATATAGACAATTCTAGCTGTTTACTGTACGTCAGTCCTGTTGCATCCGTGTGATAGAATGCCTGAAGATACCGAAAGGCGAAACCCAGGTCGTTAGTGACAAAACATGTAGAATCGTACAAAGTTGTAGCAATTCAAATTTAACAGTAAATGGTTTATATCGTAAATATTTTAATTTAATGAAAAATATAAAAATTCAACTCTAGGAGCTACATTCATATAAATCATAATTATATATACCCAAAGTTGTCGATAATTAATCTTATAAAAACATGCCACTCGTCGAATAATTGTGTTATTACCTGAATATTTAATTGGCGTAGAAAATATGAACGATTTCTAACTCACTATGTCATTTCACTCTCGAATCAATATACTGAGCACCGTACTTAACGTTCCGATTGGTTACTACTCGTCTCATTTAAATTAAGCATAAAGAACAAGTTTAGAAGATGTAATATTATATTAATAATTATTCAACTAGCTAAGAACTACTACTGTCCTTATAATGTACGTAAGATAGGAAGAGTTCGTGTTTATTTAGACACACTTATTTTTCATCACTTATCAATAAAACTATTGTCAATCGATTAATATATTTGTGAATTTTTTGGAGATTCAAACACGCGAAAACTGCAACCAAATGGGATTTGGCCAATTGGCTAGAAATTGTCATCATTAATCAGTTTTCTCAGCAAACATTATAAACAATGAACATTAGTCCAATGTTTAAATTTTTTTATATTAAATTGATACGTGACATTAATTAGAAAAAAATCTAATTAATATGAAGCACGCTTCTTTAACTATTGAATACTGTGTAATATTACTTTCTTGTTTCTTTCTGTTTTACATTTGTTTACTTCATTAACATTCAACAGGCGTAAATATGCATTCATAATAATTATAAGATTAACTCAATAAAAAAAAACATCAAATATTATATATGCATAGATGAAAAAGTCAGTGAAAACTAGGATAATTCAGTAGTTCAAAAAGTTATTCTGTGTTTGGAATATTTTAGTTCAGTTTCAGACAGTGAAATTTATTTAAATCTGTATAGTATTACTGTAATGTATGTATGATTAAATTTTATTTTACGGTCTTTGTCTCAAAGCTTGCTATTCCGTTGAAACAGTATAACATCACTAATCCAATGGTAGACTACTGTAAATGAATAAATAATAATCTAATTTATTGTTTTTGTAAATATTATGAGTTAACGGATCAGAAAAAATAACTAACAAATTCAATGACATATTTCAAGTGATTTTGAGTAATAGAAGAGTGAATCTGTATTTCTATTGTTTATCCCGCATAAAGTACTGAATATCATTTAAAGTTAAAGTAGTAAATAATTACTTTTAAGGTGTTAACTGTCACTTCTTGATGGAAAGGCAGTATATTTTAAATAATAAAAACACATTTTTTTAGTACTTATTTCCACAATATATTTTTTGATCAGGACCGGTTTCGCTCATCGCGAGCATTATCAACTGATAGAATACAATTTACAAACAAGTCTATTTATACAAAACAAAATAAATAGACTTGTTTGTAAATTGTATTCTATCAGTTGATAATGCTCGCGATGAGCGAAACCGGTCCTGATCAAAAAACATATTGTGGAAATAAGTACTAAAAAAATGTGTTTTTATTATTTAAAAAAAAAAAAGTAAATAATTGTGATGCTCGATATAATATCAGATATGTTAATAATCCACTCCGTCACGTCTGTGGTCGCAAGACAAAACTCGTTGGCGTTAAATTCGCTCTTCTAAGGTGTTAAATATCAATTTAAAATAATAAAAAATATATATTTTATTATCAGGACCGATTTCCCTGATCGCGAGCATTATCAACTGGTTTACTACTTTTGTGGTGATTGCGGGCTTTATTTCCAGATAATTTTGATTGTAGACTTTAATAGACTCAATTAACGTATTTAGGTTTGAAATTCTCAACATCCATCCGACTCTGAAAACATTAGAATGAAAGCGGTCAGTTTGCCGCTGGTCTAATCGTATCTTAAGCTTTTAAGTTATTCTCTAAAAAGGGAAGACGTTAAGGAATTGAGTCATGCGCAAGTATTGTAGAAAACTTCTGATGAGAAAATGTCAATTGAAAATCAATATATTTCACAGTCATATAAAGGACGCGAGAGCATACATATTGTAGTTACATATTTATATTATATAATATATAGGCACTTCGACACTGTCTGCGTATCTTTTAAGTAAAATTGTTATTGTCATGTGTGTTAACATTTTATATTCATACTAAATAAGGAAATTTATTTTCTTCCAAACAATGAAAATTATCGGCTACGTCACTGTACATACACTAAACTGGTGTAACAACGTCAAAATCTCAGTTCATGCAAGTGTGTCGCAGCACAAAGAAGATCGCTGCAGACGTCTCATCGAGTTTGCATTTTAAGTGTGGAATCACATTTTAGAGCGAAATGCATTTTGTTGGCGCTTGTCTTTCTCAACCTGCATTTTGCAATGACGCACTGGCAATGGCACGATTCTGACACTATGCTATATGTATGCTCAACCTATTTCTCGGGAAATTTTGTCTTTTTGACATAATTATAAATCACTTTTAAAGTGTTAACTGTCACTTCTTGATGGAAAGGCATAATATTTTAAATAAAACAACAGTCAGGTGATAATGCTCGCGATGAGCGAAACTAGTCCTGATCAAGGAATATATTGTGGATATAAGTACTAAAAAATGTGTTTTTATTATTAAAAAAATAATGGTAAATATACTGCCGAAAAAAATAGTTCATTTAATATATTATAGACCAATTTTTAAGCTTTGTTTTCACAACCTTTCCAAAGACATTTTTAAGGTCATAGGCTTGAATTCCTAATATTTATACCTTTCCAAATTCATTAGAAAATTTTTGCTGTTTTTCATAATTTCTCAAAACACAATGATCACTTCTATAATCATAATTCTATAGCATAAAGTCAGGTGATAATGTTTGCGATAAGCGTTATCAGCTCTAGTTGTTCTACATCAATGCGAAAATAGCACTAAACATAGTTTTATTTATTAAAGTGTCATGATTTTCTACTAAAAAGTTGCACCTTAAAATTGAAAGCTTACTTTTAACGTTATCTTAGCCGCAGTTGTTCTGCTTTCGAGTTTCTATATATAACATATAATAATAACAAGCGGTTTCCAGCAGAAACCATTATAACGAGTCCATACGGTTTGACCAAACAAAGAAAAAAGCATCTTTAAATCAACGCGATATAAAAATTTTGATCAAAAAAATATTTCAGCATCTAGATTTATTCGTTTTTCTTACTTTAAATCATCTATTTACTCATATTTGCTGAAATTAGTGTATTAGAAAATACCTACGTATTGGAGTATATAATAAATATATATGAGTAACGATATGTTTTTCATGATTCTCGCAAATCGCAAATCTTTGAGCAATAGGCATAACCTTTGACAATACCAAACATTTAATTTAAATTAAATTTTTCAAAGAACAAATAAACAAATATAAGATAGCAAAGTAAATTCAGTGAAATTGAAAATCGCTAAGAATTATTATTGTCATCTCTAGTGACGAAAGCAAAACGTCTCTGTTTTAACATAGTAGAACAGTATAGTATATATTCTCATTTAGACGTTCGTTATTAAATCTAAATATTAAGTGAGTTAACTCATTTATTTACATTGTAGTCTCTGAAATAATACATACAAAGATATGTTAGAGCTGCGTTTCAGAATTCAATTTAATAATAATTGAAGGATTGTAAAAATAAAATGAAAGTTTCATATTTCATTTGATAAATATGATCAACTTCATACTGCAAATTGTTTGGTTGTGAAATGATTTATTTTATTGCAAGTTTTTTAATTATAATTTAACAGAAATGAAACGTCAGTTTTTTTAATCTGATAAAAGATAAAAATAAAACAGAAGGGATATAAATAACTCACAATAAGCTTGTCGCTCTTTTTCCACCAGCTTTTCGGATGATAATAATATGAAGGGTTAATAATAAATGATAATACAATCTGGACAGAAATCCGTCCAAAACCATAATTTTTGAAAGAATCTTAAAATTTTATTTTTGACATAATAATCTCTAAGCTATGTATCGCTCCGCCTGAAAACCTTTCAATTAATGATAAATAATATAAGATAATGACTTTGATTCAGATGTATAAATTTCTTTAGATTTTCTTGCATCACGGTATGAAATCTTTGAATATTAAATATTTATGAATTCCTCGCGAACCATTTCATTAAAAATATTAAATCAATATTATTTTATGAAAATTGAGGGCGCCAAATAATTGCGCACTACGACGCAATGCATACGTGTAGTTTTCTGTCAATAAAATAAATTATTTATTCAGAAAATACTCTATTTATTATTACTATATTAAACCAAATTTAAATGTGATGTTTGAAGTTTTTGTGACTGTTTAACAGAAAGGATAAATTTTCGATCAGATGAGATTAAAATCATATAAATAAAACATTTAGATGAGCATGTATTTAATTCTTTGTAAGCACTCAGTGTGGAATACACGGCCGCACCCATATTTCACACAGAATATTTATGTCTTGAGTGTAGATCTTCCCACACAAATTCATCTTGAAGCATCAATAGCGTACGTAGTTCATAAGATGTGTACGGCACATTAGCAAATCGTTGAGCTACTAACGTACATGTTTTCAGAATAGCATTCTGCTATAGAGGCGCAATTGTCTTTACAATTAACTCGCGTGTACACGACTATTCCATTATTGTAGAGACACCACAACCAGCTGCAAAGCACATAATAATGATTCTCTATTTAAGACTTTGTGCTTGGCACATGGTTCTTGCTTTTCCTCAATATATTTAACGTGAAGTTTCTAGGTGGGTGACGTAAACTTCACTAGACAAACGTATTCCTACAAATAAATAACGACCTATAGTATTCCTTCTACGCTTGTATATTATTTTAAACATACGATTCTCATTTTCGCTGTATTCAAATACCTCAATAAAAACGGTTTTTTTACCTTTTATGATCATTGTTTTATTGAAAGTAAAATATTTAAAAGAAAGCCATAAATTAGTAAATAGTTTATTTATTTAAAACTTACAAACATTCACTTCGTATGACATATACAAAAGTGATAGTTAATTATTATTATGATTATGATATTTAAAAAAGTAAATAGTTTATTTATTTAAAACTCACAAACATTCACTTCGTATGACATATCTCTATTTGTAATAGTACATTTTTTGCACAATGCTCTCTTGCATGCTTGTCTTAATAAAAGAGAAATTGTGTAATGTACTTCGGTAAGGTAATTTAATAAAACCTATATAATGAATCAATTTGTTTTTAAATCCTTATTTTCAACCTTAATAAGTAAAGGAATATCTATGTTCTATATATATAAAAATGAATGTCTGTCTGTATGTCTGTCCTTTATAAACTCCTACACCATTAATCCAATTGCGATAAAACTTTGTCGAATTATTGCTTAGACTATCGGGCAAAAGATAGGATACTCAGAATTTGATTTGATTACAAAAATTAATTGAATATTTACGAAAAACATGTTTTCTTACAAGACTATTGTATAATAATACAGAACGACCATTCATGAAACATTGTATCCATAGCAACGCTGTCACATGCACTCGCCTGTAGGTATTTTAAGTAGGTACTGAATATTTTGAAACAAAATTCGATTTTCGAATAAATTATTTCAATGTTTGAATTTTTACCGACTTCTTTTATTTTAATTTTATGTCGCATGACACGTTCTGTCAATTGAAATAAATATTACGTATAAATCGTGTGTGATATAGAAAGAGTTAATTTTAGAATTCCTATAATAGTATTATATCAATCATTTTTTTTCATTTTTCACAAGAGAATTTCAAAACGTAACATTCACTGTGAAATCAATTATGCCATCCAAACGAAAAGCAATAGGTCAGAGTACAACTCAAGCACGAAAGAAAAGGGCATCACGAGCTTCAGAAACAGTCAAGCAACGGAGAGCAAGATTGGAAACAGATCGAATACACACTACTCAAACCCGTTCATCTGAAACGGATAAGCAAAGGGAAGCAAGATTGGAAACAGATCGAGTACGCGTAGATCGTACCAGACGCACTCTGCATGCTGATTTAAACCATAGTGCTTTCTATTACGATCCTAATTATGACTACAGTCTGCACCCAAGTGTTTTTATTGGCAAAATGGACAAATTATGCGTGTATTGTAGTGCCTTTAAATTTAAAAATGAAACACTAGGAATGTGCTGCGCGAGTGGAAAAATGAAATTGCCAAAATCACATTCACCGCCCAAACCTTTATTGACGTTGGTATCGGGTGATACAAGTGAATCAAATCATTTCTTGACATACATACGAAAGTACAATTCAAGTTTCCAAATGACATCTTTTGGTGCAACCAATATCGTGCGCGAAGATTACATGCCAACATTTAAAGTGCAAGGACAAATTTATCATCGTGCAGGATCATTACTACCACTGCCGAACGCAAATCATAAATTTCTTCAAATTTATTTCATGGGAAACACTGACAAACAAATAAACCAACGTTGTCAATTTAATACGGGTACTAAACGAGAAATAATCGCTCAATTACAAACTTTATTTGATCAGAACAACAAATTAATAAAATTATTCAGAACTGCTCTCGAACAAATGCCATCTGATGATTACAAAGTTGTAATTAGAGCTGACAAAGTACCTTTCAGTCAACACGAAAGACAGCACAATGCACCAACAATTGATGAAGTAGCGATCGTTATAGTTGGTGAAGAATTTAACTCGCGTGATATCATTCTTCATCGTAGAAATGGTCATGTTCAGCGAGTTTCAGAAATGCATCGATCGTACGATGGATTGCAATATCTGATTTTATTTTGGCAAGGAGAAGACGGATACCATTTCAACATCTCGTTGAGAAATCCACAAACAGATGAGGAAACGAATAAGAAAGTCAGTGCCATGAATTACTATTCATATCGATTGATGATTCGTGAAAACGCTGAAAATCATAACTTAAAATGTCGACATTTGTTCCATCAATACATTGTCGATATGTATGCGAAAATAAAAACTGAACGACTCCTCTACATTCGATTAAATCAAAACAAGTTGCGTTCCGAAGAATATATTCATTTACGCGATGCAGTTGTTAATGATGGCAATGTGAATCCCAATGATTTGGGGAAAATGGTCATACTCCCGGCCACATTTACAGGAAGTCCACGTCACATGCATGAATACGCACAAGATGCAATGACGTATGTTCGGGCGTATGGCCGTCCAGATTTTTTTATTAAATTTACCTGTAATCCGATGTGAGAAGATATAACACAACTTTTGTTACCCGGACAATCATCATCAGATCGTCATCAATTCAAATCTTTAATGGATTTCATTATCAAGCGTCATGTTTTTGGAGAGACACGCTGTTGGATGCATTCAATTGAATGGCAAAAAAGAGGATTACCAGACGCTTATATTTTGATTTGGTTGATCGAAAAAGTCACACCTGATAAAATTGATCAAGTCATCTCAGCAGAAATACCAGATGTCAACATTGATCATAAATTGTTTGAAGTCGTCACTTAAAACATGATTCATGTTCCATGTGGCTTACTCAACAACAATTCAGCGTGCATGCCTGATGGAAAATGCACCAAACGATACCAAAAAAAATTATTAGCCGAGACTATCACTGGTAATGACGGATATCTACTTTATCGTCGGCGATCGACTGAAAATGGTGGCAAATCCATCAGATTAAAAAGGCGAAACAATGAGGCTGAAGTTGATAATCGTTGGATTGTACCGTATTCACAGCTTCTCTCGAAAACGTACAAAGCACACATCAACGTCGAGTATTGTAATTCGGTGAAATCCATCAAATACATTTGTAAATATGTCAACAAAGGAAGCGACATAGCAGTTTTTGGAGTGGGAGATTCAACTGCATCTATCGATGAAATCAACCAATATAAACTGGGACGCTACATTAGTAGCAATGAAGCAATATGGCGCATTTTATCACTTCCAATTCATGAACGGCATCCACCAGTTACTCATTTAGCAGTTCACCTTGAAAATGGACAGCGAGTGTACTTAACAACAGAAAATTCACGTGTAAGAGCATTTTCACCACAGCCAACAACGTTAACTGCATTTTATTATCTTATTGTGTAGGGATGATATGTTTGCAAAGACGCTACCTTACTCTGAAGTGCTAACATTCTACAGATGGAATGCATCGGAAAAAAAAATTCAACGTCGCAAACAACGTAAAGCAGTTGAAGGACATTACAATGTATATTCAACCGACGCATTAGGCCGTCTGTACACTGTTCACCCAAATAAGGCAGAATGCTTTTACTTGCGATTATTGCTAATCAACATACGTGGACAGAGATCCTTCCAAGAATTGAGAACAGTAAACGGTCGAATATGTGTCACTTATCGTGAAGCTTGCCTCGAATTAAATCTTCTAGAAAACGATGCACTTTGGGACACTTCACTCGCCGATTCATCAAATACTGCTCACCCACAACAAATGTGTGCGTTATTTGCAGTAATATTAACAATGTGCTTTCCATCCAAGCCAAATGATCTTTGGGAAAAATACAAACACTACATGAGTGAAGATATTTTATATAGTTTGCGTGCAACAATTCAAAATCCATACGTTCAATTCACACCAAACGTGTATAATGAGGCATTGCTATTGATTGAGGACATATGTTTAGTAATCGCTAAAAAATCACTGCTACAATTGGGAATGGCTGCGCTGAATCGATCTGAAAACGACTTACTTGATCGTGATTTCCAACGAGAAACACACTTTGATGTCGATGAATTAGGTAAATTTGTTCAAACGAATCTTCCGAAATTGGTTCCAGATCAACTTATAGTGTATGACACAATAATGGATGCAATTACAGCTCAAAGTGGGGGATTTTATTTCCTAGATGCACCCGGAGGCACAGGTAAAACCTTCCTCATTTCACTTATTTTGGCAGCCACACGATCACGAAAAAACATTGCACTAGCAATCGCATCATCTGGAATTGCAGCAACTCTTTTGGATGATGGCCGAACAGCGCATTCAGCACTGAAATTGCCATTGAATATGCAAATAATTGAGACACCAACATGCAATGTCAACAAAAAATCTAAAACGGGCAAACTACTCACATCATGTTAAATCATTGTATGGGACGAATGTACTATGGCACACAAAAAATCATTGGAAGCACTACATCGCACTCTAAAAGATTTGAGAGGAAATGAACAACTTTTCGGTGGCGCACTCATTTTATTGTCTGGTGATTTTCGACAAACTCTACCTGTTATATCACGTTCAACAATGGCCGATGAACTTAATGCATGTCTCAAATCATCCGTTTTATGGCGATACGTATATACATTCACTTTGAAGACCAATATGCGTGTACAACTACAACATGATACATCCGCTGAACGTTTCGCAAAGCAATTGTTGGATATGGGAAATGGGAAAATGGCAATAGAGGAATCCACACAATGAATCACATTGCCAGCGAATTTCTGTGAAATAACCGCAACCATAGACGAATTGATTTACATAGTTTTTCCAAATATTGCACACAATCATAAAAATTATCAATGGCTCAGTGCACGTGCTATATTAGCAGCCAAAAACAAGGATGTCAATGCAATCAATTTCAGCATACTAAATGAAATACCACGAGAAGCGACAGCGTATAAGTCAATCGATACTATTTTATAATGAATCAAGACGAAGTCGTCAATTAACCAACAGAATTTTTGAATTCACTTGATTTGCCAGGCATGCCGCCGCATGTTTTAACATTGAAAATTGGCGTGCCTATCATTCTTCTCCGAAACATAAATCCACCACAACTTTGTAACGGTACCAGGCTTTCAGTAAGAAAAATGATGAATTATTGAAGCTACAATTTTAAATGTAAAATTCAAAGAAGAAGATGTAATGTTACCACGCATCCCAATGATTCCGACAGATATGCCATTTGAATTTAAACGTCTGCAGTTTCCAGTGCGATTCGCCTTTGCAATGACCATCAATAAGGCACAAGGACAGTCGTTACAAGTGTGTGGACTAAATTTAGAAAATCCATGCTTCTCACATGGACAACTGTATGTGGCCTGCTCACGCTTTGGAAAAGCTTTTGATTTATTTTTGTAAGCACGAGATAGAAAAACAAAAAATATTGTGTATCCAAAAGCACTCCAATAAACAAAGACACATACGGCCACCACTGTCAAATTTAGGTAAGAAAAACATAACCTAAGCTTATCGCTTCTAATTGGCTCCGACCTTGCCTCAAGTCCGACTTATCCAATCGGAAGGCGAGAGGCTCCCGACGTGCGCTTCCATAAAGTCGCGGTTTCTTTTTTTTGAGTGGCATTGCAACGCATGCCGGGTACACGCTAGTACTAGTATAAAAATGTTTCAACTTTACAACTATATTCATGAAACGAAAATACAATTGAACACTTTTGTTGTGATATTCTTTGCACAATCAAAAGCACTATGTAACTTTGACAAAACTTAGATATAAATTAATTACAACACATTTTCATTTAATAGATCAAGCAGGAAAAAACTTAGAATCTATGTTCATTACTTCCGAGTAAATTTATGCATTTCAAAAAAACTTTATAATCTTTCAATAAAAACGTATTACAAACACTTATAACTCATAGAAAATAAAAAAGTAGATGTTAACTCAATTCCTTAGTTGTTTGCCGAAGAAAAATTCTCCATTAATCCACTTATATACAAGTATCAACGCTGTCAACACAGCGATACGAATTGTTTCAAAATAACGACACGCTTAAAAGTTGAAGTACTTTTGATGGATTTTCCAAGTTCTCTTCAAGATATATCTGGAAAGATTAAAAGGGCGGAGGTTTGAAATGAGAATCTCCTCTTTTGTTTCAGTTAGTTTAGATTGTTTGATTTGTCTTTTCGGGGACGTTTGTGAGATCTTTTTGCTGTATTTTGTCTTTGTAGTCCCTATATGGATGTTTGACTTTAGATTTTTGATTTTTATCGCTTCATAAAAAAAGCCGAAAAACTTTTGAATATTGTTACGGAAACACTGACAGTGTCATATTATAATAAAACGTGACTGACATAATTCAGTGAAGTACTTATTTCATGCGTTTCATGCTTATCTTTTTTCTGCATGTATGCAAATATCTTACATAATTTAGTTTGATATAGATATGTCAAGTTAAAATTAAAAATTTATAGAATATTAAAATCTGCATAAAAACAATTTTAAAATGCTTGTCGATACAAATTAATGCGTACGAAAACCCAAATCACAATCAAGCATAAGTATCACAGTATTTAGCTCGACTATCATAATATTTTGAAGTGCAAAACCTGTGTTATTTTTACTATAAAATATTTTTTTTTTTTATGTCAGACTTCTTAATTAAACAGAACGAAACTTTCTCCTTACAACAAAATTTGTACAGATACAAAGAGATCAACTTTGTCATATTGCTCTTAATAAATGATTTTACACATATATGATTACACGTTCGATCAGGAGGTTTGTATGCTTTAAAGCGGAACATGCAAATTGATATTCTGTTAAATCAATAAAATAGTCCAAGAGCGGCTAATGTATAAAATTACAAAAACCTTAACGACCAGCATATTGATGCCTCCACAGTTCAAAAATTAGAACTGGTACTGAAAAACCACCGAATCTTTGATTTGTATATTTTGAGAAAATATTTCAATATATTCTGGGCGGTGATATGTTCTTCACACTTCTGCGTTAAGATAAACTTAAAAACAGATAGAGACATTCATTTAACACTAAACGGACACTTAACTGTGAAGCTGATTAATATCTTTTCATTCTATTTATCAAGCTTCTTAAACTACGACAACCGTCAACGTTCATACTAACACAAATTCCTTTATCAAGGCAAAGTTCTTTCTTTATCTTAGAAAACGAAAGTTTTTGGTCTTAACAATTCGTAGAAATACCTGTCAAGTATTTTTTTTCCTTTCTTGGTCTCTACCGTTCAACACGATTGTCAAACAAAAAGTTTTGCGTCAAAGAAAGTTGTAGAGCCATTCGTGACGTATAAAAATGATTAAATTTTCGCACCTTAGTTTAGCTTTCAAGTAAGCTCTATATTCGAGATTCTTGAAGAAGATTCCAAAATAATTACTCCTGAGTAATAATTATTAAAACGTATTTTTTTCAAAAAGTGTCAACAGTTAGGTAAATGCAAGTGGTTAATATATATTGCAGTATTTTGCATATCGACGTTCTGCTATTTTGACGTTGTATCACCAATTATAAATCTGTTATATTTATTTTTGTAAAATTCAACAAGTTCACATAAAAAAAAAACTTTTGTCGCTCTCGTAGATTTATTTTGGTCAAAAGTTACCCACGTGCCTTTGTTTAAATAACAGCGACATACTATGTAAAAAATAAACCTTTTTATCACCATTGAATTAAAATCATACATTATACATCGATATAATGAGGACACTGTATGTAAAATAAATAGACATGCTATGTTTCTTTGGAGCTTTTTATATGGAATTATGTATTTGACACATTAAATTAATCCGTGTCATTTCAAAAAAGATAAAGTTTATTCAAGAATATTTCTTCAGAGAGATTCGCTCATAAATTGAATCACAGTTATAACGTTTTGTAGGTGACTTGTCGAATGATTTCTAAAAGCAACTTTTATATTAACCAATATTAAATTTAAAAGCAAATTTTTTGATAATTATTTCTGTTCAGCATATTAAATAATATATTCACATTATTTAAATACTACGTGTCAAGAATTGTTTATTTTTCTGGAACAGCGTTAGAACATTCAATGTAAGTCTGCGAAGAGAAAATAAAATGACGAAATACGTTAGTATGAAGGTTCTCTTTACTGAGTGGCATGTCTTGTCACTTTCCAGTGCGGAAATCATCTCAAGGTAGTATCGTCTTCCGCTGGGGTAACCAAGCAGCCGTACAGAGAAGCTTTTCTCTTTTATTTGATTTAAAGCAGGCGTTAACCTTTGCCACTCTTGGCTTAAACTCACAGCAAAATATTAAAAAGAGTAAGTACTCATACGTAGAGAAGATTACTATTTAGGACTTAATAAAGAAAATAAAGAAGTTTTTTTATCAGAATTGTAATTATATAATTATTTTAATTACTATATAGCAATGCTTGATAATAACTACCTGATATATTAAAGATATCGCAAGTTTTCTTTACGACCATTAAGCAAAAAGAGTCATCAATTTTAAGCTTTCTTTTTACAAAATAAGCCACAATTGCTCTTAAAAAAAACAAAAAAAAATAACAGCAAACACCATCAAAATGATTAAAACTTTTAAAATTACTTAAAGTAATTCAATTTCAAAATGAAGTCAAGCAAACTCCATCGTAAAAATCATGAAAATAAAATGGTTATGTAATATATGTTGTTTGATTGTAAATTTAAGCAATCATGAATAAAGTCGCAGTTATGTTAAATTGCTTTGCCAAATTTTACATCTATTTTATATTTAGTTTTCCATTGTAAACATTGGACATCCATTAGATCAAAAAATATTTTCATATATTTTGTGCTCACAAGAATTGAAAAAGTTCAAAATTATAATATACTTTTATACTCTTGCATTCTCAGTTGATAATTTTCACGTTGAATAAAACCCGTCCTGATAACAAAAATTATAAGATGTGGAAATAGTACTAAACATTGCCTTGTTATTTTATAAATAATATGACTTTCGCTTAGAAGATACGGTTATGACTTCAAAAAAAAATGCTACATTTATATTTATATACGTTACTAGTATTGTTTTAAGTTAAAAGTAACTAGTCAATAGTTTGTTTATACTCAATATACGGTTTCGATTTTGTGTATTAAACAATAAACGTCATCCTTTTTTACACAGTAACACGAGTCACGACTTGCGTCACTTCTCGCGTTCCCACATCTCTCATTGTAAAACTTTTACGCGGGAAAACTTTTGCATTAGCCATTTTGCCACATTTAATGGATAAATAAGTTTAAATTCTATTACCCTGCCACTTGACAAAAGGCATAAGAATTATGTGAGCCCACCCACCAAGAGCTTTTCACTGCGCGTGTTGGCTTTTTATTTTATTACATTTTTTGTATCATTATTTTTAACATCTTCCGCACGCCACTGCGAAGCCCCGTAACATAAAGTACACATTGAATTTTTGCGTGTTGTTTCATATTTCCTGGCTTAAAATATTAACTCGCGAGAAATATTCTCTTTACAATTCACAATTAGTTGGTATACTGTTAAAATGAGGCTGAAGTCAAATTAAGTCTGCGTTGAAAAAATTTATGAATATTTTTTATCTCTTGTTTAAATGTAAAAACATACTTTTATCATTGTGAATTGCCCTAATTGTTTTAGAATTCTAAAAAAATCTATGATACAACAATCACTTACCAAATAACATACTATTGAAAAAACCTTAACTTAACTTTACGTAATTTTAATGACGGGTGAGCTTTTTGTTTTTTATTCGATTACCATTGGTTGTCGTGTATAGAACAGGCTAATTGCCGGGAAGTTTACTTCTTATGCCGTTATATTGGCTATTAAATTGAAACGCACCATCTTGATGGTAAAACATGAAAATCAAGCCCAAAATTCTGTTATCAATTATGTTAGTAAAATATTCATTATTAAAGAGAGTTCTTGTGACAAATATATAATTTTTACTAGGTTCAATCTTTCTCAACTCAAATTTATGCAGCAAGGTGTCGAATTGAGGTTAATGAATTGTCATGAAGGTTTTCTTTTACAGCAGCAATGTTTTCTGCTTCACTTTCCTTACGTTGTAACGCAGGTATGTGTGCATCTGTTACAAAGCATCTCTCTCCAAAACATTCACTGAACGATTAATAGTGGGATATGATTGCAAATATTTCAACCCAACGATTTACGTTATTTTATTATCATCACAACAGTTGGTGATCGTCTTCCAAAATATATTTTTATATTATAAATACGTTAGTTTATCGTTTTTTCCCATATCAAATTGTCAAAACCAAAATGGCGAACATAATAACAAAAATACCCTGCAAACACTAGAACGTAGAATTTAATCTTTCTTTTATTATATTTTTTTATTACTTTTATGATATTTGTATTCAAAAAAAATAATGAATTCATCCAAAGCATGTTTGAAAAAACTTGTTTGTCACTAAGATATGTATAACGCCCGTAATAAGTGAAACCAGATATTATCTTGAAGTATGTCACATATTGTCAGTATCATCAAAGATTCATATTTGTTATGTGTCGTCAAAAACTGTGTCTATATTTTGAAATTCTCAAAACATTTTTTTATTTATAAGATTATTGTCTATAAATCAACTTAGAAGTTTTAAAAATAGTTATTTTTTAGATAATTATTCGAAATCATGCGATCTGACATATAAGTTCAAATATTGAAATAAAGACATGTCATAATATTTTATGATGATGATGACGATATATTATATTCAAATGATTAAAGCTGTTTTTAACAAAGTTGAACAAAGCCTCTGCAAAATATTTGAATTTCCATAATAGTTTTGTCGTTGCTGGGAAGTTTGCAAAGAACAATTATCTTTACTTCCCGTTACATCAAAGTTGGTGTCATGTTCGTATCCTGAGAAACTTCGCCCCTATCTGCAAATCTTTTGTTCTTATTAACATTTTGCAAAACGTTTCCGAGATTCTGAGGAGTATTTATGCAATGCATGAGATAAATGTAGAAACACGAGGATTAAGCGTGTTTTAGACAAACTTGCACATGAGAGCGCAGTTTTGATATACATTTTCAAATGAAATTCCTATTTTTCGGATCGTTCATTTCGTGTAAGATTTTATCATAATACTGAAAAATTCTACGATTTATTCTGAGAGTAAAATGTAAAATTTCTTGATATTTTCTTATATACTCAATTGTTCAAATAAAATAATGGTACTACTCAGATTTTTTTAGAACCCATAAACATATAACTGATATAGCACTGAGGTATCTTAACTAAAATTTATTCATTACCATTGTATTTTTCACTTTTAATGTGTTAAATTTGAATTGTTAAAACTTTGTACGATTCCAGATGTTTTGTCACTAACGACCCAAGTTTCGCCTTTCGGAATCTTCAGGTGTTCTATCGCATCGATGGAATGGTACAAAGTAGTAACAATTCAAATTTGTTATTGAAATTCCATTATGCACCTTTAATCGATACCATAAATTATATTTAATGTGTTAACTGTCACTTCTTGCTGGGAAATAATAATAATATATGTATAATGTAGAACAAAAATACATTGCTGTTTTTTCACCGTGTTATTTTAAGATGGTTCGCTTCGCTCATTGCGAACATTATCAAATAATGATATAATAGATAACCGGACACTGAATGTTACTGAAATAATTTAGGAGGTGTGCAATATATATATGAAAAGATATATACTGATATAAAATAAGCTTAAAATAATTTATATACGAATTTTTTTTAAATCTTTTGTTTTTCTTTATATAGGGCATTGGCTACAATTTCGATTTCAAGCTTGCCTACAAGTTCTTGAAAAGATCTGAAGCCAAGTTACGATACGGAAACTCCTCGGTGGCGATATGGAGAGGCGATTTGGTTCCTGGGACCTATTGTGACAGAATGCTGACGAATTGCGACCGACGGCCGTGCAGAATTCAATCTCCCAACTACCCAGGGGTTTATCCCAGAAACCTCACGTGTCTTTACAAAATTGAACACACCAAGGTAAGATGATGAATAACGTCAATTATGAGGACAATAAAAAATCGTAATAATCCAACTGTAAATAATTACTTTAGTCTGTCTTTATTCCGATTTGTGTCAGTTTATACTCTCTTCACAGAAAGAATCATTATACTCATTCATCAAATCCAACTTATACAACCGTAGTCATGCAAAAATCTAAATATAATATTTTATAATCATGGATTTGGATGAAAGTTAGTGAGAATTTGTTGAAAAAAGGATAAGTTGATACATAAAACAAAAAATTGTTCCTTTCATAATAATCACATTTAAACACTATAAAAAGAAATTTTTTTAGCATTGGATGATCACTATTCTAAGGAGGGAAGTTTT
This sequence comes from Himalopsyche japonica, assembly GCA_028555115.1. Lineage (NCBI taxonomy): Eukaryota > Metazoa > Arthropoda > Insecta > Trichoptera > Rhyacophilidae > Himalopsyche > Himalopsyche japonica. The sequence continues at coordinate 138,397 of JAHFWJ010000101.1, forward strand.
AGACCCTAGATATCGAGAGATTTACAGGTGAAGACGAATTGATAATCAAAAACTGATTTCGTAGTTTTGTCAACAAAATTGATAAAATATTGCACTAATTATTCCAGTCCAAAGAGATATTATATATCGACATTTATACATTCATAAATAGTAAAATCTTTGGTTAACTTATTGACGTCCTAATAATTTTAATGTAATGACACTGAATGATTTTATTTGAATTAAAAAATAGAAGGCTAGAATGTTTTTTGAAATTATATACTATCAAGAAAACGTTGAAAAATAAATGAAGCCAAGAATTCTTTTTTTACGCTTTATAATTTAAAAGCTCATAAACAGCTGAGATCAAATAACAAATAAAATCGTGTATGACATTGAATTATATGATTCATAACGGTTTTACTGTGACGTTTGTTTTCCAATCGATAAATTTATTAAATTCATCTTTCTCAGAAGCACAATTGACGTAAAACGTCAATCCCACGGCCGTCGAATAAAAAATCGTCAGCAAATTTACCGAACCCACGTCAAACCGGTAGTAAATATTTCCCGGGATGTTATTCCAGACAACTTGTCCTCCAATCTATTTGCGCATTTTTTGTCACACCTGCCATTTCGAATTTCCTGCTACTACCGGCGGAGGGAAAGAGCCCTCCCAGAGTATTCCTGAAAGCGTTATCAAATCGAAAGTTGTTACTTTAACACGACTCCCTCTTGTTTGTACAAAGTTTTCTTCACATATTCGTTTTTTCCATCTTTTCCCTTACGATCTAGATTTTTCTCCAGCAATACTACACATATTTTATACAAGGTGATTGCAAACTATAACATTACATGTTAAATAACAAATCGCTCACAAATAATACTTAAGAAGCCACAGCCATTAAAATAAACATACGTAAAGCAAATATATCAATTTAGCATAGTTTATTGGAGTCACAAATTGTAAGTCACCTGCTTAACTTTCTTTTTTTAGAATCATAGGGTTAGTAAGGGTTGTAAAATAAAAGGTGGGTGTCATATGTTATGTGGTGAATGAAAACTTCTATGTCTAGTACGAAAATCTATAAAAACATGTCTGAAAAAGACTAGGAACATTTCCACTCATTTTTGATGATAAAAAAATATATTAATTATTAAATTTGAATTGTTCAAACTCTGTACGATTCCATATGTTTTGTAATAGAATGGCTGAAGATAACGAAAGGCGAATCTCGCGTCGTTAGTGACAATACATGTCGAACCGTACAAAGGTCCAACAATTCAAGTTTGATATTGAAATTCTATCAAGCACCTTCAGTCGATATAATAAATTATATAAAATATTTTAATTTGAGATTCTGAAGTGGAGCAGTTTGTTAGATAATTTTAAAAAAACCAATAAGAATAATGATATTGAGTTGAGTAAAAGTTGTGAGTACTTGAATGGGTATATTCAAGAATCAAAGGCTTGGTCCAAAAAATAAGGTAAAAGGTCTGAAAACTGGAGTTTAAAGCTGTTATTTTCAAGCCAATCTAAACTCATAATATAATTATTTAATGCGCCAATCCCTTAATTTAAAACAGTGCTTTTTTATTATTTCTGAAAGAAAAGATAAAAAAACAATTAATTTGTATTATTAATGTTAACTCATGGGTTAAATGAAAGAAAACAGATCTTATCAATATTATTTGGTATAATTACTTGGTTTGATTTTGATACAATGCTAAAAATTTTAAATGGCGTAATAATAAATTATGATCTTAAAAACAGAAGTTAACTATTACACATAATTACTTAATAAATCAATTATGGCCTAAGTTGTAAATGTCAAGCCTACAATGCAAACATGGTCAACGGTGTAACGTAAAATAAAGGAATTGCTAAAGCAATAGAAGCAACGCAAGAAAAAATCGACAGACCTTAAGTATTGTGTTCATTATTAATTCATTTCAATGATTTTCATGTTGTGGCTAGGCTTTCAATGTAGTATTGTGTAATAGTAATACCAAATTTTACATCGTTTATTATATATAAAACGTTCATTAAAAGTTTCTTAAAAGTTAAAACACCTAATATGAGAACTGCGATAATTTACAGCTTAACTACACAATTATGCTTTAGAACGCATCTACTCTTTTGGACTAAGATGATTTGAATACTCTCGATATTACTTAAATTAAAAAATAAAACGAATACCTGAAGACTACTTTCGGTACAACGTATTCATATTTTTATTCCTTCTTTGTTCTTACCTTTGTGTCATTCAAAATTCAAACGAAGGTTGTCACAAGTCTTGCGCCGTGTTAAATTGGGTTTCACAAGTTTTGCCAGCTTGCAAGTTCGTTTTGTGCTAAAAACATTTTGTTTTGTGACAAGTGTAAAGGAGGAAAGACACTAAGTTCTGTACTTAATTTTAATCCATATCAAGCGTTCGGAGTTTGACACAATACCAGATCCTGTTTTGATGATCAACAAAGCTTATAGGAACTTACAAGTCATTATCTTGGTACAAACTTTCAAAGCACATCTTCTAAGCGAGCTTTGATTATCGTGGCTTAGCATTGTATATATTCTTATGAATATATATTAGTATATTTAGATAAACGTTATGGTCACGTTAACTTTGAAAGCTCAATAAAATTAAATTTGTTTTCTTAGTATGACACGACTTGTTGTATTTCTACGTACATTTTCAAACAAACTCAAATGTAAAAATTGGATTTTCTGTAAGTATTAATTTCAAAAAAATACATCACGCAAACGTTAGTGCAAGTATATATTTCCACTTAAAATAAATGGTCTAAACAAAAAAAAATATCGATAAACTACTTCACATCTATCTAAAAAATATTTTATTTGTTTTAGAAAGTTTTCCCGCAGAAAATGTTAACAAAAATATCTTACTGTAGGTATTGATAAAAGACCTTCGACATTTTTTTTATATCTCTGATTATATGTTTATTACATCCCTGAAATATTTACTGGAATCTCTTTACACATAATAAAAAAAGATTTACTGAAAAAAACATTTTTTAAATTACTATTATTTTTCAATAGTTATAAAAAACTGATTTTTGATTTGTAATAAATGTCATACGAGTGTCTTTATATAAAGCTTTTTGACAAATTGAACGAATAATGATTGGCATTTTCAAAAAATCAGTTTAAGAATTGGAAAATATGCATTTAGAATAGAATTTCAAATTGTTTACATAATTAATTGTCACTAAAATCGCGCTTTGATGAATAAACAGCGCTATACACAGTCATTAAGTTTTAACATTCCTTAACAACTTAGTGTCAAGTTGCAATTTTTTCTATAAAATAGAAATCATTATACAGTTGTCACTCTTAGCCTACAAATATTCGGTTGTGAAAATATGTCTGCGTAACTGTTCATCTCATATAACCTTAACTGAATAATATGTTTTTTTTCAGGTTCCTGCTGGAAAACATGTTTTATTGGCAGTTCGTCAAACAAACAGTCACAAAATGCACATCAAAGACCAAATCGTCAAGTACGACAGAAGCCAAAGAGTGTTGAAGTAAGTAAAACCTTTTACTAACCAATATTGAGACCGATGATATATATGTTTAAACTTTTACGAAATATTAAACTGAAAATTTTGGAAAGGTTGCTTATAACATTTATAACAATTTTTGGTATTTTCAATATTACGACTGTTTTTGGGATAGCCTTCTATTCCGAAAAATGTTTTAAAAGTTCGAGAAAGCGGCGTTTTGATAAATTATTAAATACATTTATATCCAAAAACCCTTTAATATAAGAAGGTGATTTAAACGTCACCTTTTTAAGATTGTGAAATAAATATTAATTTATATATCTTAATTGACTTTAAAACAAGCATTACGCATATATTATATCTAGACAAATATGTGTCTATGCATATTTCACCCCATGAGTTTTGAGAAAAGGCTGAATGATGGCTTTACTATCTGATAATAATTTAGTTCTATATGGTACAATGCTTTTTTTTTAAATAATGTTTAAGCAATTCAGTAACAAGCTGTTCTCGTAGAAAATCTTCTATTCCGAGACCACTGATTGGGTACCGTTTGGGTTAATTGTTTTCAAAAAACTTTCGAATGCTTTTTTCAGTATTTTTATCTACTGAAAAAAAAAACTTTATTTTATACAATAATTAGTCCACGCAGATTTAAATTCTTTGCTGTCATTTCATTTATTAATTATCGTTAAAAATATATTTGTAAACTAACAAAGCATTTTTTATCAGGCATTTACTGTTTAGTGCTGTACAATATATATCAAAATAAAGTTCAAAGCCGTATTGGGGGTAAAATTGTATAACTATTTGACATGCACTCCTGCCACTATCTTTCCCTAGAGCGATGTCATCCGTCCAGTGAAGTAACAAAAAGCTTTAACAAGTTCGAAACCTCACAACTGAAGTGTTGGAAGCTTGTAGAGGCAGCCAACAAAAGAAATCCTTTGTTTGATGCAATCTAGGTGTAGATAACACCATGAAAAAGTTTTAAAACACAGTCAACTTTGAGTGTAAAGCCAACGTGTCACTGAGAAAATCACGAGTGGGAAAGTTTTCATATTTTCCGAGAGTGACAAAGCTTGATTAATGTTTGTCGACACCTTACTTACTACTTTTTATTTAATTTTTATTTTTCCATACGAATGAAGTATCTTTAAAAACTTTACTATATATTGTTGAAGAAATATTTTTTCGCGATTTTTCCTTCTAAACAGTTCACACGAAGTTGCCTCTCTTTTTCGCTACTAAGTATACGCTTAGTGACAATAATGATTTTCGTATATCATCGTCATACACACATTCTGACTAAGTTCTTTCAATATAGAAATCTGATATCTAAAAATGATTAGATCTTGAATTTAGAAACTCATTTAAGACACTGAAAAATACTGATTGAATAAATAAAAATACTATAAATTATTTAACTTTTTCTATTCATTTTGATTTTTAAGCTCAAAATTTCATGGTAAAAATGTAAATCTTAGCATGCATGTATGTATCGAATAAATAATATAAACAAGAGTAAATTTCCACTTATAGTTTCAATAATCATTGTTCTATAGTGAAGAAAAGTAATATTCAACAGTTTATTCTCACATCATAATTTGTCTTGTACGAAGATTAATTATTAAAATTTAAAATTTCTTTTTAAAAATAATCTTATTCATAAAAACGTTTTTTTACAACTACATATTTGCGGACCTGAAATTTTCAACAGAAATGTTCTGAATAATTTTAGTTAGCAAAAGTGTTAGTAAAAGATTTTTTTATCCTTAAATATAATCACCGGTAATTTTAATAAAACGTGTTTAAGTTGGAACATTCAAAATTCACTGAAAACATACTTTTAATAATAAAGAAAGTAATCAAAGTGGAGCGTGAGCACCACTTTATCGCCCTTGGAATTATGCTAAAAGTTATTCAATCCGTTTAAAAAAAATGAGAAAACTATAAAAGGTGCAAAAATGTCTCTGAGCTTTCTGTAGTTGAATCAAGTGGAAATTTCATTATTGGAAAAGTTATTAAAACTAATTTAAGCTTTTTGCCTTTGTTCGATCAAGTCTCAAGTTGTGAAAAGTAACTGGCAAGTATTTTATCCCATATTTGTTCTTTTGAAAAAAAACTAACGATAAATCTCTTTTCATTTAAATAATTTGTATGCGAATCTTTTATTAGTACGTCTTCAACATAATTATATCTGTAATATAAAAATACATTTATAAATAATGTCGTTTAAAGTGTTTTTAATAATTAAGGTGATATTGATATATCAATATATATTATATTATATATAATCTTCCAAGATAATTGACTTCACAGAAGATAGAGAAATAAATTACGATCAATAATAGAGAATTGTCATTTTTGTGGTGTATTTACAATTGATGTGATCAAGACCAAGTTTTAACCAAGCCAGCAAATCTATCTGATGAAAAATACATTAATAGGGATATTAATTCAAAAAATGAGGTGGTGCTATTGATAAGATATCGTAAATACTTTAATGATAAAAATACGTTACAATGGTATAATAATGAGTTAATGAATCCATTTTTGTATTTAATAAAACGTTTTATGATTATTTTTTCACGTCAAAGTAATAACCGGTGAGTAAAGTTTCTTTATGCATTAATATGACATTTTGTTTTTAGAATATTTGAGTATTAAATTCGAAAATTTTAAATTCAAAGTCAACTGTTGCGCGAAAACGTAAACTAGCAGAAACTGACAAAGCTAACTGACCAAGAAGAAAACGTTTTAATTCAACTGTCATACATTATACGTATAATATAAGAAAGAAATGTGCTATACTTTATAATAACATTCAAGGAAAAAAAAAATTTTCATCAAATTTTATTTCCTAAAATTTTGATTTGCATTATAAAATTATAATTTTTTATAAAGTACATAAAAGGTATTGAGTATAAAATCGGTTTAGGAGTATGTAGGAAAATTGGATTGAATGGATACAAGAATGCATGTGAGCTTTTCATAATGAAGCCCGAGATTTTATTTAAAATAATATATTTACGACTTTTTTTGATATTGAAAATGAAATGAGTAATTTAGATAACATTAAGTATTCTGTGAAATTTACTTGGTAGTACTCCATTATTACACATTGAAAAAAAGCAATGTATTTTAGTTCTACAAAATTTTATAAAGTATAGTGTATAACTATTTCGGCTAACACCTTCATCAGAAATACTTAAAAAGTATTCTTTGAAAGATACATTTAATCTCAAGATTTTTTAAAAACTATGGAAAGAGAATAATACTTCCTTTACTATCCATGTATTTTTAAGCTTGAAGTGATATTTCAGAACTGTTTAATTGAAAATTATGATATGAAAACAGTTTTCAATTTTTGGTACAAAAAATGACTTACTAAAAGATATAAATAAAATATTAAACCAAACGTGCGTCGGTTTTCATCAAATACTTCACGATAAAAAGAAAATCGTAGCTGAGTATTTTTATCAAATACTAATATTTACTGTCGTTTTTGGAAATTCAGCCCTGCATTATTCCTTTGTAGTGCCGAGTCTGATACCTTTTCAATGGCCTGAATAGTACAAATTGGCGATGAGACGCGCGCAAAGAAATATTACTATATAAAATCGCAATTTAGATCGTTCAGCGAAGATTATCCCACACTGCTATATACAGTAACAGAGATTATCTCTTATTTCGAAATAAACTTCAATTGAATTCTGCAGTTTCATTTCTAAGAAAACTTTGAAATAACTTTTGAATTGACTGATTTTCTTAATAATAAATTACTTTACCAACCGCTGTGATTTATTTGAAATCTCTTCGCTTTTTTGTGTCTTGTTTTGATTTGAAATCAGAAGTGAAATTAAAGGACTTAAGTCCTTACAAAATCGTCAATCACTTACTCTTTTTTATTAATGTATTTCGTTTGGCTAGCGCTTTAGTTTATTATTCACAAGTTTTTTATATTAATTCCAGAGAGAGATATTTCAGTATTTAATGTCATAAAGTGCAGCATTATAGTAGAATGAAAGTTGTTTTTATAATGTACTTGGTTTTCATTCGGTAACAAAAAAATTGCATTTATTGTACCAACAAAGCGGACATCTGATACAAAAACGTTTCATTCCCCCCTTTTATCTATCACGCTAAAGCTCTATTAAAAGAAAGAGATCGAATATCATAGCTTTGTAGCTTACAAATTAAAGGTTTTTAACTTAACACAATAAACTACTCTAAGGTAGTATCTCCATTCATTATAAAATGAATGTGTTTGATGAGCACGATACGCAAATATCTGAAATATTTGTTGTGACGCTTTAAGTATAAACAAAAAATATATTATTTCACATAATTTCTTCCCCTTTTAAGGTGTTAACTGTCACTTCATGATGGAAATGTATGATATTTAAAAAAATAAACATAAATTTTTTAGTACTTATTTCCACAAAGTATGATTTCCTGTAAATTATTTCTTAGTTCTTGAACCCATGGTTTTGTATACGTGCTACCTTTAACTCAAATATTTTGTATAGATCGACTTTTTTGTAAATTGCATTCTATCAGTTGATAATGCACGTGATGAGCGACACTGGCTCTGGTCAAAAAATATATTGTGGAAATATGTACCAAAAAAATGTGCTTTCATTATCTAAAACAAATTGTTCAATTAAACAATTAAAAATTATTGACTTTAAAAAAATATCTAAAACTTAATTTTTACTTTATTAATTTGATTCCCTGATTCTATCGAGATTTCATCTAAAAGTAAAATAAATCCATTTATAAAAATCTAAAAGTTTGGTCAAGTGAATTTACTCTGATATTCAGCTCGTATTTCGAAACTTCCACTATTTTCCTTTCAATGTCATACTTAAAGTGTTTGCCCAATAAGGTCAAATCTTCTTTAGACATTAAAAAAGTTTCTCTGTAACTAAGATTGATACATGTCAATTTGTTTTTACGCTTCATTATTCGGGCTTAGTTTTTTGATTCCCTAGACAGTGATGACCGATAAATTAGTCTTGTGAACTTAATAATGAACCAAGTAAGTGCTAGAACCTTCTAGAGAGTTTTATTTCCCGTGCGTGAAAAGGATAGAATAAGGGGAAATTTCTTCAAGTCACCACTTCCGTTTACTGTAAACGGACTATCGATAGTTCTTCGAAAAGATTAAATAAATACTTATAGAACTATTTTTAGATTCTATATATATATAATATGTAAAATAAAACTATTCGAATCTTTACAGAGCATAAAAACAAATGTTTCTTTTACTGCAACTCGTTATATAACTGAGAATACAAGTAGAAAAACCATTTGTAGTGACAATCATGACCATCAACACTTGACATTGAAAATTCATAGATAGTATACATTTACGATTCGCTGGCTTAATCGTGTAAATCTATAAAACACACTCGCTACGGTGGTCTACGTTATTTAAAATTTTATCTGAAAAATCATTCTATTATAATTTTATAATATTTTTTGTTCGTCTTATATAAACAATAAAATAATTTTGATTTTTTAGTTTTGACAAATGGTCTTGTTATATTTTATTATGAATGACGCCACATCAATAATGAAAGAACGTATGCATATACATGTTAGTCTTCTTTATATAATTGCATTACAATGTACGAAACTTAAAAAACAGCTTCGATAGCAAAATCAAGTAGCTTTTTATTTTAAAAGCTCCTCAAAACTGAATTCATTAATTTGATTATAAGTATAAAGGCAAATTTAGTAACCAGAGTAGTTTTTAAATATATATTTATATTTTATTTATCTGTGCACGACTTATATATTTAAATTGTCCCATGTCATTCAAATTTTACTTTATCTATTTATATCCATAAGTTCCTTTTGTATGAGTTTGGTCTTCATTTGATTACATTTATCATTTACCGACGCATCTCTATTAAACTCACCGAACAAATTAGTGTGATGTCCTTTAGCAGTGATAGCGAACCTCTTTGAGTAATGCGTCATTTTTTTAAGTTAATGGTGTCACTTGGAAAGAGTAGAAGAGTATGCTTAAGCTAACTATTTTGGATTCTCATTCTTACAATTCTTTTTTTACAGCATTTACTTTTGTTAAATATTTTTGATTGTCTGTTATCTCTTTAATGATATCAAAAATAATTTTATAAAAAAGTCATTTAAAAAGCCTGTGTGGGTCAGTTTCGGAGAGAGACTCGGGGATCATAGGTTCGTCATCACTGTACTATAGTAATTATTGTTATGCAGTATGCAATTTGAGTTGCATTTTAATAAGATTAATTTTATCTGGGCCAACTCTACATTTGAATAATTACGCATATGAAATGTATAAACAACGCCAACTTTAGAAAAGCTAATTTAGAATTCGAAATATGAATTCGCAGCTCCCCGCCCGGCCGCATCCCACACACATGTCGCTGCGAGCGTGCATACAAAGTGGACATAACCTAACCGCCCACCAGATGCGGTCGCTATGTTAGGCGAATATGGCGGGCGTAGGGGGTGGGTTTGCGACTTGGCTTAGGGGTGAATCGGGCCACGATTATATTGGACAAGTTTTCGTTGGGTTTCGCTAATTGACAGGGCAACGTGGCTACTAATTGCCTGACGCGTCCCTACATACGATTGTAGATACTGCATGACCCACCGATAATACATATATCGATCACATACGTACGTGAAACAGTAACTATTTATAAAATTTAAAAAAAAAACATATGTATTCGAAGAGATTCTACATTTTCAACAGATTAGAAGGGATTATTATAAATGGATCGCAACACGATTAGAATAAACGAGAAAAAAAAGCATTTTTATGTTGTTATAATGCAATAAAGTTGAATCCATGATAACTTGATCACGACATCGAAAATAGGAAAATGTTTTCTATAAACCAAGGTACGATTGAACGCACGAAAAATTATGCGTACTGTTCAGTTTTATATTGAATACAAAATATATTATTTTTCCCGTGTCCTTTATGATAAAATTTTATTTTTAATTACGATATATTTTATTTAAAAATCTATTTTTCAAAACACACGGAAAAAATACCGGAAAGTCGGTATTACTGGTATTGAAATCTCTGACTCTGTGAATTAGGACAAACAAATTGAAAGCAATAAATTTATTTTAAATTCAATTATTCAGTAATTCTCCAAAGTTTGGAATACACAAACCCAGTCTAGTTATAAAAATACGCGATTACAAATTATATTGACTTAGTATTTCAGGGTCACTGTGTATTTATTTGCCGGATAACTAAGAGCTTAGTTTCGATACCTCTATTCTGTGTATAATGTCGCAAGTTTTCAATTGGAATCCCATTTGGGACGCGTGGCCAGACTGTTTGATGAATATATTACCGGAATTCAAAGTATTAGCCTCAGTTAGTTTGGCGAATTTCACTTATGGACCACGAATAGGAAACAAAGCATTGATATCGAAGTTATCAGTTAACCAAAAGATTTGCTTATAATATGCTAGCTTATTGTCAAAGCTTGTTTTTTTATGTAAAATTAATCATTCAACATTTGTTTAGGTTAAATTCAAACTAACATGGTGAAAAAATAGCAATGTATTTTAGTTCCACAAAATTTTGATAAGGTATAGTTGATAGCTATTTCGGCTCATGCCATCGTCAGAACTATGTTTAATCGAACATTTGCTTATCTATATAAAGCTGTGTAGGAAAGGTACACAATATATCTTCTCTCCTGTTTTAACGACCTAGCTTATTTCCTTCAAGCAATAAAACTAAAAAAAAAAATTTTAATGAAGCTAAACAGGTGGCAATTTCAATGAGCTAACCTATTGAACGGAGATGGTTTATTGGATGAGGATGGTGTATTACTTGTTATAATGAAGTTTTACTAAGATAATGCCAATTCAATCAGTAAACTCAAACTATTTATAAATACATAGAACGTTCACTATCAAAAAAATCATTAAAATTTATGTCTTTTCTGGACCACTGCAATTTATACATGACATGGTTATAAATAAACGAATTGATTGGTATATTGCACAGCTTTGTTATGTTTTTATTAAATTTACCTTCCGTACTAAGATTATTGTTGTTTTGGTATTTGTTTTTGCTGAAAGTAGAAAATGTCACTGTCAACCTTGCTTAATGTAACGCCAGCCGCCAACGCGTATCAATTAATAGTATTAAAAATAAATCTACAGTTCACTGCTTGCAAGGGGTTCTTGTAACAGACAAAATGATATATGTGTGTATTTATTGGTAAACGTAAATATTCTCGATCATTTTATGACAAATGAACTTTAAGCATCGTACTATATTGAGTTTTATTAATTATTGATTATATATAAGTGTGCTCAGTTATATTTCCAATGTGATTAACCAATTATCGGAACAAATTCTCCGTTCATATACGATTCATCATTTACGCGAAACAAATAAAAGCAAACGGAAGATATTTACTTCCATCTTTGACTACTGGAGGTGTGGATTCAAATTTAAGCAAATGCGGAGACTTATGTAAATTTACCTTTAGCTGAATTTCACAAACGCAAACGCTGGCATTGCTGAAAACAACGCTGATATAACATTTCTCTTTCGGATATTTCAGCTGCCACAATTATTGAAATGTAAAAATACGGTTGAGCATTTAACGATTGATTTTTATATGTTGTAACGTGTTACACATATCTACAAATAAAAAATAACTTAAAACCAATACCTTGAAGAATTAATTTATTTCATAATTCAACCCCAAACGGTATTTCAAATTTATAAATATTTTTGACTTATTCCTAAATATTAACATTAATGTACTTAAAAAACACTTATATTATATAAAGATGATGGCTCCCTAAAAGGGGTGAGAGGCTTTGAGTGATTGGAAAAAAGGTTATCACTAAGTGTTTTCCAAAAGTTCAAGTATGACCTAATTGAGCCTCTAAAAAATATTTGACGCAAATTAATAAATTAATTCATATTTATTCAATAGCTTAAATAAGAGTAACTGCTACTCTTGCTATCATTTTCGACAATAGAATTATAAAATTGTATATTTTGCCACTGAAAATTTTTCAATTCAATTAAATCTCAACCGGTGAATGTAAATGTTTTGAAAAACATATTTTAAGAGTCAAAAAAATCTTTATTCATGTTATTATTTTTTAATTGAAAATAAAATCACATTTAAACCACCAATTTCGTGCAATAATTGAAAGTAAAAAAGTGTTTTTTTTAATATCACTTAATCTAGATGTGCGTAAAATCTTTACTCTAACGTTATGTTAAATGGATGCAAGCTCTGACAAGATCATTATTTTCATTTTTTTTTCATAATTTTTCATTTTATGTCATATGGCTTAAGCTTTACTATTTTCTATATATTATTTGCAAGTTTGAGTTATATTTTTTTATTTGTCTACAAATTGACACTGTATCTTTATAACATGACATATTTTTAAGTTAACTATAACCTAGAAAACCTAGATATTTTTAATAACAAAATGATATTTTTTTAGTATTATAGTATTTCGACAACAATCAGCACCGGTTTTCCTCATCGCAAATATGATGATTATCATAAAATATATTGTAGAAATAGTACTAAAAGAAAATTTGCTTTTATTATATAAAACGTTGTATTTTTTACTTTAAAAATATCAATGTTATTTAAAATTATCAATGACAAAAAATGCTCAAAAACTGTATTATGTCATATGACAACCAATATGTCATTTATAATTAATTAATCAAACTAAAGTGAAGATAATTAAACCTTCACTTAATTTTTTGACTGATTAGTTAATCACTTTTAAGTCGTTAACTGTTATAATATATTTTATTAGTTATTAGTTAGTTTATTAGATTAGTATTGATTTTGGTCAATACAAACATTATAAACTTTTTTACAATTTAAAATAATCATTTGATATTGCTCTCGATGAGTGAAACTGATCCTAATCATAAAATATAAAGTGGGAATAGTATAAAAAAAACGTACGTTTTATTCATAATGTTTTACACAATCATATTTAGGATACTTTTATCTCTGTATAACAATTGAAATAGGGAAGTCTACCAAGTTCAGCTGGTGTTGTATAATGTTGAAAATAAATTAAATGTTCTCATGCCCCGCGATATCTTGATTGCCGTTCATTAGGATCCTTTGTGTGACTCGACTACAGATGTGAACTAATTACAAGGTTACTTTGATAAAGCAATTCGACATTTTAAAGATGCTTAAATATATGAAAATTATTCAGAAGGGTGCATTTTCGCTTCTTACTTTACATTACAAACTTTATATTAGGTGTTTCGCGTATAAGAGTACCAACCCCATCCTATTAATTAAAGCTGACGTGGTATCTTTATAATGAATAATTCAAGTTCTTTTTGACATTAAAGAAACAATATTATTTTTGTATTTCAAGTTTATTTCAATCTTTACGCACTCTACATTAGTCTATATAATATACTGTATAGAAAAAAAGTCTATAAACACAGAAAAATACGATAAACTTAAATTCTATCTCTTAAAATGTGCCTATTATGCTAATAATACAATGAATAAGAATATTACAAAAAATACATGAATTTATTGCGAAGCTTTTTTGTTATTGGTTTAATGATACCATGTAATTATTACAATATATTAACTCTTAACCTTACATTTTCCAACTTTTGACTATTTGATTAATTAAGAAAGTGTTTTACAATGTCAGTTATGTTAACTATCACGTCTTGTTGGAATTTGATGATATTTTCAATCGCTAAAGTATATATAACAAATAAAAATTCGTTGATGTGGTAAAAATAAAAATAGTTTCTCTTGGTTCAATTTAATTTATATAAAAAAAGTTTTCTTTAGTGAACGCTTTGAATTTACACTTGACTAAGGAGAAATAGCGGTGATTTTTGGGGCAACATGTAATATTTTGATGGTTAATGTTTATTTAAAAAAAATACTAATGAAATTATAATAAGCTTGAAGTAGTAAAACCAAACATCAAATCCTTATGAATATATTGCCAAGCAACGTTTATCATCGGAACCGAATTTACTATTTGTCAGTCTTTTTTTATATAACAAAAAACCTTTATATAAAGTAGTTTTTCTGGACATAATAATTTCGAATTATTAACACCTTATTAAATTTAGCACTCGAATAATGCACTCACGAGTGCTTCCGTAAGTGGGCACCACTAAATCAATGCGACGGCCAGCGACACATTGCGAGTCGCTAACCGTTACTCTCGACGCCTCGCCGTTTAGCGTCGTGGCGCCCGCTCAACGGAAAGCGTATAACGGCGTAATTTTCTCAGCTGGACGGAACGACGCTAAAATCGCCAAGTGTTAATTACTCGCTACGTTGCCAGACGACGTGAACCTGAGTGCTAAATCAACAATCAGAAGTATTGCTCGAGATCGATTGTGGATTTATAGTGCCATTTATACGGTGAGATTTTTGGAAATTACTCCTAGAGGAAATCTTCGCTAAACTATTATACCAAATCGAATAATATAGTTTTCAAGATGGGTTTATTTTTATATTGGTTGATTTTATTTTAGTTTAATATAGTGCACATAATTGAATGCAACATTTGAGACTACATATAAAGCTGTAAAACTTTTTGTTAACCAGTATACTTATTTAAACAAAACAATAGTTTCGATAAATTTAGATTATTAATAACAGAAAAAATCTTGTTTTTTCAAAAATAATGTCATAGCACCAATATTTATAAAATTTGAAATATCTTGAGGTCAATTTGAGGATGCAACACGTAACAAAGGTTTATATCCAAGATTTCTTATTAAACATCGAAAACAAAGCTTTTTCATGATTTGAGTCTACTAACTTATCAAAAATATTAAGTTCTTGCTAGTATACCACAGTGGCTGCTCAATCCGATCGGCTTAATACCTATTTTTATTTTTATTGAGTAAATTATAAGTATTAATTTATTATCTTAGTAATTAATTTTAAAAAAGTTATAGATATTCATATTAAACTGGTTTTGTATCGCTTAACGATGCCAATATAAGGAAATCAAAACAGTTTAACCCTTAGATTACGGTATAAAATCAAATACCAAAGTTTAATTAACAAAGCCTGTGGCCGGTTCGCGGGTAATTACAAAGTTGTGCTCGGGTCCGCACGGCGAATTAGGTATTTCCTATGGCCGATATCTATTCCAAGTATGGCCAGCTTTCGCAGACCTAGATGGACAAAGGATACAAGACACTACTGCTTTGACCTTTATTCGACCTTAATGTGAGGTCTGTATCCTGAATATAAACTAAAATACGCATGGCTTTGTACGCTTCCGGTTTGTGAATTTAGGGAAGACCTACTAAGACAAATTTTAACTCTCTATTTGTGTGAGGGTATTATATGTGCTTAATGTTTACAGCGTTTATAGATTTAAATTTATTATAAACCCTTTTTGATCGCCACATGTATGGCTTTTAAGCCAACTTTCTCTTTCTAATTTAATACTAATAAAAAAAATGTTTTATCATTAGGTACATTAAAAAAATATGTAACAAAAATTTTGAAAATAATGAAAAGAGAATGCGATTCAATAAAAATTACATATACCTATATTAGCGGCTAAATTATAAACTGAATTAAAATTAGTTAATATACAGTTAATTATACTAATTGTGCGTTATGTTAATATGTTCTATTAAACTGAGTAATTAAATCATTAATCCAACGTTATAAAATCCAAATGAATTGCATTATCAAATACGAATTTAAACTACGTTGTAAGCCATTTGATAAATGAAACTAGTTGGCTAATATTTTTCATTGGCATTATTTTTCGACCATTGTTATTTTACATGAAAAATAAAGAGTGCATTTTTTTTCTAGAATTTGGGACCAATGCAATGTAGTGCAAGATTATCTGACAGTCTATGATGGTGGAGTGCCATCATCTCCAGTTTTGGTGAGACTCTGCGGTGGCGACGCGGTTCCTGATATCATCAGCTCTGGTCCAAAGATGCTCCTAGAGTTTCACACTTCTCCATATGACAACCCCTTTCATCCGGTGCCACTTAGTTACTTACCTGGATTTGAACTAGAAGTACAGGTAAGAAATTGAAGTCGTTACTATTTTGCTCAATGGTCTTAACCCACGAAGACCCTTAAAGGAAGATAAATATTTTGTAAAATCGTCACGACTGACTCTTCCTTCGTTGTTATCATTTCGAAATTATACTTAATGCCTCTTTTGCCTCTCGAGCACTTAAAACTTATTTTCAAATTCAAAATTAAGCAAAAAAACTATTTGAAGGAAAATGCATGTTTCTAAGATCTAGTGGTAACGTAACATAATTGCCATAGCGATCAGATAGCTCTGAGTTTTAATCCAGGAAAGCTCAAAGTTATTACTCTAATATATGTATTTTAACTCTGTGAAAAAAATTAGTAATGTATTTTAGTTCTACAAAATTATTTTTTTAAACATATAGTTGATAGCAATTTCAGCTCACGCCATCGTCAAAACTATGCTTAAACGAATATTTGCTATATAGCTGTGATATCTATCTAGATATCAACTATCACAAAGAATTCTTAACGAACAAACTAATATATGTCGATCGCCATTACTCAACCCTCTAGAGGGGTCTTTTTTGTTTCCGCAATAGACCATTTCCGAGCCATATGTAAACTTATTGATATAGCCGCCTTTAAAGTTTCATTTGCAATTTTTAGTTTTATTGCGAGCAAGAAACAAGCTAGGTCGTTAAAACAGGAGAGAAGATGTATTGTGTACCTTTTCTACATAGCTATATATAGATAAGAAAATGTTCTTTTAATCAGTTCTGACGATGGCGTGAGCCGAAATAACTATCAACTTTATCTTTAAAAAAAATGTAGAACTTAAATACATTGCTATTTTTTTCACCGTGTTATAATGGAGTTCTACCAAGTGAATGCCAATGCAATAAATATATATATTTTCAATTTAAGCGTGAGATCTTGAACGTGGATGTATTAAATATCTTTTCTTACAGAACCGATTTTAAGTGTTTTACATAAATACAAATCGAGATTACCTATGACAATTTATATTTGTTATATATAATATAATGAAAATCATACACAAAAAATCTATATAAACGTAATATAGTCGATCTTAAAGCTACCACAAAGCTGTAAAGTTAAAATATAAGTAGGGTAGAAAAACAAATATTTCAGTAGAAAAACTCTTTTAATCTTTGTTGATATGCACCAATAAAATAAAAACAGCTGTGCTTAATGTTCAAAAGATTCGAATAAATCGAAAGATCTCTATTTGTTTCTTTCAAAATAATATTCATATTGTTTATTTCATCATCCAGAAAAGTGTGCCGTCCTTCTAGTGGCTTCTTTTTCCCCAGTTAATATGTGTATACTTCTAAGCGGAAACTATTTTCATACTCATATGAGCACAAAAAAAGATTGTCTCCGTGCAAAAGAAACATATTATGGCCATATAATAAACCTATTGCGGTAGAATAGAACGCTGAGATTCATCTTCGTGGTTATTTTATTGGAAAAAATGCTCTAGCTTTGAGACCGGAAAATCCCTTGGGCAGAAGGGATTACCCGACCAACAAAGAGACTATGTCGTTTTGTAACTACTATTACATATTTTCAAGCACATTTTCATCCCGCAAAATAACATGCTGCGAGTACTGGTGTCTCAGAATCGTCACGCTATATTTTTTTTTTGTTTTATTTTGTCATTTATCCATAAAAAAATCATTTTCAAATAACGATAATTATAAAATCACCATCATCCAAAAAGCAATCTGGGATCTAAAAACACACATTAATCTATTATTTTGTCATCTAACAATGACATCATTGTACCATTTTAGAGTTACCCGTAAAAAAGAATATTATTATGCGGACAAATCCTATATTAACAATAGTTTAAATCAATTTCATGATATAAGTATAACATTTATTTAATACTTTTTAAGCACTAAAAATTTTAATAATTTGGTAAGCATACACATAATTTATTCTTGATAACGAAGAAGTGTCAATAATTCAAAATAACTAAATTTAGTGTGCAATTTAATAAAACAATATTTAGTTTCGATTATCATATTTTTGATATTTTTTGCGGAAAAAGGCGGTTTAGTTACATGCTAAGGTTTCTTTTTTCTTGATTACGTATTTTCAATTCAATATTCCTTTGGTATATAAGATAAAATATTTTTACCTGAAATTTTCCTTCTTTCTGTTTTTTCTAAAATCCAGACTAATTTCTTTTATTTTTCGTAAGAAAGTTTATCTATAGAAAAGTAACGATTGTGTTTTTATAGGTTTTTGTAATAAATAAAAGGTTTCTAATAATACTTCAATTGAATTGAAAAGAATTCTTATTTTGGTTTAAAATAACAATCAAAGTTTGAGGACGCTAAAGAACTACCTCCTCTTATATAATTCTACTTACCAATCACCAATTTTCTCTCATTTATTAAATGTCAAAATATTTTTTTTCAACTTAGTATAAATCTATTGATTGAATTGGCATTCACTTGGTAGAACTCCATTATAACACGGTGAAAAAATAGCAATGAATTTTAGTTCTACGAAATTATGAGCGTGGGCCGAAATAGCTATCAACTATATTTGTTAAAAATAATTTTGTAGAAGTAAAATACATTGCTATTTTTTCACCGTGTTAGTATAAATCAACTATTTCTTTATATTGATAATGAAAATATCAACATTTTGTATCAAGTGGTGCGTATTCCAGTTGACTACATTACAACATAACTGTTTTTTTTTTGTCTTTTGATATAGCTCGTAGCTTTGTACGGTTGTCCACGAAGCGAAAAGAGTTAATAAAAGCTCGTGATAAAAATGTGAAACTAATTGTTCAAAGGGATGAAATACTGAAAACTTTATATTGTGATTCAAAATTGCGTCATTCTGTTTTTATTCTGTCTGCTCTCAAACGTAGGCTCATTAGAAGGATGATGGTATTTTTTCATAACGCAAAAGTCAGGCGTTTTTTACACAAATATTTCAAAGCATTCGAGTTGTGAAGTAAACGTCGTTTCAATACCAATATATCACCACAGTCTGACTCCAACTCTTTAACTATAGAAAATTTCAACTTTAACTTGCATATAGACTCACAATGCGATTCTAATAATTGAAATGTCAACATTACGTCTGTAATTTTATCAGCCGATAAAATTTGCAATAAACAAAAGCGAGCATTATTATTATTATTATATAACCTTACATTAGACCTACCCAACAAATTTACTTTAATTATTTAATAATGATAACAGAAATGACATTAAGCACTTTAAAATTGGTTTTTGCTCTTCATTCTTCTATAATTGGTGACCAAAATTATACAAAGTTATAAGTGTTCTTTGCCAAAGCAATAGTATCATTGGAGCTTTATCTGTACAAATATACAAAAGCTAAGCGCCAAATTCTATAAAAAAATGATACGATTTTTACACAATTGTCATTCAATTGTGTAAAACGTTGGTTATATAAATATATCATTCGATTCATTATCAATAATAATTATAACATCATTCGTTTGATCGAGCTATATCTGAAATGTATAATAGTTTAGAAATAAAAATGATTTTAAAGATAACTTACTCAAAAGAAGACAATCCCGTCACACATTTTTGTCCTTTTACTTAATACAACATTTTTAATATGAAAAATTCTACAAAAGATCGATAAATTATAAAACTCTCTCTCGGCCCGTTTGGTAAAAGGTTTCTGGATGGCGTTCAACTTATTAATGACTTCTGAAGTAATTAAAACTTCCAAATGAATTTCACAGTAAAAGGAAAAACTCTTCTTTTATTTTTATTTGAGTTGTAAACATTGATGAAATCAATTTGCGTGACATATTCTATTAATATAAATTAGATCGATGGATATTCAAAACCTTTCCTGTTTTTTTTATTCTTATCAGGATAACCATAATGTAGCAGTTAAATAATCGTCTAGATATTTTATTTTTTGATTTGTTGATTATTAAATTTAAAAAACTTATTTCGAGTCACATAATAAGCACAGTATTGCTAAAAATAATATTTTTTTAAAACATCTTTACTTTTAATTACATTTGAGAATTTCATAGTCACTAATGTAAAATCAAAGATTGAAGATTCCACAAGAATAACCGATTACTTAGTGTATAGTTGATAACTTTTTTGACCTCACCCATAGTCAATAGGTAGATGCCAATTCAATCGATACATAACTGACTCAACATAACACGTACACACATACAATACAATACAGCAAGTAATTAAGTCTCCATTCGTTAATTTATCTATTTGATTACATTAACTTATTGTGCTAATAATTTAAGATATTTGAGTAACGATTTTTAATGGAACTTCAGTATCAAATTTTGTACATTTTCATATCGCGTAAAATATATAGTATATGAATAAATCGGCAGATTTCAATTATTAAAATCAATGTTTTAAGTAGTGGTAGTTTTAAAGTTTTTTTAAACTAAAACCTCATATTTTTTGATACATTTTAAACTAAGACAGTTTTTTTTATTATTATTACATGGAAATAACACCTAATTTTTTTATTTACATTTGACACAGTGAAACAGATTTTACTAACGAACTAATAAATTCCTCATATTTCTTTACTAACAATGTAAAAAACGCGCTTTATTTTCTACCAAAAAAGCTTTCAATTAAACGCTATACCATGCTTAAATTTCAAAAGCTCGGTTGATATAATAAATAAAGTATGAACACCAGTCACTTCCAAGAATTTTCGACCACTATGTTTACCATATTAACTTTAATGAATGCATTCTTTTAGTCGCTGCATCTCAAAGGGAATATTTTAAATTTCCCTGGTAGCTTTTGCAGCAATGTCCATGGATTGAGATTAATTCAAACGGAACAGATGCAAATAATCGCAGCTAAAAACATTATAGGGTCGTATATTTTGCTTGGCTCAAGTAGTCTTTTATTATAACATATTTATTTAGCTAGTATACTTTGAACATATCCGTATACTGGGATTTATAATGGAAAAAACGTTTAATTTTTAGTGCAGAAGTTGATGAATCAGAAAACGTATTTTTATATTTTGGTTTCAATTCCAGAGAAAAGATAAAGTACAACTACAAATGAGATGAAATCGATTTAATATTGATTATAATTTTATTTTATTTCCATAACGATTCCATTTCTATCCAAGAAGGTCTTTTTTCTTTTTGATTGCTCTGACATAGAATTTTATACCTTAAATAAACGTTTTTTCTGAACTTGTATATAAATGTACGAATTTCTATCATGCTAAAAGACTGGATCGAATTATATGTTTTTAACCTGACAAGATTATTTCGAAATATATATGTTTAATGTTACTTTAACAGTTAGTTTTCACTATTAAACCTAATACAATTGTCAAAGGATGATTATGATAGACATGAAACGAGGAAAATTTTACAGTAGAGTAAGTCACGCTCGATACACCGCGAGTGAGGAGGTAAATGAACACCACAATGATAGTTTTTTTTTTCATTGAGAAGAAATCCAAAAATTTAAATTTTTCAAATATTAAAAGGAATTAAAGAGGTACTCTTTGCAAATAGTATTTTTTCCTAAGATTGAATAATTCTCAAATAAATTAATAATATAATATGAAACAAATTATCGGGGTTTATTTACTTCTATTAATTGGTTTAGTATTAACTATGTCAAAAATGAGTTGTTCCGAAATTTGGTATAGTATATTATATCTTTAACTATATTTTCGCGAAAACCTACGATAGAAAATATTTAGTACAAATCTATCTTGACAATAAAACTTTTATATTTAAAAGCTTTATTTAATTTATGCACAGTATTTTCATTACTATTTTTTTCTCTTGATTAAATGAAAAAAATCAAGGGTAGATAACAATCCTTCAAGATTCCTCATTTTACTTTGAGTTCGTTCGAGGTC
The DNA here is from genome assembly GCA_028555115.1 of Himalopsyche japonica. Taxonomy (NCBI): domain Eukaryota; kingdom Metazoa; phylum Arthropoda; class Insecta; order Trichoptera; family Rhyacophilidae; genus Himalopsyche; species Himalopsyche japonica. The sequence goes on from JAHFWJ010000101.1 coordinate 160,863, forward strand.
AATAAATTTGCAAATCGCAACGTCGGCCTAGCATAAATCAGCTGACCGCTAAAGCAGATTGCGACCCCTTAACTTGGCAGCAACTGTTCCAGTGGCGGCGGTGCCTGCCTCTTTGGGAACCCTTCTTTTAGACGCCCGCCGCCACTGTTCAATATTCACGGGACGGGATCTCACCGTCACCTTCCTCGCATACAAGTTGCGCGTTTATCAGATGAATACGGTGCGGTCCAAAAATTACGAATATTTATTAAAATACATGAAATCAAAAAGCTTCATAAAAAGGTCGGCTTTAATCATAGTATTTCTTTTCGCTGACTTTTCAATTGGTGATAAAAATAAAAAATAAATATCGAAAAAATTATGACAAACGTATAATATGTTAAGAAACTATAAATACATTTATTTCTTTTTCTAGAAGAAGGATAACTTCAACAATAAAAAAGAGGTCATTGATAAACAATGGGTTGTGAAAGTAACATTGTGTGAATCTATATTTTGTTTCTTACAAAATCTACGATTCATCACAACATTATATGCTTTGTGTTTAAGTAAAGTACAGGAAAATGTTTAAAAATAATATATTTTACTAAGGGTATTGCTTTATTGAGCAAGTAAATATAGAAAATGTAATGGCATCAGTCTGTCTATATTATTATAGACAGACTGTCATAGTACTGTACATACAGACTGTACAGCTTTGTCTTACAGTTGAATCATAAAACGACGATATAAATCGAAAATCAACTTATTCATAGCAACCTTTTAGTGAGTGAGTGAGAAAGTGAAATTATGATCCAAATATTTTTAAATATTTTTTTTTCTTTTTTCCAATGCAAAATTTTGTCGCAATAATTAAAGTTTGTTGTTTTTTGGCCTTTCTATTTATTCAAAGAAGCAAGTCTCATCACGGGACTCGGGCTTTAAGCTCTGCCCCGCTTATTTTCAATGAAGTGCTTTCGGTCAATGGAAAGCTCGCCTTGACAGACGTAAAGCTATTTTTCGTTAAAGAAAATGCGAGCGCGTAAATGTTTTCAAACAAAGTGTTATCTTTAAATGGAACTTTTATAGAAAACAATTTTTAAAATTGTAGAACTTTTTTATGAATCTTGCTGCAGACATAAACAGAGATGTTGATGCTTGTTCTAAAAAGAGAACGGGTTTTTTATAATAAAAAAGAGGTGGAAAAACTGTTTGTTTATTTTAAATACAATGTTACATGAATAAACTTGAAAACCAATAATTATGACATGAATTTTACTTTCAAAATATGTTTTCTACTGAAACAACATAGTTTTTTTTTATATTTTAAGATCAATTAATAAATCAAATAAATTTATTGCATCTCCCACAATATTCATAGCAAATTTATATCAAGATATTTAGATTTATCTTTATGAATGAATATCAACCCTGGTCCATGATACAGTCGTTTTTGTTGTTGGCTTACTTTGCGGATCACTGGAAAGTGAATTTTATTGGAAACAATTTTTCATTTTAAATAATAAAAACACATTTTTTTTAGTACTTATTTCCACAATATATTTTTTGATCAGGACCGGTTTCGCTCATCGCGAGCATTATCAACTGATAGAATATAATTTATAAACAAGTCTATTTATACAAAACAAAAAATTAATTTGAGTTAAAGGTAGCAGGTGTACAAAACCATGGGTTCAAGAACTAGGAAACAATTTACATAAAATCATACAATATTGATACAAATAAAGTAAATTAGTATAAAATTTAAATGTTCACAATCACTTATTAAGAATTACAAATACAATTATGGTAAATCAATAATCCATTAGAAGCTCTAAACAATCAATAAGGAAGTAAGGAGTGGGAAATTTTAATGACGAAAATAACCCACACTCACTACTTAATGGAACAATATAAATTAATACATGAGAATTTTAATGAAAGTCAATTAAAGATGAATCGATGAGATAGGAAGATATGGTCAGTCAGGGGCGTTGCAATATTTTCTGTAAAAAAATAAAGTAAAAGGAGGCAATATCATTTTTCAAAAAAAATTAAAAATTATATGAAATATATAAATATTAATCTAATTTAATGAGTATAACAATGGTGACGACGCAAAAGTAGTTTATTCATTTATAAGGTTAGAATTAGGCAAATTTTTTATTTTTTTTTCTTATTCTAACCTGTTGCGTGTTTGAAAAATTGCACATAAAAGTTCAGTTCACAGAGAAAGCTACAATTCGTAAAACGATATAAACTATTGATTGAATTGGCACTTACTTGGTAGAACTCCATTATAACACGGTAAAAAAATAGCAATTTTTTTTAGTTCTACATTTGTTTTATAAGATATAGTTGATATCTATTTCGGGTCACGCCATCGTCAGAACTACTGTAAAAGTATTCTATGAAAGACACATTTAATCTCAAGATTTTCTTAAATTCTAAAAATCGAAAAATATTTCCTTTATTATCCATGTGTTTTTTAATTTCGCAGTAATATTTCAGAACTGTTTAATTAAGCACGGTGAAAAAAATAGCAATATATTTTAGTATAGATAGCTATTTCGGCTTATGCTATCGTCAGAACTATGCTTAAACTAACATTTGCTTATCTATATATAGCTGTGCTGTACACAATACATCTTTTCGTCTGTTTTAACGACCTAGCTTGTTTCTTGCTCGCAATAAAACTAAAAATCGTAAATGAAACTAAAAGGCGGCGATATCAAAAAGTTTACATATGGCACGGAAATGGTCTATTTCATAAACAAAGAAGCATCATGCAGGGGGTTAAGCAATGTCGATAGACATATCTTAGTTTGTTCTTTAAGAATACTTTGTGATAGTTATTGATTTCCAGTTGTTCCAGAGCCGTTATCCTGCGACCCTTACTACAAAGATGCAAACACTTAGGCTTATGCTAAATTTAAAATTATAACAAGATAGTTCTGACGATGGCATGAGCCGAAATAGCTATCAACTATATCTTATAAAAAAAATTGTTGAACTAAAATACAATGTAATTTTTTCTCCGTGATAATCTAAACTACTTAAAATGTAATGCGAAACCAATTAAAACAAGCATGAATTGTTACGTATGCATATGATAATATCAATATTATTCTACCTCACAATTAACATACACACAGATCGTGGCGGGATGGTTCTGCGTTTATAAAACCTGAATAACAATGGCAGCGTCAATGGCAAAGTTTTCCCCTATTAAGGCACATCACATATTCGATAATTAACGAACAGAACAAACGGATCCCTTGAGAGCTGCGTCAATTAAATTACTTTACGCCGAATTTCCCCTTTTATCTCATTCGGCGCGAGAAATTTGACGATAGATTCGAAGAGTAGGACTGCTTGCTCTTGCGAGAAACTTACACGCAACGTCTGGAACAGGGAAGTAGAATCTAAATGAAGTTAAATGTCCATATTTTTTTTATTATAATATCGCAATTGTAAAGAACTCACAATGAATATACATATTTATATACAAATCAACTCAGAGGAAGAACAAAGTACCAACTTTCATTTAGGCATTTTTTTTAGGAAAACAAAATATATAAATTAAGGAAATGAATAGTTTTAATTAAAAACAATTATTATCAAACATTTTTGATTCCTTTTACTGCTTTTTTTGTTGAAATATTGTTTTTGTCATGACTTTAAAATATATCTTTATTGGTAGTATTCAACAATATATTTTATTTGAACAAAATTCTATTGTACTTACATTCCACTTATCACGTTTAATCTTTAGGCGTCACTTTTTGGTGTAAGAGGATTATGTTAAAAAATAAAATCACTAAAATTACTACTATAAAGGAAATCGGTCCTGGTCATCGGGAAAATATCGAAATGTGTATATTGCAATAAAAATTGTGTTTTATTTTTAAAATTTTTGTTTTCTTTAACCGTCCTTCAAAATAAAATATTCTAGTGAGTTAAAATATTTTTAAAAAATTAAGCCAGAGTTTGCATGTAATTTTTTAATCAATAAATTTTAATGACGCAAATACTTTATTTTCCCACAAAATATAAAAATCAAGCATTGCTTCCTTACTTTTATAATGTTTATAAGAATGACACTGTAGCTTTTTCTATTCCAATTTTTCTTCAATGTAAGTATATCTTCGACGGTTTTACGGTAGGGGTCTCAATAACTATTTGAATATTTTTCAAAGAATATGACAGTAAAGAAAAGCTCATTCGTTGCGCAAAAGACTTCTTATTCCTATGTCTGTACGGTGCTGCTTTTTAACTACCTATTAAGTTTATATGAGAAAACGCGAAATGAATGAGTTCCCCACGTTTGATTGTAGATGGCAGCACTTGCCTTAATTACGGCTCGCCCGTTTAATTATAAAGTGGGCCTTAGTTTGTTAGCGTAAGGAAGTTAGGAACGAGTGGCGCGGAAAATATTTTATTTGCACCCTCTGTGAACGGACGTAATGACTATGCAAAAAATAATATATCACCCACATTTAATAGTATTTACTGGATCAACAGGGCTTCAAATAATTGCGTTTAGTATTTAAACATAATAAATAGTCGTGCAAAAAATGGCTAACGCATCGCTAGGCGAGTGCTTAAAACATAAAATTTCAGCATGTTCTGACAATCTGAAATATTTATTTTGAAAAAAATGTAAAGAGTGAACGTTATTTTTCTTTACCATAATAGCACTACCGAATAAATTCTAGTTTAATCAATATTTATTAACAGATATTTTTGTAGAATAAAATATAAGAAAAATCCTATCCATTCATTTCATATAAATATTATATTTATCCTTTTTATATTATTTTAAAACAACTGCCATAACTTGATTTTTATTAAATTAATAAATCAGTGCTGTCTGAATTAATCACAAAATATCGTTTTTGTAAATAATATAAATAATTTGTAAAAAATATTTTTTTGTTTATATGAGAGTAATGTTGAGAAAAAATAAAAGTATTAAAATTTTAAATTATGATAACTGAAAGTTTTCAAATAAAATTGTAATTAAAATTACGTTTCCGTTCAATTATACATTGATGAATTTTGTATTTGTTTTATTTTAATTTAAAAAAAAAAATTTGAATAGCTGTTTATTTCACCTCCAAAAAAAGTTTAACTTATATTATATATGACGATTTCAGTATGACTACGTTGTTACGTCTAAGATTCATATGTGTCTTATCTCCAATAATGCAACGCAAAATATATACACCTTTTACGTAAACAGGAAAAATTAATGAAAAATATAAGAATGAATTAAATATTATGTATTGTACTTAAAAGAAATAGTTATCATATTTGATTTGTTTAATTAAAAACGAAAACTTTATCTGCAAATTGTAAAAAATATTTTTACCCAGAAGAAGCCTGTTTATCAATCAAATAAAATTGAATAAGATTACATAATTTCATGAATGGTTTTCTCTGAATAAAAAAATCATAAATTTTAATAAAACCATTAGCACGTTTAACACATTAAGCAGAGTACTATCTTATATTTTTATCTGTTTGCCCAACAAAGAGTAAAACAATGTTACTGACTTAAAAACGTGAAGCTGATTTAACCTTAAAGGTGTGTTTTTCAGTGAAATTACTTTATTTAATTAATATTGTAATGCAAATACTAATTAATTAATACTTTTAAATGTTTCGCGCCATAATGGGGATTTATCATTATTATTTTCAATGTATTTTACATATTTTTGTCTTGTATATTATCATAAAAAAATTGTTCATCAATCACCGTTTGTGTATCCACGTTTTTAACAGTTGAACTACTGCAGATACATAAGATATTGATTCTTAGGTAATTGACTTTAATGTTACTGTTTTTTATTAGCCGACTAGCTGATTTATTAAAAAATAACTGTTGTTCATTTTTATTCGGTGATAAGTTAACTTATTTTGATATCTTCAGTCGAACACGGTGTAGCTATTAAAGATCGAGAAGATAACCTCGTATCCATGAATATAATTTTGACACTGAATTGTGTTTTTAAAAGACTGGCCAATTTTCCAAAGTCTGTCTGTTTTTAATCGGTCATTAAAACTTTTTTCAAAAAATTACATACTTCAGAAAAATATAAAATGACGTATTTTAATATAGGTCTATTGAAATGAGACGTATAGAGAAAGATTCAAATAAGTACAATAACACCAGTAATCTCTGTTGTTATATTCATAAGAACAAAATTACTGGTGTTACTCATTTTGAAAAATCGCAATGAAGTATTTTAAGTTTAACCTGATAAAGATATTCAATAAGTTTTGCTTGTTTCGTCAACGTGTGAGCATTTTTATCAATTAAAATATCATGCCTTTCCACTTTCCACATTTAGTCTGGCAAGTCAGAATTACACCACTGTCGTCCACTCATGTAAGCCTTCAATCTATTCGATTATGAATATTAAATTTTACGGCTATAATCCTTAAGGAAAGTGCCCAAAATTTTCCCCGCCCCTAATAGTACGCAAACTTGCCAACAAACTTTAGACTTTATAGGCCAACATGCTCCCCACTTTGACCCGTCATACAAATTATTTTGTGAATATTTGCGTCACCGCAAGCCAGTACTAGCAACACCGTACACCAGGGGAATCCCGAAACACGCTTTTATAATTAAAACACGTCCCACCTTGTTAATTTATATTGTTATCGAAATGAGATTTTTGATAGGCGTGCTTAGGCTGTATGTAAAACGGGAAATGAAATTGATAAAGCTCAACTCTGTAGATATTTCATTAGCAAGAAAAACTTTGTTACCGAAGTTTGTGGGATGAGGAAAATGATAGAATAACAAATATAAAGTTTAAATTGTAACAAATATTTGTTCTTCAAAAATTATAGCGGTTTCAACTGATCTATCGATTTTATATTTAACTCTTTGCTTTCAAGATAATGTTTTATTTCAAAGTGCAAAACAAATAAAGTAAACGACAATATACAATAACATAATATTTTGATTTTCACACACAACATATTTTTTTAATTTACTTGTTATTGATTAATTTGGGTAATTGACATGTAGTTTCATATTTGTTAATTTATTTTCAAAAAAGGTATTGTAGGTATTTTGCTTATATATTCTAACGCAATCTGTCCCAGACAATAAATAATATATGTGGTTCTATGATAAAAATGTTGAATTATTATATACAGTGAACGCTTTCCTTCTAAAAAATAGAATAAACTTTTTCAATATACGTATATATGGATTGACAATAAAAATTGTCTTCTTTCGACAATTATGAATTGTCTTCCGAAATAATTTCATTATAACTTATTCTTTTATATAAAATGAATGGAAATATTACTACAATATTTCACAATATATTTACCATAATATTAAAAATTCCAGGTAAGTCCGGAATTTACTAATCAACATTGTTTTCGTTGGGAATACGGATTCGATAATGAAATATCTTATAAATTCCTTGTGTAATGGAAAACAGGACTTGGGGGGCATGGAAATATAAATAAGCACGCACTCTTCGGCGGTATTCTAAGCAGTGCTTTAAAAAATGATTTATCGAATAAAAACTTCGGCAGGGGAATCACGTCCGCTTTCCGCTTGCCTTTTTTTCTTTTTTCCGATCAAAGTAATCCCTCCTGCAGATGTTGGGTAAGTTAATATTTTCAACTCAAATTAGGGTCGTATCATCATCAGCCAATAAATATTTATTATTTTACCAAAAACACTACTGAATTAACTACACCCACCCCAATCAAAGAAAATGCTTGTGACTTCATTACCTGTAAACTAAACCATTTTGTATAACTAGTAATTATTAACTTTGTTGTTGAATTAAGTTATGAAGTATTGTGTTAAAAGCCTTGTTTTTATTTGTATTGTATCAGTTCATAAGCCTGCAATGAGTACAACTGGTCCCGGTATTATTAACATACTACTATGGAAGTAGTCGTTAGCATAGTTTATAATCATTTAAACATACGTATATATGACTGCATGACGGGATATATAATAATTATTAAGCATTATACCTTTATACTTTGTACGTGACAGACGACACTTTAAAAATAAAATATAAATTAAATCTTAATATATCTGTCATGTCTGGCTACATTTGCCATCTATATTGATCTCTCAGACAAATGCACTCTTATGATACTCAATAATTCAATAAGCAACGTAAATAATTTGTAACCGAAAATTGGTAAGTCAATTTACTGTGGCAAAAAACCAAAAGAATCCAAGATTTTAATTGAGAATTTTAATATAAAATGCATGTATTTTAAATAGATTATGCATATTTCAAAAAAGAAAAAGATATATATAAGTATGCGAATTTAAAATATTATTACCTAACAAAATTAAGACAAAACATTGAATGGGTCACTAAAATGTCAATATTTATCGAGAGTGGATTGAAAAGTTGCATTTTATCAACTATTAGAAGGGGTTCTTAAAGAACAAAATAATATATGTCGGTCACCATTATTGACTCCTCTGACTGATGACGCTTTGTTTCTGTAATGGACCATTTCCGTGCCATATGTAAACTTATTGATATAGCCGCCTTTTTAGTTTCATTTACAATTGTTAGTTTTATTGCGAACAGGAAACAAGCTATGTCGTTAAAACAGGAGAGAAGATGTATTGTGTACAGGACAGCTATATATAGAAAAGAAAATGTTAGTTTAAGCATAGTTCTGACGATGGCGTGAGCCGAAAGAGCTATCAACTTCATTTTAAAAAATAATTTTGTAGAACCAAAATACATTGCTATTTTTTTCACCGTGTTATAATGGAGTTCTACCGAGTGAATGCCAATTCAATCAATAGAGTAAAATAAGTATGTATACATATGATTTTTCAAAGCATTATTTAAAATTAATTGAATGAAAATTTAAGTTAGAATTTTATTACTGCTGTATTTAGAGTAAACGATTTTATAAGGAGACCTTTTAAATAACTAAACCTAACTAAACTAACTAAACCGTTTGTTGCTCCCAACATCGGATAGGCAGTGAGTGGAAAATGATTTTAAGTCACTGACATTCAAAAATCCATTGAAAAATTTGTTAACTACTGTGTGAGCAGAACAATCCCTTGTCTAACAATGTTTAGCATTTGACCTCCAGACTTTTTACAAGCGTTATTTGTTATAATATGGTTTAAATCGTACATCAAACATAATTTTTTCAAAACCTTTGTAATAGCTTTCTCATGTAGCTTCACTTAGCATGTTTATTTATCGTATTTCATTTAACATATGACACTTTATACCACCAAAATTTTGGAAAACATTTAAACTAAATGAATTTATCAAGTTTTAATTTTTTATTAATTTGGAAAAAAATTAATCCAATTATTTTTTTACATTGAATGTAAAAAATGTATAGTTTTTTTTTGTTGTAAAATATTGCAGTAAGTAGCGTTTTTCAAATTAAAATATAATCACCAATTAAACTACGACCAGAATGATTAAAAAAATAATTAGCATTTTATGCTGCCAGCGTTTAATTACTTGTTTTTGGTATACGTCTGATATAGCGGTATTAATTTATTTGAGTCATTCATTTTCAGCGATTAATTATCGTGATATCTAAGCCACACTTTTCGGTGAATTATATGTTTATTTTTTGCTTATACTAATTTGAAATAGCTATCAATGAAAAATAAGCCTTATTTAAACATTTAAAATGAAACACATTTCCAAATAATATCTCTTAACGCCAGACTGACTTTAAACAAAGAAAAAACATTATATGTGTAGCATACAGGAAAAGATAAAACAATGTATTCTTACAAATAAATCACACCTAACCTTTGTCTTCCATATCTACATTTCCTATCAGAAGTGTGTTTTTCTTTTTTTTTACATATGGTGAAAGAAAATAAAAAACAACACCTTACGCAAAAAAGGGAACGTTCGTTTTCTTTTGCAGGAAAAAATGTTTACAAAAATTCCGATAAAGTTGGTCAAATACAAATTAAAAAAAAAATTATACTTTAATTTAGCATTTAATTGTTTGTCTTATAAAAATCATTTTAAAATTAATTAGTAAATTTAGTATCACAATTAAAAAATTACTATAAAATTCTCTTTCTGAACACTACGAATTTCCTAAAATCAATTGCACTCACTTTAATTACTTGACTATTAATTATTCACTACCAATAACAGTTGAATATTAGAATTGTAATTGAAATTACTAAAATAATAAGGTTTCAGTATCGTCAAGGGAAGTCATTTAAATTCCTATTCAGATGTTAATGCTAAGAAAAAAATGCAGGTCATTTTATAAACATTAACCAATGCATAACAATAAAGAAATATGTACTGTTATTCTATTATTATTTTTACGAATATTTTATAATAGTTTTCCATCAAAAATTGGCCGATAACAATTAATAAAAACTCTTAGCAGCACTAATGATTACTCATATATTGTGAATTTTTAAATCGGACCAACTTAATGTGATAAGACATAATTTCTAATTCATGTCTAATCCTATTAAGTTTTGATCTCAGACCAACTTGATTGCTAGGAAAAACTTTTACAATAAGATGGCAGATGCCAACAATATTAAATTATATATATATTCTCAAATAATAATTCGTTTCACACGACTACATACAAAAGTTAACAAATCGAATAGAAAGATGCCCTTCCACCAGGAATAGGCGACAAAAGAAACAAGGGGGGGAGAGCTAAATGTATTATTCATTCTGAACCAGACGCAGATTCCACTTGTGGTGCGTCGCAGAGGTCGTGGGGGTCTCACTTCTTTATAGCATCAAAGAGTGCACGCTCAAGGAGCGCTGCACGGTATGACATACGACTAAAGAAACAATCGGATGGCTTAACCATCGCGGAGCCGTGTTGTTTTTATCACCTGATTTGATTTATATTATCAAATCTAATTTTATGGTGAAGCTCATAGGTATATTTAATAATAAAATTGTAGTAGTCTCGCCAAGTTTGTCCGCAGTTTGGATCACATAAACTGATTTAAAACCAGTCGCGAAAAAAATCTTTTTAGAGAAAAAATTTGCATATTTTTTTTGATGCTGCAATGAACTGTGGGTGAGGGTTTATGAAATTGTCAATACAATAGATTTATAAAAGCTTTCATTGGTGGATTCAAGCCTTGTATCGAAGTACATGGAATCTCGAAATTATTGACCTCAATTATACGATACCAATACATTTACACTAAAATTCCGCGTTTTTTTTAAAGGATTTCTTTCCAAAAACTCACGTTAAGCTCTTAGTCGACAAACGATAGAAAAGTTTATGTCTCATAAATTATCTTGAAGTTTTTATTCATGTCAATCATTTTTGTGATATGACTTCTTTATTTTTATTTACATAAATACAATATCTAAATATTGTTGAAGAAAATACATGATATTTGATAGTACAAAGTATAATAAGTAAACACAGTTTTATAAAAAATGATTCAAAATATATATGTTTTATGCAGTATACATATTTTTAATGTCCTCATCTAGACTTCTGAGATTTATAAGGATACAAAACGTTTGCCTTAAAGAAATGTACTGAATGAAATCGCTGGTCACAATATTATCTTCACTACACATGATATTGTATAATATTATATAATGTACATGAAGTAACACCAATGAATAATATTATCAATTTTATACTTTTTTTACCAACAAAAAAACATTTAGATTGAGACATGTATATTAAATATATAGTTAATTTATATTTCTTTCAAACAGCTTAAAAAATACTTTTATCAGAAATCAGCAATGTAAAAGATTTTTCAACGTGACTCTTTTTACTTTACGTTATTTTGCATATGATACAATTAATAATATTTAAATCATATTTTAAGTTTACACGCTTTTTTAAAAGTTGGTTTGAAGAAATTTTGCGCTTAAAAAAGATCACCATCTTTTTTATTCATGAAATATTCTTAAAGAAATACACTTTCCTAAGCAAAGTGTACACAAACGTGTTATGGCAGTACTAAAGGGGCTACTTTTACAAGGGGGTGCCATGAAAAAAAGACAATCGGTTGATTTAAAACTTGGATTTTCACGCAAGGAATGGGGAGCAAATGTACCCCGCAAAAGATAAAATTCTATGAAATGTTGGTCCTGACACTCCAAAGACCCTATCCGGTGATAAAAGCATATGTTTGGGATGCCTCAATAATTCGCATACACTGAAGGAATGTAGCTTGAAACTTTATATCCCTGTGATTTATAAATAATGATGGTGTAAGTTTGCCGTAGTTTGATTTAAAATCACTAAAGTAATGCTATCGTTTTGAACTTTAATTTTCCAGAAGTTTCTATGATAAGCGTCTTTAAATTCGATTAGTGAACATACAAGTTCAAATCTAAGATTTTTTAACATATTTTATAAGACAGAGACATGGTTTCAGAAATCCTTAACCCAATAGTATAAATGTATCTTCTCTCTATTTGAAAAACCACAGATTGATAAACAAGCATTTATTATAGAAAAATCTGTTGAGCTAAGTTTAATTAAAAGTCTTAGCATCGGAAGTGAATGTGATTCCTTAGACATTATACAGTTTCACCGAAGATGAATTTTTATTTTCTTAACTCAAATTTTAATAAGAATTTAATCAAATATAAACAAGTCATAGAGCATTAAAATTTTCACATTTATCGTTACTCTTCGTGAATAAAATGATGCACCGGTTGTGTTACTTGAATTATTTTTCTCACACAAATTTAAAGATAAAAAAATCGAAGAGGTGTCCCTAATAAATTCAATGCAATTCTATGACATAACGATATTTTTTTTGTAACTTTATTCACATAAAATTCAATATTAATGTACGGTGAGTTTGGTAAAAAACAATCATATATAAGACTATTTCAAAGCGACATTCGTTTTTTCTATTGCGCTTTAAGACTTACGTCCATTACGTATAAAATAAATGTGTAAATGGTATACTTTATTGAGTTTTTGGTAGAAAAACGATATATTTGAAATCACAAATATCATATTTATGCATGGCTGCTATTTTTACATTTACTTTGTACATTCACATTTAGGATAGGTTATTTTAAAATAACATCAGCATCAGGAACCACAAAAAATCCATCACGGGCAACGATTATGAGCGTCGCATTCAAAATACCACGTTTTGTGGGAGGGAAAGCGTTTTTTTCCATTTTTTGAAGATTTCCTCCTTTCTGTTTATCTAAAATATAAAAGGCTCTTTGTTTACATTTCTTCCATATTGTTTTGTCGAACTTCACTTCAGAAACGTTTGTTGAATGTGTTTGCCTTTGGCATAGACTTGGAGACTTGAGTTTTGTTTTAATCGACAAGATTCGTTTATTCCATCAAACTGTATAAATTATTTGATATGATATGATTTTTTTTTACATTTCTTTTAAACAGGGTTACATGAAAAGAATATGCTTTAATTTTATTTAATCAGTGAAATTCAAAAAAATTGCTTCATATTTGCCAAAAACCCTTCGATAAACTAAACTCGTCGGTCGTTGATATTCCTTAGGAATATTTATACATATTTTGATGATTGGCGTACATTGATAATTAACCAAAGCTTTACGTGCAAAACTTGATAAACTGAAATTATTTCGAACGGTTATTTTACAAAATGTGCACCAAATAAGCTTCCAGTTTTATCTATCCGTTGCGTTGCCATCGAGTAAAAGTTTATCTATCTGAGCTTAACTGTGGGGCAATCATGTACGCATCACTCTCGAGTGATAAATTCGAAATATCAAATCAGCTAAAAGTATCAGGGAGTCATGTTGGGCGCGAAGAGATTTCAAAGATTGATACTAGCAGAAAAGTTTCATACGTGTGTGTGGTGCGGTGTACGAGCTCACACGTAAAATACAAATGCTGGCGATACCAAGTTCGTAAAAAAAAACAACAATATATTAATGTTATCAGTCATTCGGGATAACTTCATTGTGAAAACCGCTATCAAGCGCCTCGTTTTTAGCGTCGAATGTATACCATCATCAGTATTCTCAGCAGATTCATTAAACTTATAATTTGATCATAAAAAACTAAAGCGCAAATTATTTGTCTTGCTCTATGTATCATTGTTTTTTTTTATCATATAATGTTATATGGTATTCATTGATGGGTACATACATTCAAAATGCCTCGAAAAGGATTATCGTAAATAACAAATACTATACACAAACTTTATGATAGCATTACTAAAACTGGGATCTAACAAAATATTCGACAAAACTATTGAAGCCATATTCTTATCATCGACTTCACTATAACTAAAGATAAAGATTTTTTGTCTTATTGATTGAGTTGGCATTCACTTGGTAGAACTCCATTATAACACGGTGAAAAAAATAGCAATGTATTTTAGTTCTACAAAATTATTATTTTTAAGATATAGCTGATAGCTATTTCGGCTCGCGCCATCGTCAGAGCTATGCCTATCTATATATAGCCGAGTAGAAAAGGTACACAATACATCTCCTCTCCTGTTTGAACGACTGAGCTTGTTTCTTGCTCGCAATAAAACTAAAAATTGTAAATGAAACTAAAAAGGCGGCTATATCAATAAGTTTACATATGGCACGGAAATGGTCCATTACGGAGACAAAACGGCTAAGCACGGTTAAGCAATGGCGATCAGCATTTATTGGTTTGTTCGGTTTTCAAGATTTTTTGCGTACGCATGAAGTGAATCAAACATACTTGTCAACAGTCAAGCCATAATTAATGAATTAATTAAAAATTGTCGCTTGCTATTTTCAAGGAAGCAAAGCATATTTTTTTCCATTTTAGTCTGTAAATTCAATAAAATATAAATTGTTTTTTCTTTCCTTTTGAAAATAAAAATATTATACTTTGAAGGTGTTAACTGTCACTTCTTGATGGAAAGGCATTATATTTTAAATAATAAAAACACATTTTTTAGTACTTATTTCCACAATATATTTTTTGATCAGGACCGGTTTCGCTCATCGCGAGCATTATCGCGAGCATCAGTTGATAATGCTCGCGATGAGCGAAACCGGTCCTGATCAAAAAATGTATTGTGGAAATAAGTACTAAAAAAATGTGTTTTTATTATTTAAAATATTATACTTTGGTTTACGCTAGCTTTTTATTGATGTTATTGATTGTTTCACTTATATTGCAACAGTTCCCAGAGAATCGGGTCATCTATATACAATAATTTATGATACGCTATTAGATTTGAATAACCGTCCAAAGTATTTCAGACACTGTCACAGAGTTCAATTTATAGAAAATATTATCGTTTTGTGTCTAAAGCAGATCATAGTATATCGTATTTACAAGTGCAAGACTTCTCAGGGTGAACTCAAAATCAAAGACGCAAAACTTTGAGCTTAGTGTAGTTGAGAACAATATTGCCTGAAAAAAAATAATGTAATTTATTGCACCAAAAAACATTGTGTTATCGTAAAAGTTTAAATAAATTAAATATTTTCAACCTCTTATTCTTCATATAGACATCTAGAAATATTGATAATCATTATTCATCATTGCTGCCATGCTGTCTTACATAACTTATAAAGTATATAAGGCTATATCAATTGATTTTTTGAAAAACAGTCACTAAAAAATATATTATATTAACTGTTTGATAGCGAAATATTTTCCAATAGCCTAATTTTCACACTATAAGTTGTTCATCTTTTAATACAACCCATTAATTTATTATTTCCAAAAAATTATCATTTGAGAAGTCCATCGTAGAAAACCTTTACTTTTTAAATTTAATGAAAATATTTCAATTAATACAGTGATATAAAACATGATATATATAATATTTACATATATATACATCATATATATATGTATATTTTAAGTAAACAAAATTGGCATACAACTATTTATTTATTAAATTTGAATTGTTGCAACTTTGTACGATTCCATATGTCTTGTCACAAACGACCCGGGTTTCGCCCTTCGGCATCTTCAGGTATTCCATCGCACGGATGCAACAGAACTGACCGTCAACGAGTTGAGCAAGTTGCAACAATTCAAATTTAATATTGAAGTGTCATCAAGCACCTTCAGTCGATATCATAAATTTATTTATTAAACTTAATAAAAATATTTATGTTGTTTTTTTTTTGTTTTCTTTATTTTGAAATCAGAATAAAACATATTGTAGTTTGATCTATTCCTATTGAATACTGTGCAATATTGATAGCAATATTTCTTCTCGTATAGACAAACTAGTTGACACTAGGAGGGCGTGATAAAAGCATATCTCCACGTCGGCAACAGAGTTAAACACGAGACACTAAAAGGACTATTGTTCGTATATATAAGTGCCACAAAAGACGAAAAAATATGTCTGCTATATTGCTTCAGCACGAAACATTGTGATGATAAGTACATTAGATTTTTTTGTTCACTATAGCAACAATAAAAAAATATTTCATGTGGAAATTGCATATTCGAATTTTTGAACACATTATTAAATCGTATGGTCAACGTAAATTGGACTCAAACTGCGTTATTTCTAAAAAATATTTTTCAAATATATTTTATTAATGTGTTTATTATAATTAATATATCAAATATTCAACCATTCAATCTATTTTCATTTCATTTGTACTCTTGTATTACAATATTCAGTAAAAATAAAACTTATATGTTAAATCTTTTTAAAAATATTCTCGTATATCTTTGCAGTATTTCGTCACTTTAAATTCAGCTAGTGATATGAATACTACTGCGTTAAATAACAAGACAACCTTGAAATAAAATTGTTGTCGACCTTATTATTCAATAGTCTATAAAAAATTAAAGCAAACTATTAAGTGAACATTTTTTGTCACCCACAGCCCAGGTTTTCCCTTTCGATATCTTCCAATATTTTTTGGTACAGAAGTTTTCAAACTAACGAATTTATTCAATTTTTCAATTCCATCAAATACCTTAAGTTGATATCATAAATAATAATAATTAAATTGAAAGTCGATGTCTAAAATTATATAATAATCTTTTATATTTTTATTGAATTAATAAATTCTGCAACCTTTAACATTATTTTTTTCTACATGAATTTATTCAAAAAAGCCCATAGTTATTATAAAAATAAATCAATCCATTTAAGCTTTGACTTTCGTCAGTTCTGTTGCATCCGTGTGGTAGAATGCCTAAAGATGCCGAAAGATGAAACCCGGGTCAGTAGTGACAAAACATGTGGAATCGTACAAAGATTTGATATTGAAATTCCATCAAGCACCTTCAGTCGATATCACAAACAATAATAAATAATTTGAATTTATAGCTTTATTTCGTAAATATTATTTGCCAGTATTTGTTTTTATTTCTATTGAATTTATTACCAACACTCATATTATCGTAAATTTTGTAGTCTTATTTGGTGATTCTTTTTAAGGTGTTAACTGTCACTTCTTGGTGGAAAGGCATGATATTTTAATTAATAAGAACACAATTTTTAGTACATATTTCCATAATTTGTTTTTTGATCAGGACCGGTTTTGCTCATCACGAGCATTATAAACTGATAGAATACAACTTACAAACAGATCTATTTATACAAAATAATTGAGTTAAAGATAGCAGGTATACAAAACCATGGGTCGAAGAAGAGGGTGGAAAAAAGTACTAAAATTGTGTTTTTATTATTTAAAATTATCTGGTGATATCAAACATATGTATGGATAAATTATTGATGACGCTCTGAGAAATTAATTAAAAGATTTTATATTAAGGCAATAAGGTTCCAATAAGTGAGATGCAAAATGGCTTGATTATGATTAAATGATTCATTTTAATAAAGGAAATACTATTCGTGTGGTTTATGAAAATATATTATTATATGATCTTTCAACTTGGAGGCAAAAGCCTCAAGCCACGGGAAGCTAATGGTCTCAAACGCGTGCACAGGAATATAAATGGAGTAAAATAAGCTAAAAACGTGTAAGAATCACTAATGCTTTCCTCTTCCAGAATATGGGAACGTTTTCAATTTCTCACTAACGAAAATACCTTTCAGAAAGTGCGTTCAAAACTGCTATACTACTTACGTAGATCGTGAATAAGTTAAACTATGAACTTTTCCACTTAATTAATAATCTTCTTTGATACAGGCCAAAGTAGTTTTACTTTTTCACGCTTATAAGGTTAGCTATTGGATTTCGGCTTTTATTGAATACGTTTCCATGAATATGTTTTTTGTTTTCGTTAACGATATGTCTTCTTCCAATTATGTTCGATTCTTATTCTTAATCATGTGTACGAATCTTCTATAACTATAGCAAAGATCAAAAATGTCTTTGATTTTTTGATTGATCACATTTGCTTTATTTTTTCTAAATAAAAAAATATATTAAACGAATAACTTAATTTTTATATTTAAATAAATAAAACACAATTTGTAAGCCTATTTCTACAACTTAACAATGTAAAGATCAGATCGTTTTCATTAAAATCCTTAAACAATAAAATAATAGAAAATTAAATTGACATAGTGTTTCACTCATTTAAATGTTATACTTTTTTTTAACAAGAAGTGACAGTCAACACTATAAAATTTAATTTCATACGTCAGTCATTTTCTAACAATATATTCTCTGTCTCCCCGCTCCAAATAGTTCCTCTCTAATACACTCATTTATAATCAATAAATACGTCTGTTTTATTGAATAGCACCACAACTATATACATTTCATTTCTAATAATATTCGTGTATTGAAAGCTGATTTCTTCGATATAAGCCTTCGTGAAAGCGATTTTTTACCGCACTTTATAGCGTTTGGCTTCTTTTAAAATATTAGTAATAAGTTTTTAATTTATTTCTTTTGTATGTATGAATGTATACACCTTACCATAACTCACCAAAAAAAAACATTTTTTTCTGTGATCTTTCAATTGATTTATTATACTCCAGAAAAAAAAAGAATGGAGATTAATTTACGACTGACATACGTGCAATTATTGTCCAAAAATACTTTTGGAAGCTTTTTTAAATGTTAAATGTAAAAATACCATGTAATAAAAATACTGCAAAAGACAAATATAATATTTAACTTACATAAACTTTCCCATATATATTTTCTCTGTACATTTTTTACCCAAAGCTAAATTTATGTGCGCAACAAGGGGAAAAATAATATCGAAAAGTCTTTTTTAGATTACATGTCAATAAATTTAGACGCCCTTCCCCTACATATTTTTATGTTTTTCTTTGGTTATCGTGATGGGAAAAGATGACCGTAATCATTCAATATTTGGGCAAAGAAACAAGCAGGGTAACGTTTTTGGAGTAAGAAAATATATTGAGACATCATAAACATGCTGTCATCTTACACTTCATGTCTCTAATTGTCCAAATAATGTATTTACATAAATAAAAAACGTTGTCAATTAATTATCAAAAAAATCCCTGAAAAACTACAACTTAAAATCGCTTAAAACTGCAAAACGAAACAGTAATATATATAATAAAAATAAATATCTAGTACTTTTTCTACAATATATTTTATGATCAGGACCCAGGAAACTAGGGAAATAAGTACTATAAACCAAGAAAACCAGTATTAAAAAATGTGTTTTTACTATTCAAAATATCATGCCTTTTCACCAAGAAGAGTTTACACCTAAAAAGTTTATAATATTTTTGGTCGAAGAATTCGTTGTTGCTCAGTAACTCGGATAGGATATAAAATAATGATTGTTTAAAAGACTTGTTGTTGCGTCAAGTTAGGAGGATCGTTTAAATAATATGCATTATGAATATCGCATGCATTTATGCATTTAAACATTTGTTCAAACGTTTATTTAAAAATCAGTTAATTAAACATTCCGTATTGGATTTCGAACCCGTTGATAATATATCCGAATAGAAAAACCAACTTTGTTCTCGCTTCAGTATTGCCACGCTGCTACATGTTCTGGAAAAATTAAATTCAGTTCTACTGCCAGAATCAATAAATAAAATACTATTTTAGTCTAAAAAACTGACGGACATAAGCGACTGGAAAATATTTAAAAACAGTTTCTTCGATAATCATTAGCAGAACGAAAAATTCCTTGATCATTTTAGCAAAGAATTTCTATATGAGTGGCTAACGAGTCAATTAATTTTCAAACATTAATATTGCTCGAAGATAAGGTTTTTTAAATTTTGAATATTATTACTGCATTCGAAATATTATTACTGTATACAAAATAACACAAACATATTTACCAACAACACAATAATGCTTCGCAAACATTTGCATTTCACATTATTGAAGTAATGCTTTTCGTCGTCATATTCACTAAGTGCATCTATCTCATTTATGGTTATTCACCCCTAAACGTACAAATGCACCCCTACTATAATAAAGACGATATTCTTGCAATACCTAATATGTGTTTTCAAGAAAATGTGTTCCAATTAATTTAGTTTTTTTTTTCAGAAATTTTCTATCGTATTTATATTTGAAAGTATCAAATTAATTATTACTTGTAAGACTGAAATTTTATTTTTTTGTGGCAAACCAAAGTCGTTGGAAAATATTGAAAAATCTCGTTTGGTTCCGAGTCATTGTTATTATATTCTCTCTTCTTTCATCAAAAAATTAAGAGGCCTAACTAACGATTCAACACATTAAAATTCAAAATTATGTTTGTAGTGAGGCAAGCCAATGGGAGAGTTTCTACCCTTCAGCTATACAATCTCGCAGAAAATCTATTAAAATGAAAATTCAGATTTACTCTAGACAAAAAACAAAAACGAAACTATAAAACTTAATTGGATCAATTTGGAAAAGCAAAGCACGTGTACGATATCCGATTATTTTATTGCGACCTTGTTGTAACAATGAGATTTAAATCAGTTTACCTATCGATAATTAAGATTACTCATCTACTAAAGTATACATTGGACTTTAAAAAATGTTCGAGTTGATTTATAGCTCCTTTTTTTATTTATCAATTTGACTTTTTACTATATTTGGGTATTAAGAGGTTAAACAAAAATTAGACAGTTTTTATTTGTATGAAATAAAGAAAATTCTTTATACGGCGTATTTTCTTTACGCAACCTACCAAAATACAATATATTTACTTATTTTTTTCAATAAAATGTTTATTAATTATAATTGAGTTTGTGAATTAAGTGGTATTGCTCTCTCACCAAGCGATATCCGTTTTATTGTCTTATACGGGTGCAAAGCGTCTGTCTGAATGTAAACAGCTGCATTTACCCATAGGTAAATTGAAACGTCTCCATACACATAATCCTAAGGCTTTGTGGACTCTCGCGTCCATCATCTGTATGACTTTACGACGTAAAGGGATTTTCGAGGATCAAACGCAATGAAATATGGCATACCACGTATTGAAAGGGCGAAAATTCCCCATACCTTATTACATTTAGTGGAGGAACTTTTATTTAAATTAATTGCTTACGTTTTTTTGCTTATGAAGAATGGAATATATTATAATATCAGATGCCTTAATTTTTTTAAACTGCAAATATTTTTTTTTAAAACTGTATTTTCGTTAATTCGTTAAAGACTTCTATTGAACGGAGTATTTGATTTCCATTTAAAAAGTTATAATTTCAAATGATTAAACTGCAACAAAATACATTTTCCATTTATTGTCGTCTTGAAATTTTTTTTTTTTTTTATATTGTAATTTCCATTTGAAAGACATTTATACTTCAATCCAATTGCATCTAAATGCAGAAACTACAGTTAATTCAGAATTTGATTTTTTTATCCAACGATATTTTACATCAAGTTTGTTCACGAAATATGTTTTCATCTATCGGTTCTACCATAACATATATTTAATATTACAACACATAATTTTACGTGACTCATCAAATTAGTTTTGAGGCTTTTGTTATTTATATTATAAATCAATTCTATTATTCGTGAAAAATCATCGTATTTGTAGATATATTCAACTTTACATTTGAATGAATGTTTCATTTACAATACGCTTTTATATATTTTATAAATAAATATTTAATACTTTTGGAAACATCTAAGTATTCATGTAAAATAAATTTTGCTAAAATACATCAATTCTTTCTGATGTTCGTGACATTTGGTGTAAACCAGTACGATACGTCAACATATTCGAACTACTGAATCTCATTGAACAAATAACTTTATATTATACAAACTATTGATGACAAGCTGTGAATCGATCAAAAAATGTTTTGCAACACTTTTGCACACGACTGTACTGTTAAGAATCCAATTTATTCACGATATCTTTGATGTATTCGTCATTACGAACACATTATTCAAATATCAAAGAGATACACAAATATTTCTCTTATTGCACATTTATATTTATAGTTGTAATATGTATACACACAATAGAGAAATGTGATATTACCAATGAACTCGGAGTAAGCCTGATTTTCAATGCTAAAGGTAAAGTTTCCGCTTCGCATTCATCGGGTGTATTGATGCGTACATTGTTATCGGGGGGTATAAGGCTTTGATTTATTCTTAAGGGTGGGTGAATCCATGTTATAAGGCCACGAATCTATTGATCGTTTAAACATTCGAAAGCTTTTTTTGCATAAGGCGTTTTACTTCCTCTTCAAAGTCTGTTATTATAATCGTATTGTGTGTTATCACTTTATAGATACCCACTTTTATTTAGAATTTATCAAAACTTGATTCTACTACATCATTTTCTTATAAATTTTAATTAAAATTACTCTATTTCTATGAGACAATAATTCTTTGGATTTTTCCTAATACCCTTTTTTCTACCAATCGTTATCTTAATTTAATATTATTATATATTATTAATTTAAATAAAGTTTTTCCCATATCATAGAAAACATATCGCTTTATCTTAAATTCGAATTAATTCTTTCCTTTCATATAAATTCAACAATCTCAACCACGATATGTGTGTTATATTCAATACTATATTGAAAAATAAAACAATATCAAGATTCATATACTCAAATTTCTTTTTCTTCTTTATTGATTGAATTGGCATTCACTTGTTAGAACTCCTTTATAACACGGTGAAAAAAAGCAGGAGAGACGATGTATTGTGTACCCTTTCTACACAGCTATATATAGATAAGGAAATGTTCGTTTAAGCATAGTTTTGACGATGGCGTGAGCCGAAATAGCTATCAACTATAATATATTTAATAATATAATTTAAAAAAATAATGTTGTAGAACTAAAATGCATTGCTATTTTTTCATCGTGTTCTTTTTCTTCTTTTAAATATCTTATTAATCTGAATATATAGTAAATTTATTGTTGATTTAAGTCATAAATATTAGTTTTGCAAATCCATAAATCCTCTGTAGCATCCCACTCTCTTACAATTTTATCAGTACATCCTTTTGCAGAGCATTCTATTAGAAAATCGTAATCATTTCAGGTGCATTTTTTTTGAATCGTGGTTAGATTTTTACTTAAAAAATATTTGATTGACACGAATTCTTCATTTCGTTAAATTCCTTTTTTGTCAAAACATCTTCTATTGTATAACAAGTATAAAACGTAATGATATATTTTTATGTTCATAATTAATAATTAATTTTAAAAATATCATAATATAAAAGTGAAACACTTACTTTACAGTCTGGTTAGAAGTGAACTAACACATTTCATCATTTCGCTTTTCAAAGCTTTGTCCATCACTATAGTATTACATGTTTGTGATTGTTTGCCTGGGCAATTGTGCGTTCAACAACGATAGCCACAATGCGCACATTCTCTGAGGCAGATCTTGTATGTATTGTGGCTTTCACTATACGTTCATATATCTAATTTGATCACTGCCACTTTAGGGATTTTGAAGAATAGTATGTACCATTATTTTGCTGTATACTATAAATAACCCAATCAAGAAATATACTTGAAATCAAAAATACATGAATTCTTTTCACGGAATTACCGATATTTTAATATCTATAAGATAATATAAATCTACAATTACTACACTTGAATCATGTCTTATATTGACATTTATAACGTAATCTTATTATCTAAAAATTATTATTGTTGGATCCCTTTATATTCAAATCACTAACCTTTTGATTTTTTATGATATCGACCAAAGGTTCTTGATGGAATTTCAATATCAAATTTGAATTGTTACAATTTTGTAAGATTCCACATGTTTTGTCATTTATGGCCCGGGTTTCGCTTTTCGGCATCTTCAGGCATTCTATCTGTTCAGCTCTATTGCATCCGTGTGATAGAATGCTTGAAGATGCAAAAAGGCGAAACCCGGGTCGTTAGTGACAAAACATGTGGAATGTTTCAAAAATGTAACGATTCAAATTTTCACTAATCTTTTGTTTAAGAATATCCAATTCCTCTTTACTTTCATTCAAATTGTTGATAAATCAATGACAGTACATTCACCCGAGCCATATCCACTAAACTTTCAATTTTTTATTATTTTTATTAACATATAAATATATGTATATATATATCCACGTTGCCTTCTTTACAATTTTTAAGAGTTGATTGACGTTTCAAAATCAATGAACTCAAAATGCGTAATTTTTTGTAATATGTATTTACCAAATAAATAAGAAATGAAAATTTCATCTTATAATTATTGGAATAATATTCATGAATGATTGTTTCTTTTTCGGTACTCACTACAGTATCCAAAGTTGCTCTTAGTACCACTTGCTAGCTTAGATAGGTAAAAGTGTCACAGACACCCATATCTAAAAACACAAATGATTTGATTTTTATATTTGGGCATTGGAACCAAATCGTCTTAACGCTACCGTCAAACTCAAGTTGATATATGACTGCCTTAAATCAAACAAATCAACCGCAATTCAGCTAAGCTTTTGAATAAAACAACATGTATTCACGGTTTCGCAAAACAGTAAACTTTATTTCCTTTATTGTTTGACTAAATAAAACTTTGTAAAGCTCAAATCGCTCATATGGTGACGCAAGTAAGACCCTTCTAACTGCAGTAATTTTTACTTATCTTAAGTAAACTCCACAGTGGTATTAGTAATCACAGCATTAATTACTGTACACTAACGTGTATTGCGTAACACGACGACAAAGTGCTAAAATTTACGAGCGCGTACGGTCAATTTACACTTCGTTCACTTTTTACATGAGGTCCAAAAACCACTTTAAATGAATGTTTAAAAGAATAGAAGTTTTCAAAACTCCCGTCATAATATATGCTACATATTAATGCTTTCCATTGACAAATGAGAATTTTAATTAATTATTTCGATTTTCTAGTGTTCAAAAAATATTCCATAAGAATCTCAAAGTTTTTCCCCAATATGCGAAACGTTTTTTTCAAAATTACTGTATATAAATAAAACAGAATCAGGATCGTTATTTCACAAAAATCACCGAAATCATGACTCAGAATCGTTGACATTCTAAAGCGTCTCTAAAGAAGAAGACATTCGAATTGAAAATAAAAGCGAAAATCTATTATCTTTTGTACGTAAGATAAAAAATACACGTATGCAAAATAAACTCGAAAGTCGTTATATTGATATTTAGAATTTCTTCGCCGGATACTCTTTGATGTATGAACAAGCGCGCAAACAAGGGCATAAATTTCCTTGTTGTTATATTTTATTGTGCGCAGATAAAAATTTATGGCATTATTCATGTCACACTAAATATGTAATAAAAATATGCCTGCCATGCGGGATTGCCAATAAAAATTGTGACGTTGTCATAAAATGAAGGAAAATCAAAAACATATGCGAGCAATTTCATCCGCCATGAAAAACAGCTGTTTTGCACAAAGCCTTCCTTCTATCATGCAGTTTTATTTTGGTAAATTTATATACAAAGGTATTTTTGGTCCGCATTAGAAAAATACATAGACAAATGTTTATTATGACATGTACGCACAGAAATATCACATGTTTTTATTTATTCACCTAAAAACAAAATGTGTGAAATTCTATTAAATGTAAGATTTTTTAAATATCGTGTGAAACTTTAAAATACAAGAAAAATAATTAATGCAGGTTCTGAAATCTATTCACATAAAAATTATAAAAAGGACTTTTCCAATCAAGACGAAATAATACCATATAAGTTTATTCGACAGAACTATTGAAAACTAATTATCATTATCAAATAGCTCTTTGAATTGAATAGTGATGATTTTCAAGAATATTATCCAATTATTCTGACACACAAATATTTGCTTTTGACGTTGAACAATTATGCCTGAAATAGGATATTTGTGCTGCAGTTCAAATGTATCTCATAGGTAAAGTCATCGGATGTATCCATTTGAAAATTTTGATCTATTGCTTGATTACATTGAACCATATCACCTGTTTGCTAATTTGCGTAAACAAACAAAGCAACTATCTGCATTTCAACATTATAGAACAATTACCGAACCTGAATGACATCAATATTATAATACTCAATGTCGACTAAATGTACTGTGAGATATATTTTTTTTACTTTCTTACATATAAAAATATATTTATTCAACTATTAATTTTATGCCTATAGCATTAGGTTTATCTTTCAAAAGTTTAAGCCTTCGATGTTGATTTTTTCAGAAGGTCAACGGATTTTTTTCACAATTTTATTTTTGTCATAAAAAGCAGCATGAAACAACAAAACTTAAAATACATATATTTCATTCATAACAAATATATAATAATAAGAAATTTTCCAGACATCAATTAAAAACACAGGCCATTTATTTATGTAAAAAAATAAAATTAAAATTATACAAAATCCTTGTATAGAAAAACTATTGAAAATATTACTTAATTAAACATAACAAATTTGGTCAGTAATAATAAATTTTCTCAAAATTATTTTTTCTCAGTTCACTAAAATTACTATGATACACATTTATCGTTTTAATATCTCCTCTTGACATGATTAAAGCTCGAATAATACTCCTTATAATAAACAGTTCACTTCACCATTATTTCATCATGTATCACCATTTGTCGTGCTTAACCGCTAACCATTAGTGTGTTTTTTTATATATTATTAATACTAAAAAAATATTTAGAGGAATTTAATTAAAACACAAAAAAATGTAAATGACTTCATGAATATCCATCACCTTTGAAAATATGAACTTACTATTCATGTTTATTTAACAGAAGTTATTAAAAAATAACGCCAATACTGACGTTTTCGATACTATGGGAAATCAATTTGAATCTATTATTTTGATACAATGTAAACATTTCATAGTACAACTTTAAACAAAACAATTCACCGTAAAATCAATATACCACTATAATATTTATATAAACATGTGAACAGGGCAGCTGGATTAGGAAAGAGCAACATACTACGAACAACCAGATTATGATCAACAATAAAATAAATTCACTAAAAATTCATTTTAATTTCTGAGTTGTCTCAGTTTTATTCCACGACAAGTAATATTATATTTTTCAATTAGCGACTGTCAGTTTATGTATTGCCACTAACCGAGTCAAGGCGAGTCATTGAATTATTACATATTTTACATTCATAAGAAATCTTAAATTGGATTATTATTTTTGTCTTTCTTCTTATTGTGATTTACTATAAAATTTTCGTTGGTAAATTTGTTTTTACTACTGTAAGAATTCTGTAAAATTTGCGACATCGATTAACGTCTAATCTGATTTAAAAAAATGGTTTACTGATTTAAACTAGATAAATATATCAGTTCTCATCCAATATGGAGATACTTTACACGATATCAAACGTTTTTACACGCTTTGCTAATTTTCATTTGTTCACTTAAAATGTGCTTTGATTTTAATTATTGGACTGACTTTTAATCACCTCATGAAAATTGCTTTTTTTATTGTTTAAAAATGCTCGGTTTTAATTAACTAGAAACAATATCCAACATCAACGTTTTGACAGCGACAGATTTGCTTTTTAGATACGCTTATTGTTTATTATTATAGCCAAAAAACAATTACTAAAATCTCTTTCATTTTGCAGTGCTTCGTCTTGCTTCATTTCAGCAATCTAAAGCTAACAAAGCAACAGTAACACAACATAGGAATTACGATTAGCGCAAGGTATTTAGTTTTTTCAAACGTTACACTAAGACGTTTTTTAAAAATCTAATACACAGACATTAAAAAAATAAAATAATTTTAATTGTTTTGAGATGATGATGTAGTTGTAAGCAAAGATCACTTACTCTTCGAAGGCATGTAAACACTGCAGGCATATAAATAATACTTGCAAAGAATCTCTAATGAATTGATGAGATATACTACCGAAAGAGTTTATTTATTCACTTTTAAGGTGTTAGCTGTCACTTCTTGATGGAAAGACATGATATTTTAAATAATAAATAAATAGTTCTTAAGCCCATGGTTTTGTATACTTGCTGGCTTTAACTCAAATATTTTGTATAAATAGATTTGTTCTATTAGATGATATCGCGATGAGTGAAACCAGTTCTGATCAAAAAACCTTTATTTTTTCATTGAATTTGGGCTGAGACGCATACCTTAAATTTACAAATTTAACTTTTGTTGTCATTTTATCCTTTTTGCAATAAAGATCTTGATATTGGATTTCTTTAAGCTATTTTTTGGTGTAAAATAACTTTCCACAACCCAAGATAGTCGTTAGCTTTAGGATATGGCATATGTTGAACAATCAGTCAATTCTGAGAACTGCGCAACACAAGACCATTTTATATGTATTATATCATAATCACAAAAACACAAGTGAACAATATATGAATTGCATTCATGCAATGTTAAAACATTTCAATTCATATAATTGCTTGACAACTTCAGTTATTTGGAATATCTTTATTTAAGAGAAGAACCGCAAGAAATCACGGGTTCGTCGTCTTAAAATATTAGCGTATAAAAAGAAAATTATTCGCTTATCTTGAATAAACTTCGGTTGCCAAATTTAAAAGCATAAATACGATATCAAATCGATACCTGCCGCTCATAAAAAAACACTTTAAAATCAATAGCCTACGCTCGAGGCCCGGGAAAATTATTTCACAAAAAAACGGTGTTGACTTAAAATTTTAAAATTGTCAGCGCAAAAAACGAGACCGTCGCAAGCATCAGGTAAATATTATTCCAACGCCGATAAATAAACCATTTTTTGCCTGTTAACTGATTTTTTATCGCTTTTTTCGAACGTTTTTTAAAGTTTGTATAAACGGTTATAATAGATAAATCTATTGCTAGACTTTTTATCGTGTTTATTAATCTTTGCCAGGAGAAATTGATGGCAAATTTTGACACATCTGTCAAGCAAGTGTATATCATCTGAAAACATGTTTCGGCTTGCAACTATTTTTTTTATAAGAAATTGACAATCAAAACTGTAACATTTTAAAACACTTACAATTTAAAATAAATGTAAAGCAAATATTATATTAAATTGCATTAAAACATTGTAGACTATACTACACACAGTCAATGACTTTTTGATAAAACGTTTTCATTAAAAATAAACAGTAATCAACTAAAACCTTTTCATTTGTATTGTTTATTAAATTGAAATCACAGTTATAAAATCAACAGTTATTGCTCCCTTTCATGATTTCATGTTGTGTTTGGATGTAGTTGCACTGATATAGTAGAATGAAAATACGGCAAACATTCATGAATTTTAATGATCATAAATCGATAATATTGTGTTTTATAGTCTGATTCCTCTTGAGGTTCAATCGATTGATATTGAAAGCTGAATAACATTGACGAATCAGCGACCAGTTGTATTTGTTTTAAATATTATACAATATAGTCACAAAACCAAACGACATCATTTTAGCAAGAATAACTAACAGACAATTTAAACTATTTTTTTTAATATGGTCTATTTATTCCTATCAATTAAACGTCGTTTTAAATATACTACAACTACAGAAATAAAGATTTTTTAAGTCTAAAGCTACGATTTTTGAGTAATGGTTGCCATAGAAAAAATGAAATAAAGGTCAGGACACTCATGCTTATACATCCAAACATTTACTATATTTAGATTTTGACTATTTACGATTTAGTTAGACTGAAGGTGCTTGATGGAATTTCAATATCAAATTTGAATTGTTACAATTTTGTACGATTTCACATGTTTTGTCACAAACGACCCGGGTTTCGCCTTTCGGCATCTTCAGGAATTGTATCACACGAATGCAACAGCACTGACCTTCTTCTTTCTCTTCAATTCTTCAAATGCTATTCTGCAAAATGACAAAACACATTCGACTCGTGGTTTGGTAAATATTGACGTGCTTAGTAAATTATAATGGTTTCAAATCATTTGCTTATCCTCATCTATCCTCAAGAGAGCTTTACTTCAATAAAATATAAACATTCGTTTAATGACACTTAACATTTTATATTTGTCACCAGGTACTCTTCATGGAGACGAACTCGCACAGTTACGTCCGCGAGGATGGCCGATGCGAATTCCTTCTCAACACGTTCGACGCCAGCTCTGGAATTCTGAGGAACCCTCTCCATTCGCTTCCGCCCAATACTACGTGCCGATATCATTTCCAGGTAATTATGTTTATCGGGGTTGTGGTATAATCTCTAAATAATTTACCACTATTTCAAGTCCCTTGACATGCCATCACAACATCGTGTAACGACCGTTAATATCACAAAACTCGATGATCTGGATTTAGTTTCAATCTAATTCATGTAATTTGATCAAGTAGAATTGTATTACATATCCATCTAAAGGCACACTTATAATAACATTATGCCACTATTATACCATTTACAAAAAATAATGTAGACATAAATTCAATATATATTTTTGCTTCGTAAAAATGATTGATTAATACTATATTCTATCTGTATCTTAAATAGTTTTGCTTACAAACTAAATAACTTTCATTATTTCTGTAGTCATTTCTTACTCGATCGAATGACTACTCATTTATCCAAACGGTCAGTAAATACACAAGTCTCGCTGTGGTATAATGGTAAAATCTATACCGTAGCAATATGATGAAATTTGGTTCAAATCTTAGCAGAGTGAAAATAAGCTATTAATTTCAAGGAAAATTTTACATATACGATATATATATATATATTTCTATTTTTCACTAAGTTGTAATGAAATTTTATCAAGTTAATGCCAATTCAATCAATATGGATTATTATATTCAAAAACAGTTTAACATTCATTTATTTGACTTGTAAGACATTTGTAGATTTGTGCGGTTTATTTTCTCCTTAATAATATTTAAAATTGTCTTCTGATGATTTCAAAACCCATTTTTCAAAATAACGTTTATTAAATATTCTATATCGTTTTATAACGTTAGCTAAATACTTTGTTTAAGCCTATTACTCCATTTATAAAAGTTTTTCATTATTATTTATAAAGTAAGTTACTGACTGTTTATTCTCATGGTTGCTCACCAGTTAAATTTCAAATATTCATCAGTATATAGAAATGTAGATTTGAAAACCATTATATTAACGCAATACTAAATCCTGTTACTTTACAGCAGAATTGAAATTAGGACGTATCGTTCAAAAGATTTATTTTTGGGAAATATTATTTATCTATTTCTTATGCTGTTATTTAAAAGAGACACAGCTGATAAGTTTTTCATTTTGTATCATTGGAACTAATTCATTTATTTATTTTTTGCTTTCCTAGGGACGGAGTAATGAGATAGTATGGATATCATTTATCAAGTACTATGCTGCATCTCCTGATCCTGCTGCATTTGACCAAGGATCTGACTGCAACGCACAACTTCGGATTTGGGATGGAAGAGTTGTTAATGGAGAAATAGAGGACAAGGTAAAAAAAATTGTTTTTATTGACAAATACCTTTAGTGTCTCGATCTTTTAATATGGAAACAAAAACATACTCACATTTGATTTGTTTTTTTTTTACATATGGTATGTGAAAATAATTATAATCTTCATTTAAATATTTTTTCCATAAATTTTTACTGTGGTTTTTAAGCAGTAATAATTCATTCAAATAACACAGGATTTGTTAAAAATATACAATTTACGATATCGACCAAGTTTGGTGGAATTTCAATATTAAATTTTAATTTTTGAAACTTGTACTTTTCTACGTTTCAATCACAAGTCATCAGATGTCGTCTTTCGACAACTGAAAATAAAATATCAGCTCTATAACATTAGTATTATAGAATATATATAATTAACATATTTCAACAATTTAACAAAATATAAGTTTTACAATTCATATAATGTGTCACCAAAAAAAAAAGCTAGCATCAAATATACCTCATTTTAGGAATAGCATTTATACATCAAATGATTACTAATATTTTCTCAGTGTTTCGTTTAAGCCCCCGCCCGTTCGTTCACGTTCGAAACGTTCACCCATTTACCGAAATACCATTGAAATCAATGAATATAATTACTCATTAATCAGTCATCAACTTTATTCAACTATAAAACTTACAGTGTGATTAAAGTAGCTATATTTATTTAAACGATTGTCTTTTTTTTTTTTTTTGTTTAAATATTTTCCGACAAAAATTCATAAATGTTTCAACAAAATTGTTGTAGTCTAAAATTAGGTGATAAGAAGTATTCTTTTGTGTTTGCGATTAAATAAATTCACCTAGATAGCGCCATTATCAATTCTAACGCGGATTTTTGTTTAATTCCCCAAACATCAAACGTTTCGAATTGTAGGTAATGAAAATTAATCGTCGTTTTTCGAAACGCTCGCCACCCGAAATTAACTCTGCGGTTCATAATGGTCCGTCATTTTCGGCATAATTGTTTTGTCATACCCTTTGCAAAATCATTACGTTCATTTTGCGTGATTTTCAGGAAGTTTTGCGAGCTTTTGGGGCTGTGGGAGGCTGTCAAAGGGTAGACTGTAGAATAATAGATGATATGTACTCCCATTATTTCTCTCCTCCCTCCGTGGTCTTATTATTTTCACATCATTATAGGCGTTTGACGTTTCATAACGTCATCTTCTCCCGTTCATTATTTCTGTAGCGGGCTGAATCTACTTAAGAAACCATGTTTTTACAAATCGCAAAATGCGATTCTGACAAAGCTTATTTTTTAATTGAAAAATCCGTTTTCATTCAATAATAATGTACTTACTGAAAAACAAAATCAATTAAAATTTCCCATTTTTATTTCATTCGAAAAATATTTTGTTTCCATTTCCACGACTAGTTATTAATGCATCAACTACTTCATCAACATCTAATTTTTAATACAATCACTTGTCTTTATTTAACATTTATGGATCTATATTTATTTATATTTGGATACATGTTATACATTAATATCCCAAGTTTAAATTTTTTCGAAGATATCATTATTATATCGAAAGTATAAGGGTAATTAATGCTAGTGGTAATTAATAATACATTATAATTTCATGTAAAATCTGATATTTATAATATCAATTTATTAATTTCTTTCAATTTATTTTATCAGCTATTTGGTATAATTAAGCAATAACACTCTGTACGTTACACCTTTAAGAAGTATATTTGAATATATCTTCCATTAATTAATATATTAATGCATTCAGGATTGGAATCATTAATAAAAGTGACACAACAGGAGATTATGAAGGGTTTTTACCCGTCCAAGTCAATTGAATTTAAATAATTAAATTCAAATACAATCGACTTCATCGTTTATATTTCAAAAACACAAAATGTATAGTCAAAAAGCTTACAAAGCGTTTCAGACGACTACTTAGAAGACTACTGACTTTTTTAAAATATATTAAATTCTTTTTAGTCCACATAAAAATATTTTGAAGCATTTCAATAATTCATTTTCTATTTTTTGTATAGCGCAAATTAAATTTTAATTTACTTACATTGTGAAATGATTTTCAGATAAATATTTGAACTACAAAAAAAATATCCTAAATTTATTAAAAATTATTTTTAGTAAAAAATATCTATCACATTTTCAGTTTTGGTTACACGATATATTTTCTATTCCGAGCATAAAATCTCTCTTCCAAACGTAAACAGTATCCGTATAGTGCAAAAATCGTAAACAAAGGCTTGAAAATATTTATAGTTTACGGAATTTATGTTGGCTGGATTGAGGTAGGTTTTCGAAATAAAGTCCTAAAGCTCGTTCAGGGACATCAAACACAGTTCTTTTTTATTTAAATTTGTGGCATACCTGCTTTCACAGTCAACTTAAATGACGAAAATATAGTACCGACACATTAGAAAAAAATACGAGAAAACAATAAATAAAACTTATTTCATAGAAAACTATATTTTTTATCAGGTCAACGATTTAAATTACCCAGTAAATATGAAATCCAAAGATCTTTAATATATTGTTACATAAATTAATTTGAGAAAGAAGAATATTTTCGGTGACATGTTAAAAAAGTTAAATATCTCTATAAAATGTATTTATTTAAATTAGAATTGTCGCAACTTTGTACGATTCCATATGTCTTATCACACACGACCCGGGTTTCGCCCTTTGGCATCTTCAGGTATTCCATCGCACGGATGCAACAGAACTGACAGTTCAGTTCAGTTATGACAGTCAAGACATATGGAATCGTACAAAGTTGCAACAATTCAAATTTAAAATTGAAGTTCCATCAAGCACCTTCAGTCGATATCATAAATTGTATTTATTTAATATTATATAAAGAATTTTTATTGAATCTCAAAATCCTTATTAGATCGTGTATTTCGTTAGTTGATAATCTAAGAAGTTAACCAAAATGATAAATGATCACAATATGATTTTGTTCAGTATTTTCAATTGCTATCTATCCTCATATTCATTGAAATGAGCCTTATTTAGATATACATCTACAGAACTCTTTGATATAATAATCAAATATTCTTATAGTTTCAAAAGCTTTCCTAAATATAAATTTTTACTAAGTTGTTCAATTTAAATAGGATTCCAAACGATTTAAATGCTGTATATTAATGAAAATGAAGATAATAAATTGGCCCTCTTTTGTAACGTAAGAAATATAAAATAATCTCAATGTCATAATGTAGCTTTTCTCTATTCTTGTATGAAATTCTACACCTGCGTTTTGCCACTTATAACACCAGCACAAATAATATCTGCAAGCTATATATTTTCTACACATAAACTTTCACGTATGTATTCCATACACATACGCTTTTGTTACACGAGCGAATCTATAACGTAACAAAACGGAAGCGAGGTAACATAACATATTCTCATATTATAAATAATTCCCCATCCAATGCTAATTTAAAATCTTTGCATTGCTTACTTTTATATTGTGAAAGAATAACAATATCTTTTTTTAAATGTTCTGATCAATTTATTAAATATAAATTTGTTAGGTCGATGATGCAGTAGTGAACATTTTTGTCTTCCATTACAGATCTTACATACTTTAATTCTAGGGCAAATAATTTTAATCAATTGATAGTTATGGATTTTATTTGAAGGCTTGAGATCTTTTTTCTATGTCTTGAAATTCGCTTCCAGTGACTACTTACCAAAAATATAATAAATATTATATAAATAACACCATAATGCTAGCGACGAGTCCTGATCTCAGATATATTGTGGGAATTGTACTAAATTCTTTTTTATTATTATTTAAAATGTAATGCTTTTCTGACAAGTAGTGACAGTTTACATCTCAAATGAAATAAAAAAAAAACGTTTATGCAATTTTATTATGTGTATTCTAAGACACTAAAATCAATACTTAGTAAAGGAGGTTGAATTTAGTATCCTAAATTTGAACGACAACAAATCAGTTGAATTACGTGCAATTTGTTTCGTCTTTTACTTAAATACCAAAACTTTTAAAGCTTAACTGACTTACCATATAAATATTCCCTGTATATAGTTCTCTTCTACCTCGCCGATCACACTATAAGCACAGAGCTTTTAGCTGTCACAACCTGAACAGATCGACACTAAATCAGGCGTCGGTGGCGTCGCGTGTTGCGCTTTAACAAATTACTGGCGATCCCGATGCCTGGGATCAACCCCCGGTTATGTGTCACTCTAAGTTTGGATGTAAATCAGCAATTTCAGCTGCGGGATGCTCCCGGAAATCCTCCTGGCTAAGTCCCCGTCTCAGAAGGATGTGTTTTGAAGCTGCACATGGTGGGACTACATACTTAGAATTGTATTAATCAGAATTAAACCAAATTAAGTTATACTGTATAACACAATTATGATACAAAACAATATTCCTGAGATTTGATTTACGTGCATTTCTTTATGTAACTTATTTTCCCACGTAAAACAAAAATATCTCATTCTGTGTTTTGACTCGTTAGCTATTGGATTAGGTTAACTTCTGTCCAATAGCTAAAACGAAGATGTTAAGCAACCAAATTAGAAGTAGATTTGGTAGAAAAATGATTATTTACCACTTCTAAAGAGCAATTGCTCTGTATTGCAGAAAACGTTGATTTTCAATAAAACGACTTATGTTAGTTAAATTATTATATGTTAGTAAAATTATTATAGTGCATGATATTGACTGAAGGTGTAATATTTTTTTTTTTTCAACGATTCCACATGCTTTGTTACAAAAATATCTCATTCTGCGTTTTGACTCGTTAGCTATTGGACAGAGGTGTAGTTATCAAGATTTCGACATCATTGATAACATGTGGACTTAGTTTAAACAATCATAGAAAAACTAGAGCTCTTAACAACACATGACTTTATCTCACATCGTTAATACAATTTTTT
Source organism: Himalopsyche japonica (assembly GCA_028555115.1). Taxonomy (NCBI): domain Eukaryota; kingdom Metazoa; phylum Arthropoda; class Insecta; order Trichoptera; family Rhyacophilidae; genus Himalopsyche; species Himalopsyche japonica. The sequence goes on from JAHFWJ010000101.1 coordinate 197,498, forward strand.
ATCATATAAAAATGATATTAGTTATTAAAGAAGTGATCAGATAATCTGTACGCGCATGTACAAAAGATCTAGTATACAGTAAAATTTTGGAAAATATAAGTTGCCCTGGATGAATCCAAGTTCTAAATTCATTAAAACAACACTTAAATAACACATTTTCCACACAGATTATGTAATGTTTTGAAACTTTACCTAACAAATGTTGCACATTTGATATTCTTACCCTTTAGCGACCGCAAGATTGCTGCAGCGGCGTTGCTCTCGTCTAAATTTATCCTTGCGATAAGGGTTAAGTGCCGCGAATTAATGACAATTTTAAACATGCCAACTGAAAGGAAGCCACGCTGTCTAGCTAAAATATGAAATGTAATATTGTAGAAGATCAAACAGAAAGACACAAACGAGTTATAACAAAGTTATTTTATATTATAACTTCTACCTAGAGTATAATTCGATTATACATATTTGACTTGATTTAATGGTCTAGTTGTAGTTGATAGATATCATTGACTGCATTACTATACATATGTTATCTTCATTTAAGGTAAAAATTTTCTCCATGAATATTCACTAACACATTTTTGTGACATGGATTCATCATTCAGACTTAATCTCTATCCATATAAAACAAATCAATAAAAAGAAATGTGAAAAATATTGAACTATCCAAACTATTTTTAGGCCATCAAACGAGATATACCCGAATTTATGCCCTGCGTTTTATTTTTGTTTGTGACTTCCGCGGGTCTTTTACAATAAATTAAATTTTCAAAATATTTTTTTTCCATTTCAAATGCATCGATTGTTTCAGTTTTGTTTAAAAATAGTAAAATATAAATTCGTTTCGTGCTATTGAAGCTTTTTCTTTGAAGAAAAAAGATAGGAGATCAACTTTCTTTTAAATTTAAAAATGTTCTTTTTCTTTGCTCAAAATACAACCTTTTAAGCCGTCCCATATGAAATATTATATGTTGAATATATTGAAATGTTATGGAAGTATTTTTAGGAATGCCGCTTATTACTTAGTTGCTTGACTTTTCTTTTACAAAGAGAATTGAGATAAAAAAAAATGATTCATCGACTCTATTCAAAGACATATGTTTCTGTATTGTCTAAAAATATACTTCACCCATCCGACCAAAAAAAACAGGTCGTAGTGATGGCGGTTAGGAACTGCTTGTCTACTTCTTGTGGATTTGTTAGTGATCGTATCAATTACTATTGATTATATTGAAAAATATTATAACTGAAGCTTATAAATTAATATTTTACTGAACATTTCTGATAATTTTAACCCTTTCTTATCTACAGAGTAGATTTGGAGCCGTAAAAACTAACCAGTATTCTCTTAACATCCTATTTGATTCCTTTTTTTCTTAATGATATGATGAACACAACACAAACTTTATTTATATGAAATGACAATAAACATGCATTAAAAAAATCTTTACATTATCTTTTCCCAGCTATATAAATACAATACAAATTTAACGAAATACATTTTCGTTATTATATCAAAATATTATAATAAATAATATTTTTTTTTATTTCGTATAAAATTAAATGCAAACGACATAGAAAGTAATAACGAAATGTTTCTATTTGAAATAGACACGCAGTCAATGCAAATTTATTTTTTTCCCAATCAAATTAAAACAGGAGTCGACAAAACGAAACTAATAATTTGAGAATGCTTGCGATGAGTAAAGATAAATTTACAATGGAAATATTACTAAAAAAATGTTCTTATTATATTAAATAAATTGCTTTACCACCAACAAGTGACAGTCAACACTTTAAAACTTGACAAAAAATAATTATCTTCAATCTGATCGAGTGCATTGTTACCATCAACAAAGACAAAATAAATAATCACAAAGGGAACTGCTTCAAGAGTTCCACTAGTCTCGTTTTCGACCTTAGCACAATTTCACGTTACATAATACAGGAACATCACTACGGGCTACGCAAGTCATCTATTTTAATTCCTGTATACATATTACAGTTTGATCATTCGACGGGATCCAACCACTTAATTACACGTGAAATCCTGGTCTCTGAGCGGTAGTTTCGGCCTAAAAGTGATTCATTCATATTAATTATGTACTTCACACAGAAGCAACAAACCCGGGGAGGGCTACGCAGGGTAACCGCTCGTGTACTCTACTTTGTTATAACTATAACAGTTTTCCACTCGTATACCTATTCAAGTTACCCGCACTCATCGATCATGAAGTTGGATAACGGCATTTCTGTGGCCGGCAACTATAGTGTTAAACCGCATGCTCTATGGTATTTTCGCATCGTATAAATGGTATATATACATTAATCAAATATATTTTTCAATATTTTTTGTAGTTTTTTCAAAAATATAAAAAAGCATCCGAATTCTTTTTTTTAATTAAAAATAGTGTGATTGTGATATCTAAAGATAACATATGGTTTTATAATTTTCGAGCGGATAAAATCGATTTTTTTTTCTAATTAAAAAAAATTTACAACCCTCAGTGGCTTTTATTAAATTCAATACCACGTCTGAGGTTACATATTCCCAATCCAACATGTTTAAAAAATTGCTATTCAATCGGTTTATATATATTTTCATTCCATTTTCATTTTTATATTATAGCATTTAATTTTAACTAAAACAAACAAACAATATTCCCCTTTCATTTTCCTTACTGACAACCTAACAGTTTCATTAAAGTATTTAGCATTTGAGTTCTAATTGAATGATTCTTTTTGATTCGTTCAGTATCTACATACAATATCTCAATAGATATCATTTTTCCCAGGCCCAATAAAAACGATTGAACAATTGTGAATATGCAACTATGATACTTCGAAAAAACAACTCTTTTACCAAAGTAAACTCAAAAAATATTCTGAATTCTTTATTATGTCCAAATATTTAAGTTAATAAAGACCCTGTCATTGACATATTTCTATATTTAAAACTGAAAAAAATCCTTTAAACATTTAGTGTTATATTTTTTTATCTTTCAAATATTTTCCCAATTATTTTCTTCCAAATGAAAAACATTGATACGTTACCTGGTTATTTTTATAGATACATAATAACTCACTTATAAAATATTTTTAAATCCCGAATTTTTTTCATCAACCATCGACAGTTTTGACCGTATACCATATTCAGTAGTACAGGAGATAACTATCGACCACTATCAGTAGCCCACTTCATCAGGTGACCACTCTATAGCACAGCTCGCTTTAAAGCTTCCCTCGTCTAAGCCTCGCCAAATCCCCACTTTGTAATTTCGCGAACTTGTATGAATTTGCTCGAGTTTATGAACATATTTTTAATAGCGATTACTAATAATAACTACCAAAATACACAATTTACACACAAGCGATTAATAAATATTGTAAAGTTAATTGTAAATAAATGATAAATTTGGAGGAATAAATCCAAAAGTTCGAATAACAAAAGCCAAGTATTTATTTGTACTATTGTGATTTGAATAAAATAATTTAATAGTTTCTTATTCATCTTTCAACACTCAACTATCTCATCAATTTCTATATATTAATTACGAGTAGTAAGCTATTTTTGCTCACCAAATAGCCCAAATTATAAATGTAGAGTTCGTTACGATGTGTAAAATTAATGTCAAGTCATTGAAACCGTTCATTTAATTCAATCTTAGATTGACTCAAAAATATATAAAATACTAGTTGCTTGAACAGCATATTTCAATTTTATTATTTTTTATTCGTAAATAAATGATCCGTTTTAATTAAAACGTGCTAAAAGAAGAGTCGAAAAAATATGGTCAAGACCGAAGTTATTTTTTTCATTATTTTACAACATGATTATATGACGGATCGATCGAATTCGTTCACTCAACAAAGCGGTTCTTGAAAATTTAAATGAATTTTTACTTATTTACTATAAATTATACCATGCTATTTATTATAATATTTTACTTCCATAGGTAATTGCAAATCTTAAGCAATGAAAAGATTATATTTTTGCTAAAAATAAATCGAAGTTTGATCATCACACTTTATTTAAAGAGTGTCATCTGTTTATCGATTTTTAAATTCTGATCCATCATTTTTTTTAAGAAACTTACACAAAAAAAAACTAACAGATTTTCATTCCACTATAAGCAATATATAAAAAAAATTATCATCGCCCTTATAAATAATCAAAGACAATAAAAATGATTACGGGTGATGAAAACAATGACAAAAATATCACATATATTTTTGCCGAAGACTTTTAATAATAATTTGAACTAAATCATATGATGTTTGCTTTGCCAGGACTAGAACTGAGTTCCATACGCCAAATGGAACTTGCACGCTTAGATTCCATAATCTACTGAACTCTAATCTTTGTACAATCCCATTTTTCCCAGAAATTACCACATAACATTAAAAATGAATAGTTCAAAGTTCATTTACGCAGACAAAGTTGTCATGTAATGGTTTTTACGTTCGTTGTAAACGTGTGTTAGATAACTTTTACTGCTATTACTTCTGGCTACATATTTGAGCTTTGCAGTATCGAGTGGAGAGCTTTAAGTTCTCGAAGACTTGATAGCTTCGAGTGGACAAACTTGTTGGAACTTTAATAAGAGTAGATTGCAATAATTTTGAAAGTAATTTCAAAGCTTAGTTTGTTATCATAATAATTTTGCTGATACTATAGATTAACTTGAATGTTAAAATGTCAAATGTTCTCGTTTTTTTTTTCTTTTTAACGCACGTATTCACCTATTCATCCCCTTACGTTTTCTTTTGGCAATAAAAATATAAATCATTTTTTTATAAGGAAAATATCGCCTTGGAAACAGTGAGAGCCTTAACATTTTTCGTATGAAGCATTTTAATTGTCAGAAATCGGAGTTATTTACGGTTCTTTTAATATCAATTAGAATTTGTACCCAAGTCTGTAGGAATGAAATTACATGCTCATTAATACTTAATCCGTAGAAAAATGGATTACTTTACTGCAGAATTAGTTTTAATAAAATTAGCAGTAGTTTATTCCCTTTGGCAATTTTCTTTTGAAAAATCTGCTAGTTCACACTCCACCAAGTTAATTACATTAAACAATAATATAAATCTCAACCTGAAGTGGGTATTAAGAAATCATGAGCTCATATAAATATTTATGTGTAATAAACTAGATGTACTGTAAGTGAGAAGTTTTCTTGATACGTTTTCTGCATAATTATCGCGTGAATTTATGCCATCATATTTATTCAAATAACGAACGTTCATAAATTTACTCCGTGAAATAAATCCTCTAGCAAACGTCTCGTTGGATCCATAAATTGTACGCCAATTACCGAACATACCATTTCATAGACTGAAACCTCAGCCAAACACCTACATACTACAAACGTACAAATGTTCTCAAAGTGCTCGATTTTAATGAAAATGTTTGCCAACAAACTATGAACGTAGAAATAATTTCAGGGGTATGAAATCTGGGGCATGAACTACCATAATCGTAGATTAAAAAATAAACATAAACAAAGATTTCCAGGCTTTTCTAGCAAAATCATATTAGTAACCGAACTTCTTTACGAATATATATATAAGGTTTTAATTTACATTTAAAATAGTATCAATTAAGTCGGTTTTATTATTTTTCCCAGATTATCAAAAAAATTATCCGAAATTGTAAAATATTCCTTTTATTCAATATGACTTTATAAAATATAAAATTTTCAGTCAATTATATTGAATGTCATTGTTTAGTCAGCCATAAGAATTTACACAAAATAAAATATTAACGTATGTGTCTGTATAAAGAAACCTATTCATTTGCTACAATTTTGAGGTTTTTTTAATTGCAATATTTTGCCTTAAACATAAACCAATAATATTAGAATATTGGAATTCTTTCGTTGTCTTTTTAAGAATACTCACAAACTAATCGTATAATATATGAATGCTTTTTTTCTAATATTATCCAATATCGTTCATTTATTTACAATTGTTGTTGTAAGTTTATTCTGGAACTCTAGATTTATTGATGTTTATTGACTTCTAAAAGTGATAGGAAACAAATAAACAAATATAAAAAAATAAAATGCGAGGTATTAATTGACGGACGCAGGCATGATTCTGCGTCATGTTCAAGATGCTTGGAACACAAATCAGCAAATTTTAAGGGACATTCAAACCAAGTTAAAAAAATCATAGGTAATTATGTCATCACTATAAAAATAAACCTTTATATTCTCTATGATCAAATTGAATCCTTTGATATTAAATCAATTAAAACTTTCTAATAAATATTGAAACAAATTGTACACATCAAATTATAAGGTTTTAATCCCCGTTGTTTAAAAAAACAGTTAATTAGAGATCAAGTAGTGTGTCAAGATTTTTATAAATATAACATAACTTTAACGATGCGACCAATATTATTTTGCGCACGAGACGCTTAATTCTGAAGCTCTGCCCTGGCACGTGAGAACAACAGTTCTCGTTCCCAACGTATATTATTATACACTAATGTTTTATTTTAAGTTTTGAAGCTTTGAATTAAAATATTATAATAAAATGCTTTTAAATATTTATTAATACTTAAACATTATGTAGTTTTACAGTATAAATTAATATGCAAGTTTGAATTGTTACAACTTTGTACCATTCCACATGTTTTGTCACTAACGACCGGGGTTTCATTTTTCGGCATCTATAGGAATTCTATCACACGGATGCAACGGAACTAACGTTAAATAAACAGTTAGCATCGTCTGTATACCAAAGTTATTAATTACAGGAAAACATTTACCTCAAGACAAGCAGTAAATTACAGCTAAAACAAATTTTAAAATATTAATCTTATAATAATAAAAACAATTGCCTGCGATAATTTAAATTAACCAACCTTGGTATATAGACGATGCTAACTGTTGATTTTACCTCAGTTTTGTTGCATCCGTGTGATATAATGCCTGAAGATGCCGAAAAGCAAAACCCGGGCCGATGGTAACAAAACATATGAAATCGTAAAAATTTTTAACAGTTCAAATTTGATATTGAAATTCTATTGAGCACCTTCAATCGATATCATAAATTAATATGCAAGTAGTTAAATTAAGAAAATAAAAACATTATCTATGTGATTAATCAGTATTTTGATGTTGTCTGGAGAAAGTATAGACTGACACCAGACTGCTCTGGTGTAGATAATGAAAGTCATACTCTTGTTAATAAATTAAGTCTTTAAAACTATTTTTTTCTCGGAGTAAAGTAACGTATGGGACTTAAAGGTCCCTGACTACTCTCTTTCAGATTACATTTCGAAGTTTCTCCGCTAAGCAAAAGTGAGATCGGGTACTCGCGCTAAAGTTAATTTGCCTAATATTTTGTACGCCAGACGTTGATTAAACATGTTGAGTGTGAGCGGTTCTGGAGTAAACTTAATTTGTTGATTTATTTCAACGAATTCTATCAAGTAATAATTGTTTTCATACGCGCGCCATAGAGGGCGCAAATGAATTGGTTCTGAGCCTCGCTACAGAGAACGGCATTATTTGAATTTCTGATTTATTATTTGTTGGTCGTACTTAAGGCTCATTTCGTTTGAGGCGTTTTCATCCGGAATCCACGATTGCTTTTCGATTCATATTGAAAGTTGAACATAGATTGTTTGGTATTTGGAAAGACGTGCGAAAAATTAAAATGCGAATAGAGTGGAAGCTCATTTTTCCATAAAAGTGTCTCTTGGAAATGAGAAAAAAGTTATTTAAGTTAGATAAATTAACTTCATATTTTACAACAATCATAAGATTAATGTTTTTACAATCTAAGATTAATTACCCATTAAGAAATGTGTACGTCTTTATTTATAAAACAATTCATCTTATATCTAACACTATCAAGAAATTTTAAGTTTAAAAACTTACCAATTTGTATTAATCAGCTTTTTTATATTCATAAAAAATAGAAATTACTTTAAAAAATATTTTTTATTTATATTCGATATACATATGTTATTTAAAAAAATATAAAATACAGAAAAATTATCATTACCACATATTACAATATTACAATAAATAGAAACGATTTCGGTCATCACGACCACCATTAATTTAAAAACTAGGAAAATTTCAGGTACCACAGGTGAATTAGACATGCATATAATGGTAATATTATACTATAGCTAGTAATAGTACACACCAGGTGGCAGTACCACCAGGCAAAATTTGCTCAACACTATCGCACGTCATAAGCCAGTGCAATGTGGTGATATGCTATATGGACGGACAGATAGATAAATCAAGACAAAATTTATTCTAAAATAAAAAAAACTACCATAAACTCTTTCATACATAACAAATAGATAAAATTATTGCAAAATTGAGTATTTTTAAGCTTTTAATGACAAGCAATATCTGATAAGTTTAATGGTAGCAATGAAATGCAGTAAGCAGTTACCTGACTTATAAATTGAGCATTTAGTTCTTGATTGATAATACAATAGAAGATACTCTTAAGTTAGAAATGTTCAATAAATCACAAAAACATTGCTTTGCCTATATATTGGTTATTACCTTTGAACGTTAATATGTCGATAATATACTCTAAAAGTTCGAAGTTATTGACAGGCTGTCTGTAAATCAAAAATAATACCATTCTCTTACTACTGTGTTCATTGTTACCCATTATTAATTCGTTAATTAATTACACGAATAAATTAAGTTTACGATGCACGCGTAGTTAATATCGAAATCTTATCAACTCTGATGATATATCCGTGCAAATTCTTCAGCGTTATAGCCGACTTCACCTCCATATGGTGCCAGGAATATCAGTCTACACCGAAAATTTAATTTATATTAGAAATTTGCTTAACTCTATGATTGATGTACGCTGCGAGAACTATGTCTAAATGAAATAGCACCGTAGGCCCGCATAACAAACGAACAATCTGTTTACCGTTTCAAACAAAAGCGATTGTTTTGCTAAGTCGAAACTTTGGCGACTGGATCGCCCACTGTGTTGGTTGCGTTCATAGGGTGAAACGAAAACGTTCCGTAACAAAATATTTATTAGATTGTTTAATTTGCTCAATTGAATACGACTCTTATTTATAAAATGTCAGAGAACATCAAGATTTACCTTAACGTGATATATTTGGATACTTATCTAATCTTTCAAAATTGGGATATGAATGTTTATTAACAAACAAATTGACCACTTTTAAGGTGCTAACTATCGCTTCCTAATACAAATGCATGATATTTTGAATATTAAAAAATCACATTTTTTATACTTATTTCCACAATTTATTTTATGACCAGGATCGGTTTCGTTCACTGCAAGCTGCGTCCGTTAATAATGTTTGCGATGAGCGAAACCAGCCTTGATCAAACAATAATTTGTGGAAATAAGTACTTAAAAATATATTCTGATTATTTAAATAAAATTGACATATAATTAATTGCTCTCTTTAAGTGGTGTTTTTATGATTTTATTGGTCAGATGATGCATTATCACAAACATGCTTGAAAAAAATTTCATTTGTCGGCTAAAAATCATTTAAGTGTATTAACACCATGCTGTCGTGAATATCTGATTTGTCTACGAAAATCGAGTTTTATGATTCCTTTTTTTATATCAAACAAATAATCGATTTATTTACAATATGAAATTGTGTAGAAGACAACAATAGAAAATATGCATTAAATACGAATGTTTCTATTCAATATTTTTTTCTGACGGCTTCTTTTAATTTAATAATGGTTAAAAATATTACAATTTCAAGCATTATGGGACATTATTAACCTTGCAAAAAGTTTATTACCTGCAACTATCCATAAACATAAAAATATTTCGCTTAGGTCGTCTATCAGTTCTGAGAAGAAATACATTATATATAAACAACAAATATTTTTACTGTAGTTATTAGGTAATATATAATTATCTGGACAGTTTTCTGTAGCTCAAATTCTTCGCAATACTCAAAATAAAATATTCTTTGAATGCTTTCACATATATTATGTACAAAAGTTTTTTTAATTGATGTTGTAAAAAAATAAACTAGTGTGTGTGAATATGTTAGTAAGCTATTATCTCTTCAGAAATTATAGCTATTGTCTACTAAGACTTTTTTCTCTTTCATAATTAATAGTTGAACTTCATTTTTTTACTAAAAAAAAATTAAATAAATTTATTTATATTAAGAATAGCACACCCGTTTATTATTGTAAAAAATTGTGATTGCCTCTTATACTGGTTTGGTAATCGGCGTTGTAATGGGAAGCAGAAATATGTATAATTTAACATTATTATAAGTAACAAGTGGCGCTAATCAACATTTTTTTTTTGATTAAATTAATTTAAATCATAAAAAGCAAATAAACTGAAAAGTGAGTAAAAGCTACTCTACTTATAATTATTATAGTATTAATTTATGATTTATTGAGTTTTGTATCATTGTTATTTGTGATGTGTTAATATTCTAAAGTTGTTTCTCTATACTATAGAAAATTTTTCTTTATGGTTCATTTTCCATTCAATTGATGGCCATTAAATATACCCACGTATCGATTTATCTCGTCAATTTGAAACGGTATTCAGCACAACAATTGCGTGACGTATTTAAATCGTTCGGTCTGTTAGTGAAATGAGGGCCGTTGTAACGTGAAAAGCTGACAGCTAAGATTAACAATATACAAGTACAAACTAAACCCATTGTTGAACAAGCAAATGCTATTTACATAATGCGTCTCAGAAAAAATATCTTTTCAACTAACGTATTCCCATACTATGCGATACTGCTGGGTCCTTTGTGTGGTGAAGTATCCGTTGGCTTTTTTATTACAACCGATCGCCATTTTAGTGCCTTGCGTTTTCTTTTTACTTCGACCGAGGAAAAATGAATTTTGGTTTTTTTTTGCTTTTCATGTGACGCTGTGTATTGAATGTGTGCTGATTTTTTTTTACGTAATACATTCTTATATCTTTGTATTGTCATAAAACATAATCTAGTAGAGTATGCTCTATTCAATATTTAATGCTTCTATTACGTCATAGAAATATATTTTTACAGCCATACAATATAACGTTTTTTTGTGTTTTCAAACTACAGCCTGCGGTTGCTATGACCATTCCCACATTTTGATTTATTTATTAGATCAAACATTTGCTATTTTTACGAGTATTGCTTTTTACTATGTTCATTTCCAATCTACTACAGAAGCTTTGAAAACTGATTTTTACTTCGTTACTCGAGCAATATTTTTTAAAAACTGTAATGTTAAAATAATCTTGTCAAAATGCTTTTATTATTGACTTGGGGAAAAAACTGAAAACATCGGATATTCTTCGAAGAAAATACTGATTGAAAGATCAATTTCTGAAAGGTTTTTCGCTTCTCCAACAATGTTAGTCACTCATCAATGAGCCTTCAGTTTTGGATAATCACAGACCGACGATTGGCTTAAACTAGTGATAAATTAACAATTAATTTTAAAATCAATTTATTAAAATTGATAAATAATGTTACCATTTCTGTTAATTTCTTTCATATATAGAATAAAAACGTTCATAGATAGTATATGTTGATCAAATAAATCTCTTTTTTATTCATATGCAAATATTTATCTTTATTTTTTGCTTGGTTTGTTTCTCACTTTTAAAGTTGCTTTCTTTGTTATGATGTTTACAAATTCAAATACGTGTTAAAGATATGTATTTTAAAAAATTAAGGCACTTTCTGTTACGTTTTGATCATTTGATGGTTTTAAAGTAACCTACTGTAAGACTGACAAAAGTTAGTGGCTACCATTTTGTTTTGGCATTTGAAAGGATCATGATTGAAAAAAACTGTGGAAATTTACGTAGCTTGAAAATTTTTAATTTGAAGTTGACATTCCATAAAATGCGTTCAGTTGAGATCTTAAATTAAACAAATAATAATTAATTATCAAAAACTTATTGCATGAAGTGTGTTTTATTACATGAAAATACAATCAAATATCACCATCTACCGTCAGCACAAACAAACATAACGCCAGTCAGAAAAGTGGCGGGAAACACCTTCGAACTTTAACTGTCGCCTGCATCCCGAAGGATCGGACGGGAAAATTGAATCAAATAAACAAAGTGCTTAACAAAATTAATTACAGTAGATTTAAGGTGCACGGTTGTGTTTCGTTCGCCTTGCGCCGACATTTTAAATAGTAACTGAGCGAAGGAGGGAGAGGGAAAAGTGAGAGGTTAATTGATTGCCGTATGAAAGTTTAACACTTTGAAATATGGACCCCGTCGTCTATTTTACCACCCCTCTTTCGACACTGACAATGGCGTACGTATCAAGTTTGATTTTCTTTATTTGCATCTGCATTTTACTAAATATTTGTTTTATAATTTATTATTACAAATTACTACACAAACGAACATTAAATATGTATTTACAGTATTTTTTATAACTTATATGTCTCGATCAATATGATTGTTTCTTTGTACCAAGAATTTTTAGGCAATAAGTAATTAATATGACATAATGAAAGTATCTTTACCTGAAAACTGAAAGTTGCGTTTATCATATATGATATATTGAAATTTTAGTAATTGTTTCGGTATATATTTAACGTCACGCATGCTTTTTTGTATGTTCTCTGCAAGCTCAACAGTTCAAAAAAATATATTTTGATCATCACAATGTATATTTTTTACTAAAGTCTATGCCTACTTCAATATAAAATACACCATTGATTAATGAAATATTTTTTTAGAAGATGTTTGTTCAGTCCCTTAACCGTGCATTTCAGAAATGGAAACCAATTGAATAATTGAGCTAATGTTGCACTTGTAGTAAGCTAATCGTTTCTTGTGTGTCCTCATTATAAGATTTGATGGAGGGTCGTATTTAGAATTATAGCACCAAATATAAAACAAAGGAGTAACACATTTCAAGAAGAATGTCTATGGAAATATTTTTTGTGGAATGTTAAACATGAAGCTAATACTTGTATTACGTAATCCGTGAAATTTTAAAATATGAAGTAATTTTAGTTAAAATAATAGATAGCTTTTATTAAAAGAAGATTTTCAAAAGTAAATTTATAATAAGAAGCAATTCAACATAGAATGTGTAAATTGCTTAATTATAAACTCTTTTTTTGTTCATTTTTAACATTTGTTTTCTTCGGTTATTAAGTAACTTACGATTTTTTTAACACATTTATTGTATACTTTTTAAAATTATTTTCACTAAAAATATCGCAATCAAAAAAAAGGTTTCAAAAACATTTTCCATGGCCGCCACTGTGTATTGGAAAAGGAGTTACGCGACCTTAGGTTCGAGAGAATAAACAGTCTGACTATGATGTCTCCCTGTAATTTGAGTGATGACTTTGAAAGTAAACGGCTATGGGGTTGACCGGGTTCAATGGCGTTAACCAACTCTGAAACAATTGAATTGGTTTGAAAATTTTGGCCCTTTTCATGAATATTCTTTTATTTTAAAAACAAAAGCGAAATCTATGAAACTGTTTCTTTTTAATCAGTATTCCAGCAATTTAACGCCACATTTCAAGTCATTCAAATTCGTTTAGATGTAATAATGATCTCTACTACTTTATAAAACATTGTACAATCATAGAATTAAGCACTAAACTGTCTCTTGACTCTTTATTGCAAAGTTTATTCTAATAAATACATAAAACTTAACAAGCAAATTTTTTTTTTTTGGAAGAGATCGTACTATCTTTATAATATTTTACAGATAAAGATCAAATGTACCTTTGTTTCTTGAATAAAAATTAAAAAATAGAAAGGTAAATAGTGCTCTATTAAACACATTACTTTCTTTCAAATATTTTTGCTGGACTTAATAATGCAAGAAATATTAATATTTAAAATAATGGGATGATTATATTCATAATAATGCACCATTTTGTATTAGCTCGTTTACTCTAATGCATAATAAAAACACCTGTATGTTCCATATTCTTTAACAACATTAAAAAAAATACAAATTTATTCTTTTTACAATTATTTAACAAAACGAACACATCGGCTTGAAGATTAATATACTCTCCTGAAAGGAAAATATAAATTTTCAGCTTCTCGACATAATGAGCTGTATGCATTTTCATTTTAATATAAACGCTAAATTAAATCATGCACATAAACTTGCGTTATAGCTCCCAGCTGTTGCATATATTTTACGCTTTGTATTGATTAATGAAATAATGCTAACTAAACATTTTCAATTTATTAGCTTTGAATATGTAACATAAATCCCCAACATTCCCTATGTTGTATAGCAGACCTATGTGTTAGAAGCTTTGTTCAAAATTATCATTGTTATTTATTTGATATTATAAGATTAAGTAAAGACAAAGATTCGATAGCAGAAAACGAAAAAACAAGAAAGGCATTCTTATATTATATTTATCAGTAATAAAAAAGTTTTTTCTACATACAACAATTTTATTTAATCATCAGGGTGATTTGGCCCATGAAAGCAGTTTTGTCACATGATTTTTTTATTATACTTCCTGAGTGGTTAGGTCAAAAATGAATTTAAATCAAAATTAGTTACAACATTACTTCTTATTATTTATTTCAAAGAATCTTAGAAAAACGTTTTTATTGTAATAAATTTAAATCGATTTACACTAACCTCATTTTTTTTAGCAATATTATTCTTTGGAACTGTTATTAAAGTCGTATTATTATAGTTAAAAATAAATTGTAATTAAATGTTCCATTTGAAAGGTAAAATAATAAAAACTGATTACTTGGTTAATAAATCTTCTATGATAATAAGATGTAAATGTATTTTTATTCCATAAGAATAACGAGCGAAAAATATTTTTTGGATGTAAAAAAAAAGTTATTGGCAGTCACTCAACGGTAAGGTTTACCAGAATATTATCGAAAAAAATCTATTTTAATTTAAGTTCGTACTGATAAATCGGCTTTTTTAAGCTTATCTTTTAAATTTTTTGGTGCTTCGGGTGTTGATCTTCAAAACATACTGTCATTATTTAAAAAAATACATGGATTACCTTTTAAATATGAAGCAACTACCACAAATCTAAATTTGCAATTGCAATCATCATCGATCCTAGTAAAAAAAGAGAATATATTTTATTTGGTTTTGGAGAGATTGTCAACTCTTCTTTCATATGTATGTTATAGATATTATAACGTTTTTTTTTTATTGATTTACTTTTACAGAAATTAACCACCAAGTTTGCTACTATTCAATAAATTATAACACGGTCTAATACCAGCTGTGAAATAAACATTCAACTTTTTTTTTCAAATATTACGTGGAGTATTCATTTTTTATTCGTTTCTTTTTTTCAGAATAATGCCAGTCTGCTGGGTGAGTTTTGCAAAGAAGAGGTGCCAAAACTCTGCGATCACACTTTACTTAGCAACAGTACTAGGTCCACCCGACCGTGTTCACTTCAAGAAAGCTATGTAACTACGGGCCCAGAAATGACAATAGAACAGGTACGTATTTTTTGCAGAATTGTGCAAAACATATTTTCATTTCATAAGAAGAGTTTGGAACATCTAGAACTTCATATTTCAAATATAACTTCACGATTTCTCGAACAGCAGATTTTTAAATAATTCTATTGAAATGATTACGAATGGCAAAGATCTCAGCCGATTATTCTTGCCTTTGCGATTTTATAATTGAAATTAAAAAATTTCACAAACATGTATATATAATACGAATGAATTGTGACATTAAAAACACTGACTTAGTATTACAAAGTTAAAAAACTTCTTTCAACTAAATTTTACATAAACACTCCAGACAAAATATGTAGAAAAGTGATTCAGTGATTTATTATTATTTTTTTTATTTCTACAATACACAAATTAACAAATAAATTTCAACGAAATAATTCAATAACTAATTGGACAATAAAATATCTAGAAATGTTTTTACTCAATAAACATTTTACTGAGAAAAATGTATACGCAAAAAAGTATCGAAACGTATTTCAATGGTACCATTAGGCAGTAACGTTTTTTTATAACAACAGACATTACGTTAATTACAGCTTCCTCAACACTCTGTTTTTCGCGACATAATTAACTTCTTCCGACTAATGTTGTTTTTGTCTTTTTATTTCAGGTTTTAAGACAAGGCTCGGCACTCTATCCGATCGTCTTTTTGATTCGCTACGAATTCGTCGATATAAGCCAGCAGGGGCAACCCATTCGAGGCTCAAACAGCCTATGTGATCGGCTATTTAGATCGACTCCCGGATCGCAAAGCTCGTCGGGACGATTCCAATCACCTAAAAGCATATTTTTCTACGGCCGGGGTGGATCGCAGAATATGAGTTGCATATTACGATTTGAAGCTGGAATAGGTGAAAGAATTAAGCTCACATTTACAAAAACTTCGTTCGGAAAAAAAGAATGCTATTCACATAAAGATACAAAAACTGGAAGGTGGAAATGCGACAGAACATATGCAGCCAAAACTTTTAATGACATAAAATCGTTAGGTTTTGCTGAATTAAAAATCACTGAATATCCATGGCCAGGTATTGCATTGCCGCGTGATTGTATTTGTTCAAATATGACAGAAACGTTTACAATCAACACGCTTACGGCAGCTGTTGTTGAAGTTAATTTAACAGTTACAATGATGAATATAACAGAAGATTTTAATGACTTTGGTTTCGAAGGCGAGTACCAATTTATATCAGCAAATTCAGCAGAAGATAACGTATGCTCTACAGCATGGAATGAAAGAAGGTTGCGTGGATCAAGTGGAGAGATAACTCTTAAAAATCCTAATCTTTCCGACACTCCATCATCAGAAGTTATATCTGATAAAAACGTAATATCTGAGAGCGTTCGAACTGACGATCCTACAATCGACAATTGCGTACATCAGCCGTGGATGATTGAACCGAGTGATGCAAATTTTAATTATTTATACGTCAAAGTGAAAGGTTTTGAAATAAATCAAATATCCGCTTCTGTTTGTCCTACTTCCAACAGGATATTGATCTATTACGCCATGGACACAAATTCTCCTAAGGAAATTTGTCCAGTTGCGAGTGCAGGATACGACAAGACCAACTTTGACGTGCAAACAGTGGAGTTGTTTTCCAAGGGTTGGAAGTTGAGTGGTGACCAATCGGATTCGGAACTTATATTGGAACCCAACTCGAGAAGTTTCGTCGTGGAGTTTGCGCAAAGAGAGGTCGGCAAGTACGCTGTTAAGTGGATTGAGGTTTCAAAGAGGCCAGCAATTGCCGGGTCCAGTTCTTCATTTGTTTCATCGATGTCAGCCACTCCTAATATGATTGTTGATTGTCCAAACAGGTAATTGTCTTCACTATCTTCTTAACAGTTTAAATGAACTTTACACTCGGGTCGTTATTTTATTTAATTAAAAATTCTTAATTGAAGCGCGATACAATATTTTATCAAAAGAGTTATATTTTTTTTAAATATCATTTTGCCAACGTTAATAAGTTTAATTTATGATATCGACTGAAGGCACTTGATGGAATTTCAATATCAAATTTGAATTGTTACAACCTTGTACGATTCCACATGTTTTGTCACCAACGACCCGGATTTCGCCTTTTTGCATCTTCAGGCATTCTATCACACGGATGCAACAGAACTGACAGTTCTGTCATCAAATAATGTGTGAAAAAACATGGAATCGTACAAAGTTGTAGCAATTCAAAAAAATTAACAAGATTAGTTTTAATCAATACAAAAATTATTACGAAATTGGTTTCAACATTGGCGATTAAAAAGCGTATTTTTTTTAAATTTAAACTAAGTAATATGATATTTTTTTTATAAAAAAACGAGTAGAACAAGTTTATTTTCTAATATGTATTATTTAAAAAAATGCTGCATTGATTTATTAAGGCGAACACAATAATATATTACTTGAAGGTCGTTATATAATTTATGACGTTGAAAGGTCGAAACAGGACTCGTGAAGCAAAACGGAGGTCTGAAATATTAGCCGCTGAACTATTTTGCTAAGCGTACTGAAATAATACATTTTTTAGGGTTAAAAAAGAAAAAAAACTAAAATAACTAATGTAATACTTAGAAACTAGACCGTCGGCAAACTTATGAAAGTATTTATATTGTTTGAAACTGAGCAATTTCGTCTTTGTAAATTAGCCCTCAAAACATATTCGTTCACATAAGTCGTCCTACCCTAGCAAAAGCTCTTAAATTAATCTTTTTTTCCTTGGAGGGAGGCAGCTTTCTGTGGCCTTGGATCAGGAAAAAAAGGCTGCGAGCTAGAGATTGCCAACAAGTGGATTTTGGCGACAACACAAAATATAAGCTTTATATCAAATTTATAGAGCTTTCATTATTATTTTTCCCAACACACCGAATTGTTTGCTGGACAACGTGCTTGGATAACAAAAAGATTTTCCCTTTGTGATTAATCAGTCAAGTAAATTTTTCTGATACCATTGAATTAGTTGAATGAATATCGAAATTACTGCTTCCCAAAAAAGAAATGCTATTATCCAACAAAACATAAATAATTAATCAATCGGATCAAAGGCGTGAAATGAATATTTTTCGAACAAAAGAATACGCTTCGAATATATCAACAATAAAAAAGATTTTATATTCTACAATATTCCATCATTTTCTACACCAATGTCAATTACGATAGCGTTAAAGTTATTTCATTAGCTTTAAAGCCGCAATATTAAAATCAAAAGATTCAATGCAAGTTATCTAAGAAAAACACTATTACACTCTACTAAAATGGCCAATGAATATATTAATGCACATCGCTCTTTTTAAAGAATGAATATATTATCAAAGCTTTTAATACCAGGATATGTAGTAAGTAAATAACACTGGATGAAAATCAGCTCCACTTTACATCTCTTCTAAGTGAATAATCAAAAAAAATGACATGATAAAAGTGCTTGTATTTCGATTTTCAGCGATAAGTATAAACTCTCTTGTATGACGCAATACGTTTTATTTTAACATACTTAGTACGGCATCGGATACAAATTTCTTCACAATAAATTTTTAACCATTCATGGAACGTTCCACAGAGTATATTCCAATTGGTTGCGATGTTATATTCGAATCGAAACATTATATAACCTTTTTATTTATAGTTTTTTCATTCCTTAGAATTTCTTCTCTTTTTTTTATTTTATATGACCTTACAAATTAATTAGGGGTTAATTTTAAAAATAATTAAATCTATCAATTAACATGTTATTACCAGCACTTTTTGGCATAATTCATAAATTGTTTTTTATTACTGAATATACATAATTATTAAATTATACATTTTCTCTCAGACATTTATAAACTCAAAGTTTTCTCAGTAATATTTCAAACGATTTTTTTTTAATTATTTTAAATTTCATCAGAACGTTTTTAAAAATAAAAATTGTTTTACTAAATACAAATAGCAATCATACTTAAACAAACTTTGTGGATATATCGATTTTTATAACTATATTTGATATCCGAAATACCGACGACACTATATTTATGCTGCCTCAATAATAATATAAGTCTAAAATTTGGCTGACAGACGTCACTGTATTCGTTAGCTGCTTTAAGAAATTTTGAATTTTATTTAATCTTTTATTTTTATTTGTTTCAAATCCATCTAACACGACATAAGCACACCTTCTTGATTGGTTATCATTTATAAAACTTATATTTTACTCAGCTTTTCCATAACTGAATTATAATTGCTTAATATTGAATATGTAAATTGTAAATAAACTTTTTCTAAAACATTTGAAACATTTAGAGGGTAGATGATTGGCGTGATTAGAGATTCCACCCAATAAACCTTCTTTTACAAAATGTAAATGATTTGATAGGCTCCCGAGCTCTTTTCGGTTATGGATAATAGAAACCATAAAAAATGTAAATATACAGTTTGCTTGGTCGATTTTTTAACGACATAAATAATTACTAAAAATTCATTAAAAATAGGGGTAATTTTAAAATCAGTAAACCTAAAGTAGTTCCATATTCATTTTCCAAACGTATTCAAAGTCACCAACAGGTAATTTTATATTTTCCAAAGTCATCGAGACAGAAAAATCTAAAATATGACATATTTATATTTTTTATAGTAAACATTTAACGCTATATTCGAATAATTATTTATTTTATTGTTTTGACCAGAACGAGTTAAGCTTACATAAATGATTTTTTTTGTTTTTTTGTATAAATTTTAAGAAAATTTTGTTTCGGATCTGTCCAAAAGTATAAAAAGCTACTAACATTTTTACAATAATTGAAATTAAAATTTAAAAAATAAAAATTAAAAACATACGTTGATTTTTTACAATTATCTTATAAATACATAAATTTCATGCGACTAAATAGCGAAGTTCGTATTAAGCTATGCTTCAGATTCTGCATTTGGGATCTATAAGATTTAACCAATTGACCAATAAATAACGTTACGTAATCCACAACAAAATCATTCACCAGCAATATATAATAAAATAATATTCTCCGATGAAATATTAGACAGAAGACTAAACCGACAATCAGCCTTCGTTTATATGCGTTAAAGATTTTTTATCAAAAGAATTCTTATTTATTCAAAATGAAATTTCACTCGTGAAGTACAACATTTGTTGTTGTTTAAATTTATTTTTCTTTGTTTAATATACAAAAAGGCGTTCTTTATTGAGAAAATAACATCAAGCGAAAAGACTTTTTTCCAATAATCACCATCAAAACGAAATTAAAAACCAGTTTAGGCAAATGCAGTAAGTGAGCCGCCCCTGTTTCTTCCAAAGTCGTTACGAAGCACCGACGCCGAGCGCCGTTTACAGCGGAGCGGCATTATGTTACTTTTCGTCGGAGCCGCCCTTAACGAACGGGGTATCCGTTACCGAGAAAAACAGATTGATGGCAAAATGATGGCCAAATGCGCCTTCTGCATGAAAAGCGCAAAGTTTCGCCTTCAAAATATTTAAACCGTAACGCATCATTATATATGATTTATATTCGTTTTTCTGGAGAAATGAATCGTTCATTTTGGCCGCAATTTTGTCTCAGAACGCAATATTTTTATAATATTTTTTTTCACTGTAAAAATAAATAGACAAATATTTGACATTAAAAAAATCCATAGATTACTTTAACCACTACTGCCATCATTTTTTAAATATCATTTAATTAAATGTATTATTGTATAAAAAGTATTATTATAAAAAAAAATTGTAGAACTAAAATAAATTGCTATTTTGTCACCGTGTTATAAGAGATATCTACCGAGTAAATGCCAATTCAATCGATAAAATTCATTACTCTATTTTTCATGATATTTTATATTGCATTTTTCATATCTACCCATGTATGTCTTTTCTCAAAAAATCGAGCTTATAACAAAGATATTCTTGATATCAAGTCATTTCAATTCTAATTAATATTTAGTATTTCCGAACTAATATTATCATTAACCGAATAAAAATCTCAAATATCAACGTTCAATAAAGTATTTATGACATTCAAATCATAATAAATAACTAAGTATTTTGAAACAGTTAAAACCATAAAACACGTATAAATTGAAGACCAACAATATTTTTAGAGAGTAGAGTAGAGCCTAATAGTAAATCTAAAACACATTAAATCTTCACGAAACACTTTCTCAATAATAAGATCGATTTAAGATAAAATAGTTCTGACGAAGACGTGAGCCGAAACAGCTTTCAACTACATCGTATAAAATTTTGTAGAACTAAAATACATTACTGTTTTTTCACCGCTTTATAATGGAATTCTACCAAGTAAATGACAATTCAGTCAATTAAATAGTGCAGTAAAAAAATAATATTTATAAGTGTCGCTTCTGAAACTTTTTCCATACGTAAAGGTCTGTAGCAAAATAATTATTGTTTGGTAGAAAATAAAAATCATTTTTTCTAATGCTTTCTTAAAGTACGAACTGAAAATTTTGAAAATGGAAGACTAAGAATTCATTCAGAATTAGATTATTTAAATTAACACTACAAAAAGTCATGATTTAAGATGAGGTGCATTTTCAAAAATAACTTTAAAAATGTACCATTTTTTTCATAAACGAAATGCATTACTGTAACAGTGTTTTTTGTACACTCTGCATCATACAGCATATTTCGTTTGTAAAATATATACGCTCATTTTTTGGTTTGCAATTCTCGCTCACAGATAAATAATGCAAAATAATAACAACACGACTGACTCTCAGGGCTTTGTGCAAAACTAAAATGTATAAAAAAATCTGCAACCCAATTCATAAAAAATAGACAACAGACTCGCATCTTGCGTACACATCGCTACCACGATTGTCTTTCCTGATTTTTTTTTTATTCTACAGAGTTATTCAAAAACTACAGCGATATTTTAAAGGCGATTTTATTTTTGAAATATTTTGATACGTCTTATGTGAAAACAGTGATGGTAGAGTTCTAACTTGATTTAGTTTGCTGTAAAATACATATAAATTTTTACATTTCACATTTGAATTTTGAATAAAAGTATTTTTTTAATTGCAATGTAATAGAAAATTGAATTTTTGTACACGAACAATGAATGAATATTTTAAAAATAATATAGTTCTTTATTTCGTAGCATAAATATGATACCCTTACAAAACTACCGGAATTTTGATATCCATTATGGAAAAAACATTAATTTGGTCTCAATATTGTCACATAAAACCGACTCTGCAATAAAATTTATTTATAAAAATATTTCTCAATCATATAAAACCCTATTTGCCGTGAAAAAAGTATTCAAATCACCGTCACGTAAAAGATAAAATGGAAAAAATGTTCTTTTATGTATTATATTTCTTGATAGAATATTTGTCAATTACTTATCTGATATTAATGCAGAATAATTGCGATAAAGTACGCATGCGTATTACAACAAAGATATAGTCAACAACTTGGTTTTCAGTAGTACTCCCAAAACACTAAAAGTTAAAAAAAAACACCTTGTTATAAAATATTATCTGTTATTGCTTTAATACAAACATGAAAAATTTTCAATGTTCTTAACCATATTTAAAAAATAAGATTTTCCCCTTTAACACTACCACAATATAAATTTTAGAAATTACTTACTGTCTTGACCATATTTTATGCTTTCATATCTGCCCAGCAAAGAAATATTAAGTTTTTATTTTGTGTTCATCGTTTTTAATTGCTATATAAGACTTTCATATGAAGAATAATAAATAATATCCAAGGCAAGCCCATACTAAAAAATTTTAAAGTTTTGAAAAATTTGATAGCCATTCTGTATAGGCGTTGCTTATTTGTATGCGCAGGTCAATATTGATGGCCGAAACAAAAAATAAAAAACCCATCAAAGGCAGATGCCTTGGCAGAGATTTGAATCAATTCCGTTGTGTTTTCCCATTTTCTTGTGCCCACAAGCGTATTGCTTTACGATAAAGTACGCTTCAAAAACACCTGCGATTGTTATTGGGAAATAAATTTATTATTCGACCGGTATTTCTGCTGCTTGAGCTTTTTAAGCATTGATATATCGTTGAAAATGCTTTTTGTTTACTTAAAAAATACGACCGTAATAGTCTTCGAGCATACATAGATACTCAATTCTATAAAAGTATTTTAAAAGCTATAATATAATATTCTTTCATTTGAATATGAAGAAGGATTTATTTGCAAACTTATGTTAAGCATGATAGCTATTAAATATATATATAGAAATAGTTACCCTTAATATGGAAATGAATCTGTTTTAAGTCTTAATAAATGCTACCCAATATTCTAGACTAACTGGAATTTTTAAGTCTAAGTACACATCATCATACGAAAAAGGTTTTGTTTTTAAATAAAATAAGTCTTGGTACAAAAGTGTACGCAGGCAGGATAAAAAATATCTGTTGCCATATATATAATTCTAAGCGTCATTCTATGTTCATCAAATCATCATTTTGTATGTAAAAAACTATATATTGGTAGTTTCGAATCATCAAAATTGCATCATCATACATCACAAAATAACGTCTTAGGTTCGTGCTTCCTAAGCTTGGAGCCGCAAAAAGTTTTATTTTTAACATGCTTTTATTGAGGGGGACCGTGACATGTAATTTTTAGAGAAGTACTGATCTAGTTCACCTATATTGTTAACATCATAGACCATTTTATTATTTGAACCACACAAAGGAACATTTTTTTAATTATGAAGAAGAGGATGTGTTGTGTGCCTTTTCTGCACAGCTATATATAGATAAGCGAATGTTAGTTTAAGCATAGTTCAGCCGAAATAGCTATCAACTATATTTGTTTAAAATAATTTTGTAGAACTTAAATACATTGCTATTTTTTCACCGTGTTATAATGGAGTTCTACCAAGTGGATGCCAATTCAATCAATAAACAAGAAATACATAACAATTAAAAAGACTAATATGTCGGAGATTTAGGTATCTCAACGCCCACTTGGCATATAATATGCAATAAAAAGGATAAAAAAACAATTGAAATATATATTTACGAAAAAGTATTCCTACTATCTTTCAGCTAAGTTAATTTAAAAAATAATTATCTTTTGGACCTAATACAGCTATGCACCGTCACACTAAAAGCAAAACATCATTATGGTGAAGCATTAACTACCTTTGCTGCAAAATTATTATTTGCAGAAATCTTGAATCAAAATGTGTTTTTTTTTACATAAATAACTAAACCTTTTTTATCACTTACATATGGGCCAATAATACGATCATTGGGGGTTAAAAAGTCCATTGTTATGTTGACCGAGGTTAAAATATTAATTTTTAATATTTCCCAGAGTACTTATGAATATTTTATAAACCTTGCTCAGAATACAATATACCATATCGCCATCAGTATGTTAAAATAAATACGCTTTAAGGTTTCAACAGTAAATTACGTGTTAAAAATATATAATACATGTATAAATAAATAATTTATTGCTTACTATATAAGCCGCATTTGTATCAGTCCTGATCATTGTATTGAAAATTTGAATAATCACAAAAACTTATTATACAAATATGTAAGTATGTAAATTCACAAAAAAAAAATACATAAATAACAGCGTTTTCGAGTAGTAAATTGAATTCTAATCGCATAAATAATATGAATTTATAAGATGGACAAGTTAGCCTAAGAATTATTTATTTGAATGAAATTGCCTACTTAAAAGGTTTCTCCTATTGGAATATTTATTAATCAAAAATAAAATATTCATAGACGAACCACATGGTCTCTACGCGGTACATTTTTCATTTGAAGTGAAGTTCAATCAAAGCTTAAATCCTCCCTTAGCAATCATTTCAGAATTGGGGCTTAATCTTTAATATCAGTGCCGTTAAAAAAGGTACAAAATCTCTCGCCGCGTAAACATATTTTTTCGCGATGTATTTACCGCAATTTTGTTAAACTTATTTTTCTTTGGAATTATATAGTCATTAAAAGCTCTATCCACAGACCAAAATGCTTAAACGTCGTATAGAAACAGGCTTTTATTTTATTATAAATTTTTGATGGAATATACTCAATAAAACTTTTTATAATTTACAGCATACCTTTATTTCACCTTTATATCTGATTTGATCATAAATTATTCTTACTCTCAAATCTCAAAAAAAATGTATCCAAAGGTTTGATAAAAAGTAACATATTGCTTTACTCTTTACTGATGTTTTAGGGAGTCTTTTTTACTGACCTTATAATATTCAAATAAAATGTAGACTTCGATTCATCTATCATCTTTGTTTAATTTTTTAAGTATTTTGAAAATTTTAAAAATGAAAATTAGAAGAAAAAGTTTATTGAGGATTGTAAGATGAATGTAAATCGTACAAAAAAATCAACAAAAGTAATAAATATAATTTAATACAACATAACTTTGACCCTCAACACAGCGGATGTCAATAATGCCGTTTTAACTACGCCACTGTGTCGACCAATGCGAAGTTAGTAACAGAACGTTTATTATACTTACTTAGCACATACTTGAAAGGCGTTTCTCTTCGAGAAGAGTAAGAAAGCAATCAAGTTTTATTTCTCTGAGACCATCCGGCGTCCCACATCAATTAATTTCGCGTTTCAGCCACCCCTACCCCATCTTTTACTCACCGGCACTGATTCTTTCATATCAGACTTGTTCTATCTAAGATATTGTAAACCACAGAACCAAACAGAAATATACAGTATTAACATATAGATACTAAAAGTAAAAATTACATATTATATACAAAGCTACAGTAAAAAGCTTAATTTCAAGCAACATTGCGTCGATAAAAGGAAGTATTCTCCACTTAAAATTTATTTTTTCTTTTGAATATATATTATTTTGCATAAATCAATGACTTTTATGCTTAAAAAAATTATTTGAAGGTATGAAACGCAAAATGTCTATCAATCAAATAAATATTTTCGTTGTATTTCACAAAATATATAAATATAAATACCTATAAAGGTATTATTCTTCTTGGCGTCACTACAATAAAACGATTTTCATAAATTTATGATATCGACTAAAGGTGCTTAATGGAATTTCAATATCAAATTTGAATTGTTACAACTTTGTACGATTCCATGTGTTTTGTCAGTTCTGTTGCATCCGTGTGATAGACTGCCTGAATATGCCGAAAGGCGAAACTCGGGTCGTTAGTGACAAAACATGTGGAATCGAACAAAGTTGTAACAATTCAAATTTGACTTTCACAAAGTTGAAAAATATTTTTTCGGTCATATATATCTTTTGACTTAATGACAATTTTTTGCAAATAGTGCTTAATTTCTCTGCCAAAATTATGTAAGTATCGGCTTAAAAAAATATTCAAATTTAAATTATATTCAGGTGTGACTTATCCCTCTCGCCTAAGCTAATCATTATTGGTTTATTGAAAATACTTATTTATGATCTATTCAATTTAGAATGCAAATGGCATGTATGTTCAAATCAATGTTGAAAATATCAAATTATATCGGACATCTGGTGTTGATAAGTAGTGTATGTGAAAATATTTTTTTCTTTTCAACAAATTGTAATTTTGAAATTTTTTTTTTTAACAGAAAATTCTTATCAATCCATATTCAAATCTGTATTATATATAACTTAAAATCAACATTTGATAATAAATAAATTTTTATGTTGTCACTTGTTGGGAAATAAGTATAAGAAATAGTGGTTTGATTATAATCCAGTAAGAAAGTTTCTGTAAAACAATATTATTTTCAATAAGAGCACATACCGACGGCAATCGTGAGCTCGTCAGTGGCCGAAAAATTGTTTTTGAATAATTTTATTTCCACGGAAAATATTTTACCGTGAGAGTTGGGCATCATTAGTGGCATTTTCTTTGATGCAAAAAAATGTCGTGAAAGCGAACGATTTTTTCCCTACAAAACAGGCAATGATTACTCTTTTCCCGTGTATTAGAAATGTGCCAGTTTGCTGCTTTAGTGAAGTTAATGCTCTAAAAAACCAGTATTTTTTCGTCAAAAATATAACATTAATGAACGAATATTTTTTAATGTACCACTTGCACCATTGTCACGCGTGCAATGTATTGTGGTACACTGTTGATCTAATCAAAATATTTAAAAAAAATACAATTCAATAAATTAAATTTCATTGATGGTATCATGAAATTTACAATAGCTTAGAGACATACTGAAATTTTTGAAACGAAACGTAATTTGGTTATAAATTATTCTTTCAGACTATACTTAGAAAATCTTCAGGATTGTTACAACACAGTTTTGTGTTTCTAAGTCTTACCATCATAAATTCGCTTTTCATGTGTTATCTGTCAGTTCTTGATGGAAAGGCATGATATTTAAAATAATTAATACACATTTTTAGTACTCATTTCCATAATATATTTTTTGATCAGGACCGGTTTATCAACTGATAATGCTATCGATGAGCGAAACCGGCCCTGATCAAAAAATATAATGTGATAATTTGTACTAAAAAAAATTTTTTTTATTATTTTAATCATCACAAATCTGACAACATAAATTTCTAGATTCACTAATTTCACAGA
The DNA here is from genome assembly GCA_028555115.1 of Himalopsyche japonica. NCBI lineage: Eukaryota > Metazoa > Arthropoda > Insecta > Trichoptera > Rhyacophilidae > Himalopsyche > Himalopsyche japonica. Next base: position 225,524 of record JAHFWJ010000101.1, read on the forward strand.
AGGCTTAAGCAAAAGTGTATTAATGAAAAAATATTAGCAGAAAATTTTTAAAAACGACATTACGAAAATAAATCCAATAATCGTATTTCAAATTGGACAACCGTACTTTTATGAATTCAAAACGCTTTCCTTGAACGTGTATGTATGTTTGTATGTAAAGTGTTGAATTCTTATCGCACGCTTAGAAATCATTTTTAAAAATCTCTCGACAACACTAATTAATTTAAATTCTTTCCCATTCCAAATTCTAATCTTTTAGTAGTACTACTTCAATGGTATTGCCATTACACTTAATTTCGGTCACTTAATTTCAAACACAGGAATCAGAAATCTACACTTTAGTTTTGAAACAGTCGCGCTAATGTGATATCAATTCAATTATGTTACTTACACTCTGTGAAATACTAAACGAATTTTGATGATTTTGAGTTATCAATATGCTCAACTTAATTATAATGAACTCTTTAAGCTAATAACACTCCGAATTCTTAATGATATTGAGATAACATTGACTATCTGTATAAGGAATGGTACTAATTAGCAATTTGTGAACGATTTCTGTGTAGTTTTGTCTACGATTACGTTAATATGTATAACTGACTTAAGTGTCTGAGCATATAATGCCTGTCTTTGCCTGGTATTTTGCAGATATTCCATAAATGATTTCAGTATCCATAGAACAAATGAAATATTACAACAATTTGAAATTTTATATTTGACAGTATTGATATACAACAGTTTGAATCTCAAGGAACTTTTCTCCTACATATTTCTTTTGATATTAAATTCTAATATAACTTGATTTTTATTTCATTTTTGTAACTTTTCTTTCAAAGTTATTGTCTTTTTAGGAAATTGGATTTTTTTTACTTCCTCGTAACCATAATTTTATAAACATAACAAAAATACTTATTCTTAAGATTTAAATCAATGTTTATACGATTACTTTTTGGCATTAAAAAAACTCGCCAATTCATTTTTCGTTAACATTTTATTTGAATCTGCAGAAATAAAGTAAGTAGATTGCCAAATAAAATTTTTTTTGAAAGCTAAAATAAAAACGAATATTTGAGGAGGCATAAAAATCCGGGTGAAATTATTCGCAAACGAGTGGGTCATAAAACCCCGAAGCAGATTTTTATTTTAAATTATCTAATGGTTTCCGGTCGCCCTATCGTACTCAAGAATAACTAAAATATCTCTTTTAATTTCATTCGCTTTTTTACAATCATTTTTAATACAGTTTTGAATACTTTTTAATTGAACAACGAAAAACCGCGCTGCGACCACGGGCGGTAAAATTTACAATAAACAAAATAGCTATAAATAAAAATTCTGAGCAATACAACTTTTAACATTAATCCTGGCAACAATAAAATCGAGTAATACACAATTGTATATTGTTATTAAAAACAAATTAATACACAAGGCCGAAGCGGAATTCGCAAAACTTCCTGCGGTTTTTATATAATTCACTTCGCATGAGTATTTCAACCAGATTCAAAGAATATAAGTGTAAATTCATCCAAATAAAAATATTTTTTTTCGTTATGCGTACTACGTATCAAAAGTATCACACAGCAAACCGTTTTTATTTTATGATAAAAATACTAGTTTTGATACTCTCAAGCAATGAATGACTACTACCCATAAACATGACAATTCTTTTAATTATTTAACCAACATTAGATCGATCATAAACGCTTATTTCAAAATTTTAAGGTAGCTCACGTAATTTACGCATGAAATATCAATAAAACATTAACGTTTTCACTCTCACGATTAAATAATTTGTCCGTAAATGTTTTTTCATAAATCCGTATATAAAATCATTAGTAGGCACGTTCAATATTTACTATGATTTTTTTACTTTAACATCTTTCAAACAACTGCTTAACTATGATTTGTGTTAGTCTTTCTAATAACATCACACATCCACCAAGTAAACACCAATTCAAAAAAAAAAATTGTAATATTATTGCATCATCTTCTATGACAACGTAAGTAAAAATGTACATACCTCTACATTTATCACATATCTGGAGCGATAATGCTTTAAGTACATTTCTGTTACTTGTTTTTAAGTTATGATAATATTGATAAATGATGCTTCACCCATAACTTTAATATGGTCTGGACTCATTTGAGAGTTTCTTTTATTTTCATTGCATAAAAAAGGATTTCCGTGATTGGTTTAGACCTCTAGGTATTTTCTGTTGCTGGATGAAACCTACACAAGTTCCATGCTTTTGGACTGTTTTCAAATAAACGCAAATAGCAACATTGAATCAATAACCAAAGCTCAGTTTAAGCATGTTTTATTGAGAAAAAATGCAACTTTTTAACTTTTTTTTAAATTTTTTACTACTTAATTCAATTCAAGTTCAATTTTAAATTTTTTTTTAATTTTTAGACCCTTATCTTATTTTATGTATTAATTATAAATTCCCAACACTAAAACAATTAAAATAGTTCCGAAACTATAAACTTAATCGACTTAATATTAATTTATAGATGTATAAAATATATCAGTTATGTCAGTGGATCTGTAGGAAAAACGAGCAGTTTCTTAATATTACTGGCAAAATTAGGCAAATAATCTATTTCATTTCGATAACGGTGGCCACTGATTTATTTCCTTGTAATGATTATATAATATAAAAATATTTCAATCGATTTTTAAAATTGAATCCACACAAGTACGTTTAATATTTTTTATGTTTACTTTCAATCATCCTATTCAGTAAACGAACGATCGGCCTATTATGACATCTATAAACCCACTTATTTACACTCGACATCTTAACCTTTCCAGGAGTATGGGCGCAATTTTTTCGTAAAGGAGTATGGACGTACTTGTCATCTATGTCAACAATTATTGTGATAATATATTCAAGGGCTATGCGTTAATAGTTTGTGATCCCTGGATTATTTAACTGGTTTTATTACGATAAAACCCTAAAAACGGGTAAAAAAAAATCACAGCACGGGTAAAATAAATTTGTTACTCCTAGAAAAGATAAAAAAGAATTTCTTTATTTTTCTTATATTATAAGATAGATAACATTATAATTTTCTATATATAGTGAATATTCTTTTCGTTGAAAATATTATGAACTCATTTTTTTTGGCTTAAAAAGATAATATGAGATTGTTTTTTTTTTTTACATCGTTCATTGATTAATTGCTGCCCCGCCAGGAACAACCGCTTTGGCAAGCACTAGTATCCACTCTCATCTTATTTCCCCTACAAAAACCAAAAAGGACTAACCTAACGAAGGCTCTGCCGCCGAAAAATACTGATCGCAATTAAGGCTAAGAGTGGTTTGGTAGAAAGGGGCATCAGGGAAAATGCTATATTTTATTTCGCATTGGTGAAAAGTGTCGCGCGGGGCCATTAAGTTGATGAGTTTATTTCAGTTCGGCGCCCTCTTAGTACTTTGTGAAAACTTGCCGGCAATCAGTGAAATAGGGTGAATTAAAAAAAAACATCGCGCCATAAGTCCGGCCCTGACAGAACCGTACTATTTCTTAATAAGTATTTTCAGTAAAAAAACGCATTAGCTTATGGCATATTTTTTTACAGCGAGCGTCACAATGAGCACATTTAAATTATAAAGACGTGTTTTATATTTCAGGTTACGACAGGGAAAGTAACAGTCATTAATAAATTATTTTGCATACAATCTTTATTTATAGATTCCACAAGTCATATAATGTTGAAACAGCTTTGACGATATTTCAGTATGGCACTTTTATCAGTTTCTAATTAATCATACAATATCATCTCCATATGTCATATGATTATTGAATCATTATCTTCAAATTCGTTTAATGCAGCTGATTCTGCACGGATATTCAAATATTATAGAAAATAGCGTCACATATATCAATTTTGATTCATACATATTAACGCATTGTAAACTCACGCTCAATTTGTTTTGCTTACTACATTATTTTTTTATAAACAAAAAGTTTTTTTTCATAAAATCTAAACCTTAATTCGTTATAGTCTATACACTTTCTAAAATTTAATTTTTACATTTTTAATTAACTCCAATCATAATATATACTTAATCTTTTTCAGTCTTATTTAAACGAATCTTTCTGAATATATTCTATTAATTCGACGGTGTATTTGTTTTATTTTTTTAACGTGTGTTTGTGTTTTATTTTCTTGAAAAATCATCTTCGTATAAAATTCATTGTAAAAAATATTTTTTATTGACGTTTAAAAACATTAAGTCAGTAAATTATATTTTTATATTTTTTTTTGTAATAAAACCAGCGATATTATTGCCAACTAGGTAAACTGTATATTTTTAATGAAATATCCTAATTTAATTTGTTTTCTTTTCACAGATGTCCAGAGCTGAACGCATGTATATCTGCTACACTCTGGTGTGATGGTGTGAGACATTGTCCTTCAGGATTTGATGAAGAAGACTCTAACTGCTCATTTCACTTCGGAATACCATTTCTATACATTGTGATAGGCGCCGGAGCTTTTTTGATACTCATCATTCCAATAATATTCACATTCTGTATCCGATTCTGCCAACATAGAAACAAGGAAAAAAAGAAGATAAAAGCGCAATTAGAAGCCAACTCGACAACAAATAACCATTTGCACGTGAATCATATGCACAGCAATGGTACTGGACTTGGACGATATCAAATCCCACCGACAGAGGGATACGTTCCTAGTGACCCAGGGTATGGCACTGCTCAAAAGTATGCAACAATTGATAAATATTCAATGGGTTCGAAGTATTCAACAGCTGAAAGGTACGGCCTTAATGACGCGAGGTTTAATTCCACTGATAGATACGATCCACGCACTGACGAGCGGTATATGAAAGATCCTACAGAAACCAGATACGGGGGTACGCTAGGCAGATACAGTACCCATCATTCTAATGCAATGGGCTCAAGGTATGGCAGTTCAAAGGGGGTCTACGTTCCCTCTACAGAAGACATGTTCGTTGAAGGCAAGGACAGCTTTTGTTGACAGGAGCTTGAACTCGTTGAGACCACGGTTTAACGCGAATCGTTAAGTTAGTATGTTTGTTCTAATTCGTGTGTTATGATTTACGATAAGAGGGTTTGACAACGATCCTAAAACAGTGGTATAATAATAATTAATGTTTTATAATTGTTCTATTATTATAACCCATTTTTGTTACTGCTAACTGCAAAAGTAAATCGAAATATAAACAACCTGATGTTATGAAAATTTTACCGAATGAATGAACGACATAATTCAATATATTATTTATTTGTGCTGTATACGGCGGATACGCACAATAATAACGTTCACCATATCAATACTACAAATCCAACGTCATATGTAAAACCAAAACTTAAATCGATAGTCACATTTTTATCCAATATCAAAAACACAAAATCTATAACTTTTTTGAATACATTATTCTTTGAAAATGGTACATATTTCACTTAGTAGTATGTGTTTTTATATGACGCATCTTTAAGCGTAAAATAATACGGTGTCTCACATATTTTTAGCTTGTAAAATATATAAAAATGAACCAAATTCAAACTTTTTATAAAAGTCCTGCCGAGGCGCTGTAGGTCATTTTTTAACCGAAACAAAAACCCTTTCTGAACTTTACATACAGATACATTGTAATGACTAACATTTAACTATCTTCAAGTCCAACTTAAAATGGTTTTACAAAAAAAATGGGAAAATGCTACACTTAACATAGATAAATCAAATATCGATTCCATTACGTTTTTCTGTCTAAAAAGTGGATTTTAAAACAACTCACTGCCATTAATTATAAAAGATATGAGATTACAATATGTTTTCACGGTTGAAAAAATTGTTGTTTTATTTTTTTCATACATTATTCGATTATTAGTCGCTGAAAAAGTTATATCATTTCAAATAATACCACTGTTTTATCATTGCACTGTGTAATAAATTATTCATAATTAATTATATATTATGTATATTCAATGTTTTGTTATGACTGTAATTGTTTATGTTGTTTGTAAACGTATTTGCGTGGTTTTCATCGATTCGACTGCTGTATAAATCGACTGAATTTTTATATGAAGTGAAATGTCTTTAATAGCTCATAATGATTATAAATAAAGTATAATACTTAGATGGAATTTTTAACGATTAAAAGCTATGTATTAGAGAATTTACAAAATTACGTATCGATTGAAAAAACGAAATAAAATCAACAATTCTAACAATTAGAGTTTTCTTATTATGCATTACTTAGAAAAACTGTCACAAAATCGACTTTCAATATTTCGTTAGCTGTAAGAGAAACATTTTTTTAGCTAAAACAGTTAAAATAACGAATTATTTTACATTGTTAGATTTCTACAGTGGTTTTCATTACTTTTACCGATTGAAAAAGTTTTTTTTAAGTATTCCAACATATCACAACTATTTATTTGACTCAAAAAGAATTCAATTTGACTTGATTAAAATCAGCTTTACAATTGTCAGTTTTAATATTTTTATGGAATTATTTAAATGCAGTGGAACCCCAATTGCACTACTGAAAATTACGCGTTGGATTGAAGTGTTTTTCGCAAATCCCCTAAATGCAGGATCGCTTGGCTGCACACACATATCCAGACGGCTATCTGTGCAGTGCATACAATCAGATATCACTATCGTTTGTGCATTCAACAAGTACTATATTATACACGCATTCCCGGACCACTGTCTGTGTGCTGAATTTTATGAGTGCTATGTATATTATCACTCAGAAACTAAATATTTCGTCCTTATATTTTTTTGCAAAACTAAGAACAACCTGATTTTTGCATTTTTCGCCAAAAAATCCCTATTTTTCTCCCTCAATTACACTTCTCCAAACTATACGGTCCCGATCATAGTTTAAATGGAGGTTTTACTGTATGGATAATAAATTGGATTTTAATTTTACTTTCTATTATTCATAAATATAAATTAAAATTTTCATGTAATTTTTAGTTCATTTTTAATTTTAAAAAAGGTCTAACTATAAATGGTTGTGGACTATCATTATAAAATATTATTGTGTAAATAAAACAAAATAGTATCGCTCCATATGCCGTAATAATTAAATATCAACAACATATTGATCTTTGCATGCAAGAAAATATGTTGAACGTATTGTAACATAAAGTTCCACCCAATTGCTTGCATTTAATTTATAGCCTAACGCAATGCTTTGAAATATTACACATTTTTGAATATGTTGAATTTGCTTTAGATTTCGGTTGCAATATTGTTTACACAAACGCATTGAATCGAGTCAGTTTGGTCTATTTAAAAGATCAAACTATACTCTCCTAATACGTGCATTAAAAATATTATTCTACGCGTATCGATAACATTTTTTTAATTAGTATATTCTCTTACAGCGATTGAAATTTAACAACAATTTAATATATTTATTTGAAATTAATTTAAAAAGCAGCAATTAGCTTATTGGCTGTTTATTACAAAACATTTTTTATCGTACTCTATACATAATTAAAAATTATGTAACGAATAACAGTAAAATGAAATTTTATAATGGTTCTTTGATACCACTCACTAATTGTTTAAAATTGTACATTCTTGTAAACAAGCATTTAGTTTTTAAGAATTAAAATGTTGTGAATAGATAATAAAAAAATAATGAATCGACATTTTTAATAAATATAGTTAACATTGGTTTCATGCTATGAAACAAACACTATCATTACCAACAAGTTTTATACTGCATAAATAAAATAAGCCTTTAGTTTTTGTTTGAGTCATTCTCGATTTGAATGTTATTATTTGAAAACTTTCTAATGTAATTATTTTGTAAAGTTTTTTTCAAATGTCTTTAAAATAGTGATTTTACAATGTACTCATAATCTGTAAATATTTTGTAAACATTAGAAGTTGTTCTATGGTTATTAATTTTACATTTAAAAAAATATTTTTGTGAATTATTCATAAGAAGAAAAGGTTTTTCAGTTTTCGACAAATTTGTTGAGATAAGTGTTTATTTTCACTATGGCAGTTGTACTTATAATTTGACCAAAGAGAAATGAATAATTTTTTAGTATATATTTACACAAAGCCATAAAAATTATGGTGTTAAGCAAAGTTTTTAATCTGTTGTTTTTTTTCATTCATTTTATAGTTATAACTTTAAATGCCTAAATATAGAAAATTTTATTGAAACCATTTAATATATTGTATAAAATATTATTATTTTTACCAATGATCGTTGTATATAATACTATAAATAAATAATAAAATATACAATCATATTTCTAAGTTTTAACTTGTGCATACTAGATTTAAAACCATTATATTATAACACACACGTATATTTAATGTTTTTAATATTCGTTAATAAAATTAAGTAAATCTATTAAAACTTAGTTCAACCATTTCGTTTTAAATAATTCAATACAATTGTATTTAACAATGCACCCAAAGTTTTGTATTAATGTTAATTAAAACAAAACATTTATTAATACTTTTTCCATTGTATATATGACCATTAGATTTATTTTCGTTTCATTCAAATCAGCTGTACAATAAAATAGTCTTTATAAGATAAAAGAAATCATTACCAAAGATGTAGGTAAATTTCTTAACCTTATGTTAACCGAAGAAAATACAATATTAATCCAAACAAATTGTGTATTATTTGTGTACCATCAAAATAAAATGCATATATAATGCATATTTTACCAGGCGTTGAGACCTATAATTCATAGTGTGGAGAAAAATTAAAAGAATGATGGATTTCATTCTCCCGTTTACGTATCAGTTTATGTTATTGTTTTTTTTTGTATATTAGTAGTACAAAACTTTTTCTCTGCCATTCTTTACCAAGAGAGAGAAAGAGTGTTTGAAAACGTTAGTTGAATGTTGTTTTCTTATCGCAAATCGCACACACCCACTCTTATCAATGTATTTCATGTCAAATATATCCAATACATATTGACAGATGGCAACATTTTTAATTTATATCTTATAAGTTTTGCAAAATAGTTCGTATGTGCATTTTAATGCCTTATAATTCCAAAAAACAATACACGGGTTGCAAGTGTCAAAAATTATGGAAATGAACAAAAAAATATGCTTTACCTGAATATTGTAATGTCATGAAGTCGGTATACTAAATCAATTTCTTATTATAATATACCTGTTATTTTAATTTAACTTGCTGACAAGGGTAACAGAATTAAAACTTTCATCAGATAGGCTAAAATATACGTTGCAAATTGCGGTCCAGCTTAATTTTTTTTAAACTGTTTATAATTATAAATAACGAACTCATAAAAGAAAGGCGCCATTGAATCAGTGACTTCGCAAATAAATATATTTTATATTAATATTTTATAATATAAAAATACAATACAATAAATATTCTTTAACCTTGTTTTGAAAAAAATAGACACAAGCCTATTTACTTACTGACAATGTGGAACATATGTGTATTCTACATAAAGCATCGCAATAGAATATGTTTCTCGTTATTCGGAAAGTAAGTATTCAAATATGAAACTGTTTAACATTCAAAGGGTAACTAACTTCCCTCGGAAAATACTTTTTTTATTTGTATACAAATAAACCAGACAGAACGCTTCATTTAACCATAATTTTTAGTTTCTATGAAAGTGTAGATCGATTTTCAGACTGCAATTAATATAAATAATCATAGTCTTTCAAAGGTAAATAAAAAATACTAATCATAATATTTTTATAGTTGCTGCTGAGTTTTTTTTATATGAAATAACTACATCAATTTAAAATTTAAAAAGTGACAATTAATATCAAACATATGATATTAATTGTCACTTTTTCGTGAAAAGGAAGCTAATTCAAAAATAAAACACAATATCAAGTTCTTTTATAGATTTCAGATCTCGTTAGGTTTTGTTCATCGCGGAAATTATCAACAGTTCAAATCAAAACGTAGCTATTAACACAGTTTTATTTTTGGCTACTAATTAATTTATACACTATTATTTATTAACTATTCAGATTCATTATGATATAAATTCCAAGTGAATAACATTCTTCGTTCTCAAGTTTTGAAATTGTTTTTTGTACTCATTATTTTATAAACAGGCTTGTTTTAATCCATATTTTTTTAATTAATTTTATTTACGGTTAGTAGAACTGGCTTTAATTTTGATGATTTAAAACTGTTGATACAGTACTAAAAATTATGTTTTTATTTATCAAATAAATACAATTTTTAACATCTTTTATTTTTTTTAGCTATTCAGTCAGTTTGAATTAAGCCATGCTCTTAAATGCCTGGATATGCCAAAAGTCTAGTTCTAGGTCTTAAAAACTGAAGATAGTTATGTCGAGTTTTTAAGCGTTTTAATATTTAAAACGAATCATTGACATTTGGCTATCCAATGGAATTCAAATTTCATAATTTCTTTTTTTTAATAACAGAGATTGAACTTAATGGTTACTACTACGACATTAACAAAGAAATTTGTAAAAATACATAATAATTGATACGGCTATCCTCATCTTTTTCATAATTTCGCTTTCCATTCACAAGCCTTTCAAGCTAACAATAGATCAGGCTCTGATCAAAAGTGTGCTCTATAGAAAATGTACCTACTTATATATACACAGATGAACAGATAGAAGTAGTGAGCAACTACAAAGGGCCTCGGGATCCGTAATGAGCTGCTGACGTCACTAGACTAGAGTCTGCGGTGAAGTGCGCGAGACGGCTCGATGAGATCCCCCTACGTATGTGCAAGAGTCGTGTATAAAAAAATTACATGAAAAAATCATACCAAAAATTTCATATTTTAAATGAATATGGATAGTTTCATTTAATTCTTGCAGTAAGTAGACTATTTAAATTATTTAATAGAATATCTTTGACGTGTAAACTGTCACGTCTTGGTGGAAAAGCATTTTATTTTTAATAATTTAAAGGAATTGTACTGATTTCCAGAATATATTTTATGGTTAGCACTAGTGTTGATCATCACGAGATACACTTTACAAAGGTACTTGCGTAAGAAAATAAAGTTTTGTTTACGTATTTTATACAAAACTAAACGATTTAGAACTGAAAAAATAATTTACAGGCAACCATAGAGCACATTTCTATATTAAACAAAATAGCTTTCTAATAAAATATTAAGAATATCTGAGTAAAATTTAGTTATCCAACTATTAAAAAATTAAACAGTTTATTTTTGTTTATTATTGATTATATTCAACAACGCATTCAGGTCTATTTATAAAGGTTGAAAATATATTTATACATTTAAATTTAGGCCTATTATAATCGCATATTATGACTAATTTTCCAATATGATATTAAATTGAGTTTAGATCTTTCAAACATTTTGATTTAATGGACAGAAAAAAATAAAAATTTACTCATACAATAACGGGTTATAAAACAAATCTATAGTTTTTTAAGTATTCCGTTGACATGCAGCAAATTTATCATTGCATTTAATTGGCAGTCATAATATAAGAATTTCCTTATTTTTAAGATATTTGCCAACATAAAATATAACATTTTCTTCTATATACTGTGTTTAACGAATGCATTTATGAATTTATTTGTCCAGGGCAAATTTTCAGTAAAATAAGTTATCCAAAATATAAACAAATTCAATGCATGTATAAGTACAATCGATTGTATAATGTATTCTTGCTTACAGACAGTCACTTCCGGTATAAAAAAGCATTTCTAACACCGTTAAAAAGCACACTTATTTTGAAGTCAGTTTAATTAACACAGAAGTTCTAATCTGTACGCACTGAACTTTGACTGATATTTAATATCAATATTTATTAGGATGAGACATTCTATTGTAAAAGCACTTTCCAATCGGTTCGGTGTCTTGTCAGAGAAAGCTCTCTCATGCATACGCTTAATTCAACCACCTCGGCAGTCATTACAACATGAGCTTCCTTTGTCTGAGCTTTGTCAATGCCTCCCCTTTCCTCCATATTCCTTGTCTCAACGCTTTCCTTGCCACCCACTTCCTGGTCTGTGTTATTTTGCTCTTCAGCCATGGAATCGTTTTTAAGACGATTTACATTTTCCAACTCTGTTAATTTGTATTTACGATAACTTAGATTTAATAACATTTACTCGAATACACAACACTATCGAATGAAAAAAAAACTCTTCAATTCATATTTACAGCCCAAGCAAAAAAATGCATGAGTGTGATTTTTTATCGTGCCCTAATGTGTTTGAGAAAAATAAATAAAAATATTTCAGCAAATGTGACCATAACTCTAAAAGTGAAATTTTGGTCGGCTTTTTTTATATGAATGTATTTGATGTTTCCATTTCCTTAAACAATTATGAGCTGAATAAAAACGTGACGAAGGGAGAATAGCAAACTTCACTTCTGTCAATTGCTAGCAATGTTTGTACTAAAAAACTGTCATCTCTTGTAGAACAGCTTATACCAAACTACCCCTTACAATATGTCACACACTACAGAGGGCATGCCAAGAAATATACTTTTTTATAAATTAGTGGAGATACAAAAAATAATAATAACTCGGTGAAAAAATAGCAATGTATTTAAGGTCTACATTTTTTTATAAGATATAGTAATAGCTATTTCGGCTCACGTCATCGTCAGGAATATCTGACGATAGCGTGATCTTTTAGAAAAGTTGTAGAACTAAAATACGTTGCTATTTTTTCACTGTGTTATAATGGAGTTCTACCAAGTAAATGCCAAGTCAATCAATAAAAAAAAGGTTATTTTTGATTTTATAAATCGCGTTGCATTGTATGATAGATTACAGTAAAATTCATTCTCCGCAATTGTGTATTCCGAAATAAATTGTGACGTAATAAAACATTCCTTAATTCCAATAAGTTCGATATTTCGATTATTTGTATGAAGTCTTAGTTCTAAGAATTTCTACTTAATGCCAGTGTAATATGCTCATATTTTGTTTTTGTACATTCTAGTTAAGTAGCAGACAGAATAAAAAAAGAGCACACATTTTCTTATACAAGGTAAAACGGTCAACCAGACTTCGCCGTAGGACGGAGAATTTTTCCTTGTAAAACTTCTAGCATTACCGTATTGCGCGGGGCAAACATTTCTCCCCGACGTGGCACTTACGTAAATATTCACGGGACGGGGAGGGCTGAAGCACGCGATACCATTAAAGCTCATGCGACTGTACGGCGTTGTGTCATTAGTCTCAATTGCCTCTATCGTAGGTAGAGCTACTTTTTACCGGGTGCCGTGTAATACAACCGGCCATTATAATCATACAATTTGGTGATACAGGATGACCTGGGGTGTAATTTTAGTGCTGCATTATTATCAAAATATATTATTATTACAAACACACACTGTAAACAGGTTTCAAACACTACGATTTTTTTCAATAATTTACGTTAATTATTTTATCATGAAGAGTGCATCTTAGCAGAAGTCATTTTGTGATTTATAATATCGACTGAAAGTCAACTGATGGAATTTCGATTTCAAATTGGAATTGTGGCAATTTTGCACGATTCCACATGTTTCGTCACTAACGACCCAGGTTTCGCCTTTTGGCATCTTCACGCATTCTATCACACTAAAAAAAAATCAGTCGAAAGGCGAAACCCGAGTTGATAGTCACAAAACATGTGTAACCGTACAAAGCTGTTACAATTAAAATTAAAAGTAATTTTCGCCGGAAAATTCTTTTTTTTTCGAGAAGATTAATAGAGCTAGAAGCTGCTCTAATACATCAAATTTAAATATTGGACGGGTAAAAAGATACTTAACCCACATCTTAATATATGAATGAACTTACGTATGAAGTTATCTGTATCATGGTAGCTCTTCATCAAAAAACATCTCTATGAATTAATAAACTTTAATTTTAAAACTGAAAATCAATGAACACTTAATATCGTGTAATTTGGTGATATCTAAAATTACAAAAGGTGTATCGCAGTTACTTATATCCAGTTTGTTTTACTCGTATAAACATTTATCACAGAACGGTGTAAATTGCTTACCAGTTATTTTATTATTGCGAAAAAACTCAAGCAATTCAACGAGAATTCTTCATAGTTCATAAAAAAGAACGATTTCAATCAAAACAATGTGTAGTTTTTAGCTGTAATTATTAAATTAAGGAACATTTAAGTTTAATAAATCCAAAAATTAGCAATGTATTATATTTATCGTAATAATAATTTTATAAGTATCCATACAATATTTAGCTCTCGTCTTAATTATCCTGAAAACTCGCTCGATGTCTAAATTATAATGACTTCGATGCAATATATCTTATAATCTACTTGAAATTCGAGTATCCTCTCATTATAAATGCAGCATCGATGAACTTTGCTTTGAATAGCACCTTAATTCAATTATAAATCGTCAGAAATACTGCAATTATCCAACGTGAAACAATAGACTATCTAATAGATTAGTTCTTTAAAAAGAATTATGTATCGCAAATAGATAATTATTGCGATAATCTTTAAGTGTTATTATAACGTTCAATATATATAATTTAGCTTTATAGTAGAAAAAAACATTTATAAATCTATCTTTCTGTCCTTCACAAAAACTTCTCTCAAACGATAAATAATAACCATTTTATAATATGTTCAAGATTTTCGATTCAAAACAGGTAATGTGTAGAAAACTGGAATATTTATTCAACGAATTTATTTGCAATAATGTTTATAAGATAAATTACTGATTATTGCCACGTTTTCCTGTTTCTACCTGATTTACTTTGGAAAAACGTTAAATTTAACAAAATCGTAATAATAATAACTGTCTTGTAATTTTCAGAACTTTTACTTTTAAACTCCTACTTTAAGATCCGAGCTCCAAAAAGTCCGATAACTAGGTCAGTGTTGTATTTTTGACACACTTTATGATAAACAAAACTTTTTTTTATTCGATTAAAAAAACAGTTGCACATTAAGCAGAATGCTCGGATTTTTTGTAAACTTTTAATCCAATTCAATCCAATGTGGGGCATAATTTACTAACTGAATGACAAAGCTCCACGAGGTTCAAGAGAGCAGCAAAAAATCGTGTATCTTATCAAAAGCTATCCGTTGTTATAGAAAAATTATGTTCAATTTATTAAACAAACTTAAATTAAAAAATTATAAATTTTTCTGTATACAAAAACCTGCTGCCAATGCTAGTCACTCTTGGAGAAATGGCGTGAGTATTAATCCGTTATAGCGGTTCCCGGTCCAAATTTTTTCAGTTTGTTTTTTGGACTGTATCATATATTAATTGCGTGAAGTTTTATTTCGGGCTTAGATATGTTTTGTGACTTGCTGATTAAAACATCTTTCAAAAATTTTCCACATTTTTTACCTGGTAATGATTATAAAAGTTAAAATTGTTCTGACCTCATCTACTTACATGAATAGCATAAACCGACTGACATGTTTTAACCTGGGTGCGTTGTGGACTTGGATTTCAAAATATGCTTCCAACGTGCATGCTCTCTCCGAGGTGACTGAAATCATACAAATCGCGTTGAAATTTTCTCTACGCGTAACGTAGATTTCGTATATTGATGGACTATCATTTTTTTCCATTTTTCTGACGTTATTTTTTCTTAAGAGTTGTTTCAACACTCGAAAAAATGGTGAAATACTACATTCAAAATGACACTGATCATATTCGAAGTATTCTTTTGCGTCTAACGTCATCAAGTGATACGTGATCGCCGATCGGTTTCCTTCAGTACAAAGCGCTTGCAAATGTGCTCATTTGAATATGCCATTTGTGGTATTAGTGCAAAAGGCAAAAAGCTGAAAAGTCCAAAATGTATGCAAACATACACACTTCAATACTTAATTCTTCAAACATCTTCGACATTTTTACATCCTAGCGTTTGTTTTAAGAATTCAAAATAAATAAATATTGGAATACTTAATTTATAATGACACTGATCTCATTTTAGATCTACTTTTGAGTTTATTTACAAAATGATACGTAGTCGTCGATTAACCACACGCAATGTTAAGTGCTTACATGTGCACTCATTTCGATATACAACTAGAAGAACGGCATTTATTACGGTATAAACATAATGTTTAGTAATTTAATAAAATTGGTACGGTATTAAATCTTCTTGTTAATTAATTGATGAATATGACTATAGTTTAATTAAATATTTGGTTATAAGATATATATGGTGAAATCTTATTTTTATCACATTATTTTGTAACGCTTAGTTTATTATTAATTTGTTTATAGTATTTTAGTTTTGAAATGCTTTGCAATCCATTATTGACGTATGTCTTTTTATAATCCCCAGTAGTGTTTATTCGATTTAATTACATCTAACTTTATAAGCGTTGTAATGTATTACTTATAATTTTTATGAAAGGCTTATAACCTCTGTTTAACTCCACTCAAAATGTGTTTTGTCCATAACATCACGACACTGGTTATAGGGACAAAATAATTTTGCTAATTTATAGTAATTTACATCGTTCCGAAATTACCCTCTAAAGATCAAAGCCTTGAAATTATAGACTTTCCCATTAGTTTTCGCCTTAATTGAGACATTTTATAAATAGCTGAACCATGCAATAAGTCCAATTTCATACATGTTTAATATACTGAAAGTTAACTACTCCGACCTAGCTAAGAGCTATTGGCACGACATTTTTTAGCTGAGCTTTTTTTAAAACACTCGACTAATGGACGAATTAATATTTTAACAGTGTTTGTAGAGAGATCTTATTCAGAAAGTTCATACAATGGCCTTAAATAGAAGCAGATCGTATATTTAAATATTAATAGCGCAAAGAAATTTAATGAACATGGAAATAGTTAGAACTACGAATAGAAAATAGTTCTTATATTCGTAGATAATTTATTTGCTGCCAAAAATGCTTTTGACCATAAATATAATACATAATATGAAACTACATGAACCCTTTCAACTAGTTACGTTTTAAAAATATTTATTTCAATACTTCTTTTTTCTGTCTAGTTTACATATTAAATGAACTAAAATTCAATATTTTACAGGTAGGAATGAAATAAAATATAGACTTCATTGAAATTTTTTAACGTTTCAAAATGAAAACTTATTCAAGAACATCAACCATGTAACATATTATCGAGATGATTTATGGCTTTAATATAATATTTTATATCATCGTCTGGGAATGTTGAATGCTTGGGAGATATAAACGTTGTATCAAGTAATTGTTTTATATTCAAAAGAGTTATTATTCTCCTGAAACCATATTTTTCATATGACGGTAACACGAAATAACTCCACTATTGAGAACACGTTTTCAATTATAATGATTAGACCAATGAACCAATTATGATGTATGTGTTTTTTTCTGTATCTGTGATTGATTCTTTTAATAACTGTAAAAAATAAATAACTGGGATTAACGAAACCGTTTAATAACCTTACTCTATTTCTACAGGGAATACTCAACTTGTGAAAAAGTTTTTTTATTCTTCTGTTGTTTTGTTGGCGTATTCAAAAAAATTTCAAAGAAATTAAACGGCTCGTCCTCGCTGAGCTAATGCAATTTAGGTAATCATTTATTAATAAGTGCATGGGTAATTTACTGAAAAAATTTTCATCGAATTTGAGTTATTGAAACACTGTATGTTCCCACATGGTTTGTCTACCACGATTTGGGAAGCATCTTTGCGCATCGTTAGATATTCTTAAACACGGAAGCGATTGAAGTAATAAACAGTTAACCGCATCGCTTGTATGCAAGAATAATCATGTAACAAATATTGACTTTATTATAAAATAATAGTTTTAATAGCTACTGATTTCATTATAACGATTTTTTAAATTTTTTAAAGATAATCGTATAACCAATACAGCCTATTGATGTTGTCAATACGTCGTATTGAAAAAGAACATTAATACTAAAAAAATGTCGCTGTTTCTATACTCTCACGTAATAAACACATAATTATTTCTTTTAAATAAAGAAGCATTTTTTCTAAAACATAATTCTTATTGTGGTGTAATGTAGAAATTGACGTTGGTAATTTTCATCAACTCTTGTATTATTTGATATATTATTATATAATAAAAATTGTTTGAAAGTTGTTGGGGATATTATCTATACAAACATGAATTAGTAATGCCTGTTTAAACGATTGTAACGCTCTGTGTGGTAAATGTTGATAGAAAGCGATTTTTGATTGTGTGTAAATAATTACTCACCAATTGTTTTACTATAATAGATCTCTTCACAAATAAGTAAAACTAATTCGTGGTAATGTAGATTGAATTGTATTATTTGATATATTATTATATAATAAAAATTGTTTGAAAGTTGTTGGGGATATTATCTATACAAACATGAATTAGTAATGCCTGTTTAAACGATTGTAACGCTCTGTGTGGTAAATGTTGATAGAAAGCGATTTTTGATTGTGTGTAAATAATTACTCACCAATTGTTTTACTATAATAGATCTCTTCACAAATAAGTAGCAATGTAAACTAACGTTGCTTCTATGGGTGGGTTCATTATTCATTTTATCACAAATTATACGACAATATTTCTCCATAGTTTATGATTATTCAAATGAAAAAATTTGTCATTTAAATTATTTTTATTTCGCCATATTTACGACAAAGAACTACGAAATATGTCTTCTTTTTCATAATAAAACCAGTAATAGAGAGAAAGCGCCAGACTTGTGGCTTGGAAAATTACAGTCATATTTCAAACACTGTTCAGAATATTTTATTGTTTAACATAACAAGTACAGTGAGAACGAGTGCATCAGACTTCAGTGGAGGCAATAAATAAATTTATTAAAGCTTTTCTCTTACTTTAGTGGAAGTAACTTTCTAGTCAGCGTGTCATTTTAACAGTGACAGAGAAAAATATGCGTCATAACAGTTTTATAAAAGAGAATTGTGTAATATTTTAAAATTTATAATACTGCTATGCTGAAAATTTCTTTCGAATAAGTTTTTCGACACACATAAAAATTATACCTAATTAGTTTTGATAGATAATATTGTCTCTTTGTAACTATGTCCGCCCCAAATTAGAATAATTTAGCCAAGATAATTAGAGCTTAGAAATTTTTACTTATTTTAATATTTCGTAAATTACTCGACGTTGTACTCACCACCATCCGTTACGGCTCCCTTATCTTCAAATAAGGTGTATTGTTAGTTTTTTCTGTACGTCACTTAAAATTCGGAAAGAATTTTATTTGCTGTTGAAAGTATATTCCTATTGATTCTGCCAAATTTTCATTGTTTCAGTAGATAAATAAAAACAAAACAAACACCATAATAAACGATATATAATAATTTGTATCCACATCAAGGCTAAAATTATTAAGTATGATGAACGATAATACGCAACGCAATGTTATTTACATCAATCAAAAAAATTTTTTAAAAAATACACATATATATTTTAGTTTTTTACTATTACGAAGCGCCCTTGTTATTTCACTAACACATTCAACAATAAACAATATTCACCGTGTAGCTTGAATCGGTGTGACGGAGAATACAAGATATGAACATATTTGTGTGTATTAGCGTCACATGTACGTGTCAATGAAAAATCTCTAGACGAAACTAAAAAAATCGTTTTATCGAATTGTGATATATCGTTTTTTGCTTTAATAACCGTAACTGTCACATCTGAAATGTCGTTGAAAAAGTGTTCTATACATCTTTAATAGCATATAGGTACAATGTTATTTTTATTAAAGAACACATTTGACTCATCGACATTTTATTGTACGATTATTAGGAATTTATTTTATAAGATACTTAAAAAACTTGGCGTTTATTTAGAAAAATCAAAATTAGCATAATTCATTATTCAAACAATTTCTTAGTTTTAGTTTCAGAAGAAATAGGACCGAAAAAAAATAATTAAATAAGTGTTGCATATTTAATGAATAAAAGGCAATATAAATACATCATTGCTGATACACATGCACTATGTCAACGAAACCAGCGCCGCACCGTAAATAAATATTAGTAAAGTGATAATTGTTTGCATCGTCCGTTGTTTCTTGCGTACCAATTTTCGGTTTCAATTCCCAAAATTAAAAACAAAACGTCTGCTTCCGAAATAAAAATTGAAGAGGACATAGGTGTTTAAAACATAGTACCATCTTTCAAAATAAATGCCTTTTGATCACCGTGTGTTTACCATAAAAAATAATTAAAAATTAATTTCTCATTTTCAAATAGTTTAACGATTAGTTGAAGAACTGATTGAAAGATTGTATTTATCTACTAGAACCAAAGATAAATTTACAAATAATAAAAAAAAAAATTGTAGTATTTCCACCCTAAATTGTATTATCAGAACCGGTTTCTCTTAACGCGAGCATTATCAACTGATGATATTGCTTGCAATCAGTCAGCAAAACCGGTTAGTTATTTAAAACTCCATGCTTTTCCATCAATATGTGATTAACACCGTAAAGTGAAAAAAATATATTCATATAACTTTGCTATTTGCTATTTTATTACTGTTTGCGTTTCTAACACGATGAAACTAAAATACATTGCTATTTTTCACCGTGTTATAATGGAGTTCTACCAAGTAAATGGCAATTCAATCAATAATTTGCTTTTCTGTTTTTTGTTTCGTTTAATAAAACTATGACAGACTACAATGAGCTTTTAAAGTGCGTCATTACTTTATGGAACCATTACATAAAACATTTTGAATAATTATAGCTATGCAGCGTTCACTCTAAAAAGCACATTATAATTCAGTACGAATTCATTTATACAAATAAATTTAAATTTGAATTTTTAAGGAGATATTATAGAATGGTTCACCTATTTTTAGTATGTATATATATATATATATATAATACTTGGCGACCCTGCGTGTGTATTAGAAGGTTTTTCAGTTATTCTCGCTATCACCGTGTGAATACTTACACACTCACACACAATTGAATGTATTAACCAATCTACATTTATTCATCCGCTCTACACTGCAAATTATTAGCTGTTTATGACGTTTGCCATTCCTATGAATAGTTGAAGCTTAATTCAGCATCTAAGAATGAAAAACGACAAGTTGGCAGATAGCATTAATAAAAATTTCCTCTCATAACATTTCCTTGGTGATAAAACCTCTTTTATATTAAATAGAATATATTAAAGACTTTCAAATAATCATTTTTTTTCTACCGAGCTTAAAAGCATCAGGCTAATCACACTCTATATCAATTTTGAACTTTGTACGATTCGACATTTTTTGTCACTCACGGCCAGGTTTTCGTCTTTCAGCATCTTCAGACAATCTATCACAAAACGCAACAGACCTATTAGTTTTGTTGCATATTTGTCATAGAATATCTGAATTGAAAGTTTTGTTGCATTCATGAGATAGAACGTCTGAAAATACCGAAAGGCTAAACCCGGGTCGTTAGTGACAATACATGTGGAGTCGTACAAAGTTTCAACAATCCAATTTTGATATTGAAATTCCATCAAGCACCTTCAGTCTATATCACTAACCTCACACTATATACTCTCTTATCAACGTACATTCGGATATACATAATACTGAGCCTAAAACAGAGTAAAAAATGTTACTCCAATACTTTACGATATCGACTGAGAGTGCTTCCCTCCAGAGACGAGGATTTTTTTTGCTAAAAAATTAAATTTTAAGCTATATTTTATCAACATGTAGTGTAATACGTCTAGCAAAAATGAAATAATACACTAAATAATAAAAATCCATACACGAAGGAGTGATCTTAGTCACAAACATTTTTTTTTCTAAATATTTATTGCTGGCCGAAGCTTCCAAAGCTTATCGGTTGCGTCAATTTTGGTATTATCGGCTGCGTGAATATACCTCATTATTTGAATGAAGCAATCTCTTCACATCGAATCTGCTACCACCTTATTGTGCATGCCATCTATTGTGACCCAGTAAAAAAAATCCGAGTAATTTATTATACCCGGATAATATCAAAATGCCCAAAAAATATTTCATTTCTCCGCGCTTCACTGAAGGATTTGGGTAGTTTTTGAAGGCCGCATATTTTAAGGTTTCCTCCAAAAGATGACCGATCATCTTCTCATCAAAAAAGAGTTCGAAGAAGTCCACGGCTGTCAACATGGAATATTTAGTATATTTCCATGACCAATCACTCGTCGCTTTGTAGCTTTCAAACTCCTCTAACTGCTCGCCCCTGTGTGAACCACATTTCTGCATGAACATCAAGTTGACACCTGCTCAAATTATTGATAAATCCCCCTTCATCTTCATTACAACTATCTTCGTCGGTTAGAATATTTGGTTCGGGAGGACAAATGTAAAATATCCATCTCCAAATCTCTAAAATCATCGTCTTCACTTTACATGGGTTTGTTCTAATATATTTATTATTTTTCCATCAGTAAAATCTTATTAATATATCAAAGATCAATTATATTTCAAGGTTAGAATTCATACAAAAAACAAAAAAGAAAATAAAATTTCATATAAAAAAGGTTGTCGGCGGCAAGGCCGAGCGTAACCATACGGCAACACTAACCTTTGAGGTTGAAATACAGCCACACTGAAAATATTTTTAAATAATTACGACATTATCTTTTTAGATCAACGTGTTGTTTTAAGAAATAAATTAGTGAAAGTTACTTAAGTAGTTATATAAAATATTGAAAATTATTTTTACTTATTTGAAATGTCCATTTTGAAGAAAAAAATTTTACCAAAAATAAAATAAAACGCGAGTGTATTTGGAAACTGTTTTTGTTGCCGCGGCTGCAGGATAACTGTGGTGAAGATCCTTGTTAACCGAAACTGAGTGATAGATGCGATGTTCAGGTAGAAAAAGGACCGCAATAAGGACAAATAGACCATAGTGTTGCCATATGGTCACGCTCGTCTCTGGTGGGTTAATGGAACTTCAATATCAAATTTGAATTGCTGAAACTTTGTGCAAGTTTATATGTTTTGTCACTTACGACCAGAGTTTCATCTTTCGACATCTTCAAACTATCTATCACACGGATGCAATAGGACTGATAAACAAAACCTTCGTGCATCGTTTACGTACAAAAGGTGTTAAAAAATATATACCTTTTGGCTAGAATCTAAATAAAAACCTGAATAAACTGAAATACTATTGATTTGATTACAATGTCACTGAATTTGCATATGGCGACTTTGAAAAACAATGCTTTGGCTTAATGAGTTTTTGATGAAAGGATTTTACAATAAATCTTGTATTTTTAGAAACTCGGGTCGTGAGTAACAAAAGCACTAATAATTAAGGTTTTTCCTATCACGTGTATTATAATCTTTAATCATTATAAAATGCAGCCGTTATCGTGCTCATTTGAAAACATCTCTTTGGCAGCCATTTTTTAAAAACAAAACTGGAAGATTTGCGAGTTTTTGACAGCTTACAATAAAACTCTCTAATTGCTCCACGACCGCTTCCAGATATGACCACACGTAAATTGGTAAAATTAAAATTTCCTGCGTCACGTACTACGTGAAGATTCTACGTGACTTATCTGGATACCGCGGGCCGGATTTATTACGGTTTCTGGATGCAAGCAACGACACGCCATGTATTTCACAAGAACGTTTCTGTTATCCGTCTCTAGACGAATGCAAGATTTATTCAATCTGGATAATATTATAAAATATCTAACATATTAAAATTCTCCCCACGTAACTATTCAATCAATTTTAAGATATTTATTTAAACTAGTTGATATCTCGTCTCGACGTATATGAATCTCTTACAATATTGACTCTCATCCATTTTTATCTTAGCCTCCTTTAACTGTAACGATAATAAACATTTTTTTATCATCAATTAAATAATGAACTCTAGCTAAACTTGTGTTCCAAATAATATAGGTATCAATTTTCCGCTACTAAAACTCGGTCAATGAAATACATTGATTAAATATAAGAATAAACTTGAACACACTTTAGTTTAATTAATATAGTTAGTACCGTAAAAAGTTTTGTATTTTCTTACTATTGACTAAAAATATTTTACACGACTAAAGTTACAAACATATTGTAAACCAAAATTGATTTTTTAAAACTATGTACAGGCTTCAAGTTTTCTATCAAAAAAATTCAATATAACTGACCGTCATTAAATTGTTTGCATCGTTTATATCCATGAAGAACTAGACCAAAGAAATAAAGACCTGACGGTTGAAAGCTCTACCTCAATCTGAAATATTTTTATTACTTCTGATTTGAGTAAAATAAAATTTTAGCTCCTAACCTTAAGTTTTTTTTCATTATTTTTATGTAATTTTTCTTGTCTATTAAATTTGCAAATTTTTTACTGAATTTCAGTTCTATGACATCAGGGTGATATAATGTATGAAAAGGTCGAAAGGCAAAACATGGTCGTAGGTAACAAAACGTGCAAAATTATTTACACTGACAATAATGTAAATATGCTATTGAAACACTTTCAAACACCTTCAGCGATGTCGTAAATTAAACAAATTTTGCATATCTAAGTAACTCAAAAAAATCATCTTCAGATTTAAAAATTGCGCCACATTTACTATAATAGTATATTTTTTTGAGTTATTTTGTATTATAGTGCACCTTATTCCTGCCAAAATAATGCATCCCATTATCTACTCTTAATGCTGAAAAGATTTTTACAAAGGGAAGGCAGTCGTATTACCACTATTATTAAGTAAAACCGAGATCCATTTGCTCAAGGCGTCCATCATTTGATAAGTGCTTCTTTCCCCAAGCAATTGTTGCGTTAGAGAAAACTCAAAAAAATGTATATTGAGCTTTAAGAATAAATGCTTCTATCAAATAATAATGAATGATGGTTTAGGTTTTTGTAAAATTTAGCTGTTATGAAAGTCATTGAAATCGGCTATAATACGTGTTGTTACTTCCATAGCACAAGCATACTTGTCTTTTCTTCTGAAAGAAATTTCACAGGAGGAATTTG
This sequence comes from Himalopsyche japonica, assembly GCA_028555115.1. Classification (NCBI taxonomy): domain Eukaryota; kingdom Metazoa; phylum Arthropoda; class Insecta; order Trichoptera; family Rhyacophilidae; genus Himalopsyche; species Himalopsyche japonica. Next base: position 250,477 of record JAHFWJ010000101.1, read on the forward strand.
GTTTTTTTTTATATATTTGGAATATGTAAATAAATATCATTTTTTAATTACCAATACTCATAGTAATATCATGTTGATAAACGAATGAAAAGTATCAATTTTAATCGAAGATTGACTGTGTAACGCTGTGTGGTTTTAATTCAATATCCTCTCACTAATTAGCACGATTGATCTGAAATTAATATAGAAACCTTGTAACAGGATACATTTGCACATTCATATATAAGAGCGCGTACGTAGCAAATGAAAGGTGCAAAGCTAGCTATTAACAACACGCCAGGCAAATCCACTGTAGAACATCATCATCAAAAACTTTGCCCATAAACTGTGCGAACTAATACGGTACAGTCAATTTGACGCGAAGTTTGTTTCGCTGCTGCCATTTCGTGAACCATACAAGAAGGTATTTTCATGACTACTTTAAACAAAACATTGGACCTTGTAAAGTTTACACGTCTTATGTATCAACATTTTATATACGTCGTTGAATTTTCTATGTTATTTCACTCTTTTTATGGCCGTTTTTCTCTCATCAAATAGCATATAGACTTCTTATCATTGAACTTTATTTATAAAGCACTTTATAGATAATATTTCTCTACAAATATTGTAAGATGTTAACGATGGATTAGCGAAAATATGTCGCATTTTTCGTTTTGGACATCACCAACCGCTAAGAGAAACTAATTAAAATGCCGCATGTATTATATTATAAATATTTAAATACATACCCATAAATATATTGAAAATTCGACGATGAATTTAAGGGTGAAGTCGTGACCAAGTAAAAAAAACGAGTGACATTAACATATATGTGCAAAATAAGAAAGAAGTATGTATGAGTATTTTTAACAGAAACTCGTTTGTATTTCACAAGTACATACCTTCAAACAATATATTTTATTTTCAAATTGAGTATTTTTTCCGTGAAGGTATTATCGAAGATGTTATAATTGTTGGTAACAAATATTTTAATATCAGTTTTATATGTCACCCTTTTCAAAAAAAACAATATTATACACTTTTTAGGTGATTATTAAATATATTAAAATGCATTTTTTTAAATTGTGAGAAAAAAATATAATGTTTCTGGAGGGTTTGATCCGAGTAGAAAATAGCAATTTATGGTGGCCATAGTTGAACATGAACCCTCGTGAATTTCTAAAGTAAGAAACATGGCCAGGAGAAAATTGATCGTGAATATTTTAACGGAGCTTTTTACGAATGAGGCTTCGGTTGAATCACTCAGAGAGCTTTCGGTGAAGTTTTGCCTACTCTATGATCAATTTTAGATGAAATTTGGTCTCTTCGTGTCACAATTTGTTAAAAGTTCAATTTGAAAGTTTTCTTCCCATCTTAAATTTCATACAGTATGGCTTAATCAAGTTTAACTTAAAATTATTTTTCGGCGGGAATAATTTAATTTCATGTAAAAAATAGAGAGAATTTTTATTTAATTCATTCTAAAAGTGTGCAATAAAGAAAGAAGCAAACACAATTTACATAAGTCTTAGCAAGATATACGTACTTCTGAATGTAGACCTCCAGACTTTTTTTTAATTCTTGTTAATACGAAATACTTTGATATAATGGAGTTATAGAGGTTAACAGGATGATTCATATTACAGAAATGCGCCAAAACCATTAACCAGATAAGAATATATTGTGTTATTAAAATTAAGATTTTCCTTTGAATAAAAATGTTAATTTTGTAACAGCTTATTAAATGCAACAAGATAATAAAATTAAATAAGATAAAGTCCTTATCCAAAAGAGATGTCTTTACAAATATTGTATATCTTTAAAACCATATTAAAGTTATTGTTGGTCTTCGCGACATTTATGAGATAAAAATTCTTTTATTGTCTTTCATTTTTTTTTTGATCTTTTGATTTGACAGAATCGCTGAAACTTCAGAAAATGGTTAAAGAACGTCTCTTACAACACAAAATTATTGTATCAATTAGAATAAATATTTTTCACAAAAAACGACTTATCATTCTTAACATCAACTAGCTGTCCCAGTTAATCCAAAATCTGTCTGGTAAAAAAATGCTTTTTACTTCGAACTTTAACTTAGTAGAGAAAGAGAGATTTCGCCTTAGGTTTTACTTAAAGTAGCTAGAAAAAAAGCTGAAAAAATCATGATTGCAATATTCCCTTTCTTTTCTAAAATATTATAGAAAATTTCTTTTGGTCGTTTTTTAAACAAGAAAATCATTTTATTTCTAGAAAAATTGAAAGTATTAAAATCAAATAAATTAAATTAAAATATTTTCATTTTAAAAACCACTAATACCAAGTTAGTGATTCTAAATGTTCTATAAAAACCATAAATAAAAATAGTTGTGAGTCATCTTCTTCTCTGACATTCTCCGCTTTCAGCGTTTAAAAAAAAATGACGCATAAAAGAACTTATTTTAGCAGATTTTTTCTATAAAGGCAGTTTTAGGGTAGAACAGGATTTACAACTACCTAATCGCTTTAGTAAGGCTATGTTTATGAGATCGTATGGTTAGGTGAGAAATATGGGAATTAAATCACCAAAGTCACAAAAATCCATGTATATAAGGTTGTTGAACCAAGCCAATTGTCTGTCCGTATTGGGATCCCAATCCTTAGAGTTTGTGATATTAATTATTCAGCTACATTCTATTCAAATATCAAGGACTTAATGTCAAAAAAAAGAAAATTATTTATAACGAATGTCAAAAATTATACAACGAATGTTTATTTATTTACAAAACTTTTAAAAAAATACAAAAGCTCACTTATGTTACTGCATCTTACGTTTGTCATATAATTCTCTCCGAGACAAAGCTCTGAGAGGATAATTGCCACAGAAGATGGAATAAGATAAGTTGGAAACTTTGAAGTTACGGCCAGTGGAGTAAGTTAAAGGAGGATTGGGAAAACTGAGCTCAGTTTAAAACTTCTGCAGTAATGATGACTAAAAAACAAAAGCAGCTGGGCATTGTAGTTTTCCTTTTTTTTCTTTGAGTCAGCAATCCGCAATCGGCCATTTCAGAAACAAGTTTCATTCGATACCAATATTTTCAAATATTTAATCGGATATTTTTATATTGGAATCGTTCTTTCAATTTTTATGTCCCAGAAATATAAAAATATCTATTTATGAAAGTCTCTTTACAGAAAATTGAGCACTTTGCCGGGAAATCGAATAGCATAAAACCCATAGAATGTTATTGTTCTTTTTAATGTTTATCAGTTATCATGTAGTGACAGTTATAAAAATTGGTATTTTTAATCAATTTATGAACATTTTCTGACCATCGCTAAATAATTATTACCATTATAAGACCAAAAATAATATTTTTACATTAGAATCGAGTATAGAAAATTTCAATTTTGTCTGCGCTCACACAATGCGCTAATTTTACGGTCGCATTTTGTGTAATCAATTATTTATGTCTATAGTGCTGAACAAAATAAGTTTTTATCGGAGGACATATTTTTAGCTTAGTGATATTTTTTTAATATTTTTATATTATCATTCTGGTATACATTTAATATTTTGTCAACAGTTTTTATTTCTATTACACCTTTAGAAGAAATTAATTGGCCAATGGAATGGTTTTTTTTCTTTTAATATCAATAAGTTTTTTTGTTTCATTCATTCATTTTTTTTTAAATATTATACAAAATTAAATCATTATAATAGCATAATTTAGTATTCTATTAAATTCTATTCCTTAATTTTTTTATAAAAAGATACGTCATCACTATTCTCCAACCGGACAATAGTCTGGAATTCTATCAAAGTGCAATTTTAGCCGAAAAAATACAATGTATTTAATTTATAAAGTTTTCACATTCAGTTGGCAGTGCAGTAAACTTTTTTTCAATTCGTTTTTTTATAACAGGGAATAGATTTAGACGAGGTAGAGTCAGTTATATTCATTTTGTTTCAACTTTTAATCGATATCAGAGTCGGTAGCTTTAAACCTAGTTCACATTATTAAAATAACAAATCACATTTTTATGTACAATGAGTTAAAAAGATTTTAAACAATTTCATGTATGATAACAATTTAAAAAGAAGATTTATTTGTAGTCAATCGATCAAATCTAAATTTAAATTTATGTAAAAATCTATGAACAAGCTCTCATCCAATGAAATTCCATACATTTTTAGTCTAAATGTCGATTAAGCAACTCATAAACAAGCTTTTTTTTCCTTTGCTTAATACACTGAAAAATAATTCATTAACAAAATTTTCCAAGATTTTCTGTACTAAAATAATACTATTTCTAACTTAAATCGGTCATGGTTATTGAATATTATTTTTAGTGATAGATTAATAGTTCGAAGACATTGGCTGTATTTTGTTCTTAAATTTTCTTTCAGTCGTCTAATACTTAATACGGAACATGGCGAGAGCAAAAAGCTTTTGTATCGCTGTTTTTAATATTCGATTAAGTGAATGTGTTACGAACGAATGCTGTCTATCAACTGTTTTTGAAAGAAACTATTTCAAGAGACATGATTTTTTATGTGAAAATCGAAAATTTATACATAAATCAGTCTTAACACTACACTTTGATTACGCGCAAAATTTTAGCGCTTCACTAATTTTTATTTCACTGTAAGCGTGACTATTGTACAGTAAAAACATCTAAAGTTTCTATTCACTCAATAAAGAGCTTTCTCAAGCGCGGACACAAAAGAAGAAAAATATAAATAAAAATGCCCTTCTCTTTAGCTTTGATTCATCGCTATTGAGAAAACCTATTGACAAATCGCTTCATTTTTATAGAGACGGTGTTTCGCGATAAAACTTTTTTATACCCCGATCGGGTCCGGATTAATCAAAAATCTAATTTAACTGAATTAAACAAACGCGACCCGGTTGAGCTCGCTCTAGCCCGTTCGTTTCAGTTATCTGGAAGTCTCTTTTCTACTCAGTTTCTGTGCGATCGTTTTCAGCTTGTGAATATTGAACGCTCTAAAGTAAAATCCATTTGTGCAAAAGTGGCTCGAGGCGTTAAAACCACAAAAGGTAGTGAACCAGTCTGTTATCTGTGATACTGGGAGTATCGGTTATTCACCACCTCGGCGATTAAATGACTGCCTGCAGTGATTGAGGACCTTTTGAGGCGTCTCTAATTCAAAATTGATGCAATTTATTCAATCTTATTACTTAAAAGCGCCTTTTACGGCTTATTGCAAAGCTGTAACAAATTGTATCTTTAAGTTCATGATTACTTTATTTATTTACCTGTTTATTTAAAATTTTACTTTATTATTGAATGGCTTATCAAAATAAATAAATAAATAAATAATCAACGGATTTATTTACGGTTAACCCTTTAAATGCCGGGAGGTATTCATATGGCGTGACACGGAAGGTGGGCATTTTGCTTAGAAAATGAAACCCTTATAGATAAATCTTTCTTGTTCAATACTTTTTGACAATATGTCACATCTTAATATTTTAACATGATTCCAAGAAATGTTACAATACATTCAAAATATTAGATTATTTAAAACAGCCAAACTTGACAAAATATTGAATGGTAAAGCACAGCATGGATAAGTGTGCATTTTATATGGTCGGCCAGCCGTGCACTAGATTGAAGAGCGCATCAAGTCTTTTATGGCATAGAAACAGTTAAAATTCATTTATCAAACAATATTTATTAGATAAACGTAATTTGTATATATACGATTCCGTTTATATTTGACAACTTACAACTGATTACAGTTTTATTTCATCCGTACAATAGAACGTCTGAAGATATCGAAAGGCGAAACCCGGGTCGTGAGTGACAAAACATGTGGAATTTTATAAAGGTTCAGCAATTTAAATATACACAATAATCGTCAAATCGAGTAAGCGGAATACAAAAGTTTTTACATAATTTATGTTCCTTTTAATATTGTATAAAAATATAATGTATACATAAAAAGTGATATTTTTGTTAATTAATTTTTTTACCTATTTTGGTAGATACTTCAAATCCTGTCGATCATATTACACTTCAATATTTAATTTATAATTACTTCATTTCAAAAGTTTCTAGGAAAAAATAAGCCAATACAAATATACTCAACTGAGATACAGGTTAAATTTATATGACACACTACTATTGAATAAAATTTTATATGGGCGTATTGCCACACACAAAATTTCTTATTCTTTTATAGATTCTTGTACACTTAGAGTCGATTCAATTAATGTTATATGTATTTAATTATCAAAATAATACTAAATATTATACATAAATTTACTTGAGAGCTATCGACATCCACATTCCTTCACTACCATATCCCGATATGCAAATCGATATGTCAAAACTCCTTTGGAACCAACATATAAGATTGAAATAGAATCCAGCTTTGTTGCCACACAACAGGCTCTGAAACATAAAAATTAAATCATTAAAAACCAACATATTATCATTTTACATCTGTAGTGTACACTTCAATATGAGTTTTAGATATTCCTTTGGTTTTTTTTTTTATTTATAGTATTTATTCAAGTCGCAATTATTAAATTTTATTTTGAACCTAGACAATCGAACGTTAGAGCATCTGACCTCCACAACAGAAACACTGTTTGGTTTACACTTTTCGGATTTTAAAAAATAACATGGTAAAATTCATAGTAAATGTATTTAACACGGGCTAATGAACCTAATTAAAACTTGTGTTAGATTATAATGATCGCGTCATTCAGTGTAGTATAAAAGTAGGAAGATAAAACTAAACTCTGAAAGAACTTTTTTCCGTTTAACGCGTAAAAAACTTTTAATGAACTTGATTTTAATTAAGTCATTATCACAAGTCAAGAATTGACCTTTAACCACTAAATTTAATTTGAATGTTTCCTTATTTGGATTTTATTAGTTTACTCCTAATGCAGTTTATTTCAAAAGCAATTGCATTGTGTTGCATAAGATTAGATCATAAATAATGATTAGTTTATCGTTTTTTTTACAATCTGGTCTAAGGATCGATGGTAAATTCACAAACAGCCACTCGTCGGAACGGAAATAAGTTTAGTAGCAAGAATACAACGGAATTATCAAAATGAAACTTACAGTTCAATAAAATGTAAACTAAAATTTATTATAGTAAAATTTATTTAATCAAAATATCCTCTCAAATGATCTTATTCTACTGAAAAAATGCCTTCACCAAATAATTATTCAATTCAAATTGATTAATAAGTTCGTTACGCTTTCAAATATTGAATGGCAATATTTTCATTATCTATTTACGGTTAATTTAAAGTATATTTGAGTCAGTTGATGATATAGGCTCAACCTTTACGCTTTTATTATAATTATTATTTTTAGTTAAAATATTTAATAAATAAATGACACTTTTTTTTTGTTGTGAATCTGTAGTCAGTTTATTTCTTGGATATACAAAAAAAGTCATATCGCATCAATCGAAGAAAACATATTCATATTAGATAAATGATGTTTGTTTATTTTTTTGTTTCCATAAATAAGAAGTCATAATAAGCAATATATTAACAAATCTATCATCATAGATTTTTTTATTCCCTTACAGAAGTTTACGTTCACACGAAGTTCACTATACTCTATATTTTTATCAATAATCTGACGGTTCATAAATGTAATGTAATATGATTCATCGAGATACTTATCTCATTTTGCTTAATCCAATTAAGTTCGTTCAAGAACAACTTTATTTTTGCAATTTGATGCAACATTATTTGGTTTAATAACATCATGATACTTTGAAAACCAATTACATTGTTTAGCTTAATAGAATGTTAAGCTTTGATGAGGTTACTACTTATGAAATCATGCGAGCTTAAATTTTGGATGTATTATTACAATGTACTCGATTCAAGAAATCACTGAGCATACACACACGGATTTTGTTATATTTAATTACTGTGAATAATAAATTTCTGTGGTTTTGGATAAAAACTTAATAAAAAATAAATATATTAACTTTGATAGAAAAAAAACACTGTTCGAAATGACTTTTTGGCAAAATTGAAACCACACTGGTGTTTTTCAAACTCTTGGCTCTTGTGTACCCCTTCTACATTTTTTCGTAACATCGAGTAACCCTTGTCAAAAATTATTATAATGAATAATTGTTATTTCTTTCTTTTTTCTAGTAAATAAACGAAAAATCAGTAACCGAAAAATAAAATTCGTTTATAATTGAAGTTACATTATAATCAATAAAAATGATGAAATTGTTTACTTTGAGACGTCAGATTTCTTTATCCAACTCTTCCCGTCTCTCAAAGGGTACTCTTACCACACTTTGGGAAATATATGTACACATGATAAAATAAAACATACATAGGTTTCGATATTACTTGATAAGCCCAATATACCGTCCAAGTAATTCTAAAAGCTTAACCCACAACCATATATTACGGCTTCACGCCCTCATTTTTATATGCCGTATTCACAATATGGAAATCGTCACATCATTACCTTGTTTTTCTTTTGTTGTCACTTCCGAGTGGCTTATTTACGTCTAGTTAATAAAATAACTCTATTTGGATTGTACACAAAGAGTCCATATTGACTCACAGTCAATTCAGGAAAAATAATATATACATATTCTCACAAACTTATATTGATATGAAGTGATCATATATCATTTGAAATTCTAATTGTTGAAACTTTGAACGATTTCACATGTTTTTTCACTAACGACCCAGGTTTCGCCTTTTGGCATCTACAGTCAATCTATCACATAGACTCAACTGAAATGACATATCATCTGATATAATCAGTCATCCAATTTCCATTTATGATACAATCATAAAATACTCAAATATGATTTACCATTCTGTTGCAACAAGCAGTTATTTCTTTGTTTGATTTCCTTTTGTTAATTTTAAATAAAATGGAGAATAATTCTGACAATGTAAAATACTAGAAGAAGCAAACTTATATTTTTTGTACCAAATAATAGTCATGGGTTATCTGATACAAGTCATTCAAACAAGGCATATCGTTGATAGCTATTTCAGCTTCCGCTCTCATCACAACTATTAATGGCAAGCTATGCATTAGGGATTGTATGACAGCATGTTTGGTTGGAAACAAGTGGGACGTCATCGGATACCTACACCCAGCATTGATAAGCCTGTAAATTGATGAATATTTTATATTACCGTACAAAGTAAAACACAACATTGATGGATGCATAAGTGAAGCTTAAAAAATATACATATTTTTAGAAAATATTTATAAATTTTACGTGGCGAATATATTAAGTACTCAAACTTGTGGTAGAAGATATATTTTTATCGCCGGATCAATTTGCATAGTCAGTGTAGATATTTTTTAAAAAATATTGTTTCTTTAAAACATTAAGATGATAAATGAGATGTCGCTTAATACACAGATATTATTTGGCATTTATTTCAATGGATTGTCTTATCAATCTAGTGGATATCTTGTCATTCTATTAAAAATGTCAATATTTAAATTTTTAAAAAATAAAATAAACATACAATCTTCATCCGTGTTACATTTCATTTGAACGTTTTAAATGGAAGTAAATTTCTTATTAGGTTATTATTTAACTTGCATACTACAATATATATCTAGTTATGATGACGTTTTAACAATCACATTATGTATTTATTGAGGTAAATACTGATATTTTTACCATTTATTAGGACGATTTTCTAATATGTTCAGTCAAAAGACTGATGAAAAATCAATATTAAACCTTTTTCCGAACGATGAAAAAGTATGCTCAAAATATAAAATAGATAACACTCATATAAGAAAAAACATCCTTTTCGGTTTTCATATAATCATATTAAAAAAAAAATTCTACGTTGTATATCGTTTTTTTTTAAACTATTCTTTATATCTTCGAAAGGTTAGCCATATCAAGAGTATATGATAGTTCAATACAAATCAATTAATAAACCGAGGATAATTATTTTATGGTCGGTATATCTATAATTGTTTTTTTTATCAATTTTTTTACTAAGATACTAATTCAATTGCACAATAAGTGCTTTTAGGTATAGACAACAAAGTCTAATGAATTCTTTAATGACGTTAAAACTTTTTAAATATTGTTTTCATATTCCTAAGTCATGCAAAGAATTCATATTTCTCTTTTCGTACCTGGTATCCGCTAAGTTGCACAATCCATAAGTCGTAATTGATTTCAGCAAAGTCCACGTACAAGGGTTTTCTTTTACAGGTGTTTGAAAATCTCTTCCTTTGTCCGCCGAGGGCTTTCCTATGCGGGATTCTTCTGTTCGGCTCGGTCCAAACATTATTGCGATCGTCGTAATCTTCCATATTTTCCACGTGCCTTTTTTTTACGATATTTTCCCTCGTTCCGCCTTTCAAAATTTTCCCATTCAGTATCCGCTTTCCCGGAGATCGTGACCGCAAATTCAACGCGGTGGAAATCGAATTTTCCCGATGCGCGTCTGACTCGCCGTTTGTTTTTGTTTGTGATAGTTTTAAATTAAACATTTGATTGAAAAAAGGGTCGTTTTCTTGTTCGAATTGCTGTTTTTTCCCCCGGAAGAATGCTACTGGAATATTTTTGAATATTTTGATTTTTTTTCTTGTATGTTATATGATAAAAGTAGTAACGGGTGGTCATGATCCACGTTACCTTTTTTTGAATCAGGAGATAACGCCATCTTTAATATTTCTTTTGGATTTACGTCAGCCATATAATTGACAACAATTTCAATCAAGAACTATTGGTTGTTTCATCTTTATAATAAGACTTCTTACAGGATCCGTAATATTGAGAGAAATCCAAGAATTTTGTTTCAAATATATGTGCTTAATAGATTTGCAAACCACAGTATTATAAAACTTATCAATCATCATTACCGTAACGATACTCTCCATACCTGAAAATGTATTAAATTTAATATAACATTTTTCGACAATTTCAATTTACAAAAATCCTTAATTTATTTTAAATAGTCTAATTAAAAAGATGCTGGTATGTTCAAAACTTTCATGATATATATTGAGAAATATAAGTTTAGTCTTATATTTAAATATCTTTTATTCGACTAAACCAGCTGTAAGTTTAGATAATTTCAAAAAAGAGAAGCTTAATTACAACATTTTCGATTTTAAGAATGTCGATGAAAATGATTTCACTTAGAAATTTATCATCTTTAAGATTGTTAACCTCACAAATTTAAAGTTTTTTTTATTTTTCAATCTCCAATAAATAACTTCTGAAATTCAGAAAAAAATTCAAAACGCATAAGTATTTTTTTCTTTCTTGTATAGGAATAGAAATTTTAACCATCACACCCTCTATTAATTTTTAATGTTTATTTTTTTTTATATTAATAAAAAAAAAGTAACAATTATATGATTTTTAGTTTTTTATCAATTTGTTAAAATAATGTTACTTTCAACATATAGTAATTTGTACGTAAGTGATTTTTTAACAAACCAGTCTTTTGACATTTGAAACGTTTTTTTTTTAAACTTTTTATCATTTTTATTTTACAGTTAATAACGTACAATGACAGTTGGATTTTTCAAGAAACACTTTTTTTAAATGAATTCATAGTATAGTAGCATAGTAGTTCCATATCCATTGTTGGAAATAACCAATACACGAAAGTGAGCGTCAATTAATATTTCGTCTATATCCGTTCTTGGCATTTCGACTGTTAAAACATGACATTCATTTCTTAGTAGAGATTTCTTTTGTAGAAGCTTTTTCCATAGATTTTTACATTCAACTGAAACTAAAAATATTTATTTTTTCATCTATCTCCGCTCAAAATGTGAAATATATCAGCTTCTTATAAAAGTAACTTCTGTTTTACAGATAAGATATTTTACATTTTAATGATAAAAGGGATAAGGCTAAGACAATACTAGTGGCTACTACCTATCTACGCTCTGATTTTTTGTGATTGAATGGGTAGAAAGAACACTCATGACCTCGATTAGAATTTATGTTACGATTCATAATTATTGCTTTTAATTTTGAACGGCAAAGCTTAATCCTAAATTTAACTGCTCAAAAAATTTTCCAAAGATTTTTTGTAGGTGGACTTTGAAGCATCTTAATATTTATCTCTTCAATAATAATAACATAATTTTTGGTCGATTAATTATTCATATTCTTTAGTTATGAATAATATCTCTTTCTCCAGTAATTTTAATACTGAATAAAATATTTCATATGAAAATACATTTCTTTTGTAATATTTCCATTTATATCAAAACATTTTTGTGAAACTGAAAATTGCGATGACAAAATAGAAAAAAAAGACCACTTCAATTCTAGGTAAAAAAAATCAAGCATTTATATTGATGCAATATTAAAAATTTTCACCTATCGTTTTGGGGATAACACTTTTTATTACGTCCACAAAAGAATATTTCACTTTTATACTATCAGTAGATTTTGCAGTTTTCGATCGGTGGTACAAATCCAACATTATTTTTGGAACATGAAATCCGTAACCCGTAACACTGATTGATTGTTTACCGTTGTATTTATTTTCAACGCTTATCACTGTAGGAAAAATTGAATTCATTGGTTTTATCTGCTGAAAATCTTGAAATAAATTTATTTTTATCTCCGGCGTAGGTAATCTGATGTCCAAAATTGAATGTATAATAAACACTAGTATACTTAAACTACCATAGATATGCCAAAAAAAATGTACGATATTTTTTTTCGAAAATCCATTTTGTAATTGAAACGTTCGTTAATTAATTAAAGCGTATTTTTTTAATCTTGTTCAAATACTTCTTTAAAGCGTGCTACTTGGTTGCAATGTAAATGTTCTGTATGGATATTAATGACTTAATCTAAAATCATTTTTCAACACACTAAACCCTAAGAGCTTAGTCAGTAAATTCACAAATATTATTGATCAACAATTTCTGTTTTCGGAATAATTATAAAAAAAAAAATTCAATTTGACATACTAACACGACTTCATTGATTTAATCATTAAATATTGTTTTCAATAATATTTTTTAATTTAATTATAAAATTTGCAGAAACGTATTTTTCATTGAATGTCGGACATGTTACTCATGCCCGGAATGGAGTGAACATTTATTTTATGAAAAGCAACTCTTGCTTGTTTTATACATACAAAAGTTTTCATCAAACCCTTAAAATCAAAAATTGATGCGTTTGTTAACATATCAGAGAATAAATTATTTCTGTATAGATTTCACCAAAGAAGAAAAAATTAAGGCCATATATTTAAACACTTTATTTTTAGATTGTTTAACAAAAATAAAGTGGATCAAATTCGTGAAAACAAATTATTAAATTATTCACATGCTTTTTAAACTTCTGAACTTTTACATGCAATGCGGCTATAAACTGTTCTATTTTTGTTAATGTTTTGCACTGCAAACTTGTGATTCTGTTACGGGCCTTGCAAGCTCATGTCTCTTTATCAATAGTTTTTTTTTTGTCAATCGGTAACCGGATATTCTTTTGTAGACTTAGATTCAAAAAAACTATAAAGTTCTCGTTAATCAGTGCTGTTCTAAAAAGAGACCCAGTTATTGAGACTTATCACAACAAGCAGCTCTCGGGAGAGAAGCTTCTGTCAACATATCTCAGTGAATATGGATTACAAAATAACAAATTATTGCTGTGTTAAGATTTATTCGGTTTTCAATTAAAATTACATTTTACATTTTTTTACTCAATAAGTATTTAATAAATTAATCTACTCATTTGACTGAGGTAGATATCTTGACTTCATTAATTTAAGAAAATTGTTGTTAGCGGTTGTCATGTTAGCCATAAACCTTAAGTGTTTTTTTCAATTATTTCAATGAGTGTGTAACAATTCTTTATATAAAATAAATAGTTTTGGTCAACTTTTGTATATATTACGGGCCTCGACGTGTTTATAAAAGCTCAAATTAACCGCTGTACTGCTCGAATCGTGAACAACCGTGATTGACAGCACTTATAAAACACACACGGTTCATGAAATTAGCATATTTTACTGGTAATGTGCATTTCTTTATTATGATAATCGATATAGTGCACTTGGTGTGCACTTAAACATTATAAATCTTTCAAAATAACTTACAAGTAGCATGCACTTCAAGACCAATTTGAATAATTTTACTTGCTTAATGTTACGAATCACTTATGTTATTTTATCAGTTTTGCAATATGGTTAAAGCCATCGAGAGATTTTCAAGAGAACTTAATACAGAGCGCTTAAAATGAATTATAAAAATAGTTTGGACTGAACAGCTTTTCCGTAGCAATCCGATGATTCTGAATGAAATTTTCGAATGTTTTTTTAATTATACCATTAGAGAACTTGAAGATGTGTAATAAAAATATTTTTTCTGGTAAATACTTGCAATTTAAAATATTATATGATACTAAATAACTTTCTATTGAAATTAAAGCTAGGATCTGATTGTGATTTAACTTGTATCTCCTAGTATTTTTAATTGTTTGAAATTCTACCTGCAACCACGCCATTTTAAATTACAGCATTTGCAATTTAGTAAGAGTCCCATTATTTGGAGTTGTGATAAATATATAACACGTTTACATTAGAACTCTTTAAGTCTCCGAAATCCTTTATTCATTTGTTGTATCATTTTTTTCGTCACCAAAAGACGTTTGTCACTGCAGAGCTGAGTAATCCAAAGTGAATCTAATTCACGTGGATGTTCATACATATGTAAAAAATGTTGAATAAACATTGAAGTGAACTAAGGAAAGACATTTTCAGATGCCGAGGTTGTATATTTTTCATTATTAAAATTTGTATATTAAATCCAAAGTAGGTCAACAATCAAAACGGCACTCAGTTACAAACGATTACTTATACGTTATTACGTATACAGTGAAATATAGCTGAACAAAATAAAGTGTTTTTAAATATGGAGTCCTATATTTTTTAATTCAAAAGGTTTTTTTTCTATTTCAGCAATTCATCACTACAGCGGTACAATTATTTGCTACTTCATTACATTATTTTTACGTCGCTATGGGTTTGATTTTATAATTGTCATAATTTAAACGTGGCGTAGTGCAAATGTCACCATTATTTAATAAAACCGTATTTTTTCTTCGTATTTCTCAATTTTGTTGACTACTGGTGTTATATTTTATATTGTATGTGTACATTCATTGAAATTTAATAATTGAAAGCTGCCAGATAATTTCATCAAAGTAATTTGAAATGATGTGAATATTTACGAAAAAGTTCATGCGAAAGTTTGGTGTGGTTGTACGTTGTTATTTTCATCCGGTGAAGAACGTTAATTACATTTTAAAGTAGGCCCTTGAAACCTGCCCGAGGGCGCTTATTATTTATTCAGACACGAGTGACGTCATGTTTTTCAGCCTCTTTACTGATGTAAAAATGTAACTGTCTCCATAAAAGCTCACCAATAAACGATATCTATTTTTTTACTTTATTGTAGGTAAATTCGTTAAATTCTCTTTCGGTTAAAATATACATTATTTCCATCTAAATTTGGAAATTATTAAAAAGTTTCAACTAATCTTTTGTGTAATTAACTTAAAAATAAACGTTCGCACATTATTTAAATTATATAATCAGCATGTAGCCACACGTGATAAGTTTTAACGCGTGTTGGCCTATAATATGATTGAGCATAACCACGTCTATACGTTTTCATTTTTAAGCCCATTTGCGTTAATTATAATTTATAACTCTTACACAAACTGAAGTTGATTTTAATCGCGATATTTAACGATCACGGCCATACGTAAATTATTTCTTTAAGTTTTGTTTAGTCTATAGGTCTATACTTAAACAAATAGCTTTGAGTTGATTCGCCTACCCATTTTTTAATAAATGTCAATTATTATGGAAAATACAATAACTTTACAGTTATTTTACATGAATTTCAAGTTTATTAAAAAAATATTTATATATAACACTCATTTTAAGTTGCACTACTTCCACATTTTTATAAACAGTATAAGTCAACAAGACTTTAAAAATTTGATTTGGATTAGCAGTGCTCAAATTGGTGATTTTATTAAAAAATGCAGTCGCATAAATAAATGTTAAATCTATACATCAATCATGATAAGCACATGTAATCATGATCACAAAGATTTCATTTGATGGATCATATAAACTTTTACGAGCTATTTTCCACTAAACATATTTCACTATGTTTTTTGAAAAAAAAAACGACGTCGTTAACGGAATTATTTAATTGAAAGTAATTATTCAACGTTAATAAAAAAAATACTGCTTTCCAAAAGTTCTAGATTATTTATGTATTATATCACAAATGTGAAAAATGATAGCTCACTTTTCGTGACTGAAACATTACACTTGGCATTAGATTAGTATTCAAAATAATTTTACTTTTTCTTATCTAGTAGCTTATTATATTCCACTTGAATATTTCAGAGTAATATAATTCAACTGAAGTTACTCACATTTCATGTTTTCTAAAGTCACTGACAATGAATTTTACATCCGAGTATCATACATTTCTTTTGACAGTTAAAATGTATTTGAAATACGTGCTTTTATTCTTTTTAATATTTAAGAATTCTCTTCAAAAATATGCATTATTATATAATATGATTTCTACGTTTTTTGAATGACAGATCGTTGTTGTTACGACCTTTTCAAGTACTTGAAAAATATTTTTTTTGTAGCAAATTTAAGTTTGTTTAGTAAATAAACCACCAAATATATTAGATACACATACTACTTTTACTTCTATTTATACATAAGTTTTTTGGCTGTTGCAAAATTATTCATTAAAATACAAAAAGTTTTATAGTTTTCCAGTCTTTTTTCAATTTTATAATTATACAAAACTGCAATCGAAAATTTTAGTTCACATTTTAAAAGTTATGTTTTTAAAAACATAGGTCTATACATACAAGGTTTCTCTTATAAATATGTTACTAATGATAACATTTTGGTGAGTTTTCACCAAAATATTTACTTTGCAATTGGTTATCATGCCAGTTAAAAGAAATAAATACGAATCTTTTGAACTAGGCACTGTAAAAATGAACAAAATTTTAATTTAAAAAAAATATTTTTATTGCTTCATTTGAATTAAATTATATTTTCAAAAATAAAACAAACTATTAATGTGTAATAAATTATATTGTTCTTCATATAAGTATTTTGATATTAACAACCATTTACAAAATTCATCTTTTTAATGAATAACGTTATATTACAAAACATATTCTTTGAAAAGAATGTAAAGATACAACACATTTTCAATCACATTTTTGTTCGTTTTGCGCAGAAGCTCTTCAGAAAATATTTCATTTTAAAATATATTCAAAATGCTTCGTCTTCATTATAGTGAATCGAATTTGTCTCGTTGTTTTGTGAAAGACATTCAATCTAGTTCGGTTATACGCATACGTCTTTTTTCATTTTTCCTAAAGTGCATTTCCTTTGGCCTCCGTATTTCAATACAAGAAAATGTGTATCGAGAGATTTCAATTTGCTGATTGTTTGGTTCTCTGTCATTTTGTAAAGAAAAGATAAATTTGGGTGCGGTAATGATTTATATAAAATTACATGCTTTTGAAATGAATATTTTTCAACTAACTTACAGATGAAGCAATAAAAATAATTTTGCACTGATTATTGAACATATCTGATTTTATACTAAAATATTGTTGATATTTGTATTCGAAAAATTTGGGTTTTGCCTAAGGCGTGTAATTACATATTAGCTCGGTGAAAAAATAGCAATTTATTTGAGTTCTACAATTTTTTTTTTATAAGATATAGTTAGTAGTATATAGTAAGATATGTTGTAATAGAGTTCTACCAAGTAAATGCCAATTCAATCAATAATTACATTTTTGTTAAAAAATGATATTCACAAATAACTGGAAAAAACTTGTAACACATTCCTCAATTAATAATGACTCATCTTACTTAGTTTTCATCGAATTTAAACAAAACTGACATGAACATGATTCTTACATAATATAATCATAACATTCGCAGTTTTTACTAGTAACGTACATTGTTGTCAATATGCTCTCTATAAAATAAATTTGGTGGTTGATTGTCACACCTCCAGCTAAAAGGGCCGCCTTCCATAACGCAATACTAACAAGAAGTAAACTATCTACTTTTCATTTTATTGACTCGATTCATAGCTGCATGGGTCGATAAACTAATGCACTCTTGTACTTGAAAGAGGAAAATCAATGACAATGTGACTTTCTCAGCCACTGAACTTAAGAGGTATTAATTATCATGTGTATCTGTGACACTGAAAATCTGTCGTAGCGAAGGAGTTTAATATACTCCACGATAAATCTAAAGACGAATCGTGAATATGTTTTTCCACCTAAAATGTTACAAATATATGTTATCGAATATCCCAAAATTGGCCTTGGTTGATTTCAAGACGGACGACAGAAAACGACTTGGCTTTATCGGCATCAATTTCTGGGCGGTCCCACAATATGTAATTAGCGACATCAACTATATACTTTTTTTTAAATTTAAAACATGACAATTGTGTCAACTAATCACATGTTTATTTGAGAGAAAACTTTAATTTTATTTGCAATTGACTGAGCAAAAAAATATTGTTTTATATTAACGATGAAATAGAAAAAATATTAATATTGCTTGGAACATTTTATTCTGAGAATTATTGACTTCACCCAAGATTTGTAAGTCCATTGCAAGACATGCAATTTAAATCGACAAAGACATAACAAACTACAAGCAGGTACTGGAATTTCATTCCGTATATCCAAATAACCTGTTATTTCGAATTGCTTCAAGAAGGACTTCTGGTCCAATGAAGTCCAACGATATGATTTCTTCGTATTGGAGGACAATAAACGGAGATTTTCAATGTTCATTTCACTTATTTTAGTCATATATAAACGCCTTATCATTTTACATGTTAAACAAATAAACTCAAGTTTTTCAATGTAATCTCAAAAGTGCAATGGCATTCGATGGCGTTTAAAAAACACAATTAGACGAAATATTGTGTTGCAATTACACAAATATTTTCTACGTAAATAATAAGATAACATACAGATTTAGTGCATATATTGTATATATACTGTTAATATATTTATAACAGTAGCGTATTTTACAGCAAACAACTGCTTTGAAACTTTCTTATTTTAAACGGACCATAGAACTTTCTTACTACTATTGATTTTAATTGATCCACTCATATTCATCGATTTGTTACGAAATGCCTAAATTAAGTCAAACAAATTAAATTAATACTTTCAATTATTATCTATTTCTATCTACAAACCACTACTTCGGTCGAACCGAAATGTGAATAATTTTTAATGCTAGCTTATCCTTATTTATTTATTTTCAAAACTATTTTTTTACAAAAGAGGCATTGAAAATTATCAAAACATGGTCAAAAGTAATGTTTTTCTATAAAATAACTACTTATTTCTTGGTCCTCACCATACAATTATATATATGAAAAGATTTCAACTAAAACAATGACGTGTGCCAAAATAGATATTTACAAAATTTTAAGTAAACTATTAATTACATTTAGATTTTGGTATAAAATTTATAATAATTTTAATTAGGATGTTTTTACGTTTAATGAAAATTACTGTACAAGAATTTTTCTCTAGTACAAAGTCATTGGTTTTATCTAAATGTTTTATTAGAATGTCTGGATGTTAAAATAGCTATCAATTGTATTTTATGATACTCATAAAAGTCCATTCTCTCTTTATAACTTTATACATCATCCGCAGAATACAATATAAAATTAATTTGGCATCGGAATATTTCACTTAAGTGTGGCGCGCATCTGATCGCCGGTTATTTGACGCATCGAAGCTTTGCATCAAAATGCGAGTGCTTTGCGTGTAGTGCTTTTTGATGAAGTGTTTGCATTGAAACTGTGAATTGAAAGGGTAAAGAGATTTATCGCTTTCAAAGCTCGCCTCACCTACTTACCCTATGGTTTGATCTTCACTTGACATTATGTAAATTTCGTCTAAGCGTCTTAGCTATCTAGCACTTGGCTCAATATCGAAAGCTCGGAATATCTACATAGAGGTTTTGGTGATAAATATTTTACGACTTAATTACATGGGATGTGGTAATTTGGCTGTCTGCTTGTAGAAGCTTTAATAATTTATGTTCTCTCTACATTTAAAATAATTTTTGATTGAATAAACAATGCCCCGTTTTTTTTTAATATTAAAAAATACAAAACTCATTAAAAACAATTAAACAGTACAATTAAAAAAATATAGCTTATAATTATAATTTATGGGAAAAGAGTTTAAAAATCTTTTAAAAATCAATTTAATTTTAACAGTGCTTAAAAATTGCATAGAGAAAATAACATAATGAATGAATGGAATATAGATCAAACGCTTGTAAAACCATAATAGAAAAATCATCAACCTTAACCGCTACAACTCCTATGTCGAGCCTGACTCGACATCGCATATCTTACGCCAACTCCTATGTCGAGTCTGACTCGACATTTGACGGCACATTTATAAAATGAAATTACGATTATTTACAACCTTTTGTTTCTTTCAAGAACCATTTATTGACGTTGTAAAGGGTATATTTTTTCTGATTACAACATTAGGTATAATAAAACATTAATATTATAATGGCAATAAAGCAATCAAAGCGGCAATGTCTAAGTGCGAATGCCGACCGTAAACAAACAATCTTTACAAGTGCAGCTGTTCCCATTATCCTAGATCCATAAAGGATACTCAGTCTGCAGTTGTACGGCATATGTGTTTTCTAAAACATATACTAGTAGTAACACTAATAAAATACAAAAAAAAAAAGTATTTAGAGCTATGTTTTGTATTATGTAAGTCAGATGTGATAAAAAAAAAACATAAAAGCAATATTGTGTGATGTCGATTTTCGATTGAACTATTTCATTTTGTTTCTTTGCTTTACATTATTAATTTTATAATCATAAAGATGCCACGAATTACAAAAAGAATAGCCATAACTAATAATGAATTTGAAAGTAGTGAAGATGAATATATGTCTCAAGTTGAAAATGAAATCGATGTATTGGAAAACTATGCTAATTCTGCAATTTCTGAACTAGAACTTTTACTCTCTCTTCGGACTTTTGAGGAAGAAATTTTCCTAGAAGAAGAGTTACGAAACCTGTTAGTAACTATGAGTACAAAGACAGAAAGAGTCACTAATTTTCTTGGCTATCTCAATAGCAAATTTATGGGGCATTATATTCCTCAGGAAAATTTATCTGTTGATGAGTCAAGAGTATCTTTCAAAGGGAAAATAAACTTTTTCATTTTAACCTTAAAAAAACCAACAAAATGGGGTCTTCGAGTATATGTTTTAGCTGATTCCCGTAGCAGAACATGTACTCATTTGTACCATATTATGGTAAAATCACCACGCAGGGCTGATAAGACCGGAACTCTCTTTTACAGGCCGGATTGTGATTCATTTCTATTGTACAACAAATTGCAAGATTCAATTCCGGATGCCACAGGTTATTATATCTTTGCAAACAGAATAAATGTTACCTAAGCGGTACAATAATGACCAACCGAAAATGATTACCGGAACAAATTAAGAAATAAAAATTAGCTGTTGGACACAAAAAATGCATATGAAAGGAAATACTTACTTAGTATTAGTGTGACGTGACAAAAAGATTGTTACTATGTTCAGCACAAAGCATATTTCTGATTCTAAGTCAGCAAGCAGACGACCAAGAACCATTCTTCAAGGTGAAAGCCAGGATGACATAGATAAATCAAATGTTATTCTTGATTACAATATCAATATGGGCGGTGTGGATGTCGCTGACCAATATGCGACATCGTTTTGCTTCATGCGGAAGACGTTGAAATGGTAGAGAAAACTATTTTTCTGTGGCTTAGAAACCTCAATAGTTAACTCGTATATATTGTACAAGAAATATACTATCAAAGCAAACATAAAACAAATAACCCATAGAAAATTTTGAAAGGTTATACTTATAAATCTAATTGGAGACGTTTGTGCACCTACATCAAAACGAGAGCGTCTTTCTACATGTGACGCTGAACAGCGCTTGAATGGACGCCATTTCATATTTTCGCAAAAAAAAACATAAGGATTGCATAGTATGTTCTAACAGAAAGGTTCCAGGAGGAAGAAAAAATACCACATACTTCTGCGACACTTGTGAGAGGAAACCAAACCTTCACCCAGAGGAATATTTTAAAAAATATCACACTTTCAAATGTTTTAAATAGTACATATTATTTTTAAAATACCATATTTTAAAGTGTAATTTTTTTATTTGATAGATTGAAGCTTTGCAAACATGAAATAATTATAAAACATGTTATTAATTAATTAAAGCGTGTTTAACGACCATTTGATTCAATGACGTTCGAATATTACGAAAATCTTGAAATTAATTAAGGAGTTGCTACAACGCTTTTTTGATGTTTTTACGGAGTGCAAGGGTTAATACTGCTGTAGATGGGCGATAGTTTTTAATATTTACAGGAAATTTCTTACCAGATAATTTATATATATTATTTTGAATATTAAACTAACAGAGTTTTAACATCTGTATAGCATAATAATACCACACAGTGTCTTCTAAATTCACTATTACTTTCCATGCCATTGATTAGATTGAATTCTCTTTATGAAACATTCAGAATTTTTCTGGTAAACGAAATCATGAATAGATGACTTAATAATGTATCATATAAATAAATAAATGGAATAAATAAACTTGAAATGTGTATATCGTAAAAGTGGAGTAATGACCCCAAAGCAAGTGTATTGTGAACCTCCATGAATGCTTTGGTGTTTACATTCAGTGTGACGCCATTGGAAATGTAATGAAATCTGATTTCCTTCTCAGAGACGCTAACTCAGATCATTTGCTTAGGACTTTAATCCTTATGATTTTAGATGGACCGCGAATGCCGATCATTGCAACGAATTCGGTACGTTACTATAGATTTAAAACAGAGGCAAATTTATTAATACAGTACACTATTTTCTCATTCATATTGGATTCAATAATACGTTTCGATTTATTTAACGGTTACTTTTAGGCGAAATGTTTTTTTTTTCAATTTATATATAACAAACCACCATTTTTCGATTTTATGTACTCTTTTACACTTGTTTGCTTACATGGATTCTAGAGGTTATTTTTGTTCTAAAACTGTTAATTTATTTAAATATAAAAATGAGATTATACTACAAATTCAAGTCAAATAGAAAACATCAAAATATGAGTATCTTACGGCCCTTTATAATAAAAGAACAATTTTAAAATTTGTCTATGCTAAGTAAATAATGCTAAAACTAGAATGAGTGAATCTTAATCTCAAAAATATTACTTAAGCAAAGACCTTACTTTTGAAATAATTTATATAGTAAATGACAATCAGTTGAGAATGCTTGCGATGAGAGAAACTCAACATTTTTTTTTTATTATGAAGATATTATATATATATAATATAAGTTATAGATATTTATCAATATAATCACTTTCCGACGAGCCAAGAAAAACATCTCGTTAAAATAAAACATTATGTTTCCGACCTTTTTTTTAAAAAAACATTCTTGATTCGGTTCTGCTGCATGATAATTTTGTGCAAAAGCTAGGTTCGTGGTTAATCGACAGGACGACAGGCGAAATCATTTCAGGATTATATTTGACTTCAGGATCTGTTTGGTTACTCAAATGAAAGCTTCAAACCCTTGAGCTTTTCATCGCACATACAATTTAAAACGGAAAATGTGCAAATGGTGAAGCGTAAAATGGAGAAAATCTTGTTTCATATTGCTGTAATAAAACACTGTTTAATAAAAATATACATTGAAAGCTTTTTCGACGAAGCTTTCTGTTATATTATATATTAACAAAATAATTCAGCCTACGCGGAAACTTTTCAAAGACATTTATATATTTGTGTTTCAATTAATTTAAATATTATCATAAACGTATAAAAGTTTTCTTTAAGCAGTTATAAAAACCATAGGATAATATTTTATTTAAAAATATACGCCTTGGCATAAAAAAATATCCGATCAAATATTCAAAAAAAGAGTTTACACATACTTAATCACATACGTAATTTATTTTTAATAATATTCAATATTTAGAAAGAATTTGACTACTGACCGTTTTAAAGGTATTTGGTAGAACTATAAATTTATATTTTAAATAATAAAAAACACATTTTTTAGTCCTTATTTCCACAATATATTTTTTGATCAGGACCGGTTTCGCTCATCGCGAGCGAGATTAGTTGATATTGCTGTCCTGATAAAAAAAAATATTGAGGAAATAAGTACTAAAAAATGTGTTTTTTATTATTTAAAATATCACGCCTTTCCATCAAGAAGTGACAGTTAACACTTTAAAAGTATAAATTAAAAATCAAAAACTAATATTTAATAAAATGAAGTATTAATAACTAGTGTGTTTTTTATATTTTGTTTTTACTTTAACACTTAAAAAAAACAATATTTTATACAATAACAGAATTCATATAATAATATATTGAATTGTATTGAATCAGTCAATAATTTTATTACATAATAGTTGCAATATTAGATTCTTAATCTCTCTCGTATATCTAAGTTATGTATGCCAGAATAAATTGAGAAAAAATATTTTGAAGGTTTTTATTTGATACTTCAGTGAAACAAATAAACCGAATTAATTTGAAGCAATTGTATTTGAAAAACATTAAAAAATATATTTACTTAAAAACTAACCATTCACTCTTACGTACTAACTAACTAACCATTCTCACCAATTTCATTTCACGATAGTCCTGAAAAGTTAAAATTTATTTAAGTTATATTCACTTATACTGTTTTGATAAATGAATTCAGATAACGTAAGAAATTAAACAGTCAGCCTTTTCATATTTAGCGTCTTACATTTTTCAAAACTTCTATAAGATTAAATTTTTAAGGCCCGCTATACAATTTCGGCATTCTACATCCTGTGGCACATGTATCACATGAAGTTTCCTTAATACCCTCCTTCCTTCCTGCCACTGCTCCGTCGCACACTTCCCGGATACCACCCTCTCCCCATGCTCCGCCACTGTTTTCCGGCAAGTAACGAGATAGTTCCGACAAAATTTCAACAACAATAAACTTTTATCCGTAATCAATCTTAATTAGGTGATAAAACCCCGCTTTGGGTTGTTATCATTGGCGTCCGCAAGATTGTCTGTTAAAAGGGCTGTGATGTAAAATAAGCCATAAAATAAATTTATTGCTGACATCTTGCATGTTCAAAATAGTTAACAATCACTTATGATGCGTTAAAAATCACTTAATTAGCGTTTAAACGTAAAAGCACAATCATTAAGTCGATAATTGACATTTGGTTGGAACTTGAGCAATATTTACCTCATTATGAAGTGGGCCTGGCGGTTTTTGTCTTTCCGAGAATTTCAATCACGAAAAAGACACTTATGTTATTTATGTTGATTTCGTTTAAAGCTACGGCACGGCACATATAGAACGATTAATTAAACAATTTATATTTTCTTCCATATCAATTTCTAATGGAATAACTCAAAACAAGTTTTTTCCTAGAATTGTGAGTTACATAATTCATCTTCCTCTAATTTTTAAAGATATTATGAAAAATAATGAAATTATAGGACTTGTAGTTAGGTTACCGTTTATACTACACTTTTCATATTAATCTGTCATTAATATAAATCTATCTGTCCATTAATTTGCAAGAAATTTTCTTAACCAGCGTAGAATGAGTGTCGTAGACCTCGTTATGTCAACTCCTATTTTCAACAATCATTTTTTTATTTATATTACTTCTTTAGTGCTGAAATCATTTTCTATAATACATAATATACGCTCCACGGCTGGTATTTTCAACATTCAACGCCATCGTACAGCAAAGTAAAGCTTTTTACGAGTAATATGTACGAATACCTTACAAATTACAACACATTAATCAAGTCATCGACAATTTTTCTAACATTGGTTTTACAATTAATAAACACATAAAAGATGAGGTTTTGACCCTTGCCAAAACATATTTTAAATAATAACAACACATTTTTTAGTATTATGTTTTATACTTTGATAGACAAGATTCTAATTAAAATTAAAACATTTATATAAACACGGTGAAAAAATAGCAATGGATTTTAGCTCTACATATTTTTATAAGATATTAAGTTGATAGCTATTTCGGCTCACGCCATCGTCAGAACTATTTATATAAAAGAAAAATTTTGATGTACCTACATTTTGAATAGTGTTAATTATAAAAATGCTTCGTAAAAAATTATTTAAGAATGTATGATTATATTAACTCGTTTAATCCTAATGTTTCAATTTTGCTAACCTTTCCGTTACGCCAATGTTCATTAACCCAACTCGGCTTGGACGGGGTTGAAAGTGTACTAAAGGTCGGAGGTCCGGCCCTGTGGGAGGAAGACTGTCGTCAAGTAGTTTTGCACTTAGTTATAATTATTATAGTTATTGTTGTTCAAAACAAAGTTGTATAGTTATGGAAGATTTTTTTATATGTGTAAGATCTTAGCCCCAACAAATAGGGCTAGATCACAAAGTTTCACTCCCAGCAAATCATTAACTATAAAATATATTAGTAGTAAGCCTGAAAAACTTCTATAGGTCCGTGGTACAGAATTCAACGTCACGTGCTTCTAATGTTAGTCAACCACTTGTACTATCATATCTAGATTCATTCTATCCTTACTATCTTTGATAAAAAGGTCAATCCACAAACTAACAATTAGATCTACTATAGAATATAATACTTTCATTGAAATGACTTTTGATACACAAATCCAGCGGGCAATGATAAAAATATTCAAACTTTAATTTCAAGCTGTTTCAATAAATTACTTTATCCAATTCAGTACACAACTTGTTGTGTCATCGCATGCGTAGAGATACACTGTGTGGTGTATGTCGAGCTACTTTTTTTAGAAAACAGCAAACTTTCTGTGCTTTGTTCGCATGATTACCTCGATAATAATTTCTTATATATAATTTTTATCTAATATTATAATTGGGTCGGCTAATCAACAATACTTTACACTTTTTCGAACAAAGGGATAAAATTTTCATTCAATCATTTTTTAACAGTATCTCATATTACAATATTGTTTTACGAAAATACGCACAGATATATATACCAATTCCTAAGATAAACAGCATATTTTAGCAAAATTTTCTGTACAAACAATTTTACTTAAGCTGCATTATTATACTATATAAACGTTGTATCTCGTTGTTAAATCAAAGGTTTAATGTATTTTTTGTGCATCAAAATATTTGAATTGATAATGAAATATCATGGTGATATACAACACAGTAATACCCCGATCTGTCGTCTACAAATTATTCAAAATTCTTCCGAGCTTACATCAATATTTTTTTTTAATAAAATATATCATGCCTTTCCATCAAAAAGTGACAGTAAACCCCTTAAAAGTCAAAATTTGTCTTGTATAGTCCTGGCCAAAAACCTATAAAAAAACATTGTTTGCTAATTTACTACTAGATCGTATCTTTTAACTCAATCTATTGGTGAAATATTACTATCCCACCATAAATATTTCATTGCTCGGTCAATTTTGTTGAGCATTTAAATGACTTCAATTAACCACTTTTGACGTACATACACAATTATTACCAGGTATAAGATATCTTAGCGTCTTCATAAGCAGGTTCGAACCCATTAAACCAGTACCAAAAAATAACCACTAGGCCTGTAAGTCTGTAGCCTTGTTGTAATGATGACATCCCTAGTTTAAGCCAGTCATTGAAAGCACAAAAGCCTCTTAATAAATATGCTATGTGCCTAGTTGAGAAACTGAAAATAGTTCAATACTTTCCATCGTTCGTCGTTTTCTTAAGAGTCTCTTGAAATAAAAATAATCGTGGTTCTTCTGTAAACACAAATCTATATTGGTAATAAAGATGCTTTTCAATATTTTTATATTTGGCCAATTTGTTAACAGAGCATTTTCCCTCCTTCGATTATTATTGCCGATGCGAGAGGAGAGCCCATCGAAATAACGAGCGTCTCTCGCAGTAATGGAATCATATTGAAACCGATTGGGAAAAAAACCAAATCTCCGCAGCGGAGAAAATTTACGCGCCGCCATATCTGAAGGAGGGCCTCTCAATATTTATGAGTCGCCTACCACCGAAAGCGGATAAAAATATAAGATATTATCTAGACGCTGTGTTTACATACTTACTTTTATTTTTGTAATCATATTTCATATCTACTAAAAATTTGGTATTTTCTTTTAAAATAATGAAACAAAATGTTGAATTCGATTTTCAACATTTTATATTCTTCAGATTAGGTGAATATGATCGGTTTGTTGATAAGGTTCACGATAAGTGAAACTTGTCCTGATCTGGAAAGTATAAAATTAAATTAAATATATCAAACATTTTGTTTCAATATTTAATATTTTTAAAAAAATGGCTTTCGCCAAGAACTGTCAGTTAAGTTATGGTAATTTTCATCGAAGAGGTTTTTCATACATTTAATATTATACACTAGATGACAGTGCCGCGTATCTACATATAATATGCCACAGTACACACTGAAATCTTAAATATTTAGATTATGAATATTAGAATGATAATAAATATGGAAAGGACAAATATTTATTGAAAAATAGTAATATCAACCATCTAAAAGTAACATTTTCTGTGAGTAAATGTAAAACTTTTCCAATTTTGCTACTAATAATTTAGATTAGATTTATTTTATTTTTTACACTTACTATATCAATTTTGAATTATTTATGCTACTGTGCATGTCTTCAAATTATTTTTTTTCTTATTTCCTTTATGAGACTATTTAATTAGTGATCATTTTATGTTTTTTGTCACTCAAATTGCATGATTTAAAAAAAACAATGTTATTATTGCATCCGTTTGATTAGTATATATTTCAAAATCATATTTTTACCATTTTTATAATGATCTCACGATAAATTATTATTTACTAATCTTATATGCACAGAAAATATTGTTTCCGGTATATTGAAAACCAAGTAAAACATGCATACATATATATGTTTTATCTATATGAGCCTTATATAAGATGTAGATATTTACTTTTTAGTGACTTAAAAAAAATACTACACGAAATGAAACAGAAAACTTTTTCAAAACAGTAAGACGAAAGAACCGTGTTATTTGAAATTCTTCTACAGTGTACAGATTGAGAGTCGCTATAATATTCAATCACGGGATCTATTATGAAAGCAAACAGCTGAACGGCTGCGAAAACAGCTTTCAGCGGTCAGAAATCATTCGCGCTCTGAAATTTTATTTTATCTCTACTCCACAGATATACAATAACTGGCTGAATAAAAACCGATACTCATTGTGATTCGAGGACATCTCAATCATTTTTTTTTCTGCTAACCTAACGCTCAATTCAATTTATTGCTAGTATCATCGTTGAGCGCTCTTCAATTATTATATTGTCCACATAATATGTGCACCATATAAATAAATACAATGCGATTCACGCTTCGCTTCTTATCACACAATTTTATTTCTATTCTAGCTATTGCAAGACCTGTTTGGCGCATTTATGTAAAGTCATTTCTCGCGGTTGCTATTTTGAAGAAATGAGAATTATACATTCAACTACATTCCTCTCAATTATATCAAAATAAATTACATACAGAATTTATTATGTTTTTACTGCGTTGAAAAAATATAATCATATTATGCTCTTATCAACCAATAAATTCGAATTATGTAAGAATACATAAACTTTTAAGATTTTTTTTTTTAAAAAATACCAATTTTCACTATATGGTTTGTTTTTTCAATCTGCTTTGAATAAACAATTCATATTCAATTTTTGATCCAGTTATATTTGACATGAACATGTTCGTATCACGAATTTGTTCAATATTATTGTATTTTCATAAATCGAACTTATTATTTTAATTTTAATATATATGCAGTTTCAATCCACAGAAAAAAACAAAGAATAGATATTTTTTTTGAATAAAAGTACTGATTTGCATTCATTTCGTTGAAAGAATCAATATTAATACATACGTCATTTTTAAAGAATATTTTATACTGTGTTGTAGTTATTTTCAAATTTCAATTGTATTAAAAACGCCATACATATGAATATTACAGGATCAAAATACACTATATATGTATGTTTTGTATTACTTCAATAAAAATATAAAATACTGCCAGTTGTCAAGTTTGATCGAAACTATCACACTCGATTTATCTTTAGAAATGAGCTTCGCATCAGTAAAAAATTACAATCAACTTCACAAAACACGACGTGTTACATGTTAAGTCATCCATTTATTTATTTATATCTCACAAATAAATATTTACGGGTCTAAGAAATTGTACGTAATATAAACAGTTTAAAAGTTCAAAAATAGCTTTACAATCAATTCATTTCTAACTTTACGAGCTTAATTCATCAAATTTCTTCGCATTCGCCGAGTATCCAATTTTAATGGGGTCGTAAAATTTTTGATATTTCAATAATACCAAAGGTAATTAAATAACAAGCATTGAATTTCCAGCTGGCAATAAAAATAACTATGCACGAGAAGACAATCGGCAAAGCCTTAGCGAAGTAGGCTGTATGTTTCACAAAATGAACTGCTAATGTTTCATATCTATAAATTTTAATAAACCTATCACGCGACACAGTGATGTGCAAGAAAAAATATTATTTAGTCCACAAATGATACATAGTTAATAAATACAAAAAATTTTAAAAAAATCATAGAAATTACCGTAATTTTATCTTCTCAGTGTATTCAACCTTGAATTGTTGAAACATTGTACAGTACAATTCCACATGCTATGTCACTAACGGCCCGAAATTTGCATCTCGACATCTTCTTGCATTCTATCACACGGATACAACAGAAGTAGTCACATGCAATTGTCACATTTCAATCTCTTTAAACTTAGTTTATAATTTTATAAAATTGAGCAAACGTTACTAAGATGTTGGAAAAAATATGTTATTTTTCTATGTCGACATCTATCGTGATCATAAAATACATTGTGGGAATAGTACTGAAAAATGTGTTTTCATTATTTTAAATATTATATTTTTCCATCAAAAATGACAACAACCACCTTAAATATAATTACTATATGTTCAATATCTTCAGAGGTGGCTTGACAAAAGATTAATTTCAATAAAAAAAATAATTAATAAAGCTTGACAAGGATCTTCAAGTTTACTGTATTGTCAGGTTTATCATTATTATGGTGGAAAATGGATATAAATTTTCACTTAAAAATGAAAAAATGTTAGTAAAACTTCTTTTAAGTCATTGACAGGGAAAAAAATAATTTCTATGAAATAAAAATAGCTGTAAGTATTGTAACTCTATCAATAATAAATTAATTTCTAGTGATTGATGGTGGAATTTTCAACAGATACATATTTAATACCGGTGAATCAACTGTTCCATTAAAATTCAATTAACATTTAATTTATTTTACTGACCAAATTGACCTGTAAAAATACTTATTTTTCATTTAAAATTAAGATAAGAAAGATTCAGTTGTCATTTACATCTGTTTACATTGATATAAATATACTGTAAATATTATAATTCTACAATAGTTTTTATTGATTGTCTACATCTTGAAAGTCGAAAATCATTGTGGAAACTGACAAGCAACGAATTCAAAAAAAAATAATTATATTAAAACTTTTCATTCAGCAATATTCACAGTTTTATTATATACGCCACTGTGCCGATTAAGTGAATAGAATTTTGCTAGGTTTCTTGCGTGCCGAATTGCCCCACAATATAGCCGACCCAGTACTTAAAGATCGTTTTGGATTTTAAAGAATTGTTTTCAAACTTTGTATATCGTAAAATTTCTACTAATTAGCCGCTTACGTTCTGGTCGAATAACTCCGGAGGTCAGTGTTGTAAAAATAAATTCTTGAGATTTAAAGTTTTAGAATCGTTTTTCATGAATTATACCAATTTTTACTTTTACATAACTTATGCTACTCTTTAGCCAATAACAAATCATTTATCAAGAATGCTTTTTGGGATTTTTTTAAATATATTTGTCAATATTTTTAAAAATTAATATAATTGATTATATACAGGGAGTCATGAAATGATCGTTTAGCGCAATTCAGCTGGGAGTTATTTGACTGAAGATATTGATTATTAATAAGCACGGTGAAATAATAGCAATATATTTTAGTTCTATAATTTTTTATATAAGATATAGTTGATAGCTGTTTCGGCTCACGCCATCGTCAGAACTACGTCAGAGATGGCGTGAGCCGAAATAGCTATTATCTATATATTATTTAAAAAAATGTAGAACTAAAATACATTGCTATTTTTTCACCGTGTCATAATGGAATTCTACCAAGTAAATGTCAATTCAATCAATTTATTATTAATGTTCAATCTCCTGCGCAACTATTTGTCTGATTATGTCATCGTTGAAGCTATATAAACCGCGTACTTTCTCAAAGTGGAGGATATTGATTCTCAATGAAACTTATCACAATTCTTTTTACGAAGACTTTTTTCAGCCACAGCATGTGTGAGAAATTTAAGATAAAAGGTAATGAAATTAAATTGGCTTTTCACTCTTGTTTTGTCAGGTATATCAATTTTTTATTGAAAGGTGCGTTTTTCAGACATTTCTTGTTTGAGAAAAAAACTATAAATTCAAAAAATTTTAGTCTTTTAACAAACATCGCCAAATTAACTACTGTTTCACTCGTCGTTTGTTTGTAACTGTAATAATGCACGTACATATAATTCACACCTTTTAAACTTTTCACTAACAAGCGGTATGAATTATTGTATAAGAAATTCTATTCGTTATGTTAACAGTAGTATAAATGCCAAATGTCAACAATTTGTTCGACCGTTTTGGTAATATTTACCGATACCACAAACACACGCAGTTGTATCTCCTTGTACTATTATTTGGAGATAACATTCATTTTTAATACTATCTTTAAATTAGAAACAAACATTTTAAGACCGTCGCTCAATTAATTTGATCAAAATGTAATATTCGTCGCGTGCTGTTTTTGAACATATTAACGTAGCATGCATGCACGCACAAACCCTTACCCTAAAACACACCCCGTGTGTTTCTATATCTCGCATTTCTTGATGCTCTGAAGAAGCATCACGCAAAACGGGAAAACTGAATATAGTCTTTCCATTGTATCCAATTGTTTTTGAGACACATACAAAATGCGCCGTTTGCACGCACGAACGACATCTGTGGCCCGCGACTGAGAAACATTAATGCTTATCTTGCCGTTCCTGTCAATTTTGTGTCTGGAAATTTTATTTTTACTTTTGTCATTCAGCATTCTGACAAAATAGCAATATTTGCGGTTAGATCATAATCATATAAAATACGATAGTATTTTACTCATAAATATTATATATTTCAATTTTATAATTATGAAATAAAGTATTGTATTATGAGAAATAGTTATTTATGCATTTAAGTAAGTCGTCTACAAATTACACGGTGAAATATATATAATATATATATATATATATATACACGAGCATTTCATCAGTTGATAATGCTCGCAATGAGCGAAACCGGTCGTTATCATAAAATGTATTGTGGAAATAAATATTTAAAAAAAAGTTTTATTGTTTTAATTGTTTTTCATGAAAAAATGACAGTAAACAACTTCAAAGAAATAGTTATCAACCATATATCTCATTAATTTTGTAGAACTAAAATTCATTGCTATTTTTTCACCGTGTTTTAATGGAGTTCTACAAAGTAAATACAATTTCAGTCAATAAATTTACTATGACTATAAATAGCATCTTATATATGATTTTGTTATTACACGAGAAGAATATTTTTTTTTTTAATATTGTTTTTATATATTCGATGAAAACCTATAATGAATTTTGTCTCGTAGTTTTGATATTCAAAAACATTGCCTCCAAAAATATATGGTTCCTGGGGTCTACTTATTGCCTAATCCACAAATGATAATTATGTCTCGTCAAATATTTACAATGTAGAAATATATTTCTATATTTTAAAACTAAATATAAATACACATTTACGAACTTTGAACAATGAGTTTACATTTATTAGAAATATTCAAATATGTTTGTTTATCTTAACAATATCTACAATAAGATACAGAATTATGTTTTCAATTTTAATTAATTTCAACATAAAAAGTTTTGTTTTTACTTTCTGAACATCCTACTGCCAACAAACGCCATCATTTTTGAATTATTTTAAAATAAATTAGTTTTTTTTATACAAAATATACGGTGAACAACCGTCGCTACCGCTTGCAACTTTATTCATAGGTCACTGAATGTGGGTACATTTCTAATTCATTACAGCTTAACTTCACTACAAAGTTTCTCTTTTGAACTTTCCGTCTTAATCATAGCGCTAAAGATGCGATAAAGTGTTTTATTCAATTCTCTCCCTTGAACCCGGTATGCGTGACAAGCAACAATGATTATCAAAATACGTTTAAGAAAACAAGCTTCGTAACTGAAGTTAAGTCCGGTTGTAAGTTGTTTGAAAAATATCACTATTCTACCTTTTAACGAGCCCCTTAAAATAGTAATCGAAAAAGATTAAAAGATTAATTGTCGGCTTGGTATTACTAGTAATGATATTTGTTTTGAACCTTTCCAATTCTGTTCACTTTCACACACCTTGTCAATAACAACACAGGTTCCAATTTCAGGCAAAAAACAGTTTTTATCACTGGTGTGTTTATATATGAATAACCAAAAAATATAGACATTACGCAAAAAAAAACAAAATGTTATCTGAAATCTTTGTTTTGTTTTGATTCTTCAAAAGAATTGACAAACATCAAAATTTTATTTGATCACTTGTGTACTTAAAATATGTTCTTGTGACTAAAATACCAAATGGCGTATTTTTGTAAGAATAAATAGTTCTGATGATGGCGTGAGCCGAACTAACTATCAACTACATATATCTTAAAGAAAATAATTTTGTAGAATTAAAATATTCTACATTGCTATTTTTTCCACCGTGTTATAATGGAGTTCTACCGAGTGAATTCCAATTCAATCAATAAGAATAAAGTTATTTTTATTGCGTAGAGAATTTCAATAGGTCAAATTTGTTATTGTAATTCATTTAATTATCTTCTGTCAATATATTAAATAATAGATTGATTCACGCAACATTCACAAACAGCATTAATCATATCATCAATGTATATGCTATTGACCGAACTATAGCAACGAGGTATGGTCCAAAGCCATTTACAATGAATGTTATTGTACTCATATATCAAGTCTGGTAATATTCATGGCTGCTTACACTATACCTCCACTCTCTTCTGACGACAATACTTAACTTGACAACGACTTCAACAGGTACGTATTTTAAAGTATGAATTTGAATCTCTTTGCATGCAAACGGAGAGAATCAAATCGATCATATTGGCATATTATGAAAAATGATAACGTTTTTTCAGTGGTTTTATCACCAATTGTAAAACGTGTATCGCCTTATATATTGTAGATACATTTTCATACTTACTGTTAGGTCTAGGTCAGGACTAAATATTTTTATTACTTGGTTAAAAAATGGACGTTAACTATAACCATAACACGGTGAAAAAATAGCAATGTATTTTAGTTCTACAAAATTATTTTTAACAAATATAGTTGATAGCTATTTCGGCTCACGCCATCGTCAGAACTACTTGATAGTTCTGACGATGGCGTGAGCCGAAATAGCTATCACCTATATTTTTTAAAAATTGTTTTGTAGAACTAAAATACATTGCTATTTTTTCACCGTGTTATAATGGAGTTCTACCAAGTGAATGCCAATTCAATCAATATATAACCATAACTTTATGACATAGGATTAGACTAAGCAATCTCAATAATAATACTACCAGTTTAACATTATTCGTGTTATTACTATTTGGATTTTAATCTCGAAACACTTTGCCAATGTTGTTATTAATAATCTTATGGTAATCAGTATTGTTTCACAGTAAAACCTAAGAGGCTAGGTAAGTGATATTATATAGAGTAATACATATCTAATGAAATCACAATCCTATGAATTGTAACACTGTTTTTTATCATAGTACCGTTGAACCCATTAAAACTACTTATTAAACTTGAAAAAGATAACTTCGCATACTCTCAGCAGCTATTTATTTTATAGAAAAATATTATCTTCAATTTGCTTGTAATCATTGAACAAAATGTAATCATACTTACTCTTTCATATGTTTTATAAGTAGAAAATTATTCAAACATATCTAAGATTTTATTTAGTAATAGTTCTGACGATCATCTTACTACAAATGTTTATCATCGATATTGATCATTTTAACATTACTGCCTCTTTTCAGCCTTTAACAACGTGATTATTTATTGGCAAATAATTACCAGTTTTATGAATACATTTTAAAGAATTATTTATAAAATACTAACAATTTACAATTTTTAATAATATGTTCATAGCCTTTTCAAATGGGTAGTCGATTTGGCCTGACTCTGTAAATCAGGATACGCTCAATAGATTTTAAATAATTGCCGGTTTAATGTGTTCCTAAAAAATAATTCTCTATAACCGTTCTCTCTGTAAGTGACATAAAATGAATAAATCAATTTAAATTTTAGGGGTTAAAAAGTGATGAAAATAGCGCTCAGTGGGTTAAGCGTGGGCAACAATACAACAGAGGAGAATTAGGAAGCAGGGTGGGCTTCGTATAAGAAGCGATACAATATATGTTATTAATAATATTATCATAGTAACAATGCCCAACAAACTTGACGCAAGTTTTACGCGACATACACACGTTATAATATTCCAAATTCAAATTAGCTTCAATTGAAGTTTTTAATAAAATGCTTTAATTATTTATATATAATATAATCGGCATCAGGTAATCAATTTAGCAGCAACGTCAGAATAATTGTGTATACATGTATTGGATGACTCTGGAGATATCCTGAATACCATGAAGTTCGCCAGTCATCCATGAGATATTTTGAGAAACAATGTCACCCTGCATGACCAAGAAGAGATAATACAGCTGTTAGTTGAAAGTCAATCATATAGGCGTCATTTAATAGCTATACTCTACATATTTTAAACGTACATAAATTTAAAATCTAAGAATCTATTAATGTAAATATTTTATCTTTTAAATATCTTTTGCTTTCATATTACTCTATCAAAACA
The DNA here is from genome assembly GCA_028555115.1 of Himalopsyche japonica. Classification (NCBI taxonomy): domain Eukaryota; kingdom Metazoa; phylum Arthropoda; class Insecta; order Trichoptera; family Rhyacophilidae; genus Himalopsyche; species Himalopsyche japonica. Next base: position 287,739 of record JAHFWJ010000101.1, read on the forward strand.
ATTGAAACAAATCAATTCGTTGGGTCTGAAACATTTCTTTGAAGAAACATTATTATATTCGTTGTTTATATTTGCAAATTTTTAACCATATCATTTACCATAAGAACAGATATAGACACATAATGAAAAAAAATCAATATTTTTTGTTGCTTGAATCTACCAGTCAAGCAAATTGTGTACATTTTAATGTCAGCAAAATATGACCAGGATTCACAAGACGCTGATACGAAAGGTCAATTGGCTTATAGCGAGCTTTGAAAACTTTTAATAGACTATTAGTTTTTTGTCGCTAAACTTTCTAGGCGTCGGGATGGATTTTCTTCACGTGATACCCAATTTCGACATTAACAACTACGAACTAAAATATTTTTTAAGCATTGAGTACAACTCGAGATTAATTTTATATTTTTCAGTTGCTGAATTGTTGACTTACATAAATGGTTTTTCAAAATTATTAGATATATAAATTTTATTTGCAATAGTAATGAAAACGACAGTGCTGAAAGATGTAATGGGAACAACCATTTAGTCGAAAACTTGAACGAATAAACTCAAGTCAAGTTAGTGGAAAAGTTTATGGCCTCTTTAGCGTAGAGGAAGGTTAGCACAGAAGCGTTTCCCTTGCCGTCATATTAACGTAATGAAGATTTGTGCGCTCGCGTTTCGCCTTGAATCTTTACAAAGCTTTCGCGCAATCAAATTTTCTCTCGCACAAAACATACGCACGTACGTTGTGATATTATGACTTACAAAATCTCTTCATTTAGTTTTTTACCACCACGAGAAGTATCCTTGCACTATTTAAAATGTTTTTTTTTCGCCACCGTGTGATTTGGAATACACTTATATATTGCGTTCATTACCTTTACCAATTCAACCAAAAATCTCAATTCCTTATGATATATAAAGTAAAACACGGCATGACTTTCATAAGACCTTCATTTGAAATAAGTGAAAATTTCAATTGAAAATGATTTGTTTTATTGAATGTCATAATAAATCCCATTTCGTTATATAATATGAACTGATATTGCATGACTGTATTGTGCTTCACAAATACATGTGAAATGAATTTCTTAATGATTTTTACTAGCGTATTCAAAACAAAAAATCCTTCATAAGATCAATTCTGGTATACGGCTCAAATGACTGAGATCTCAACTATATATATAAGGACTCTGATAGAGTAGAAATGCTTGAATGATTATCTACTTTGTCAAATAAATGTCTTCGCCAGATTGGATAAATAGCGCGCTGTGTTTAGTATAAATTCAAAAAACACCTCATATTTACTACTTCTACGCTTGTAGATTGCGATTATCCTGGATAGACCAGGCATCACAAGCCTCGTAAGCGCTAGAGACTTTTTAGAGAAAATTGGCGTAGAAGACTCTACATCGATCAGAGTGAATGAGGTTAATTGGAGTGGCTACCGTTTATCTTAGACTGTATATTGTACAAAAGGATAAAAAGGGGAATCGCCGACTGATGGTGTACTTTATAATCATTTTTTATGCCTGGTTACGAATCAAAAACACATAATAAAGACGCCATCCGTTCATGTAAATAATCTCTTGGTAAAAATACTTTTTCGACAAAAAACTAAATAATATATGCCATAATTATACGAGTATTTACGATAATCTGGATTTACATGTATTACAGTCAAACAGAACTGAAAATTACTTTAATCCGCAAAAAATTGTCAAATTTTAACTTCACGATTTCGTGGTTCAATTGTCACGATATAAAAAGTATTGTTTTTGCGAAAAAGTACTTCTAATACATAATATAAGCTTGTTACTTGTACACTAACATTTGTTGAAAATATTTACAGCCCCATAATGAAAGTTGCACAGTAAAACACAAACAGCCAAGCGGTTTGTCGGTTGTAGCGTAGCTATGAGTTCACTTTCCAAGCTTGATAGCATTAGTAAGCGAACCGCACATTGTAATATACCGAATGGCATAAAGCTTCCTGTAGTACTTAACCAGTCTTTGAAAGCAGACGGTGTGTTGAGTTCTTTAAGCTCAAAATGTTGAGCATTTTTAAGGTGTTAACTGTCACTTCTTGATGGAAAGGCATGATATTTTAAATAATAAAAACACATTTTTTAGTACTTATTTCCACAATATATTTTTTGATCAGGACCGGTTTCGCCCACCGCGAGCATTATCAACTGATCAGTAGTTGTGTGTTTTTATTATTTATAATGTTGAGCATATTTGGCAGTATATAGAAAAAAACACAGCCTATTGATTGAATTGGCATTTACTTGATATAATTTTATCGTAGCACGATGAAGAAATAGCAATTAATTTTATTTATAACGCATATAGTTGATAGCTATTTTGGCTTACGCTTTTATAAGAACAACGTTTAAATGTACATTTACTTATCTACAATATATATAGTGATGAAGAAGAGGTAGACAATACGTCTTGCCTTCTGTTCAATATCGTAGTTTTGTATTGAGGATAAAAATTTGAATTTCAATAGAAGCTTTTTTCCTTGGAATCTTTGATATTCATCTGCTACTGCTACTGTTTTATATAAAGAAAGAAAAGAAAGAATATAAAAAATTGATTCGAAAGGACCCCACTAATATAGAAAATTAATATCTCTCATCGAGTATTGAATTTCGATTATTATCAGATGGATAGAAAGAGTACGCCAACAATGCAAATATTTAAACATTCATTCAAGAATTGATTAATGAAATTAACGTAGTAGAATATTGAAAAAACCAAAAAAGAAATATAAATCTACAATTTAATTTATAAATGAAATTATTATACATTGTTAACACTCGAGAATTTTGGTATAATCCAATAGAGAACGGGACGAAGAGAAACCGTAATACATACATATTTTTACACGGAACTAAAAGAGTTTCAAATAAAATAAGTTTACGACGTTTTTTATTTTCAATTTTACCCCTTTTTACCGCCATATTTCCCCGTGATTTGCCCGCGTCGCATGACACTTGCAAATTTAAAATGATTTGTCTGTCGCACGGAAACATTTCATACACCGGTGCAGGCACACAGGGCGGGTGCGTTAATTTAAAGGGTAAAGCATAGTCTAAATCTAACCCTGGGCCATTCATTATGATTGTAACGAGTGCGTAGTGGGGTGGTGGCAAATCTTACCTTGGAGATTCGCGAACGGTTCTATCACCTGGGCCTCTCCGGTAATTAATTGGATACCCCTGATAAATTTCCGTGAATTCCCTATGCAATTCATACTTGAGTTTTCGTTTTAATAATACCTTAATAAATAAACTTTACGACTAACTCGCACAAAGAGTCCACAACGAGTTTTGCGCACATAGACAGTTTCGTACGCAATAATATTTTGAAATAAATAGGAGAAAAAATAATACCAAATCAATAAAAAATGTAACATTTACATATGTTTAGTTTGTTTCTATTTTAGTGTTATAAATATAATTATATTGAGCTCAGTTGTCTATAAAAAGTTTGTTTTTATAGACAACGTAATGATGACCACTAATGACGCTTTAATCTCAATTTTGTCTTTATATCAACAATAGAACTTAAACGTTTCATATGATTCTGCTGAAAATATAAACTACATAATTATTAATCATCAATTAAAACAAAAAACTATAATTGATGAAACTTTCCAAATAAAATTAAACACTAAGTCTGGATACTCGGTGGAAATACCAAATTTAATAGGTTCTGAATGAGTAAATGCGTCAATAGAAAAAGTGAATTTATTTCGTATAACGAAGAAAAACAAATATCACTTTTGGTGCATTAACTCTCACTCCTTGACATCATATTAAAATGGTAAAAACACAGTGTTTAGTGCAATACTGTTTTCAAGGCCGATTTTCCATCGCGAGCATTATCAACTGAATGCATTCATTTCAGAATGCTTGCGATAAAAAAAACTAATCCGGTTTTTTTAAATAAAAAAATGTGGAGATAGTTCTTATAATTATGTTTTATCACCCAAATGAAAAAAAAAATCAATTTTCATTTGTCAACCTTTGTTCAGCACGGTTGAAGTGAACTTCGGAATGAAGAAAAAAAAGAGAGAGAGTTATCTTCTATGAATGAAATTCTCGCAATACTAATCTTAAGCTCTCTCACACTCTCTCTATTAATAAACAAATAATTTTCTCGCATTATATTATATATGAATACTCATGGAAGACAGTTTTTAACAGCTATGAATAATTGAATGTGAATATGAATTAACTCTAAGGCAGGAATACCTAACTAGCTCTTTTAACAGGATGAGTCTATAAACTAATTGATCAATGTAACATTTCAATAAACTGGATAAAGTAACATGTGATACCTTTCATTGTTCACTGTATATAGGTAAATCAGAATAGCTGATTATATAAAATCTGATAGTTATGTGATTTGTCTGTAGCATTAATAACAATTACGCTTTATAGCTAACGAACCATATGTAATTGAGAGCAACGGCGTCATTTTGATTTTAATGACGTGCCAGGCGACATAACCAAACGGCGTTTTTCAAAACTTTTTTTTTACATATTCCTATTAAGAATATTTAGCACCTTAACATTCATTGTGTCACTGTTATCCTAACAAAAAATTGACAAACAATATCAATATATTTCATTTATATTAAAAAATTTAATATTGCTTATGAAATCTGTATCGAGTATCAAAAAAGAAAGTCTTATTTACAATGCTTTTTACATATGATTTCATTGCTTTTTTTCTTTACAACAGTGCTGTTTTTTACTCTTCTAAGACTCGGACATATATTAAAGATAATAATTATTAAATACACTTCACACAACTATTGTTATAATCTTCTACAACAAGAGTGGCCAAAGATACCTACCGTGACCGTGCAAACATTCCTAGTCGACCGCCAGTCTAAAGGCTTACAAACCAGAATAATTTTTTTTCGGTGTTTTTTTACATTTTATTTCCTTTTCGTTTAAATACTTTTTCATATTTTTTTCATCATATTTATAAGAAATTGCTGCAAATAAAGTGCGCCTTTAGATACTATACAAAAAGTTGATATATAAAAAATTGAAGGTATAATATTTATAAGCGTATCGCTAATGTTAATAAAACTAAATTAAAGGAGTTTCTCGTTTAATCCAACTAGTTTTTCTGTTTGTATAAATTCTTCATCAATTACTGCTTTTAAAATAAGTTGAAATCGAATTGTTACTGTTATAATTTATGGTTATTTTCAAATCAAACTTATTTTTGGCTCTAAGTTACGGATTTTAGTATTAGTATACCGAAGCCAATAATTTCTAAAGCATATTGCCAGTTGTAGTTAAAAGTTTTGCCACCCATGTTCGTAGAATAGCTGGAAAAGGTAATAGAAGAAACAAAGGTGGCATTTTTCTCTAACAAACTGTCCACCTCAACGTAAGCACTGTATTTAGTTTGGGCACTTATATTTGAAATAATTTTTTTATACCTTAACACCGTTGAATATTTTTTTATTGATACATACCTTCACTTAACCTTTCTAGGAGTAACTAATTAATTTTAACCGTGCTGTGAGGAGTGAGTTTTTCTAAATATTTTTTTTTCTCAAACCATTGTAAAAAAAATACCACTCACATTTTTAGACTTTTATCGTTATAACACCAGTTGCATAATCCAGGAATCACAAACCATTGACACATAGCACTTGAATATATTATCACAATAATTGTTGACATATAAGACAAATACGTCCATACTCCTTTACAAAAGAATCGCGCCGACGTAGTACATGTTCCTGAAAAGGTTAACAGTTGCTATTTTTAAACTTGGAATAAAAATAAAATGAACATTTATAAACACTTAAATCACATCAATTAACCCACTTTCGGATTTTGATAAATAACTTTGCTTACTGTTTTTTTCGGAGCAGTGACGATTGTACCGATAGTACAGTTTGAGGAGCACTGTATTGCCAGGTATTCCGGGCAGCTATTAACCAATGCGAAGGCAAATAAATCAGCGGAAATCCGTCTGAGTTATACACATACCCACACACGTATCCAGATTATCACCGATACATCCTCACTCGTAACAGTTACCAAATTACATCTATGCTGATACGATGATTGTAATATCTTGTGCTGTGTGCCAGAATATTTTTGATTAAATTAATGTAAAATTTTAGCCTTTGTACTGAGTCACTTGTTAGCGAATGTATTATAGATTATTATAATCAGAGATAATATTAAGCTTTTACTGCTTGCCTAGGTGTAAGTGTTTTCCTGTAATTAATAACTTAAGTATATATTCGATGCAAACTGTTTATTTTATGTCAGTTCTGTTGCATCCGTGTGATAGAATGCCTGAAGATGTTGAAAGGCGAAACCCGGGTCGTTAGTGACAAAACATTTGGAATCGTACAAAGTTGTAATGATTCAAATTTAGTTGAAAGAATCAATATTTCCGCAAACGTTTAAACTGGTTCAATTTTCTTCATTGCCCATTATGTAAAAAGTTTACAATCAAATCCTTGTCGAAAATATTCACATGAAACCAAAAAAATGCTTTGAATGCCTTCAAATTAAAAATGACCAAAATATCATCAATTTATACGTTGAAATCAGTAGAGAAATACTAAAAAATATTCTTATGTTACGTTGGTTGGTTCAAAAGTTTGTATGAAAAAATTGATCGTTTACTCGGCCAAAACTAAATCGCAAATTGCTGTGTGATATCAGTGAAGCAACAAGGCGTCTAGTTTGAAGATATTTAAAGATACAGACCGGTATGATTGCCTTCTCTGTTTAGGACATTACAGAAAACACATTTGGAGTTTTAAGTGCAAATGGTTGAATCCACTGCCAAATAGTACAAAGTAATTTGGACAGGATTTTTGGAGAAGGTTTCAGCCAGGCCGAACTCAACGATTTGAATGATAGTGTGAATGTTTCCGTTAGATATTAATTTATTTAAGCAATTTTTAAAAAACTTGTTCCTGATCACATATGCATACATAAAGCTTTTTAAATATTTTAGTTAAAAGAGATCAAAATAACAGAGAGTTTTTATTAGTTTTAGAAAACTCAACAAAAAATTGTCATATCATTCAATATCAATAAATGAAAAAATATATATCAAAAAATAGTGCTTAAGATCTCAAATATTGAATAATTAATTAATTTCGAAAGGGCTTGAAAAACCGCATCTAGGGAAACGCTCTTATAATAATCACACTGTTCTGACTTTTCCAGCCCTATAACCAAGCGGTCAGTGATATTGAAATTTTATATATTTTTCCATATGAAAGCAGTGTCTATAAATTCATAATTTCGTGAAGATAATTTCTTTTAAATCAGTCGATTAATACATCTTATCAAATAGAGAAGGACTCTAGAAATATTTCTAGAATACTTCTCATTCTAAAACCTTGTAGTTAACGAGTATTGTATTGATCGAAATCCCAGAACGGATTTATACATTACTAGCGTGTACCCTGCATGCGTTGCAATGCCACTCAAAAAAAGAAAGCGCGACTTTATGGAATCGCCTCGTCGGGTGCCTCTCGCCTTCCGATTGGATAAGTCAGACTTGAGGCGAGGCCGGAGCCAATTAGAAGCGATAAGCTTAGGTTATGTTTTTCTTACCGAAATTTGACAGTGGCGGCCGTATGTGTTTTTATTTATTGGAGTACTTTTGGATACACAATGTTTTTTGTTTTTCTATCTGGTGCGTACACAAATAAATCAGAAGGTTTTCCAACTCGTGAGCAGGCCATATACAGTTGTCCCTGTGAGAAGCATGGATTTTCTAAATTTAGTCCACACACTTGTAACGACTGTTCTTGTGCCTTATTGATGGGCATTGCAAAGGCGACTCGCACTGGAAACTACAGACGTTTAAATTCAAATGGCATATCTGTCGGAATCATTGGGATGCGTGGCAACATTACATCTTCTCCTTTGAATTTTCCATTTAAAATTGTAGCTTCAATAATTCGTCATTTTTCTTACTGAAAGTCTGGTACCGTTGCAAAGTCGTGAGAAATTTATGTTTCGGAGAAGAATGATAGGGACGCCAATTTTCAATGCTAAAACATGCGGTGGCATGCCTGACAAATCAAGTGAATTCAAGAATTCTGTTGGATAATTGACGGCTTCGTCTTGATCTGTTATAGTATCGATGGACATACGTTATTGCTTATCCTGGTAATTCATTTAGTATGCTGAAATTCATTGCATTGATATCTTTGTTTTTGGCTGCGATATAGCATGTGCACTGAGCCATTGATGACTTTTATGATTGTGTGCAATATTTGGAAAAACTTTGTGAATCAATTCGCCTATGGCTGCGGTTATTTTACAGAAACTCGCTGGCAATGTGATACATTGTGTGGATTCCTCTATTGCCATTTTCCCATTTCCTATATCCAACAATTATTTTACGAAACGTTCAATGGATGCATCATGTTGTAGTTGTACACGCAAATTGGTCTTCAAAGTGAATCTATGTACGTATCGCCATAAAACGGATGATTTGAGACATGGATTAGTTCATCGGCCATTGTTGAACGTGATATAACGGGTAGAGTTTGTCGAAAATCACCAGACAATAAAATGAGTGCGCCACCGAAAAGTTGCTCATTTCCTCTCAAATCTTTTAGTGTGTAATGAAGTGCTTCCGGTGATTTTTTGTGTGCCTAGTACATTCATCGCATACAATGATTTTACATGATGTAAGTAGTTTGCCCGTTTTAGAATTTTTGTTGATATTGCATGTTGGTTTCTCAATTATTGACATATTCAATGGCAGTTTCAGTGCTGAATGCGCTGTTCGGCCCTTTCCAAAAGAGTTGCTGCAATTCCAGATGATGCGATTGCTAGTGCAATGTTTTTTCGTGATCGTGTGACTGCCAAAATGAGTGAAATGAGGAAGGTTTTACCTGTGGCTCCGGGTGCATCTATGAAATAAAATCTACCACTTTGACTTGTAATTGCATCCATAATTGTGTCATACACTATACGTTGATCTGAAACCAATTTCGGAAGATTCATTTGAACAAATTTACCCAATTCATCCACTTTAAAGCGTGTTTCTCGTTGGAAATCACGATCACGTCAGTCGTTTTCAGATGGATTCAGCGCAGCCATTCCCAATTGTACCAATGATTTGTTAGCGATTACTAAACATATGTCCTCAATCAATAACAATGCCTCATTATGCATGTTTGGTGTGAATTGAACTTGTGGATTTTGAATTGTTTCACGCAAATGAAACATATTCGACCGTTTACTGTTCTCAATTCTTGGAAGGATGTCGGTCCACGTATGTTGATTAACAGTAATCGCAAGTAAACGCATTCTACATTATTTGGTTGAACAGTATACAGACGGCCTAGTGCGTCGGTTGAATATACATTGTAATGTCCTTCAACTGCTTTACCTTGTTTGCGACGTTGAATTTTTTCCTGATGCATTCCATCTGTAAAATGTTGCCACTTCAGAGTAAGGTAGCGTCTTTGGAAACATATCATCCCTACACAATAAGAAAAATGCAGTTAACGTTGTTGGCTGTGGTGACAATGCTCTTACGCGTGCATTTTCTGTTGTGAAGTACACTTGCTGTCCATTTTCAAGGTGAACTGCCAAATGAGTAACTGGTGGATGCCATTCATGAATTGGAAATGATAAAATGCGACATATTGCTTAATTGCTACTAATGTAGCGTCCCAGTTGATATTGGTTGATTTCATCGATAGACGCAGTTGAATTTCCCACTCCAAAAACTGCCATATCGCTTCATTCGTTGAAATATTTACAAATGTATTTGATGGATTTCACTGAATTACAATACTCGGCGTTGATGTGGGCTTAGTAAGTTTTCGAAAGAAGCTGTGAATACGGTACAATCCAACGATTATCAACTTCAACCTCATTGTTTCGCCCTTTTCTTTCGTGCTTGAGTTGTACTCTGACCTATTCCTTTTCGTTTGGGTGGCATAATTGATTTCACAGTGAATGTTACGTTTTGAAATTCACTTTTGAAAAAAAAAAAAAAATTGATGCATTGAATAAATTCTTTTTATATCACACACGATTTATGCATAATATTTATTTCAATTCGTTTTGTCATGCGACATAAAACCAAAACAAAAAAGTCGGTTAAAAATAGAACATTCAAATATTTTTTTCGAAAATCGAACATGTTTCAAAATAATCAGTACCTTACGTAAGTACCTACAGGTGAGGGATTGTGACAGATTTGCGTCGTTCTTGTTTTCGGCGTTGCTATGGATACAATGTGTCATAAATGGCCATTCTGTATTGCAATAGTCTTGTATGAAAACATGTTTTTCGTAAATATTCAATTAATTTTTCTAATCAAATCAAATTCTGAGTATCCTATCTTTTGCCCGGTAGTCTAAGCAATAATTCGACAAAGTTTTATCGCAATTGGATTATAGTGTAGGAGTTTATAAAGGACAGACAGACAGACAGACATTCATTTTTATATATATAGAAGATATATAGATATGTATTTTTGAGGTACGATTTTACGATAAAGAGAATGTTTATTTTACCACTTTTAAAACTTTCTTAAATATATATATATATATAATACAATAAGTGGCTGAATGACAAACATATATTATGAAGCTCTTTTAATGAATATTTCATATTCATCTGCTCAATTTCGAGTACATAATGTTCTTTATTTAAAGCGGAAATGACTGAAAAAAAATCTTCCAAAGATTTATGAAATCCGTGAACACAAACAAAATATCATAGACACCAATCGCAGACTTGGGCTTTTGACTCACTTCTCATGGCAAAAGACATTGATCATGTTACGTTTATTTTCGTTTTATTACAGTCGTACTGAAAGCGTTATCCGAGCTGCATTTGCTGACGTCTTTGACTCACCCGCATTCACCAAGCGTCTCTTAGAAATGAAACCGTCATACATATTTGGCAAAATTTCAAATTCACCTGCTAATTTGGTTTCAGTGCTCAAAGGCCGTCTTGAACTCAACTAACATACCGTTTCATCTCTTATAATTTAATATTTTCGATGAATTCAGCGTTAATTATTTATTCTGTTGAAATAACATACTTATTTTAGAAATGAAGATTGTTTAAATTTGAATTATTACGACTTTGTGCGACTCCACATGTTTTGTCTCTAACGATCCGGGTTTCGCCTTTCGGCATCTTCAGGCATTGTATCACACGAATGCAACAAAATAGACGTACATTAATCAGCTAGTATCGTTAATATACCAAAGTTATCAATTACATGAAAACACAGACCCCAAGGCAAGCAGTAAATGACTAAAACAAATTTCATAAAAATAACCTAATAATAATTGACACAATTGCCTGTGATAATTTTCATTAAAGATGTTGTAAATGACTCATTCTTAAAAGGGTTTTACAACAAATATTAATAAGATAAAAACGGGTTTTTTTTATTTATTTTTATATATATAGAAATACCTACTTATTTCAATATGGCAAGTAACGATCAAACATCTAGTGATGAAATATAAGTATTATTAATTCTTATTCTATTATTGTTAGAAATGTCTATTCTCGTACGTCAGTTCTGTTGCATCTGTGTGATAGAATGCCTGAAGATGCCGAAAGGCGAAACCCGGGTAGTTAGTGACAAAACATGTGAAGTCTTACAAAGTTGTAACAATTCGTATTTGATATTGAAATTCTATCAAGCACCTTTGTTCGATATCATTAGTAAAAATAAGATAGTTTACTATTCATCTCTGTCTTATTATTCGAGGCCTGTTATATTCTAGAAAACTTTGTACGATTCCACATGTTCTGTCACTTAAAACTCGGCTTTAGCCAGGCATTCTACTATGCATACATGCAACAGAACTGAAACCAAAGAAATTAATTACAAAGGAAAAACACATACCCAAAGTTTTCTCTTTGTAATTAACACCTGTATATAACTGATGCTAACTGTTTTTTGTGTGTCAGTTTTGTGAAATCTGTCAACTTCGCAGTGTTTGCTTTCAATAAGATTTCTAACACACTCTACATGTCTAAAATCAAAAATGTATTATCCTCAATTTTTTTAATCAGAAAACAAATCATGGAAATAAGTGAATATTATTTTAATTTTCCATTATATAAGACATATAACTGATAGCGTCTGTTATAGTTATTGTAATACACCATGTACCAGCCATTGTGTTTGCTATCGTGCCGTGAAACTAGACGCTATTTGTTGACATGACGTCTCGACATTCGAATTTTCCCGCGTGTTTCCTTCATAATGGCAATGAAATTTGTACAAACAATTGCCAGCATTTCGTGAATGACGAAGTTTCAGTAGTTTGGTGTAACGTTCACGGTAGTTATGTGCGCAACACTTCGGGGCTACACTAGTTTAGTTTTGTCGAGACAGTATTAGAAGCTGAGAAATAGCTGTCAGTGTGGTACCACTGCATCGTGATGCAATAAATAATTAAATTTGGAATAATTAAATACAGGAAACTTGAAACACTTTTTAAGTTTTTATACAATCCTCTAGAGTGCGTTATTTAAAACTTATTTACATCGACATCGATTGGTGTATCATATATTGGTTTGTAAATAAAATTATTTGGTCTTTGTAAAAATCATTGAGCTTTTACTTGGTAGAACTCCATTATAACACGGTGAAAAAATAACAATGTATTTTAGCTCTACAATTTTTTTATAAGATATAGTTGATAGCTATTTCGGCTAATGCCGTCGCCGGCACAATCACATTTAAATGTACATTTGCTTATCTATATATAGCTGAGTAAAAAAGGTACACAATGCATTTTCTCTTCTTTTCTAATGACCTAGCTTATTTTCTGCTAGCAATAAAATTAAAAAATTTGAAAATGTAAATGAAACTAACCAGGCGGGTATATCAGTGAGCTATAGTATTTGGCGAAATGGTTATTATGGTTTATCACGGGTCGGCAATAGCCCCCTTATGGTCTGAGACGTGGTGACTGACATACATTTTTTTGCTCATTTAAGATTTCGTGTGACGAATAATACCTATTGATTTCCATCTGTTCGAAAGCCGTTACCTTGCGACCTTTATTACAAAGATGTAAACACGTAGGCGCTGAGCTTCAATTTATATTATGCGATTATTTTATAACGTGATTAGCAAATTGTGAATCTGTTTTTTTACTGTTAAATGATCTTACATCTTCCTTAGCTTGAGTGGATATACTTCTACCTGTCTGTTCGATTTAAGAGTATTTCTTCAATAAGCATTTAATTCAAAAAAGCTGTTGAGATTACAAGTGCACGGAGATTATAATTTAGGCTTAACGTAGAACTATTCTAGTCACAACTTCTAGTACATCCACCGAAATCTCTAGAATATATTAATAATTTACATAAATATAAAACTGCCACGATGGGCAATAAAAAAAAACAACAAAACGTAATAAAGCTCAACTGCTCAAAAACTTACACCAGCGTGCAACGATAAATGCATCCAGCTATATGAGGATGGAAAACATTAAAATGCAGAAGTATGCAAACTTTTTGTCATAAATTATCATGTCATTTGTTTATACAATAAAATTTTGAAGACATTTTATTGCGACAAAATGCAAATAAATAACAAGTGACGTTTATTACGGATTGTTATCAACTCGTTACTCAACATAACTTTGAACATTTAATCTTTTGACTGACTTCGTCTTGGTTTATTGATGTATTTATACGAGTGAATTGTAACATGATTATTGCTCATTTTAGATATTGTTATATAAAAATATATTTATATATGTAAAAATTATATTATTCATTGTATATTATTAATATATGCTTATTCATATAATAAAAATGAAGACATTTTTATCCAATCACAATTTTGGTATGTGTATATTGCACGACTCAAATCAACCAACAACATCAGCTATTAATATCATAAAAAATATTTATGAACTTTGATGAGCAGTCCAATTTAAAATAAAATATTCACGAGTTCATATATCACCAACTATCTAACTTTGAGGGGTTATAAGTTGCTGACCACTGGCAACGAAGCGTTGAGGGGTTTTCAGGGGGTTACTAAGCCACCAACGACTAATTGCCAACAACAGCTGATTGGCCAATAAAACTGTGACGCTAATAAAAGCCTTCGCCTCGCTTTTGATTGGCTCCGATTGTTCGCGACTGGCTCTATTGATGTTTATATTTTAGTAAAAGCTTTTCTTGGCTTTTTCCGATTTACTTGTTGCATCATAATGACACCGCCATTTGCCTTCATCGCTTAAAATATTTTTTGCAAAACGAGAGAAAATACGACAATTTAAGCATTCGTTTTGTTTTAGTGGCGAGTGGTTTTCATCGATAAAAACGTAAAAAGAAAATATTCATTTTCATCTCAATTTATCAATGTCAATTTATTTGCTTTATTAAAAACATATCTAATAAAAGACGTATTGTTTATTTTACAGAAAATGTAAATCTTGAAATTTAATACTTAAATATAGCACTATCGCATACAAGAACAAAAAACTTATAACGACTCCTAGAATACCGTTTGTTACTTGTTTTATATAACTTATATCATCAATGGATTTCAAAACTGTACGTTTTGATATTTGTTTTCTATTGATCAAAAAATCGACATGACTGCATCAATGATTACATCAATGGGTTAATGCAAGCTTACAACAGCGGTTGATTACTATAACAATCAGTTAAATCCCATAACCTTATTTGCCTTTATTATGTTTATCAAATTTTCCGAATTTATGTTCATTCGACATATGTTATTTTATGATAGAGTTTTATTTTAAGATTTCGTTAATAAGATTAAGACCTGAATATTTTTTTTATCTCTTTTGTGTTACACAACAAATAGAAAAAACAAGTAGTACAATAAACTGAAATATATAGATATAAGAATATCATACATAAAAAAATCAAAAGCTCATTTGCACGAAATATTTCACCAATATGTTCTGTCGACTGAGCTTATTTGAATCTCAATTTAGCTTCGTGCTGATTGCAAATTGGTAGATATCCAAGCAGTTAATTACGACCTAGATTTCGCCTTTCGGCTTTTCGAAAACGACCAGAATTATATCGTATTAATTGATTGCGTACCGAAAACACATTCACATTTGATTAAGAGAAAATAATAATCACATATTTTACTCATTATATAATACAACTAAACTATCGTTTTTAAAACATCACTTGACTTATTTTCTTAAATATTTTTACTTGTATAGAATTAAGTTAGTGCATATTTCATGATGTATCATTTTCTTGAAATAAAATGGAGGATTGCTGAAATATTTAATATTTTTTTAAAAATCAATATATGCTTGTTAGTTTTGTTATATTCTTACCCTCGATCACACAAATGAGAAGTTTAATTTCTCTCTCCCATTAACCAGTCTATTAAATGACAAACTAACCAAAAATTTACCGATAAATATGGACTTCAAATTCAAAATTGAAAATCTATAATCTTCATGAAAATAAAGTAACAGCTTTTGTACCAGTAGTAAGGAAAAAATAGTTTGAATAAAAATTCATTTATATACTTAACTGAACAAAGTAATAATCGAGCTTATCATTAAATAGTTATAAATTATTATGATATATTTTATTACTTAGGATGTGAAGTTAATAAATTCGGCCAATATTTGGTAAGCTTTTTACGCAATGAATTCAGTAAAACTTTTTAACCCGAGTCAAAGTAAATGCAATGCAAACGTTATTTCAGTTGTTTTAATATCGTAACTTAGTAAGGCTAGTATTCATAAATTTCAAACACGTGTTGCAAATGTGTTTTTTGTGTTTTAATGCAAATATTCCCAGTTTGCTTTATTACTGTTTTAGTGGAAAATACTAAGCTTTTTGGTATGGCCAAAGCTAGCGTGGTATAATTTCATTAAATTTGATAAATTATTTTTAACGAGTCTTTACTTGAAACTTGTATGTTTTGGTTTGAATATTAAACAGTTAGCAGCGTCCATTAGGCGCGTTGGGAGTATATATTGGTTTATCAGAGCCGGTTGATACAATCTGTGACCTCAAAACGAGCCGGTTGTTATCATGCTTAGAGTTGACTGTAAATTTAATTTAAAATTTCATAAATAAAAATTTGACATAAGTAATATATCACAGCACATTTATTCCAAAGATAAAATTTTATCGTATGTTTTAAAATGTAGAAAATATTACTATTTAACATTATTTGTTATATTTTAAGGGGTCGTCAACATTCTTTTGATTGTTCTCATATTCTTATGAATCATTTTTTTATGTCGCTTAATAATTAATTTTTCAGTGAAAATTTTTGAAAAAAAAATATACTAAGCTCATTTTTACTTTCATTTTAACAAATTGTTAAATTTCGGATAATAAGATTATAATTATTTTTATAATCGTTCTTTTTCTTTAATCACATCTTAAAAAATGCGTAATGAATCTTAGAACTTTGAACTTAATTTCATCGTATATTGACAATAGGCCTACAAAATCTAATTTAACTGTATATCACTATTGAAAATGATTTCTATCAACTATATAATATAAGCAAGCACTTTTAGCTGGCAGCAAGTTTTCATTTCAACGTTAAATTTTTAACTAAAATAAAATATTTAAATTTCAAATTTTTTTAATATTTGTTTCTGTCAAAATTTATATCCAACGTAACTCAATAGATGGCGACTTATTTAAAACTATATACATTGCAATCATGTAGAACGATCTCATTGATAAAAATATAGAAAAGGTGTGAATTAACCAAATCAGCGTAAAATATATTTTAACTTGAGTTAAATATTTCATTAAAAAAACTCGTTGCGAATCAATAACAAAATGGTCGAATGGCCGATTAATTCTACAAAAAAAATTAGAAGGAATTCATTTCCTTCAAACGGTCCGCCAATGGCAGTAAAAAAACAGTAATTATGAGTGTTCAAGATGAATTATGTCCTTAATCAAGTTTTCAGCCAGTTTCAGAAATGGGTGGAATTAAATTGGGGCCGAGTCGAAGTTACAGTAGGACGTAATTAAGTTTTCTGGAGAACATGATCCCTTTGAAAAGGCAACCCTAAAATCTTATCAAATAAAAAAATGTTTTCCTTTGTAAAAAGAAATTAATATTACCGCAGTTAGTTTGTATTTATCTGTCAAAGCAATATGTTATATGTGTATATTATATCATTATAATAAACATTATTATTGTATGGTTATTTACTACGCATGACCAAATACGCACTTTAAAAATATCCAAACACACAAAGAATCGGTTTTTATAATACTTTTTCAAATTTGGAGACCGAATCATAAATAACACAAAATTTGTATAAAAATATTGTCAACTTTTATGAAATACCCATTATTATTCAACCAGCCATTGTAAACTGGCAAACGACTTAGAGAAATAAAAATATCATTCAAATGTCTCATAGGCAACAGTAATGGGTAACTAGCATATTAGTTTATATCAGTGATCGCCAAACGGTCGCTCGTGAACTACCGGTAGCTCGCCGTGGTTTTTTCGGTAGCTCGCGTAGAATATTTTATCACATTTATAACGTTGCCAATAAAATTTTATTATTTAACTGCGAAAATAAAAAAAATGAATCGAGCCAAATTTCAACGAAATGCTTGAAAAACTGTCGTTGGAATATTATTTGTTTTAACAATTTATGCGTACAACGAAGTAAAATAGAGAAGCGGTCAGAGATGTATAACGATTGATGCGAACTGCACCAAACACTTAGGCTCTCTTTTGCTATCACCACTTATAAAGAAGGAATATGTACAGGTAGCTCACTAGACAAATTCAATTTCTGAAAGTAGCTCACATTATTATTGAGTTTGAAGATCAATGGTATAAATATAAATTTTATGTGAAACTAAATGTTGCGTAAAATTCATAGTAAAAATAATGCAGAGTTCCACTGCAGAACATATTTCGGCAATAAATACTATATAGATAACAAATGGTTTTTTTGTCTCATAAATATAATCAATCATATAAATATTCTTCCTGTTTGAAAACATTTTTTCGAAGAATTTAAACAAAAAGCTCTAATTAAATATTTGAAATAGCTGCCTTGTGCCCCGTATAGCCTGCAGCTTTAAAACGAGAATGAGCCAGATAGCTTAAATGACAGAGATAAAAGGGATAAAATCGTTCAAAAGTTTAAACTCAATCTATCAACACACAAAACGGCTGCCGGGAAACAATCGTCAAAGACAATACATTTTCGGTAGCCTTATTTTATTAAAATTGATAAGCGCAATTTTTCATAATTTTTTAAAGTATATATATGATGCGGTGATTAGTTAAAAAATAACATTTTCTCACTGTCATTGTATATCACGTGCATATTGTTTTGATATTTCATATACCACTTCTTTGACAGTTAACAAGTGATTGTTTTAATCATTTTTATTCTTATGATTAAAACTTAGCGCATTTAAAATGATTTCGCTTTTTCTTTTTGAAAAACAAATATTTTGCTAGAGTAATATTTGGCTCTTACGTGGGTTTTTTTCTTATTTACAAAAATGTAGACATATAGACACTGAAAATAAACGTGCATTATAAATTAGCTACTATCCCTACATGTATTTTTTTTGGTTTATAATATTATATTTAAATTTAAAAAAATGAGTTTTTTTTTTTAAATAGAATTTTATTGATTGTAGCAATCAATTTTAACTTTGTGCAAATTATTAATGTTAAAATGAAAGTTTGTTATAATAGCAAAATGATAAAAATCATATTTCACATTGCAATGCTTATATAACTATATCCTTTTTTCGATCAGTATATGCTTTTTTTTACCCAGTGATGAATTGACCTAAAATAATATTGAAAAATATTTATTGAATTGTTTCGGAAAAAGGCATTAGTGCTTTTTGCCATATACCCTGGTACACTCTACAAAAATCCAATAAAAGGATGAGAAGCGAGAAAATTTTCAAACGATTTAATTTTGCAAAAGGGTAGGAACGAAGTTTGTTTTACTAATCACCACATATTCGACATATGTATTCATCGAATCACAAAACGTAAGGGATGATCTATTTTTTTGCATTGACAGCAAAATCATTTATAATTAAAAAACATTCTTAATATTTAGCGGTTATTACTGTCTTGCGGAGTCTGTAATTTTATTTATAAAAGATAAACAAGAAATAGTTTTGAAGTCGATTAAAAAAACATACTCTCCTAGTTTGCAGTATACGTTACTTTTTGATTCAGTGTAAATTTGCATTAAAAGACCACACACTTCAAAAAAATGCCAGTATTTTTTGTTATAATTGTATCAGCATGAGCTTGAGGAGGCATGAAATGACAGATCAGAGAAGATAGTTCGTATTGAGTTTAGCTCAAGTCGATTCTATAAATTTCACTTAAGTCATTACGAACACATTAAACTTAGAAACAAAAGAATAAAATAATAATTCCGGACAATTTATAATAATCGCGATCGGAAGCGGTGCATCGATCACCTCTTGAAAGTTATCTTTATTTGTTGATATCCGTGACTGCCTATTGGGGCTTGTGTCTGAAATACAAAGACCATATCGAAAATATTTCAACCAATTTTATTTTATGATCAATCGAATACTTTTGTGGAATTGGTAAATTTATACTCTCTACCTTGTCGGTGATTTTAGCTTTCCAAAAATTTCAAATATTTTTCCCATGTAAATTACTCACCTGCATATTTTAAAATTTGGTCTAGATAAAACATTAATTTGTTAAAAGCAGCATATAACATACGTCAACCGACCACCGCGGTTCGGTGGTCAATGTAGGAAACAGAAGTGAAACAATTTTATTTTAAATACGTTTTACTAAAGATACCGTTATTTGTACATTCGTGACATTTCATTTAGTGCATATTCCTAATATATATATATAAATTTCACGTACGCCCAAAATACGATGTCATTTTAAGCCGAATCAAATTTAAGGCGCTTAGACATTTCCTGCATAATAAAACTATGTATCGTAATACCTGTAACTCCGTGATATTAAATTCAACAGAAATATTTGCATGATAAAAACATTCATTAAAAACCAGTAAATATTTCCCGAGTAATTTTCTATCAATATACATCAAGAATACTCGAGTTAACTGCGCATATTTAGTTTCATAGAATACACGCAAACAACTCCCCCACCCTTAGTTCTGGGCTGTTGGAGAACAGCCGTTACGCCACTGCATTCTACCCACATTTTGTGTCTGGAAAGTCAGTGGTGTGCTGAAGAGACGTATTTAATTTCACAGAACCGCATTATGGCGGAAGGATTTATATCATTAAAATACCATAATAAAGTATTAACATGTTAAGCTTACAGTATTTTATTATAGTTGGCATATTTGAATTAAATACTTGTAGCGACAGCGGGAAGGCAAAATATTATAAAATCATTTGTTGTATTAAACTAGATTTTTGGCAATTTTTCCATTCCATTACAAAGTTCTACACAGTAAATTTTATACCCATCAGGGGAGCCGAATAATTAACTAAAATTCTTTTGAAAAAATCTTTTATTATAAAACGAGTCGATAATGACTTACTACATCATCGTTTTTGAATTTTTGTGACTGTGTAAAATTTCAAATGTTTAGTTACTCACAACCCGGGCTCAACTTTTTTATATCTTCTCACATTATATCATAAAGATGTAATACAACTGGTTTATAAACATACATAGAGTTTTAGCCTTAATATGTATCTTAAATTATTTCAATAACTACTGATTTCATTTTTAGTTTTTATGTAATTTTCTTTTTATGTATGTAAGCGATGCAAACTGTTTTCTGACTGTCAGTATTTTTAAGCAATGCTGGCTTTTACAAGTATTAAGTAATTTTATTTTCGTTATAGCAACGTATAATATAAGATTTCAATGTAAAAATCTTTCTCTTTAACTTCTTTTCATATAAATAATGTTACTAGATGTAAAAAGTGTTTCATTATTTGAAAAGCATTGTCAAATGTCTCATATTACTTTAAAATAAAAAAATAGATATTATAGTGTATTTGGAATGTAATGATATCACATATTTGAATTGAATATTCCTTAGTTGAAAGAAAATAGAATTTTCGCAACTGTATACATTCAACTAAATGGATTATGATAACCCTACCAAAACATCTCTAATTTGGATCTGCCTTTACCTAACAAAGCAAATTTAGGTTGAACTACCCCCCTGAGTCAGTCATTATGAGCAAGAATAATTAGACCAGCTTTTATGTCTCTTTTGTTCAAATCAATTTCATACTCGATTTACCAGTAAGTACCAAAATGTATGCTTCAAAATTATTTACGAATTCGGTCACCAGTCGATTCATAAAACAAACAATAGACCACACCAAGCACTTGACATCCAGAAATTCATTTTGCGGGAACTTTAAGCTATGTGCTGGTAATATTAAAATAGGTTAGACTTGTCTTATATATAATAATATAATCGAAAATAAACTGATATAATTTTACTTCTCACCTTATTGCTGACACAGTAATATTGTATATTTGTTTTGATTAATTATTTTATTATTTCTCATCTGTCTGTAGCTCATAGAGCAACACTGCATCAATGCACAATACACGAAGGGCACCCAGAGAAAGTGAGTGTGTGAGAGCTTTGAGTATTGGCAGGTGGCACTACCACTTAAATATAACTTTTACGAGAGTAATAATCCATTTATATACAAATCAATGTGTGTGTGTATGTTTATCCTTTTTGCATTACTACACTACTTAACAGAATTACCAGGTATGCCGCCACACATTTTGTCATTATAAATTGGCGTGCCTATCATTCTTCTCCGAAAAATCAATCGATCGCGAATTTGTAACGACACAAGACTTTCGGTGAAAAAGATAATGAACAATGTCATCGAAGCCATTATTTTGAATGGAAAATTCAAAGGAGAATATGTACTCTTGCCAAGTATTTCAATGATCCTAACAGATCTGCCATTTGAATTTAAACATTTACAGTTTCCGGTGCGGCTCACTTTTTTAATTACCTAAATAAAGCACAAAGGACAATCGTTGCAAGTGTATAGACTGAATTTGAATAATCCGTGCTTCTCTCAAGGACAACTCTATGTGGCCAGCTCACTCGTCAAAAAAACCTTCTGATTTATTCTTGTACGCACTAGACGTAAAAAAATATCGTGTTTCAACGAGCATTCAAATAAATAAATAGAAATTCAACAACCTTTTAAGAATTAAATTGTTTATTATCATAACGATTTTCCTTGATAATCCTTACTCTGAGATAGCAACAATGCGCGACGGGTCAGCTAGTATTTATAAAAAATTTATCGTATTACATATATAAGCACTCTTTGTCTCTGTCACTACATCTATAAAGAGACAAACTATGTCTTTATCATCGTACGTTTCGAAAAAACACACAAACACTTCTCAAACATCTCTCTCTCTCTCTCTCTCTCTCTGCACATCGACCGCGTGACGAGTAACACAGTCATGTTTTAATGATTTAGCGTAAAAAAAATAAACTCTTTGCTAAGAGGAAAACGTTTATTAAAGAAAATAATAAATTAATGGGTAATTAGGTATTATACACATAACTCCCATTAATCGCAGATTTTCGGGAGGATTATTCAATACGAATCCTTGATAATTACATAATCCTCTTGGCATCTGGGAATGGAATTCCGACTAAACATTTTGTCTATTGATTTCCCGAGAAACATAAACTTTATTCAGGAAATCTTAGATTTCTTAATAAAAACGAGAAGAAATTTTTTTTATATGATGAATTTATAAAGTTTAATGATGTTAGCTCTTTTTTAAGAATATTTAATAATGTATTAGTATATTAATAAAAACGATCATTTATTAACTGCATGAAAAATAATTCCACATTAATAAAAATATTTATAGGTTCGTATTTATGTGTGTATAACTTCAACAAAATATAAAATACAATATGTTGAGAGTAAAAATAATTGAAGAGGGAAATGAAAAATGTTGATGGTATTAGATTTATTAGGTCAACTACAGATGTACATTCTTTTTCATATTGAGACTATTTTTTGCTACCCCGTCCTTCGCATTCTACAATATATTTCAGTATGTATTTGAATATAAAATAAAAACATTACATTTTATAAACTATTTTTTCATCGACAAAAGAATCTGAAAAATATATCTTTGGATACGATACAATTGATTTTAATGTGAAATTTTTTCAGTGAATTTATGTGAAATTATTTTTATCCTTAGTTTAAATCTCTTTTGCAAGACCAAAGTGGATCAATTATCCCAAGAATATTTAATGCCAATAAAACGTTAAAAATAAAATAAATAATCTTGGATGTTTGTCTTTTCTGGTTGCAGTGCCCACGAGCTTGAATTTATGAGAGAAAAACACTATAATTTTTTTATTTAATTTCTAGTGTAATAAAGTGTATTATTTTAACATTCTTTTTCACCTTCTAACTGAAACATATCTTTAATTTGTCTTTTTGGAAAAATTAACACAAAAATAAAGAGTAAATCATAGATATATAATTTCTGCATTCATTATTATCCCATATGAAATTTGTTAATTATGCTCATAAGCAAGTTCAACGCTATTCAATTAATATCGTAAAAATAATTCCATGGTGATAAGTGTCCTTGTTTCTTCTTTGGGTTATTATGAAAACTTATAATACCATATAACTCACTAACCGAGCACTTAAAATATTTACAAGCTGTACCATTAATTTTCAATCAGTTTTAATTTGTTCACCATATGTTTCATGGTAAATTTTTCTGATTCAATTATTATAAAATGTCCTCTACAAAGGAATCTTGAGCTCTGAGAGTATAAATAATTATTTAATATTTTCTCTCGAAAATTCCAATAGTAATTGGATAATCATTTCTTAAATAAACTAAGTAGTACATATTATGTGTATATGTGATTGTCTAGTTATCTATTTTTTTTTAATTTATTATTTCTGCGAGAATATAGAACATATTGAGAAAATTTATCTCGAAAATCCCTTTTTGAATTATCACAAACTATAATATATGATAATGGAATATAACAATAAATATTATTTTTAGAGACTTGCATGTATCATTTTCGAGCTCGTTTGACATTCGTACAGCTTTTACGTCTACCATAAATATTTTCCAAGCAAAGAAGGATATTAATTTCAGAAATAGAAGCCATCTAACCATAAAGAACTCAAGTCATAAGTTTTTTTTTTTGAAAAAGATGATACATATTCGTTAAATGCGTGCACCATTCCACATCCGATATGGCCGCTAAGGAGAATAAATTATTCCCTCGAAGCCTTTTTCTTTATATGCTTTGGTCACGAAGTGATAAAACATTTTGCCATTAAATAACTTTAGACTACGTAAGACATGTGTTTGCAAGTATGCTTTGAACACAGTCGAATTGATAAACTTAAGCAAACTTCGCTTATGTGAGCGTCCTTGCTCGGAGCTTTGACATACTATCCCTTATTAAAGTTTTTGGCCCCAATGTTTGTTATGATTGGCAGCAATTGACCATTATTTTATAACAACATATTTTAGTTGCATTATTTATTTTTGGTTTGCAATAACACAAAAAAAAATATTAATCATTGAAAATAAATTCGATCTTAATTGTATTATATTTGAAAATATAATATATCACATTTTGATATAACTTATGATATCGACTGAAGGCGCTTGATAGAATTTAAATATCAAATTTGTATTGTTACAACTCTGTACGATTCCACATGTTTTGAAGAGTTTGAAGATGCCGAAAGACGAAGTCCGGTTCGTTAGTGACAAAACATGTGGAATCGTACAAAGTTGTAACAATTCAAATTACCACATTTTGTATTATAAACCGTACATTTTTTTAGTGATAAGAACTGGTTTCACACATCGCAAGTATTAATTGATATCATTAGTTGGTCATGAGATACAGGATAATGATGAAGAAAAACATCAGTTTAATGTACTAAATAAAGTTCATAAACCAGGCACAAAATCAGCTGTGGCTATATTAGCATTATTGTGTTCGATCAAACTGTCAAAACAATTTCAAATAATACCTACATTACTCGCGCCAGCTACGTGTGTTCGTGCAAATTTATCCCTGAGTCATGAATCTCTCCCTCCCTTGGCTCATTCGCTTCACTCGCGCCTCGCGGAATTCGCCGAAAGTTTTAATCTGGAATCGATGTTAATTTGATTGCCTAATTGAGAATTGAAACGGCACTAAATTTTACGAACGGACAAAGTTGCTCTTCTACACAATGCTTCTGCCGTTCTGATATCATCTAGTTCTATTTTATGACGATTCTCAAAATAAGGTTCTAACATTAAATTGAAATGTTTAGTGCGAAATGGTGACAAGTCTACGTTTTTACGACTCTGACATTTCATTCAAGGTCAGAAAGAAGTCAAACTATTATTCAGTATACAAATTTAGACCTTTAGACGTATTGTTGACAAATTGTCGTAGATCATGTTGTATTTTGAATGATGATTTGATGAACTTTGTTATGAATATTAAATTAATGAAATATAAAATTATATTTTTATTTACTCTTTTTTTGCGGCGAATTAAATATCGAAAAAAATATATATTATCGATTTAAAATTACAACATAATATTGATCACTAATTTTAAATAAGCAGTCATTTATAGAAGTTAAATTTCATGTCATTGCTTATTGTGGAAAAATTAAACATTCAAGATGAACGTTTCACAATATGATGGATGACAGAACATATAAAAGTCATTATATTTTAACTCCTGTAACACAGTGACCAACGTTATTCTAGCAAAGTTTTTACGTTTACTGGAAAGAACACATATATGGATATTTCGATTGTTTATTTGTTTATAATGTTGACGTAAAAAAAACTACCTAAAGACAAAAACGTCTTTAGGTAGTCTCTTGCAAAAAAAATACATAACATTACAGACAATACAGATATATTTGTAATGAATTTTTAGAGTGAGAGATATACATAATCTATAAATCGAAAGAGAAAATTGATTTTGTATTTTTCTACAACAAAAATCTTTGAGAAGCACCTTCCTATTAGTTTGAACCGAGAAGATTAGTTAGTAGCAAAAACGAATGGATATTTTTAGCGTAGTTTTTACTCATTGAAAAACTTACGTTCTTTATTATTCGAGACTTTAGTCCTGTGTTCTCTTGATAATGAACTTTTTAATCCGCACTAAAGTTTTTGTCTTTAAGAAATGAACGTTGCATGCGCTTTTGCTTTAACAAAGAAATATTTTCATATTAATTGGCTGTAACAGAAGATTACTCTACGCTTCCCTGTAGATTATTACAATTAAAAGCATTTATACAAGTGGCTTTCAACTTCTATTTATGCGATCATTGTGTATTTTATTTATTAAAAAAAACAGTTTTGCACATTTCTATTATCAAAACAGAATCGATTTTTTTTATTTTTTACTTTCCGTCCTGAATAAATCCTTTTTTACATTGTCGCATTGAGTGTGCAATAATATCAACCAATATAACGACAAAGGCGTGCAGGCACGTAAACGCCACTACAAGAACATTTATAAAAACACATTAATCAAAAAAAATGAATTTGAATCGCTATCCTCAAAGAATGTTTTGTAATTTCTTTAATTTTAAAGCTTCTAACAGTTCTCACGTTATTCACATTAATGTAAAACAGCTACCACAGGGCTATGTCATTATTATATTTTTGATAGTTCTCAAAGTATTTATTTACATGTAAAATCTACATATCACACTAAAAAAATTCTCAATACTTTCAAAAAAGTGACAAAATTCGTGAATATTTTTTTATCAGTTACAAATTACATTTGTTTTTATTATTATTGTGTTGTAGCTTTTAATAGGTAAACATTAGTGCTTTTTTATTTTTCGATAAAAATTAATAAAAACAATGTGTCACATGATTTCATGAGTATATATTGGTAAAGAAATATCAATTGAAAACGATGGCGATCAGTGGTTTAATTTACATTTAAAAAATACCTATAAAGGTAATTAATACATGTTAGAACGGTGACATCTCTTGATTTTATACTCTAGTGGAAATTGAAAAACAACAAATTTTAAACTAGTAAAAATATAATATGTAGTTGACTTTAAAAGCGTGTCTACTGTATTCAATATCTGATAAACATTCCCGAGTTCAAAATATAATTGCCAATAATACTACACATATCTGTCCTGTCCGACTTGTTAGGAAGATTTGAAATCACCGCATTATAGCATATACTCAAGACGAATTCTCAAAATCAGTGTCAAAATGATTGACAGATATAAAATATTTTACATCTGTCAATCATTTTGTCTTATTCGCTTTATTACATTCTGAACACACATACTCGTCACGTTAACAATAACTGAAAGATAAAATTTATGATATCTCGTATTTAGGTTTTTTATGAGTTTGCATTGTTTCGAAGCTATTTTTATATATAAAAATGAATAATTGATTGGAACTAGGATATTATTGATTGTATTATTATTTATTTGAAAGAATTCCCTGGTAAAAAGGTTAGTTAAAAACAATGTTTATAATTCTGAACGACTGATATTATATATATATTATTATATTATAGAATTTTTTAGCCTTTATCTTACGATAGCTGATTACATCAAAATGTGTCAAAAAATATATTAAAAATGTATAAATGTAATCAGCAAATAAATTTTGTTCTTGTAAAATTAATTTCTTTGGTATGTTATCCTTGAGCTGTTTGCTGTGGTTCGTCCTCATACGGGTCGAATAGCTCACGCCAACCTAACTTTTAAGCTCTTTCGCCATGGCAAATTTTCAGTGCAGCTAAGTGGCTGAGCAAATGACATTTTTGTTGTTTTTCTTTTTTTTCTTTTAAGCACAATAGTGCATCGTTTAAAGATTGTTCCGTGCAATTCTGTATCGGGCCTAGAAAATAAGTAGTAAAATCGATTCTTTTTCATCAATATGCGTTATGGAAGTCGGCCGCGTAACAGTGGATGCATGCACAAATCGGGTGGAGGTGAGACAACCAACTTGTATATGTTGTTATAATATATGACGTCGACTGAAGATGCTTAATGAAATTTCAATATCAAATTTACATTATTACAACTTTGTACGATTCCACACGTTTTGTCACTAACGATCCGGGTTTCGCATTTCGGCATCTTCAGGAATTCCATCACACGGATGCAAAAGAAGTTATATTGCATCCGTTAGTGAGTGACAAAACATGTGGAATCGTACAAAGTTATAACAATTCAAATTTGTATATTTTGTCCTTATTCAAAAATAAGGATGTGTTTTATTTTTATCAACTTTTATCATATTGAACCGAATAAACAGTTGACATAAAATATGCAATAAATATATGAATCGTTGATATTTTGGAGAATTTCAACTTTTTGGCCAGTAAAGACCCGAATTTGGATGCGATAAGACATTTTCTCCACTCCACAGACAAACTCTACTCTTTGTGGCATATGCAACATTTCTCTAAAATTGAAGAATATCGCAAAAAATATTGCAGAATATCGCGAACACACGATATTCAAAACAATAAAGCTCCCGCCTTTTTCGGCCAGTTTTTGAACGAGGCACAATGAATGATACGCAAACAAAAAGCTTTTAAATTTCGAATAAAACGCGTCGCTCACTTTGACATAAAATTGGGCACGGATGAAAAAAAAACAATTGAATATTCAAATAAAGAAAACTGTAAAAAAAAAGACAAATCGCCATTTCATTCATTCATTACTCTGACGGAACGGGGTGGAACTAGAAGCGGTCTTGTATGAAAGTTTTTAATGGCAATTCGAGAGCTTTCGGTGTCCTCTGGGACACATTACTGACACAGGCTACTAGATTTATTTGATTATTTCTAAAAAAAATTAAAGAGAAGATCTGTTTTTTTTTGTCGAAGCTATAAGATATAAGATCATTTGTTAACGACATCAGACTTTGTGGTTGGGGTAGTTAAGTGTAGCACTTGGAATATCGATTATTTTAACATTTTTTCCACAGAAAAACTTTCTTTCTTTTATGTTTCATAAATTGTCTCATCATGTTTTATTTAAAAAAAAACATCCTCTCATTAATTTTACCTCCTGATTTATAAATAGCAATGTAAACATATTTTTACTATATCCATATGTGTTGTCTTAATGTTTTACATATCGTTAAAAAAATAACAATCGACATTGAAAAAACAATCCACCACTTTATCCCACATCATATCAATTGAACGAATGATATATTAATTAATTTATGCCATCAAGCTTAACCTGATAAAATAAAAGATACAGTTATAATATTATTTATTATCCATCAATTTTCATTAAATCTCATTAATGCGTCATTGCAATGTTTACAATATTGTTCATTAAAGCAAATAAAAATGTTCAATATTTATTTCATTTTCTTGAAAATGCTTCCAAGCTCAACTAAGCTGGATTATATTCTAAAATTATTTCTAACACAGACTTTACATTTTTTTCAGCTGTCAGCACCATTCTAGTCATCTTTAATAAATTGTCTTAAATGTTGAAAAATAATTATATATATATTTAAACTCCATAATAATAAATCGAGTAATCTTTTTAACCGTAATTTTTTTTAAATCATCTTTTAATGAGTATTTGTGTATAAATTGTAAAAAAACATTTATAAACAAAATTATTAACACTGATTTGTGTAATAAATTGTGACAGATGTTTTGCCTCTTTCAGAGGAATCTTCAGACTTTAGTCTGAAATGCACAATTAGTAACGCAATACGTGGAATAATCAAAAGCATTTTAAATTTTATATCAAAATGAACTTCAATAAAATTACCGCCAAACCTATCGAAAACACTAAAAGATGCTTTTTTTAGAAAATCATATTTATTCTTAGGTTCATGATATTATATTACAAGCTCAATTTTTTAAACATTTTTAAATTTTTCGTTGCAAAATAAAACTACTCCAAATTCTGCGAAATACATTTTCTGTCATTTATAATATTGTCTGTTTTTAACAAGTAAACAAATTAATCTAAAAAATTGTTCGAAAAAATCTTTTTAATGGTTATCCTGGCGATATTATAATCCTTCGTTCAGTATTCTGCTCACAGTGACGTCCACCTCTTTCTACAACAAGTTAGTTCGGCTGTTTTTTTGTAGCTATCCTTTTTTATGGGAGACCGTTAATCTACAATGATTAGGTACTGAGCGGCCCCTCCCCGGCACCTCCTTGCATCTCCTCGCGGAAATATCCCCCCAGGGGGGCAGCGCGTTTCTTCTATGTGCAAGGTGCTCTCCTTAATCTTCGTATTTAAATTTTTCCCTTTACTTTTCTTCGGCTTTGTTATTATTCCGAGGCGAAGGCTTTTTTCGCCTTACAAAGGAACAATCGGTTGCGGAGTTAAATCATCTAAATTGTGAGGTATTTTTATCCGTGCTCTACTACCTTAATACTTTTAATATACAAATTGCGAAAAATGTTACGCCGAAATTATTATTATAGACTCTTATTAATCTCGTTTATGATTAGGAGGTTTTAGCATGTTAAACATAAAATGTTGAAAACACATTTTTTAACACGGTGAAAAATTAGCAACGTATTTTAGTTCTACATTTTTTTATAAGATAGAGTTGATAGCTATTTCGGCTTCCGACGATGGCGTGAGCCGAAATAGCTATCAACTATATCGTATAAAAGAAATTGTAGAACTAAAATACGTTGCTAATTTTTCACCGTGTTATAATGGAGTTCTACCAAATAAATTCCAATTCAATCAACACATTTTTATATACAATTTATATACAATTGAATTAAATATATTCTATCCGTTTTTCCACTTTTCTATACTTATTGTAGAACTTTTAGTGATACAGAAACAATATAAATTAATACAAATTTATTTTAATTTTTATTGTTAGAATGAATTAGACCTTTAAAAGTATTACATTGGTATTATCAATAGCAACATTACACCAATTTTCACTAACCTGATTGCAAAAAAACAAAGACCAAAGATTACTAAACCTTTTTTTATTGCCCCATTTAAGTCGCCTGAATTATATGAAATCAACAGCAAAGCAATTATTTTATCCTTAAAAAGCTTAAATATACATTTCTGTTATTCGATCCCTGATTAGCGAGGCATTAAAATAAATGGTAATCAATAAACATATTCTGTAGTTAACGATTTGTTTACCGATCTCGACCAAAAACAGAATCGTTACTTTGCTACAGCCCCCATTCATTGGAAGCCTCTCCAAAATACACCTTTTCGTGGCATTTATATCACTTATCTGCTGACGGGTAAAACGCACCCTAACCGATTGATAACAATACATTAAACAACCCTACTGGTTCACATACAACCCGCCATTGCTATGTCAGACTGATATCCCTTTAATTAATTAACTGTAAACGCCATTTTAACTCAAAGTCGCTGCAGCTTTTCATCCCTCTGTTGAATTGAGTTACAGATATATAATTAAATAAACTCAGAATTCCAACTAATAGGGTGAATATGTTTGTTTTCTTGGAGCAGGTATATAAAAATTTGTATGTTTTCTTGTATTTAATGATATATCGTTATGGAATCAAAGTACATAGTTGTTTGTTGTGATAAAATCGTTTTAAAAGCTCACACTAGTGCTTAAAATACTTTCAAATGTTAGATATTGAAATAAAATTTCACGCCTTTTTGCTTTTTTAGCTCTAATTTGTAATCTGGTACTCAAATTATTTTTCAATCGTTTCACTTCATAAAAAACGTTGGATCAATTTGATTGTCTTTACTTTATTCGATGTTCGATACAAATAACAATTATTATATTTTAATGGACATTTTGTTCATTTAAGTGTTTTTTAATATTTTGGTAGCTGTTCTAACATCTCGCTTTATTTGACAATACGTATGACATTCAATATACTGTTATTTCTCGCATTTACAAAAGGTATCATTGATCATCAATTCATGCAATCATTGATTTTAAATTCTATATAAAATAAATGACTTTCGTCGTTTTAAAATAAATGTTTATCCTCTAAAAATAATTAAGTAACTAATCGCATTATAGTTAATATTAAAATACTCTGTCTTTGAAAGCTGTAACTCTAGTACCTGCTCGAATGTGTCGGATAAACTGACCTCTCACCCCTTTAATATTAAACAATGATCATTCATCACCATTGCAAGATTTGACAGTGATTTTGGGCCGCATCTTAAATTAAGGGATGCTAAATTTTAATAAAATATATATACTTTTGTGTTACGGAGTACATTTCACGTTTAGTTCCGCAAAAATGCCGGAAACCTTAATTATTTCTTGTGTAAAAAATGTTGATACACACTGTCTTACGATACAGCCCTCACAACTGGAGTGTCATAGCAAAGGCTAGTTAACAAAATCATGTGCATGTAATTATATTTTAAAGTAGTTCATAATTGTTAAATTAGTCCCTTAGACTGAAAGAAACGTCATGGTTCAAAATTGAATACAACCTTAATAAATTATTACGTTCCTAAAGAAATATTTAGGTAATACTCTTTTGAGGCAATATTAAATTTTCAATTTCATTTAAAAATCCTACTATTCACTTTTAAGGTGAAAACTGACACTTTATATCTTAATAATAAAGAAAAATTTTTATTTTCATTTCCACAAGTTTATCCTTTTAACACTAGGGATGGGTTTGCTCATCACGAGTATTATTAAATTATGACTTACAAATTAAAAACATGAATATTTAAGAATTTAGAAAATAATTTATCGGTTTATCCATATGTCAAAATGAAGTAAAATAGTTCTTTAGGCATATTAATTTAAAATTATTTTACTTCACTTATATGTTTATTATATAAATAACTGTAAATAATTTCCCATTCTTTTTATTTAGGTTTTGTATAGCTGGTAATTTTCAACACAAAATGTTGTATAAATAGTTTCTAATTTATATTGTATCCTTTGATAATGTTTACAATGAACGAACTCGGTTCTGATCTTAAATACGTATTTATTTGAGTGTGGAAATAGTCGTAAAAAATGTTTTTTTATCAATAAAAAAATTCAAATTTTGAACACAATTCTTCAATACTCACTTTAAAAATATAGAAGAATTAAGTTATCAAAATAATCCAACGAAGAGATTCATATTTAAGCGTACAATCACGATCCAATATTACATAACGTGTGCGAAATCAAATTATCATAGAATCGAATATATGTATTTATATAGTCCACAAATTCCTTTGAATAATTACCATGAGGTAAGTAATGTATCCGAGATTCACCAATATCTATTATCCATCACAATATTCCCTAAGGCATCCGTTTTGCCAGCATCTCAAAAACATCTTTTGTGAATTCCTTTGCCAGGCTTTCAACCACTGTCTTAGAAACAGTTAACCTTGTAAACTCTCTAAAATCAAACCAAAGGGGTTGATACAAACTTTGTTTACCGAAAGTACTAAGGCAAAGAGTAAGCTAAGGGCTCTAGGGGGGCTGCCACGGTTAAATACCAGGGATGAGGGCCCAAGGGAAAATGTAATATAACTAATCGCCTTATATACCGCTCAATGGTTTGTTTATTCAATTACATCTGTGATCGGGGTGGTATCCATTCATTTCTGTCAAATATTTATCTATTTGAACAGGAAGCACTCCTGATTTACTTGATTGATGGATATACATTCTGTTTAAACAGCACGACTGCATAAACTTTTATATTGGATAAAACGGTAAATACTTATTTAGCGTTTATTTGTCTATACGAGCTATCTTGTTATTGCGATAAATCACAAATATGAAAAAAAAAGCATAAATGTTTTTATGCTCATTTTTTTAGCAAACTTTTAGACTATGGATAAAATAACTTAATATTTATCGCTAAGAGTTGAAACATTGTTTCATGAATAATATTTGATCATTGATTGAATTGGCATTCACTTGGTAGAACTTCATTATAACATAGCTATTTCGGCTTACGTCATCGTCAGAACTATGCTTAAACTAGCATTTGCTTATCTATATATAGCTGTGTAGAAAAGGTACACAATGTGAGCCGAAATAGCTATCAACTATATTTTTAAAAATAGTTTTGTAGAACTAAAATACAATGCTATTTTTTCCCCGTGTTAATATTTGATCACTTTTAATGTGTTAAAAGACGTTTTTCGGCGGAAAGACATCATACAAAAAAAATGGTATTGTGCTTAAAACTATTTTCTCAATATTATATTTTTACAATCAGGACACGTGTCATTCATCGCGGGTTTTATCAATTTTTCAGTTGAACGGCGAAAATGATCATGATTTTCATAATTATGAATTACTCCAAACTTTGAAATTCCGATATAATTGAGATAGATGCTAACACGATAAAACAAATTATACTGTTAATATTTATAAGCTGTAGGTCTTCTAACGTTTTAAAATTAAGTTTAATTCAAAAAAAATTGTGTCTCTCCACTTTCTTGGAAACAAAATATATTTTATTTGTGTATTCCAATATAACAGACGTTGGCGACTTATCTTTTGCTGATCTACGAAATTCCTTTAAATTTTACATACGATTTTATATTAAAAAAGTTTGAATTGCTAAGTGCACTTTGTTTGCATTATAAAGATAAACATTATGATTAAAATTCATGGAAGGGTTCTTATTAATAATTTGATGCTTGTGAAGTTCCTGGGCGTGATAATAGAGGGTTGATTACAAAAAAAAAAAGTAAAAGCAAACAGTAAAAAAATATTGCCCACCAAAATTTACAAGATTGTAATGACTAAAAAAATCTCATTTTCTGTGTAACTCAATTTGAGTTTCATTACTAATTCCTGTAAAATTCAATTTTTAAATTTGAATATCCTATTTTATTTCATTTTTTCTAATGTTATGCATGCAAATTTTATTTTTAAAAAATCTTTAGTTTTTTTAAAAATGCGTCAAATTCATTACATGCTTGTCTATTATCAATTGGACATTTCTTGACTTGATATCAGAAGACTTTTGAAATATGATAATTTATAGAATTTATAATAAATTTTCGACATAAATAGTCAATCAATAAATTTTTAAAATGTATCAAACAAGAATTATCAGAAATACAAAGAAACAAAAATATACAACAAAAAAAATTAATATTTCTTGTAATAAAATAATCACAGCTATATGTTACGTACAATATTACTGTGTAATAAATTTTTAAAATCATAAAATACTCCCTGTTCTGCTACAAAACACAAAAATATATATATGTTATGACTGAATAACAGAGAGTTTGAGAACAATTTTTTTTGTTGAGATAAGCTCGATTAAACTTTATTTCCACTTAATTGAGATAGGACATGGTCATAAAAAATACGAGAATAAAAAAAATCAAATATTTTTAGCTTCTATTTCATTAAACTATTTCCAGTGAACAATACCTATCCTATTTTTACATATAACTCAATTCAATGCTATGGTAAAGAATATCTCTCATTTCATATCGGAATAGAAGCAATAATTTTCTTACTAAATCGTTTTTCGAAAAAACTTCTAACAATACACACAACTGACCGAGCAATATTTTCGTCGGTGAACTGGGCACAAATAAATCAGTGAATTGTTGATTTTATTTTCGTTGTAATTCTCAACAAAGCAACTCCATCATCGCAAACTATCTTCGTATTCAATAAAAGAATATTCCCATTTTATTCAATTTAATGACGCTATAAAGAGAAAATTGCGGCACGTAGAACTACTGCTGTATGCAGCGGCGGGTCTAAACTAAACCTCGGAAAGGCTTCCTAGTAAAAGTTACGTACAAAAATAATAAGAAATACACCTATCCCTCGCTTAACACGGTTTCGGTAGATGTGCACACAGCTGTGCGAAATTCTAAGAATAACAGTAAGGGTATACTGGTGATAGAACTGAGCATTTCGAACAACAAATAGTACCAGGAATATAATATATAGACAACACATCAGATATTTAGTCTCTCGTTGCAAACCGTGTTTATCACTCGTTAAATCCTGACAGCTGATAAAATTATTACTATTTATAATTTCACTACTATTCAAGATATATTTTTCTTATTTCTAATACATACTTTTATTATTTGTATAATTAAGTTTAAATAGTACAGAGACATATAAAATTTTAGACCCATAATGTCAAAATCGAAATTTAGTAGAAACATTATTTCTCTGGAGACAAAAATACAAATTTTGGATCAACTTAAAGATTGACAGAGTTCGATTGATATTGCAAAAAGTTAAGTCTGAACTGAATAAAATATTTTATCCGTATCATTATATATCAATAAATTTTCATAAGTTCCACCTACCTGTTTTTTCTTAATATCCTAAAAAAACTTATCCCGTCTATTTTATACATTTTTTAGTCTCGCTTAACACGATTTCGCTTAGCACGGCGATCTAGCAAAACCTATCATTCTTTTTAAGCGAGGTATGGATCTATTTAGTTTATATATTGAACACTTTATAGTGTTAATTGTCACTTCTTGGTGGAAAGACATAGTATTTTAAATAATAAAAATATATTTTTTCGTATTTATTTCCGCAATGTATTTTATGATCAGGACCAGATTCACGAGCATTATCAACTATCAGTTGATATATATTATATATTGTGGAAATAAGTACCGAAAATGTGTTTTTATAATTTAAAACTTCATAAATTAAATTCAATATTACATATAACACGTTCATACTCGCATGAACGTACTTTTAATATTTCGGACGTCGTGTTACTTTCACTAATTTAATCAAAAAAAATATTAATTTTTTAAATAATCATTAAATTTGGCTTAGATCACAAAAGGGGCAATATTTTTTTATTATAATATTATTATGTTAATTATTTTAAATCATTTACTCTTCCCATACCACACACCGATGGATAACGCATATTTGTTTTAATAACGATTAAAATAAAAAGAATAATCATTCAAATCAAAATTACTTGAACTAAGTAAGTAATCAATTATAAAAAAAGTCAATTGTAAATTTTTATGTTGTTAAAGAAAATTGATCGAATATCAATCTCCATTATGATTATTTTTAGTTGGAAGTTTTAACATTTCTATAAATTATAATTCTACCGTGTCACCATCGAACCGCCCCTGGCTACACAATAAATATTTTTCCGTACCGAATGTTATCAATACTATTTTTACAATTATAGACTTGCATTAGGTCGTGGAAAATGTCCGCTTCACGCCACATATTTCATCGAATATTGTAAAATGCGAAAACTTTTGCGATAACGTATCTATTAGATAACTATCTGAAATCCAATATTCCTTGAAATACATATAAGTTTATTCTTACATTTGTGTACGAGAATATGTTTGGTTGAATAATCCACGATAAGTTTCAAAGTATTAACTTAGTTATATAGTAACAAACACTGATAACTACAAAATTCATATGTTTATTTGTGTAATTATCATATATCGCTTGTAGTAAGAGGCAATTGTGAGATTTGGATATCATGTGAAAATACAATCGAGGTACTTCAGCATAAATCTATGTTTTCACGCTAAAATTTTTGACGATAGATTCAAGTATGGAAATAATAACAAAACAAAAATTAGACGAAAGATGCAATGTAATAGTCAGCCAATGCACCAAAGGTTGGCCATCGAACATAAACGAGCGATAAATCCATTTTTACTAAATTACACAAATATAATACATTTTTTATGTTTTCAATGTGTTAACTGTCACTTCTCGATGGAAAGAGATTTTTTTTAACATAAAAGAAATATGTTTTTTTCATTATTTAATATATTTGTAATTACGACCGAATTCACTCATTGAGAGAATTTTCCAATGGTAAAAGATCTGAGGTTTTTTAATTTGTTCAGTTGATAATGCTTGTGATGAGTGAAACCGGTGTCGATCATAAATATATTAATTTATTTATTTGCCTTAAAATATATTTATGTTATTTAAAATGTGAATTTAAAGCTACAAATTTTCATTTTTCTAATAAAACATATAAGGCAATAAGCAAAGCAACCAACTTTCAAATTAATCCTCGAATATAACTTCGTTCACCAAATGCATTCATTTGTCTCAATCAAGTTTTAAAGTGTTAAAATAGAATTTACTACTATGAATAATAAGCCACGAAAATCTACAATGGTTTTCGAATACTCATTCCCTTCAGCATTCTCACCCTTTGACTCAAAAGCTACCCCGTGATAGGAGTGAAACCCCAAGATGACAAGCAAGTAGTTTCTTAGACGCACTTGACAAATGAGGGTCGCTCCAGTAATATTATATCGTAATGTTTTCCGTATAGGTCGGCCATCAAATAAGGAAATATTTTCACTGTAAAATTTAACTGCCTCAATTTGGAAAGTAAGTTTTATCGGTAGCAGTCTTAGTTTGCTATTGGAATTTTATGGATTCAATTCTAGGTTAAATCGATAAATATGGGGTTTTTGTAAATGTCGTTTTCGGAAACCGAAAGAAAGAGTGAAGTTATTCAGTCAAAAGAATACATTTTTTAGCACTATTTCCACAATATATTGTATGATCAGGACCGGTTCCGGTCATCGGAGGCATTGTCAATCGATGCGTATTGGTGACCATTATCAGTTGATATCGGTTCTTATCATAAGATATGTTAAAGAAATTGACAAATTTTTTATTGATTAAAATATCATTTTTTCATGCCAAGGAATGACGTCAACGACTTAAAAGTGAAGATTTTCAATTGATATTCCAAATAAATTATTGAAAATAGTTTTGAATATTCCAATTGACTACAAAGTTTAAAAAAAAAACTAAATTCGTCGAATATTTCCAATGATACTTACAAAAATATGGATCGTCCTATTATAGCTGGAAATTTTCACTAAATTTACGAAAATGGTCATGTTTTCAATGAAATATGATTTTGTACATATTGAACGTGATGTAGAACTAAAAATAGGGCGCAATAGTGAAAAGCAAACTCTACATATTGCTGATAGACTGCTATATAAGCTTTGATATAAAAAAAAATCGCTTCAAAGCTTTACACTCCCTTTCTCGTATTAAACACAGATGTCTCCTAACTATACACGATAGTGCATGTATGTGAAACGAATAATAAACTAACTGCAAGCTTCGCGCCGTATTATTTTACATGTTTTTTTCTCGTAATCAAAGTTTTGATCAAAAAACTCTATGAGATAAGATCTCTTATTTCCCATCACCAATTTCGTTAAAAAATTATTGGAATTGATGTTCCATCTCAACTCTAAAAGATTGAATGACTGAGTAGGAAGCATTTCTCGTAAAAAGTTATTGTCATCGAGGAATCATCTGCTCCACATTTGGACTTGAAATTGTATATAAAAAAACACGAATTGGTTAACATTAAGTTACATTCTTCAATTTGAATTTCCGTTAAGATTTGTTAGGATTTATAAAAACAAGATGTTTTTTTTTCGTAGATTAATATTTTTTCCGATATTATCAAAATATTTTAAACATCTATACTATATTGATATTTTTATCATGTTTTATAGAATATCCTCGTTTCCATTAAAAAGAATATTTGACCGTGCATTACGCTTTGTGTAGACAGAGTAAGCCTTCTTCTTCGTCACTTTACCCACAACCATACAAGTGAGTCAAAATGACACATAAGTTAGTTAGCCGAGCGGGTTCAAGTTAACCGGATGTTATCGGTTAACCGCAAATTCTAATCTAGCCCAACGGCGAACGCGACCTTAACGGCCGTTTAACGGATCCGCTACGTTAGCGTACACTGTCAACTGCATACATAACGGCGTAACCATTTCCCTCCGTCAGGAAGACATGATTTTACGACGCTGTTTACGCTACTGCCGCTGATTATTTGAGTGAGACCATTTTCCGATGTTTAAACATCGCACTACACATAAGTTTCATTTGCAATTTATTGTAGTTGAAGCAATGGCAACTGGTACTAGAAACTCTCTCTCGAGTGTTGTAAGTCATTAAACACAGGTACACTGCATTGATAAAACGAAGAAAGTTTGGATGTTACGAAGTAAATGTTTATGCATTGTTGTTACGAATAAAGCAATGCCAAATTTTGCTCTTGTGAAGCAATAACTCACGTTTGCACTTACATTTTCTGTTTTAAAAAATTACATAATTATCCATGTGGTTCGCTTTTACGCATACAATCAAATTATCAAAATATTTTTTTTATTCAGTATTATATTTTATCAAATGTATTAGGGGAAAAACAAAATCATGATTAACTTTATTTAAGTCAATTAGGTGACAAATATCCGATAGAACTAGAGTATATTGGAGCGACTTGATATAATGAATATATACTATCTTAATCATATCTAAATTGTAAATGGATTTTAAATTTAATTTCATTTTTAATAACAAACTATTAATAATATAAATATTTCTCGTACACTC
The DNA here is from genome assembly GCA_028555115.1 of Himalopsyche japonica. Taxonomy (NCBI): domain Eukaryota; kingdom Metazoa; phylum Arthropoda; class Insecta; order Trichoptera; family Rhyacophilidae; genus Himalopsyche; species Himalopsyche japonica. The sequence goes on from JAHFWJ010000101.1 coordinate 328,170, forward strand.
TTCTACTTAATTTAAATATTTGTCCATGCACATGTTTTATAATTACCAATGAACTGTTTTCTGATTTTTAAGCCTTCACTTCATTCACTTGGTAAAATTTTACACAAAATTTTGTATCAATAAAATTGTTTTTCATTTTTATTGTGTTAGTTGATAACGCTCGTAATAAACGAACAAGGTCCTGATTTTAAAAATATAAAATTGTGGAAATATGTTAGTTCTATGCATTGTGCTTTCATTATTTAAAAAACCGATGATACGTTTGTTCTTTAAGACGATCATTTTTTTAAATAAATAATCGTGTCTTACTAAAGGCCTATGACATAAATTAAATGTGAAATATCAATATTTTTGTAGATTAAAAACAATTTTTTTATTTAAAAATTTAAAAATTTAAAATTTTCTTATTACATTACATTACATACATTATATTTACATTAATACACGTTTAATTACCACCCAGTTACCGATTATGTACAGCTATTTTCAAAACACCTGGAATTCTACAAATGTATATTAAATATTAAATTTCCAAGAATTACTGTATAGCTTTAATGTTTGCTGTATTGTTAGCTTTGATTAAATTATACTGTAAAGGATATGACGTCATCAACTCAACCGAAGGCCATTAGTTGTTCCAGAGACAACATTGTGTAGGTCGAAATCTCATCGAACAACCGGAAATGCTTTAATTAATACGACCAATAAGAGCTTTTATCACTACACGTGTGCTCATCGGTTTGCAAGTTGATCTTTTGAAAGCTTTGCTTGAAATGATATCTATGTTTTACTTCCTAAACATAGTAATAATATCTTCGTTATGAGATATTTTCATTTCCGTTCACATATTTGTTATGAAATATCTCTTGCACAACTCTTGGTCTGTGGGAATATGTTTCCAATTAATACAGAATTTCTATCGATTCAAAATAACCTTTTTTTTATTCAAGAAATAATAGATACTCTTTTCGTCTGCTTAAAGAAACAAACGTGTTTTTTTTTATTTTTTAAATAATAAAAACACATTTTTTTAGTACTTATTTCCACAATATATTTTTTGATCAGGACCGGTTTCGCTCATCGCGAGCATTATCAACTGATTCTCGCGATGAGCGAATCCGGTCCTGATCAAAAAATATATTGTGGAAATAAGTAGTGTTTTTATTAAAAATATAATGCCTTTCCATCAATTTAACACCTTAAAAGTGACAAACGTGTTTGTTTACGACTCGAAAATTGAGCAGGGTCAAATGTGAATATAGATAATAGTAAATTTTAAAAGAGTGGTTTTATATTTAAAATAATACGGCTCCACATGTTTTGTTACTAACAACCCTGGTTTATCCTTTCGGTATCATCAGGCATTATATCACACGCTATTTGAAACTGATCATAATTATGCAAGTTCCAATTATCACCGCTGAGTTGTCAGAAATACTTTTTTTACTTTCAATAAGCGTGTATCTATATACATTTTATCAGTATTTTTGATTAAAAATCACATCGCGTCAAACCCTGTAGCTATGTACATTTTATACCTTTATCGTCAAAATTAAATACGAATCCCAAAATAGACTTGATGAACTCTCAAAAAAGTTTATTAATTCTGGAGGCAAAGCAAATATTTATCGGCGCCAAACATAATGAAAATCAAACAGTGAATTTTTCGAAAATCGGACGGATGAAAATACAATAGATGACCGCAGATCAAAGAGTTCCGTAAGGAACAATGTATATAAATTACAAAATTGAATATTATTTAATTCATTTTATAGCGGTCAATATGTATTTTAAAACACTGCTCGCTTTACACTGTTTATCAGTTTTTTATAGAATTATATTACTTTAAGTAAGTCATTTACGCCTCTAGTTGGTTCGTACGTAGAATCTTCTAAGATTTTTCATCACTAGAATCAACTAGAACATTTTACAATGTTTTTTATGAAATTGTTAGAATGTAAATATTGTTAAAATTATCGCTTTTATTGTGGTGTTTTTTTTTTTGTAAATTTAGATGAAGAAGAATTTTGACATTAGAACATTCAGAGTTGTGAACGCGCATCTATTGTTTTTTTTTTTTATAAATAGATTGATTGAAAAATCACATTTAACAATATTTGTATTGCGTTTTGATCAAATCGCCAGTTTTAAAAAACATGATGAATATTACAAAACAGTTAAACGTTCGCATTTTTCTATATTTTAAACGAAAGCTTAATGACTTTTAAAGTGTTGCCTATTACTTCTTGGTGTAAAGGCTAAGTATTTTAAATAATTAAACCACATTTTTAGTTCTGTAACCTAAATATATTTTATAATCATGCCCGGTTTCACTTATCGGGAGCATTATCAACTGATAATGTACAAATTATATACAATGTTATTTATACAGCATTTTGAGTTAAAATCTGAGAAAGAACTGAGAAAATAATGAACATGTTATCATACAATTTATATCTATTTAAGTGAAATATTTTATGAACTATTTTATTTCTAACATATTTTTTATTTAAATATATTGTATGAATAGCTGTGAAGTAGATTTTCATCCGGTTATTTTTAACTCAAAATGCTAAATAAATAACCTTACTTTTAATTTATATTTTAATCTGTTGATATTTTCAATGAGCAAATCTGGGGCGTATTTTAAGTTCATAAAATTGTGGAATTAGTAGTTATCATTGTGTTTTTATTATTAAAAATTGAACTTTTGCACAAAATTCTTTTATACTCACTTCAGATATATAAAAAAAATTAATTATCAGTTAATAATGATCGCGATGAACAAAACTGGTCCTGATCATAAAATATATTTTTTAAAAAATATTTTTTTATAAAGTGTGTATTTTTTATTACTTTAAATACGAAGCGTAACGGCTTAAAATCAACAGTACATTAGCCCGGTATATACTTCCCACAGCATGTTGGGTGTTTCCTTATCTACTCAAGGTCTCTAATAGGGAACGCAATATCAAATTTGAATTGTTACAACTTTGTACGATTCGACATGTTTTGTCACTAACGACCCGGTTTTCGCCTTTCGGCATCAACATCAACAAACATGTGGAATCGTACAAAGTTGTAACAATTCAAATTTAATATTGAAATTCCATCAAGCACCTTCAGTCGATATCATAAATTGAACGCAATATCGTAAGAATACTCAAAAGCTAGTTTTGCGAATTTCAATACCATTTTTACTTATGTTACTGAATGAGTTAAAAACGATCGACTACAATTACAGTGGTAACGAATTCTGTATTCATTAAGTAAGTCAATATTTTCCACTTACGAACACCTGGCAATGACCAAGTACGATAAAAGATAACTTGGTAAATAAAATCATTATTATTTATTTTTGTATTTCAAAGCAGTTTTTTCGGTATTGAAAACTAACCAAAATACCGGGATCTCGGTTTCGGAAACATGGTTATTGCAATCCCTAGTTCCTACGTTTACAATGATAAGTAAACCGTGGGATGTAATATATTTTGAGTTAAAGTAAATCGGTACGTTAATGTCACAAAATCGAATAAACATGCGGATTTGCATTTGACCGAATAAAATATGCTAAATCGAATAGCATAAATAAATCCGAAACGGTGTTCGTCTTTGAGCATTGGCGTTTTGAAACTTGTCAGGATATTGTGGCATCTATTGACATCATCCGATATTCCAATTTATGTGGTGTGCCAATTGGTTCTATATGCTTTTGTTGCGCCGTGTATTGTAGGGTCATCAAAAAGTTGTCCCCTTCAAAATATTTCCCCTTATAAATATTTAAATGTCGTTTTTTGAATGGTTATTAAAAATATTGATGAAAAAGTTAGTTATTTGAATATAACTGTAGCTTTAATTAATTCAATTTAACTGACCAAAATTAATTTATTAAATAACTTTTTTCTGATTAAAATCCATTAACTATTCCCGCATTGCTTTCAATCAACATCATCAAAATGAATTACTTCGTCCGGTTATGAGAAGACATTTTAGTGGTTTCCTGAGTATTTTTTTTAATTTAACATTTTTTAGCGATTAATGCGATAAAATTTTTTTGTTTTAGTTTGGGGACACCGAGTGGACACCCCTACGGCGTCAAGTAACTCTTCACAAACGGAAACGCGTTGCAACATTTTCTGTAGAGAAGCGTTGCATTGCAGAAACGTGCTGGCAGCTTCATGCCTCTCACAAGATGAATGCGATTCCCGAAGCCGTTCTATGTTTACATAAAATACTAAGAAAAATTTGTTTTGGTTGATAATACATTTTTATAAAACACTCACAACTTAATCTTATGTATATTTACGTGAATTTAATAAAATTTTGATATCAAATATGAATTGTTTAATCTGTAACTAATTTCAAATAGTTCACTTTGTCACTCACGACCTAGGTTTCTTTTTTAATCATCATAAGCCAGTTTATCAGATGGATGCAAAAGAGAACTAACAATAAAGCTGAACTGCAAACTGACAACAATTTTAAGCAATTCAAATTCAAGCTTTTGCTAATCAAAAGCTTTGAATGCTTGATTTTATTTAAAATCTTTTAAAAAAAAATTGGTTGTCTGTAAAGTCGGTTTACGGACGATAGTTTAACGTGACAACGTCATAAGAAAACATTGATGAAATGATTGCATACTTTTATGAATAAAATGGAATCATTTTTATTGAATTATCATTATTTTGTATGAATACGAAGAAGGACTGAAATGAAATCTACAATTTTTTTTCTGAAAGAAATCGTTGATAATTTATTGTTAAAAGTATATTTGTTGTACGTTAATCAGATTTATAATATGCAAGAATTAATTACCTTTATTGCCGCAATTGTTGTTGTAATATAAACAATGAAAACCACATTAACATTTCACTTCACTTTATGAACAGTTGTAAACAGATCACGTGTAGGTACTGTAGGTGTATAAGTTGTGTGCTGCCGCTGTCTCTTTTCTACTCAGACGCATCGACCAATCGAGTGGAAGAGAGATAGATGCGGCACAATCCGAACAGTAGGCCGATCGTGCCTCTCTATCGCTTATCCGCGCTCTCGCTCGCACGCTTGCCTTCGGCGTAACGCGACAAACGGGACAATGAGTCATGTTTTTTCGTGCGGGCAGCGGGCGTTCATCGATTTATAAGACGTTGTCACGTCAAAAGAAAAAAGTTTTTTTAACTCATTATCAGCCTTAATGTATTATTTTTATAAAATCATGAATAGGTTGTCAAGCAATGAGTTTTATTTATCCTTACATATTATATGTCGCAGACCACAAAAAATCAATAAATATCCTCTCATTCGTCACACGTTCGTCAGAACTATTATAACTAGTTCTGACAAAGGCATGAGCCGAAATAGCCATCAACTATATCTTATAAAATTTTGTAGAACTAAAATAGATTGCTATTTTTTTACCGTGTTATAATGATGTTCTACCAATTAAATGCCAATTCAATCAATATATCCTCTTATTGTGTTTTGAAATCTTTATTTGAATGTAGGTAATAGTTTTAAATGTATGAAAAGTGAACATAATAATCAGATAAAATTTAATTTGATGAAATACATATAGTGCAATTTGTCCACAGTTCGGGCGATCCAGTATTTTCTAGTGAGAATAAACCGATGAGAAAATAAAACGACGAAGTATTGCAAAAAAAAACAGATGACATTGGGGATGAATGCAAATATTAAGCGAATCATATTGAGTAATTCATTAGTTTTTTTTAATATTCATTTATGAACGATATACAGAACAATCGACACATCTCAGACAAAAATTTCGCGTGCTGCAAAATGCTATCTTGTTTCGTGAGAACAAGGGTTCTTAGTCGGTATTTTGTTGAGTGTGTCAGCGATCATAGATAGGCAGACATGTTCTCATGTAAGGCGATATCATAATATATTGCAGATTACACTTGCTATGCACGAGTAAAGCTTTACTTTTATCCGGAAGCAATAACGCTTGCTTACATTTTAAGGATAGAAAAAACGGATTCCTCGTATAAATTATAGTTCTATTTTTTATGTTCAAACATCCTTGTGTAAATCCGTTTATCAATAGATTTACTGTTTTTTAAATAATAAAAACACATTTTTTAGTACTTATTTCCACAATATATTTTTTGATCAGGACCGGTTTCGCTCATCGCGAGCATTATCAGCTGATAGAATACAATTTACAAACAAGTCTATTTATACAAAACAAAAAAATAATTTGAGTTAATGGTAGCAGGTGTACAAAACCATGGGTACAAGAACTAGGAAACGATTTACATAAAATCATACAATTTTTCATGAATTTGATTGAATCAAAAATTACAAAATTAGATCTTTTTAAAAATATCATCTATTGGTATAGATATGTAGATGATATTTTAGTACTTTGGGGAGGTACCGAAAGGCAACTGCATACTTTTTTGAATAATATGAATAAGATTCATAGTTCAATTCAATTCACAATGGAATTGGGTATGCATAAAATAAACTTTTTAGATTTAACCGTTGAACTAATTAATAATCGTCATAGTTTCAGTATTTACAGAAAAGAGACTTTTAGTGACAATATCATAAGTAGCTTGTCTAGACACCACATTTCACATAAGTTGTCAACTTTTCATTCTTTTATTCATCGCTTGTTGACAATTCCTATGACAGAATCAAATTTCAATTTAGAATTAAACACCATTAAACAGATCGCACTTAACAATGGATACGATGCAAAGTTGATTGATCGACTTGTCTTTAAAAAAACTAAAAAATTAGCTTTATTAAATGTAACCTCGAGCTTGATGATTAACGTTCCCTCAGTTGAAAAACGTTGGGTAAAACTAAGTTATTTAGGCCGAGTTTCTGAAAACATATCCAAGAAGTTAGACAAAAAACTTTTTCATGTATCTTTTTATAACAATCATAATCTTAGTCGAATGTTAGTTAACACGAAAGACAAAATTAATATTTTAAGCCAAAGTGGTATTTATCTTCTAAAATGTGATTCCTGTGAGACTAGGTATATTGGTCAAACAGGAAGATCCTTTCATACTAGATTTAAGGAACATTTAGCTTGTGCCAAAAAAGGCGATGAGATTTCTACTTTTGGAAACCATTTGTTTCAAAATAAACATTCATGTGATTTTACTATAAACTACAAAATCCTGCATTTCAATAACAAATCACTGAAATTAGATAAACAAGAAATCCTTGAAATTAATCGATATAAATTTTTGCCTAATTCTAACCTTATAAATGAACAAACTACTTTTGCGTCGTCACCATTGTTATACTCATTAAATTAGATTAATAAATATATATTTCAAATAAATATTATTATTTTTATTTTTTTCCTTTTTTTTTTTTTTTTGAAAAATGATATTGCCTCCTTTTACTTAAAATTTTTTACAGAAAATATTGGAACGCCCCTGACTGACCATATCTTCCCATCTCATCGATTCATCTTTAATTGACTTCTCATGTATTAATTTATTTTGATCCATTAAGTAGTGATTGTTGGTTATTTTCGTCATTAAAAATTTCCCACTCATTACTTCCTTATTGATTGTTTAGAGCTTCTAATGGATTATTGATTTACCATAATTGTAATTTTAATTCTTAATTAGTGATTGTGAACATTTAATTTTTATACTAATTTACTTTATTTGTATCAATATTGTATGATTTTATGTAAATTGTTTCCTAGTTCTTGTACCCATGGTTTTGTACACCTGCTACCTTTAACTCAAATTAATTTTTGTTTTGTATAAATAGACTTGTTTGTAAATTGTATTCTATCAGTTGATAATGCTCGCGATGAGCGAAACCGGTCCTGATCAAAAAATATATTGTGGAAATAAGTACTAAAAAAATGTGTTTTTATTATTTAAAATATAATGCCTTTCCATCAAGAAGTGACAGTTAACACCTTAAAAGAGATTTACTGTTTATTAAAAACAGAAAATATTGATTTTAAGACATGAAAATATTTTCAAAGTAATTATCTTCTATATGCCAAAAACTTGTCATTTTTATATTAAACAGAATTTTATTTTAAAATCATTTTTTTTATACATACAATCAATGGAAATACGAAATTTTATCTTTTCTAAAAATAAATGAAATCAAACGTTCATTTGTTCTCAGATATAATAATAAAATTTAATTATGTGAAACCTTTCGTTGGTTTTACTTAATGTTTATTTTTCGATCGTCGGTCCCGAAAGCGTGTACTTAAATACATTCATAACATAGAATTGTTATCGTAAAATAGAATTTCAAATTTTCCTTTGCAAAAGTTAATAGTATTAAATATAAATTTGGTCATAAAATTTTCTCTCAAACATAAAAGAAACAATTCTTATTAAAATGCACCATAATCATTCATAGAAAAACATTTTTTTAACATAATTCATTCTCTAAGTCTCCAATTAATTTAAATGTTTTTCCGTTATTTTTAAAACCAATTGTGGTAAAATAATTTAGCTTGGCAATATTTGTGCATACAGCTTAAAACTTGCGCTAATCCTCAACGCGACATCTTGACGCAAATATGCATTAAAAATTAGCCCACGCTACCGTGTTGCAGGATCTCTGAATCCGTAATCCATTCTTGAAATCCTAGCTTCCAACGAGAGGTAGCACTTCTGGAAAAATATACAGGTGTTACCAATTCACCGCCACTTAATTTATTTCTGTAAACTTAAAAATATTCCTCAATTTTTACGATAAAGTTGTTCATTTTAGGTATTAACTGACACTTCTTGATGGAAAGGCTTATTTAACGTAACATACGTTAAATAATAGAAACACTTTTTCACTACTATTTCCTAACATATTTATGATTAGGACCATAATATTTCCCTCATCGTGGGCATTATCGAAACCAGTCTCAATCATAAAACATATTGTGAAAATAGTACGAAAAATGTGTTTTACGGTGTACGGACTGACTAGACTAATATTTAACCAAATGCAATATTAAAAAAAATATTAACTTCTTTGAATTAATTGATTGTATTTGCATTTACTTAGTAGAACTCTATTATAACACGGTGGAAAAATAGCAATGTGTTTTAGTTCTACAAAAATTTTATGAGATATAGTTGAAAGCTACTTCGGCTCACAGTTCTGAAGATGGTGTGCGCCGAAGTAGCTATCAACTATATGTTATAAAATTTTTGTAGAACTAAAATACATTGCTATTATTTCACCGTGTTATAATGGAGTTCTACCAAGTAAATGCCAATTCAAACAATATATCTTATTGTGTTTAGAAATCTTTATTTGAATTTAGATAGTTTTAAATGAAAAGTGAACATAATAGTCCGATAAAATTTATTTTGACGAAATATAATACATATAGTATAAAATTATGCAAGTGCGATTTGTCCACAGTTCAGGCGATCCGGTATTTTCTGGCGAGAATAAACTGAAGAGAAAATGAAACGATGAAGTATTGCAAAAAACAGATGAATTCAACATACATCGACTTTTTTAATATTTGTTTAAGAACGGCTACAGAGAATAATAAGACACATAAATTGATTGGAAGGTCGATATACTTAAAAAATATACAATCGGGCATTTAAACTAACGAAACTGACATAACCCACTCGGCTATGGTGACCGTGAGAAGGAAATATTTACCTTCAAGTCGATTCCATCTATGGGCATCGTTGATTTATAGAATCATCTTATTGAATTTAGATAGTCAAAAGGTTCTAATACCCTGTAGTAATAAATAAAATCGTAGAGATAATCCGTTATAGCAAAGCTTGCTGTGCGAGAGGCAGACGCCATCTATTCTTTATTTTCAACGGTCTGCTTACATATAGTGTAATTTATCTTACTCGGGGCAAGATGCCGACTGGCGGATGTGCGGTCAAGACGAACCCGGAGACTAGCAGCATATTCAATTCGCCCTGGCTCTACAATTTGCTAAACATGAAAAATTGTGATGTAATATCTTGCATTATGGTTTTGTGTACGGCAATTTATCATTTAAAATATGAAGGAGTTTTTCTTTAACGTACTATTATTTTATAGCACTCACGTCGGTATCTTTTCAATGCTAAATGTATATTATTTTTCTTTACTGGTAAAACAACGTTTTTTCATGCGATGGACACTTTTACTGATTGGTTAAGTTTTATAATTTCTTCACGACAATAATCATTGTGAAGTTTAAACCATTGACAATTAAAATCGATACTGTCAAATCAATTGATAAATATATTTCCAAAAAGAACAAATCACTGTGAAATCAGAGATCGTTACGATATTATCACACAAAACTCTTTTGAATTTGAATTGTTACAACATTGTACGATAGATTACTGTTTATTGTGCGTCAATTCTGTTGCATCCGTGTGATAGAATACCTGAAGATGCCGAAAGGCGAAACCCGGGTCGTTAGGACAAAATATGTGGATTCGTACAGAGTTGTAAGAATTCAAATTTGATATTGAAATTCCATAAAGCACCTTCAGTCGATATCATAAATTATGTCAAAACTCTTCTTATTGTATCTTCTTACACTAACAGAAAAAAAGATAATATCACCCGTTTTCCTCAATTTAAATATACTTCAACTTTTATCAACCATTTTTATATGCTTTTTAACACAAAGTCATCTAATAATTAAAAACATATTGTGCATAATAATTAATTATTAATTATTATTGTATGTGATAATTGAATATATCCGAATGAATCAATCTAAATGTTGCCTACTGATTTGTGATTGATTGATCGATGAAGGCTTATTGATTAAATTATCGGAAAGTTATTGCCTAACTTAGTGAAGTTTATTTGAATTGAAACGATATTTTTTCATAGAACAATTCAAATAAGACATTTTACGTGTCCAATTTTACATAAATAAAATAGTTACAAAATTAAATATAAACAAATCAATAAACACTTCTTAACATTAAAAACAATTACTTATACAGCAATAGCAATTATCTAATACTTATACCATTAAATATGAGAATATATCGCATTGCATCACTTTTAACTAGATTGCGTATCTTTTGAATCTATCAGAAAAACATTATTTCATCGGGACTTAAATCGTTTTCTTCAACGGATAAGAAATTCTCTAACAATGCCACTCACGCCCTTTCTCGTTCTCGGCCGTTTTTCGACCGGACTTAGCTTTTCAACATCAGACGGGGGCGAATAGAAAAGCAGTATTTTCTACACTAGAAAGATATATTAGGCTTTATTTCATTTAACTAACAAATGAGTGTAAAAGGCGAGCTAACATTCCACTGCGTCGGCAAATGAACAAATCCAATTTCAATAAAACTGCGGTGGTTTATGGTATACCAGTGACGTCCGTAAATTATAATAAATAAATATATTTTTGTTTTAATTATAAAATTAATACCCATTGAATATTAGACTTTCAAATAGTTTGACTTTCTTCTTCCTTAGACAATATTGACATGAAAAATAAATAAATATTTAACGTGTAGCGGAAGTTCGATGCTTTGTGATTTATGAAACAAATTATTTAGGCATTGATTTTCTTGATAAATGATTAGTTACTCTCCAATAAAGTAATATGTCGATCATAAAAAAATGTTAATTATTGAAATTATTTATTTTGGTTAGGTAAGGTATTTTTGAATAATTTCCTAGCCTATTGCAAAGTGGTCGAGCCTACCATTTTTGGTTTCGATATAATAAATTGATTTTGCAGCTGGCTGGCAGATTTTTGTTCATTAACATGAACATCGGTGATGGGTACATTTCATCTTTATGTTTTTATTTTCTCAGTGAAATAACAATCTTAATGAACATTTTCAGTTCAAATGCTCCATAAACAGTCCAATACATTTTTGGACAACATAGTTAAATCATACCCAACGAACAAATTGTTTACTGTTGCTCATTTAAAGAAATTTACTTTTGGAAGAAAAAAATTCCCGTATTAATAACATGTTATTAAAAATTAATTAACTCTTTTGTAAAAATATCTATGAAAATTTTATCGATTGAAAACAACTATAATTTATCAACTTAACCAAGATATAGATATGTATGTGTGTATTTTTTTCTACATATGTATGATTTACTATTGTGATATCGGTTTTAAATTTCTGTTACTTTTTTCAATGTAATTTTATAGCTCTTGTGTTTTATAACTTTTTTTATGATCCTAACCTCATTTATTTATTTAATGGTTTTAAAGTACGTTATTTTCTTTTTTTTTTTTAATGATAAAAATATTGTTAATGCGCGGTTACGCCGGCACGCTAGCATTGCCGCACCAATATAATACATCCAATGTCTTATGTTCTTTTCCCTATCATGATTTTATCGTTAATACGCTACTGCCTGCAAAATCCACCCGCTTTTTCATTGCTATTGAATACAGCAATGAATCGATCTGTGATGTTCTGGCATTCCCCGCGAATCTTCTCTGTTTATTTTGATAAATTGTGCTGTTGAATACACAAACGAATTATATTATGTCTAATGTAATCTATCGTGGTTTTCCGCTGATCGCACAAGAATGTCTTTGTGAATTACAACATGTGAATTTTTATTTTATATTCTTTTATCCGTACGCTTAATGGATGTTCTACAGTATGACATAACTAAATTAATAGAGAGCATCACCGCAAGAAAAGTGGCACAACTCAAAAAAACAGCTTTGTCAAAATTTACGATATGAATTGATTGAATTTCAACATCAAATTTGAAATATTGAACATGTTTTCTTATCCACGATCCGCGTTCCGCCATTCTGCATCTTCATGCATTCTTGCACACGAATGCAATAGAATTCACACATATTTTGTTTCCATCGGTTATATACAAGCAGAATTTCCACAGAAAAAATATTTACTCTAAAATTGGATCAAAATATTTATCCGAAATAATTTTAATAACTATTGATTTGATCATAATGAGATGTACTTTTGTAAATGATGACTTTAAATGTTATATATACATCTTATAAGTTTTTTATGAAAGCTTTTTTTTCTATAATAATCAATTATCATTAAAGCGTACTAGGCTAATTTAAACCTTCTCTTGTTTTTAATTGGTGACTTATAGCGGCCCTAATATCAGGCGACGTAGCGAAGATCTAATATTTTTCAGTTTATAATGCGAGCATTGAGCGAAACCGGAACTGATCAAAAAATATATTGTGTAAAAAGTACTAAAAATTTTGTTTGTATTATTTAAAATATTTTTCAGATTGTTGACTCATTGAAATAGATTCACGTAAGGGAAATATCAAATGTGAATGCGGAAGGTTTAGTTGTAGGTATCGTTGAGGATAAACATTGAATTTAATTAGGCTCCGTTTTTTTCTCAAATACCTTGATAAAGTTTATGGTCCCCTGTTTTTATGCAATATTTTTTAACATTTATTTAGTAACTCATTTAACCCGAATGAAGGTGTGAAAATATTGCCTCAAAACACGACACTTTATACTAAGCTGCCCGCAAACGCAATGGGATAATTTTTGTGCTCTAAAATGACAACACAATTGAAAACGATAACCTTAACAGAAATATTATTCTCGCTTAAAAGCTCATAAGCTTGCGGGTCGCGCGTGAAAGCGCTGGTGTTTAAAGCCAGCTACTTATATATTATACTATCAGTTAACGGAAACAAAAAAACGAGCTACACCACCTGCTGAGAACTAAAACTAACTTAATTCTATGTGTTTGTATTATTTTGTAAAGATTGTTGGATTATGTTCACAATAAGAAATATATTACGAAAACTGATACCTTGCCAACATATCTGAGTCTCTGCTGGTTTCTTCTTTACCAAAATATGAATTTTGACTATACTGAATTAAAATATTTGATGTGATTGACTTTACATAAAATTCCTGCAGGAACCATGAGTTTATCCGTTGACTCCTACTCAAGGGCACGTACGTGTATAGACAATTCAAAGAAAAGCCCAGAATATTTCCGATTTTATTCAAAACATGAATTAGCTACGTGGCAATTGATCAAAAACTCATATATAAAATAATTTTCAATGATTTATGTAATTACCAGCATTGTTGGAAGTTATACTTAATTGAAAAAATAAGACATACGGGAAATTTTGGATTATTAAAATAAAATCTACGTTGGATTGGAAAGAACTGGAATCAGACCGAGTGATTTCATCAAATATAGAACACGTAGACTTTCTTTTACTAATCTATATAAAAGTTTTTTTTTTTTTTGAAAACTCCTTTTTACTCAGTTGTTCAAATTATATGTTTAGATGTGAGGAATAATAAGATACGGCTGAAGTAATTGTTTTATTTTGTATGGTTAATTTAGAGAGAAGGAATTTTAGCTTGCAAATAATGTTTCAATGACAATAAAAATTAAGACTGATGGCTTACATAAACTATTTTAATAAAATAGTTCTAAACCTGTCACGCTGAAAATAGCGCTTCGCTGCTTAAGTATGGGAGTTGGCTGGTTTATGCACATTGAGTGACATATACGTTGATCAAGTGCACCACTAAAGCATTAAACGCAGTGTTGCAATTACACCAAATTGCATTGTAACCGATTATTTTCCTCTCCTGCAATGGGAAACTGCCTTCCTAGTTTAAATTACATTATGTAATTTGAGTATATGTTAGAGTACTTCTAAATAAATTATATGTTTTTTAACATAGTTTTTTGACCATTTATTTAATTGTTAAACGTCCATGATTCATTATTCCCTGCCTGTCCGATTGCTTCTAATAGTAGCCTCTACGAGCCTACCAAGAGGCGCCCGCTGTACATATTCAAGGCAGTTCGATCGTCCTTTTTTATTTTTGGACGTCATAAGACAGCAGGTTGGTACACTCTCTTAGCTATAAATTTTTGACAAATTCAAACTTTTTTCTTATATTCATGCATCTGTTTTTACGCCACAATATTTGACACACATTTTTTGTTTAAGGTTACATGGTTCCTTTCTGCAAAGCAACACCGTCATTTGTCATATACAATAGTTAGATAGTTTGTGTCAAAATTTTCGTACTGCAGCGAATACTGCTCTAGGATTGCCATATCTAGTGATATAACAGTATGCCATCATACAGTATTTGTTTATATTATATCTAAGCGACTTCGTACTGAGTGGGAAACGCTGTCGAAAGTTAATTTGCGACAGTGTGCTTAATAATTTTAAGCCATCTAATTAAAAAATTTAAAAAGGTGAAGTTAACTAGAATTATTGATGAACCAGAATGTAAATAACCATCTTATGCATCAAGAGAAAATTATAAGGCATTCAAAGCATCATTGTGTCTCATGGCGTGTGATCAATATTCAACCATTGTATATATTCTATCATTATGATAAATCTTTAAGATTAATTTTTAAAACATGCATCTCATGTGGATTATATAAATCACTTTTATAGAATAAAGAAGTACCAAATACAGCCACGGTAAATGTTATTTATTGCTTAAGAAAACGTGTTATTAACAACAACAAAAAAATCTTTTCCAATCGTCTGATGTGCTTTTATATCGCTGTTATATCGGGTATCGATAAAAATGATTTTTTCCTTTTTTATTCTTGTCTATCCTATTTTCAAACGGATCGCAAAAAAAGTGATTATGTAAGTACGACCTTATTCTGCTACCTTTCCCTGCTCTTTGAGGGCAGAATGTCTTACTTAAAACCAAACCGACCTAGCAAGTTGTATTTGAAGTGAAAGAAACAAGGATGTGATATAAAAATGGTTATCAAGAGTAATTGACACAGAATTAGACAAATAAAAAGAACCACGACTTCATTCCTTTGAAAATCGATACTTTTTAATTGATACATAATCAATTAAAAATATTTTTATTTTCAATAATCCAAGCATATTTTTTTTTCTTAAAAATAACTTTCATATGCCCCCAAAAGTAGTGTGAAACAAAACATTGAATAGCATCAACCGCCCGTTACGAACATAATAAAATGTACTTAGAAACGAGATACTCTGAAAGAAAAGTACCCTCGTAGTTTTTCACTGGGGTGGAAATTCACAGGAGCTTTTCCTAATAGTCACCCTTGGCTTGGCCGTAAATTTTTCTTAACACATTCGCTGTACACTGCTACGCGATTTTTATTCAGATTTTTGGTATTTGATAACCTTGGTTTGTGATTTATATTTTATTGAAATAAATTCTTCATGAACACTAGCATATTTATTTCGACATTAATTCACATCTTCTGAAGAAAAATCTGAATATGTAATTATATAATCATATCATAATCATCCAAATCGCCTTTACATACTAATGAAATTTTGTACAAGGCACTTTTCTTTCGCCATTTGAAATAAATAGATAAAGCTCGTTTTCTTCTAATATTTTCAAAAATTTGTTATAAATGATAACTTTCAGGTTTGACACAACAAATTATTCAAATAAATTATTGTAAATTAAATGAAATTAAATACAAAAATGATTTTTAAATTAACAATAATTAATATATCATAATTGGATTTATACATACATGAAATTAAACTATTTCCAATAACAATGTTATAGACTATTACGAGTTATTATCTACATGACTATAATCAAATTTTAAAACAAGTAAGTTTATTATCTAAAACAAATAAAACTATTTAAATATTTGGCTTTTGAATAATCAGTTACCAACAGAAATAACAAATTGAAATCAATTAAATCAAATTTCGCACCTTTTAAAGAAAAACCTATGTTACTAATATACACTGAATTTAGTTCTCATCCATTATTTAAAAAAATCTGTTTATCTTTTATTATAGTAGAAAAACTGATCATGAAACTGAAAGTGTTTAAGTGACAGCATTTTTGACGAATTACACAGAAAATTTAATGAATTGCTTTGCTGTACATTTACTTTCAATAATTTTTGTTAATGAATAAAACATAAATTTGCGATAAAAATTCATAAATTATTTAGATCAATTTAAAGTCAAATAACATGTCAAATTTGATAAGCATTAATAAATTAATATTTTTACTTGATTGAATTACCGATAATTGTATTATTTGAATAAAATGAAAAATACTATTTTTTTATCTGTTTTTTTTTGTATAAACAATCAATTTTCCATAAATAATTGAAAGAGTTTTTCTAATTTTATTAATGTAACAATGAAAAACACGATCATCTGATTTCTCAAAATTTTACTTTTGTCAATAACTGATTTGTTGCCAATTATAAAGCGAATTTATATCTTGCTTATTTACTCAACCTGTTTTTTATGAGTTTTTATATATTTACGATGAATGTTTGCTTAAATTTATTTACCTTTAAATATCAATCCATCAATAATAAACAATATCAAATTTATTCATTATAACATCATAACTCTTCGCACGATATGACGGGTAGCTAAGTATTATAAATATATGAAACGAAAAAATGGGATAAACACCTCAAGAAATATCCGCAAGTAGAGTAAGTTTTTCTTTTGCGAGAAAAATAAAAGCGTGTATCGGTTCACTTAATGGAATTGAAATCTTTTTCTTTTATTTGTAACATGCGTTGCTTAGCAGAAAATCTTTTTGAATTATCACGGATTTTTTTCCTTTTTTTTTGCTGAGAGTGTATCTGTGAAATATGGTGGTTTCATACTGATTATTTATAAGCTTGAGATTTTCCTAACACTCTTGCTAAAAGAAAAAGTATCCTAAATTAGGTTTTTATTGAATGCTGAGTCTGAATCCGATTTCAATATATTTTTAGAGCAGGGATCGGCAACGACCAGTGCGCCCCAGAAACAAATTTTGTATGACCGTTCGTAACTATAAAAAAGAACAATAAGTCTCCAATAAGACGTACGACAATACCAAGTAAGGCACTACCGTTACATAAATAATTTGAAGACATATTTTTTTACTTTCGTATTTTGTTACGTATTTATTAATATTTAAATCGTAAAACATGGAAGTCCATGTTAAACGTAAAACATGGACTCCATTTACTTTGATATTAAGAAAGTATGGAAACCTCTTAATATACGTAAATATCAGCGAATATTACAAAAAAATGTGTATTGCCACCGATTTTCACCGACCGGCTTAAATCATCCAATTATGACTGATTTTTTTTAGTTCAAAAAAATCATGGTAAATGATATTTAGCGATGTTAATTATTCTATGATTAATTTGTCTGTGACATTTTATAAAGGTTATTTTTTCGATTAAATTCTCGCAATTGAGTCAGTTAAATAGACGCAATATTGATAATGTTACTTTTGTTTTCTATTTAACGCGAGATATATATTATAGAAATATATATATATAGGATATACCTGTCTTCCGTATTTTTTTATAATAAAATATCAATAAAGCCTACATTGTTCGTTTTATATTCCTTGTGCAATAAAAATTCCAATACTTATATTAATTCATGTGCTAATTGTATTTTATATGATAAAGATATTAAAGTAATCAATACACATTGATTAATCAAAGTGTATTGATTACCAGAATTGTATTGAATACCAGAAGCATCAAATTTTTCATTAATTTTTACGTTTTAAAATATATATTTATATGACACGCTCTAGATAACTTTCAAAATTTTATTAACATATTTTCATATAAAAGATTGTCGTCGTAAAAAGATATAATCAAATAATTTTTATTTATTTTTTTATTAATAAACCATACTTTCTTCGTTGTACAGTGGCTTCTTTAAAACCCCTAATTTTGTTAATATTTATATTATATTATATTTCTTGATCAACCATATTTTTTAATTTCTCTTAATTATTTTATTCTTTTCCTTAACTATCAGCAGATAAAAAAAACATTATTGTAAAAAATCATTCCAGACATCAAAAAAATATAATGTATTTTTTGTATTCTAACGGCAATGGCAAAAATGGTTGGAAACCATCAAAGTGTGCATAATGATCAATCCTAGAAACCATGATCAAAATTATCTGAATACGGAAATCCCAGGATTATAAAAAAGGTTCCAGGATTGGATGCACTAGTCAACAATGCTGAAGCCTTTATCCTTTTACGAATGACAAAACTTTATCAAGTATGTCAAAACGTAATTCGATCACTGGACCAGATTACAAATAATATTTCAAACCCTTTATTCTTGTATCATATTCTTGTTTTATCTTATGAAAACGAAATCTCAAATTAATTGGATTATTGGAATACAATCAGAAACATAAATTTCATATATAATGATAAATTCAAATACCAACAGTATATGAGCATAGATTTACAACAGCTGTACTCTAACAGTTGCGATGAGCCTCAACTTAATTGAATTACTGACAAAATTAACAGTATCATTTTATCCGTTGGTGGTACACGACTAATCAATTATACTGGGTAATAAAATGCATTATGTATAATTACACAATCCGTATATTTGCAGGATGATTGTTTCTACGTACATTTTGATATTGTTAATATAATATGACAAATCAACTGTTCACTTTGTGAAAGCAATTACAGTCCACATATCAACTAATATTTAGTGAAATGTTATTTTCAAATCGACTTAAAACAGCACTCTAATTATATGGGTTTATCATTAATTTTATTATGCAATATGGACGTTGCTTTATAGTGACAATTTATCAATTGTGCTTTTTAATAAGTGCAGCTTTTTTTAATACATATGGAAATTATTTAAGTAATGGCTCAAAGCGGAAGTGATCGTTCTCTAATACGAACGTTTTTTGAATTAATCGTGCAGTCTAAGTTTGAAATGATTTATTAAATTTCTGTGTCATTGTATATTGTCAAAATTTTATATAATCAAATTCTATTAAAAAAAATTATTAGGAAATATTCCACTTTTATCAACTTTGACAATTAAACTGCAAGGCGTTTTATATCCAGGGCGAACTTTATTTGATCTCTAACGCGACGGAAATTGTATCTCTTACTTATTAAGGTATTAATTATAACATGAAGAAACTCTTTTTGTGTAATCTGTAGTGCTTTCAATTATTCATTTCATCGTTAGTAGAAGTATATTATTTTGTATTAATTAATGAAAAATGTGATGGATAGTATTGCATGAGATTAAGCCAGCTACGTTTTTTTACTGCCTTTTTATATTTATTTTTTAAAAACTGTTAACAAACTTCAATTTGTAGAGAAGGTTTTTTTAACATTATATTGATTGACTACATAAGCTATAATGTTATCTTGATGTTTATCACATTTTTGTAGTGTTTAAATAATAATGATATTGTATTAATTGTTAATAGTTTCGCAAAATGTTATAAGATGAATTGTCTGCCAGTAATAAAATTGATTTTTTCATCGTCGAACAAAAATATATATTTTTTAATGATACTAAACTTAGTATTCAGAAAAAATATTATTAAAACTTTACCAAAAGTAATTGACGGCTGCTAAAATATAATTTTGAATCCCCGAAAAACTTTGTTTCCAGACATTCAATTTCACAATTTGAAATCTTCGTCAGAATTATTTCACATTGCGAGTTCCCGAACGCTCATTAAAATTACGTTCAGAATATTTTCAAGCAGCATTCAATCGACGTCCAATCGATTCGATACTTCAATAATTCAAGATTTGAAATGTAAGTTATCAGACATTGACAAAAAAAACTTTATGAAATAATATCTTTAAAAAAAAACAATATTACGCATATAAAAATGAAAAGTGACTTTCAGTTCAAGCATGTCTTTTTCATTTAGTCTAAAACGTAATTAAGATTGTATGTATTTTGGTTTTCGAAATGTTAATCGATATATGCATATTCTATACATTATTATTATGAGCACAATAACAAAATTTCATTATCATGTCTCTTAGCTTTAGAATTTAAACCAAATAATGATATTTAACTAAAATCATATTTGTATAAGTCAAATATGAACGTCAATTGTGCTTAAATTTAATTATAATTATTGTTTTCATAAAACGAGTCAGCCATTCGTCTCAAATAATTAAATGACCCATATATCATATTAAAGGATTTGAATTTTACGTTAGTGGTCATTTGTAAATTTCGTTTGATGTGGCTATAAGTTTTCATTTGCAATATAGTCACACATTATTTGATTTGGGATTGAATTGATATCCGCTGTAGCAAGCAAATTTTTTTATCCATTTGATAACAACAAATACGTCCAAGGGAATGTAATCAATTATAAAAAAGACCACCAATTAAACTTTTAAAGTATTTTTAATAATTAATAAAGCATGTACATGACTAGTAATGTAACATTTCAATAAAAGCTATTTTACGAGAACGATTTAGTCTGTCAAATGTTATTTTCAAAGAGAGTAAAGATATAAGGGCTATATTCTTTGACAGGTCTATTGGATAACATATTATTTTTACAATCAATATGTACAAATTGAATAAGTAGCACACTATAGATTTGGTCACCGGAACACAAATCCATAAAATCGATTTTTAAAGTATCTATACTGAGACTCGAACCCATGGACATTGTATAAGATAAAGATTGCGTCAATTACTTGGCAATGGCGTCACTTTTTTTACGATAAATAATGGTACTCTATATTATATGAATTTCTCTATTCTCCAATAAAAATTTTCCCAAAGAAAAGAATTTTATGGCAAAAATTTGTTTAGTTAACAATTGAGAAAACAGAAAAACAATACATAGAGAAAAAATATTAAATCGACATAATATTATGTACACTCGTTACAGCATAATAAATTACGTTTTTATAATGAAAAAACGATAGCATTTGATATTAATATTTCGAAACCCCTGCTCCAGGTATGTCCAGACAACTGTAGATAGATACTCCATAACTTTCTTTTGCCTCTCACTTGGTTTCTTTATTCTTCAATGATCCCATGAGGATAATTACTGTCATTATTGAAGAAAGGTAGAATCGAATTTTATTTTCCAAAAACGAAAGTTTTTTCAATGAATCGTTTCATCTATAATTTATAGTAATAAAATAGCAATTTTCGTCATAATTATCGCATCTTTGTAAATCTAAGATTTTCGTTCAGATAAGAAAAGTATTTTTTGGAAATAATAATAGTTGTTTTTCAATTCACTATATTACAGAATTCAGACTCGATTGCCTTAGTTGGTACATGCAAAAATATTGCTCATAATTCTCATTAAATTTAGAAAACAAAACACAAATTAATTTAGACGCACCTCTTTTAAGAAAACAAAAATTTTGTGACCATTTATATTATGTTATTAATAAATAATACATCATTTCACTGTATTACATTTGAAATTATTGACACTCTCAGATAAAAAATTTCACCGATTCTATGTATTCCATACAGCCAAATCTTCAATACGTTTCTTCGAATATCACTATCTTTCCTTCAACTCAAATAACAGTACAGAACGGTGCAATATATCTTGCATAATCGCAATGTAAAATTTGAGTAAAAAATTGAATACTAGAAGCCACGTTAGACGTTTTTTAATTATTACTTGTATCGTTGAAAAACTTTCCCTGTCCCACGTTTTAAGTCTAACATAATCATACCGGCGCGCACTGCACTGAATTTTTTTAAATCTTAAATTGAAACAAAAATCATAATATTTCACGTGTTATATTATTTTTATACGTATTTTGTATAGTTTATTAATATCTTGTTTCATATACATAACCGCACGATACAATTTACATTATATCAAATTTATTCTGATGAAAAAGTTTGCATCAGCGAGTTCAGTATTTGCTTATAAAATATTTTTGACAATATTTCACTTTGTTCTTTTTGTAAATGACATTCGGAGAATTTTCAGTCGGCAATAATGGCTGAGATTTGTAAAAAACGGTAATAATATAAAACCGTCATTTACATCCTTATGATATTCTCGTATATTTTTCGCCTCTTCGTTTTCTTTTTCTTTGTGCCTAAAAAATCGTCCCTCTCCACTCGCGTTTTTTTATTTCATATTTGTCAAACTTTGGCAGTCGGTTCTTGCGTGATGGAAAAAGTTAAATCTCTTTTTTATTCCAACTCCATTCGAATAAATTTGAAAGTGATAAATACGAATATTTTGCATTTCAGATACTCACAATTCCATTCCTTAAAACATAACCCTGCAGCGTTAATATAGAATTTACGACAGAATCCATAGCTTATGTAATCGGGAACGTATACAAATTTGACGTAGCTATGCCTTTCTTCTGGTTGATATTATCATATCACTTGTCAATGCGTACCGATCATATATTCACCAATAAATTTAATTTGACATACAATACAATTTCTGTATCCTTTTTATGAGTTTAAATATACGCAGAAAATTATACATCCCGTTGATTACTATATCTAGTTATTTCTAAACGAAATTTAAATGCCGATATAATTGAGAAATCGATGCTTGTGTATCAACATTATTTTCAAATACAAATGTTTTTAATATTTGAAATGCCGTTTTTTATACAATATATTCATTTTTTTTTAAATATTTGTTTTCATAAACGACCCGAGTTTCATATTTCAACATTTTCATGCACACTACTAATCAGATGCACTTGTTAGTTTGAATATCTCAGAATACGTGGATTTTGGAAGATTAAACCCATATCTTTAGCGACAAAGCATACAGAAGTGTAAAAAAAATATAATTCGAATTCGATATTAAAATCCCTACAAATACTTTAAGTTGATAAAAAAATGCTAGAGCTATTAGTAAAACCAGAGTTAGCCTGACATCCCCAATAAGATTTACTTCCACAAATACTCTTTCAAGATTCACTCCTGTATTAATCCACTAGAAAATTTTCAGTTTTTAAGCAAAATATCTTTTATTTATAAAAACTTAAGCTTATAAAATAATAACTATACTTTTTTACTTTTATCGGCCATAATTTTAAAGTAAGTTTTAATCTTTTATTTTTGTAATACGAGTTTTGAAATTTGTTATACACACATAATGTCCAGTATTTCAATCCCCGAATTGGCTCAAGCCAAAGAGTAATAATTTTGGCTGGGCCAAAAAGTAAATAAATTCAAGCGAATTCGAATCAATAAAATGGGAAAAGAATTATAGAAGGCTACACAAAATCACTAACATATACTTTAATTACACTAATGCAGTTTTCTTTCACCAAGAGGTGTACCACAATTTGTTCGTAAATTTATTTTATATGAAAGTTTAGAGAGTAATAAATAATATAAATGAGTCTTTGACCTCTCAAAATCTTAATAGCAAATTTGTGTTTTTCAATTTGAAAAAGAAATGTTTTTGATATTTTTAGTGTTAACATTTTGATCAGGGCCGGTTTGGATCATACTTAACAATGCTAACGATGAATGAAACCAGTCGTAATACTAAAATATTTTGTAGAAATCGTACTAAAATGTGCTTTAATTATTTAAAATATCATGCCTATCCATCGTGAAGTGACAGTTAACATCTTAAAAGTAAAGAATTAGAGGCAATTACCACTTTGTATAAAATCTTGCGTCTGAAGACACGAGGAGTTGATGTGCTTATCATACTTGGATACACAAACAGTATAATAAACTTTGTTTTCATTACACGTTGTAGATAACCATAGCGATTTATTTGAGAATATTTCAATAGTATATGATCTTTACCTAAAAAGGAAAATAATATTTTATTTTCATGAATCACTTATACTTTTTTACGACGAATAACATAAGATTACGCCATCTCGAATGCAATAAGCTTCTCATATTTACTATGCCATAAAACTCATAAAGTTTTAATACGAAATGAATAAAAATACAATACAAATGGACTCTATGAATATGTACGCGACCCGGTTTGTATAATAAATAATATTGAAAACTGCCGTCGTAATTGAAAAAGTTTTCTTCTTGCTTACCAAAAAGAAGCTCAAAATATTATTATTTCTATCCCCCATTCAGATCTAGGCACTCAAAAAGCTCTGTCTAGCCCTTTTTGCAATTGAGACTTTTTGAAATTAAATTATATCTGTATACAAAATACAAAATTATGACTGCATTATGGCAACGTAAAGTCTTATTAAGTGTGCACTTATTCGCATTTTATTTTATTTCTATTTTGATTCTTAAGTAGCGGTTTGAGAAATTTTATTCATTGTAGAGTATATTTATAATCATAATAATATACAACTAGATCAGTGGTTCTCATGTGCGGCCACTAACAGTTTTATAGTAAACATTAAAATTTAAAAACATGTATTTTTACGAATGAATTTGTAAAATTATTTTTATTTTAAAATTGATTGAATTAACCTGACTTATCCAGCATTTAGTTGAGTTTTACTGTAAAGGACCATTTTAATAATAAAAAAATTGGTCGAAGTTATACGTTGACCATGAATCAATTCAATATAAAGAATTAATTAATGAGTTGTAGTAATTGGAATGGGGTTTAAGCAAATTTAAATCAAGTAATTAAACTATAAATGTGTCTTCTTTTATTTAAAGAATACCTAATATCAAACATCTAGTGATGAGACATAAGAATTATCGTCATGAGATTGTCGATTCATTGAACCGATCTCACGTAAAAGGTACAACAAGGGGGAGTTGGGAAGATTGAGTTGATCGTTAAGAATGAAGTTTGAATTTAATAACTGGCCTCTATTAATTTCTAAAATCTCCTGATAAAACAATTTATGGTCCCCCGTGTTATGATGCAACAATTGAACACCCTCATCCGCGTCAAATGCTTTATAAATTTTGTCAATTTTACCTACAACTGTATATTGTTAAAAATCATTCAGTGTAATGCACTATACAAAAATATATTTTTTCAACTATTTTTATCACATTTGGTGCGACCACGAGACATTTCCATATAACAACTGATGTTTATAATGCGGCCACAGTGAAATTTCACGTGATAACCACTGAGCTAGATAAATGTGAGACCGCAGTTGTATGACATTTTTTGATCCAACTTTCTTCGTAATTTTGGACTAAACGTAAAAAAATACAGTATTGATTGATGATTTTAATTATTATTGCTCAAAAAGCATTTGCTCTGGAAAATTATGTAAACAAAAGCTTTTCGCTTTTAAAGTTTGTATTTAATTCAGGCTGTAAATTTAAAACTTCAGAACCTAAAAATGAGATCCCTAAAATGCTGAGGCTCGTAACAGCTGCTCTTTTTCTCGAAATGTAGACAAACATATTGTTTTTGAATATACAAAAATATACGACCGCCAAATTTTGTGAAGCTTTTTACTGGTGTATTAGTATCTTCTATGCTTATTGTGAGGAAACTGTTTTTTATTATATATATTTTTTTTGTTTCAGTAGTTTGTCATACTTTTCTTCACTGAAATTCATGTTTTAAAATAAGTACACAGTTTAATGATAGTTAATTTCTATGCATCAAAAAACTTATTCGTTCTTCTAATTTTCTATGACAATAAGCATGGATATGAAAATCACAATAATATGGTTATTTTAGTTATTTTTGAATAGATACTTTAATCACATATCACATCAATGCATTGTACAAAAAAGGCAATTATAATTTACTTACAAAACAACTCATTCCTTCAACAATCATCTCTTTCGTATTATTATAATAGTTTGAATTTGACATCGTTAAAACCAATTGATAGATATTGTTTTATTCTATATAATGAATATCGCTTTATTTATTGAGCCTCGTTATTTGTTCTCTATCAGATTTGTAACGAATAAACATATATATCGAAAATTGCTTTTGGGGAAAGAGTAATGGAAGCTTTTGTTGTATTTTCTATCTATAAAAAAACTTAAATTATATATTGTAACAAACATTCTCACTGTGAAATATTTGCTATCATAATGTATTTAAGACTTTTTTTGGTTTAAAACTATCTCATGAATTTTTTTGCTATTTATAAAAGATTTATTTCCATAGCTTTTGCTTTTTCGTAACACATTGACTGCTTCAGATAAACGATTACAATACTGGAAATACACATTAATACAAAAAATTAAATTACTATGGTGTACAAAAAGTCTAAAGTTCAATTAGAATGGAAACATTGGAGGAATTAAACAGCATCGGTAATTCAATATATTTTATTGATATCGCTTTTGAAAAATATTTACATAACATGTGAATAAAGAACTGTTTTCATTATATTTTTAAATTAATAATGCAATAAGAAAAGCTACTTTTTTAATGATAATTGAATGATTTTTTAATCTAATCAATATGTCATCTTTTATCGCATTTTAATCTCAACATTAAATGAAATTATAAAAAAAATAATCTCATCACTGAATAGGGCGAGGAGAAAAATCTATAAATTTAATATTGGAAAGTTTTCATCATACAATTTTTCTATGTAATGGAATTTTAATTTTTAACAAAAAAAACACAGAATCATCTATTAGACACATAATTTCACTACAAATTATTACATCTGTGTTCCTTCAGACGACAAACGAAATATGGTTATAATTTTGCTATATTTAAAAAACATCGCGTTGTGTATTTTTAAACCGTTAATAAACTATATTTTTTGAGGGAAATAAATATTTTTATATTAGCACACGTATAAAAATGCTGCATAATAAAAAAACGAAAAAAAATATGATATATTAACATGACTTATTCCCTTCTTATTGAAAATATAATTTACCAAAATATTGTTTTTATTATTTTCAAAGATCTGCAATTTTAAAATCAGCTGAAAAACTGTGATCCCAATTAACGAGATTGCAATGACCTACTGGAGATACGGTGAACAATACCACTAAAGTCAAGAAGACGTCACAACTCATAAATCTTAAACATGACGATGTTAATATTTACTTCAAAAACAGTATTTTTCCGAAATAGATTTCTTATGTTTTCGAAATCGTCACAGGTCACTCGTTAAAGACACGGCGGCGGATCTTGTTAGAATTCTTATAACAAGGGCACTTTCTCACAAACGAAACCAAAGGAAATTGACTTGTCTACGAAATTGTAAATTTTAAAATTTAAATAGGTTTCTAGAAGAAAATGATCATCATCACAGGAGCTTTTTGGGTGAACAAAAAAGAACCAATGTTGCTAAGTGAATAAAAGCAGAGGCGTAGTGTTCACATAAATAATATTCACTTATTATATGAAATTTTATGTTGAGTTATTTAAGCACATATCTACTTTTTTAATAATTATTTATCGCCACACTAGAAACCCTGCATCAATTATTGTTCAACCAATACCTTCTTGTGATTGTATATTATGTTTTTTCTGCTATGTAAAAAAATCTGTTGGTTAAGGGTAACAAATCATATTCAAAGTTAGACCGTGATGATGTAAGTAAATGATAAATTCTGTATATATTACGTTATTTTTATAACGTCATATTTCGTACTACAGCGATAAAATCAATGTCACAAGAAGAAGAAGAAGAAAACCACGACAATCAATTAATTTGAATCGCTTTATTTAGTTTGATGTGCTATAAAAACATTTATTTTGTAACGGCTATGAATCTTTGATGTTTGGTAATATTAACACGGTGAAAAAAATAGGAATGTATTTTAGTTCTACAAAATTATTTTTTTAAATATAGTTGATAACTCTTTCGGTTCACGCCATCGTCAGAACTATCTTATATATATATATATATATATATATATATATATATATATAAATATATATAATAGTTCTGACGATGGCGTGAGCCGAAATAGCTATCAACTATATTTTAAAAAATAATTTTGTAGAACCAAAATACATTCCTATTTTTTTACCGTGTTATAATGAAGTTCTACCAAGTGTATGCCAATTCAATCAATAAATTTGGTAATATTAGTTCATTAAAAATCGAATTGTTAGTGATGATCGCGTGTATTTTGACTCTGAACGGTTATTCTTATTAACCATCTGTTTGTGACTCGTTTCTTCCAAGATTTTGTCAGTTAGGTTCATCTGTTTTCAGAAAAATCATGTCCAATATCATTTACTGTTCACTACACTATTTCCATTTTCTACATTTAAATTTTACTTAATCTATGAACGTATCTTTTCGCAAAAAAAAAAGAAGAAAATTTCGAAATATTTTCTGTAAATAACCGGCAAAGTGCGCGTTTGTTTTTTCTGCCCTCGCTAGCGACTTAAAAACCTAATAGCACCAATCAAAAGACGCATTTAAATAACTGAAACGATCATATTTATCGTCGGCCCGCCCCTGCGATTTTCGCATCTCGCGGAGAATAAGAATGAGCGATGGGATCGTTAGCTGGGGAATATATTAAAACCATTTTTCAATTCTCGCGACAAGCAGGCCAAAGCCAGCCACTGTGGTGAATTGAATAGTCCTAAAATTCCCAAAGAAACCGCGTATTTGACCAGTACTATTTTTACTATTTTGTTTCGAGTATTCACTTGATAAAGCAATACTTTAAAAGACATCGTTGAACCCTTCATGTCTTATTTTTTTAATTATGACACATTATTTCTTTCAATTCTCGTGGAACAAAAGCCATTATATACATTGATTGAATTGGCATTCACTTGGTAGAACTCCAATATAATACGGTGTAATAAATAGCAATGTATTTTAGTTCTACAAAACTACTTTTTAAAATAAAGTTGATAGCTATTTCAGCTCACGCCATCGTTATAACTATGCTTAAACAAACATTTTCTTATTTATTCATAGCTGTGTAGAAAAGGTACACAATACATCTTCTCTCCTGTTTTAACGACCTAGCTTGTTTCTTTCTCGGAATAAAACTAAAAATTGTAAATGAAACTAAAAAGGCGGCTTTATCAACAAGTTTACATTTGGCACGGAAATTGTCTATTACAGAAACAAAGAAGCACCCTGCAGAGGGTTCAGCAATGGCAATAGACATATCTTAATTTGTTCGTTAAGAATCATGTGTGATAGTTGATGTCTATTGATTTCCAGCTGTTCCAACGCCGTCATCCTGCGACCCTTACTACAAATATACAAACACTTAGGCGCGTAGTTTGAATTTATATTATGTGATTCCTTTATAACGTGATTAGCGAATTGTGAATCTGTTTTTTTACTGTTGAATGATTTTACATCATAAAATATATCAAGATAAAACGTATTGCAATGACATCTGTTGACTATCCGACACAATTAAATGCATAAACTAAACAATTTCAATTTCTACAACAGTTTTAATTTGATTCTGCTTAAAATCTCTACTTTTACCTCATAAACATTCTCAATGCGTAAAAAATACTTGTTGCTAGAAAGAAGCTGATACGTAACTCTACCGTTAAGGTGTTTTATTATTATTATTTCACATTAACCCTTCCTTTACTGTGGGAAAAAAAATGCGGTTCCCGATACTGTATACTCGATACACATCATACAAAAGTGATGTAGAATATATAATATAATATGTATATATTAAAATTTACCAAAAAACAAAAATATTTTAATATTAATTACCATAATATTCCGCTAGATGGTAAGAAACTTTTTTTTGTTTTGTTTTTGCAATGCTTCAAAAATATCAATTTTTAAACTTATGCTTCTAAGAATACCTACAGATTTTAATCGATACACATAGTAAAACGTTTATTTTGATAATAATTATTACTCTTTTCTATCAAAGATATTGATAATCAGGAATGGTATGAAAACCATTGAATTTTATGGTATCGACAACAAGCAATATTTCACATTTCCTTCTAATGAGAATATCTGACATTCTTTGGGCTAAACGACGAACACTGATTGAGCTTGTCTCTATGAATTAATATAGAGTGTATAAAACATAGACAGCGGCGTATAAATAACCTTATGTTTTTAATTTACAACAAAAAAATCTCGTCCAGAACTTTCAATTATTTTTATCTAATATATAAAAACACTGCAAAGTTTAAAAGAACTTTGAATATTTCAATATTCAGTAACAAATGATTGTGTAGTAAATCAGTTTCTCAAGTTTATTGTTTCGGAGAAAATTTAAAAGCTAATAATAACTAGAAATGAGCTTATGGTCGCCCAGAATAACTAAAAGGCAATGAAAGCTTAAATCATCTATAAATATGAACATAAACCTCTTAAAATCATCAAGTGTTTTTCATAAATGAGCTTACAAGACACGGTGGAAAAATAGCTATGTATTTTATTTCTACAAAATTATTTTCTTTACAAGATATAAAATAGTTGTTTTTTTTTTACAAAAATTATTTTGTAATAAAGGTCGCAATATGACGGCTTTGTAACAGCTGGAAATCAATAGATATCAACTATCACACAAAATTCTTAACTATCAAACTTATATATGTCTGTCGCCGCTCCTCAGACCATTGAGAAGGGCTAATTCGTTTCTGTAATAAACCATTCCCGTTTAATAAACAATTTCCGAGCAATGTGTAAGCTCATTGATATAGCCGCCATTTTAGTTCCATTTACAATTTTTAATTTTTTTATAGTTTTTTTGCTAGCAGGAAAATTGCTTCAAACTAGCAACAGACTGTCCATTAACACGAGGATACGTATTATCGTAAATTGAATATTAAATCTAAATTGTAAAAGCAACATAAAAACAAAGCGCCAATGTCCAAATTTCGCCGCCACTTCGCAAACTCGTACGCCTACATGAGTCCAGGGCCGGAAAATATATGACGCGTTTGAATTATTAACCGTGTGGTCCAAAGCCCTCGGGACTACCGATCGATACAAAATAATCTGCCCAACGGCCGAACTGATGCGGAAACTGGGAATAATTTTGGGCCTGCCTGTAATAAAGGGTCTGCCAACCTTAGGTCAGTATTAAAATCTTGGCATATATACAAACACATATTTTTTATATCTCATTACCATTTTCAATTATAAATTGTCTTTTTTCACGCGATATTTATTTAACAGTGCCAAAAACTGTTTTCTTGGAGGTGTATTTTTTTCCGTGATTGTATATGATTTGACATGTGAAAAAAAGCTCTTTTTTATCCAGAAATAGAAGCCGAATGACCAATACAAAGTTTTTTTTAAGGTGTTAACTGTCACTTCTTGATGGAAAGGCATGATATTTAAAATAGTAAAAACACATTTTTAGTACTTATTTACACAATATATTCTTTGTTCAGGACCGGTTACGCTCATTGCGAGCATTATTAACTGATAAAATGCTTGCAAATATACAATATATATAGTATAACAAGTAGTAAAAAATGTGTTTTTATTATTTATAATATAAGATTACGGCTAGCACCCTCATCAAAACTATCTAGTTTGAATAACTAAAATACATTGCTATTGTTCGCGATGAGCGAAGCCGGGCCTGATCAAAAAATATATTGTGGAAATAATTACTAAAAAATGTGTTTTTACTATTTACAATACAAAGTTCATGTTTCTACTGATTGGAAGAAGTTGTTGTGGCGAGCAGACAGGAATACATTTCTATTTTTATGCTTTCTATTAGATATTTAAAGTTGTTTTCGTTGGAATACTCCTCCTAAGACTTATTAATTTATTAGTAGACCAAGTATAGAGCCACCTTTTTTATCAATTATTTGTATTCAAATTTATATATTCATACCAGGATATTATACATTCAAATATGTTTTTGCTCATTGCGAGCATTATAAACGAATCACCATTGCAGCAAGTGTTGAAATAGTAATGATGATTGTGCTTTTATTATTTAAATATAATGACTTTTCACCAATGAAGTGAAAAATAGGACCGAAAAAAGATAGTTTGTATATTATTGGAATCTATTGCTTACCATTATTGAAGTTTCTTATATTTATAAAAAGTAGATGCAGAAGGTTTCGTATCGATGTTATAAAACGTACGACCAACATTTCCAGTTTGCTGTTGCGAATTATTGTTATTATCATCATTCGAAAGGGGAGACTTTAAATGAACGGGCAACTCTGAAATATGATGATCGGTGAGTAGAATATTCTATAGCCACCGTCATTTATCATCAACTGCTAATAGTACGGTGTATGCTTATATTTGAAGCGATATATCAGACACTCACTTTCCCACATTTTTACCAGAAATTCAGATTTTTTTAGTTATTTAAACTTACGAACGATTACCAAGCCTTATAAATAACGCTGTCTTGATCAGTGTAGCGGACTGTAAGTCAAATATCCTCTTTAAAATCTCAAAATTAAAAAAAAATTCAGAGAAGCTTGAGGAAAATTTAATATCAATATATTTTATGATTTGAAGGATCATAAACATAAATAAGTCATCTATGCAAAAAAAACTGTGGTGAAACTTTATCGTTCTTCTTTAATTTAATTTGTATTGTTATACCATTGGCGTGAAATTTGCTTTTTGCTATCTCAGATGTGTATAGTGTATACACTATTAGACAACCGTGGTCAACTGGGTGTCTATCGTCCATATATCAAACTATTTTGGTGGATCGCATGAGAGTCAATAATCCAAAAAAATATTTCACACGCTTAACACTGTGTGTAATTCCAATTACTATTTTTAACTTAATTAGTGGTCAGTTTTGTTGTTATGATTCATTAGATAAAATGACTTACATCCTAACTCTCAAATTTTTCCTCTAAGATTGGAATATAATTTATTTTCTGTACACAATTCTGTGAATATGATGGTTAAGCCTTTCAAAATACTAGTAATTAAGATTGTATCTTCAGATTGTGTCTTCATAGTGATAGGTTTTTTTTATTTTATACCTAGGTAAATATTCGTCTAGCGCAGACATTAAGCTTTCTTATATATAATATACTGATTACATACTATTTCTCCTACATATACTTTATCGTCATCCAAGCCGATCGAATCCGTGAATTAAACATTTTGAAGATTTTTTTATGGAATGTTTTTTTATATTTTATTTATTAAAAACAAAGTTTTCATTTCACTTACAAATTGACTCACAACAAAGAAAATTTTTGTATTTTAAATTGAGAAAATTTTATGAATCAGCAGAAAGGTTCGTTACATTTTTGATTTTATGAAAGGTACTAGAAAGTTATTATTTAAATAATAAGAAATTGAAATTTATTATTCAGAAATTATTCTGAGAAATCATTCGTTTTATCAACAATACGTTATACTTCATAAAGAAGATCCAAGACTAAATAAAGCCTAATTATTCACTAAGTTGTTCGGTTTCTAACAACAATATAATTCCGTATGAAGCATACTTGTATGTAGACGATCAAAATGGATGTGTTGGACAAACGAATGTTATTTTATGTTACAATACACACAATCATGAAATTTGTATTTCTGGTTGTGAAATTAAAAGCGGACAAGAAAATGTCTTGTTTAAACCATTTTTTGAACCCGACTCAAATTGGAGCAAGTTGAAAAAGGGTTTTTAGATTATTAATAAATATATATCGCGATATAAAAATTCAAGCCAAATTTTAGTATTTATTTTATGTTAGTAAAATAAATTATTTGAAATTTTCCGAGATATCTATGAAAAATTCAACGATAAATTTTTCTTATACAACGATAAAAATGAATTTGTCGTGCTTTAAGGAAATATTTTTTTTTTAATTTTATTATCTTTAATTTTTTCTTCATTTGCAAATTACATCATTTAAATTTAAAAAAAAACTACAAGAAAAGTACTTTCTTCTTAGATCTTTCTCATAGCTGGATATTTTTCACAATGATTTTTTTTCCATTCAAAATGAAATTACAGTTCAGTGTAGAGTTGAAAATAGTTGATATCTCAATAATAAAATTATAACCAATAACTTTTTGTATCAACTTAAACAAAGATCATCTTTTAAATTACTTCAATAAAGTCTTGCTAAAATCTGTAGATTTTGAAAAATCAGTAAGCCAACTAATAGTTGATCACTAACCCCACCCCTTTAGTAGTTCTCATTAAAACAATGTATCGCGATTATTCATTTATAATCAAGAAACATGTTTTATCTGGGTATAAAGAGTTACGTTTCGTTACTTTACTAGTCGATTTTTTCATTTGTATTCAGCAACACGAATTCTACAATAATATTTTTCTTGAAATCAAACTATTCTTTTTTAGTCACACCTAATCTTCTCGTACTTTTCTCAGCGAAAAAACATTCTGTCAAAGCATGTTTACCCTTGGCATTCTTGTTTTTTGACACGTTCAATAAAATTCGATAAGTTTTTCAACTTTCTTTGGTTGTTGAAAATTAATCACAGTAATAGCAACGCTTTGAATAACGAGCTTTTTTGTGATGTAATCTATTAAGTACATCGATATTTTTGCGTGGATTCTAGAGTAATAATGTTTTGCTTGAGAATAAATAGCGGTTACTATTTATAACATTACATGTACGACCAATACGATCCTTTTAAAAGCTCGTCCTTTTAAAGTAGCTTCGTCATCCAGAGCTTAATAATTTCCTTTTTGTTTTATGATTAAATATGAATTTGAATGATATTTTCATATTGTTTAAATCACTTAATTAAAGATGATCAAAACACTTTTTATAATTGAAAAATGAGTTCTTTAAAAAAATTTAATATTTAGTGACCTAAACAAATCTATGAAAACTACTACTCAGTCAATATAAAAGTATATTGCTTAGACAATACCAGCACATGCCAATAGAAACAATTTTTTTAATGTCTTTTAATGTAGTCCGGATACAACCTGTCTATAAAATACCCAACTTTATAAAAAAAACCACCCAACCAAACCATCAATAATAAATCGATAAATCTTCGTTTATTTTTTCTTTAAGCTATCGAATTGTAAGTTGCGTCATGGAAAAGCGCTTAGCAGAGCTAGCCAAACGCCTTGAATCCCTTTTCCTTCAATTTCACAAGAAAAGAAATTCATTTTTTAGTTCCTTCAGCTCAAAGCGAATATTAAACAATCCCCGGAGACCGCTACCGAGAAGACTTGGCAATAAAAATTAATTGAAGTGAAATAGACGCATACGATCATGGATGAGCAGTTTTACTGAACAGCATGTTGAGAAACTTAAGCATAGTGATTCCAAAACTGTTGATTATCATTGAATTCATTTTTTTTTATTTTTACAGCATTGCCTCAATTTTAAAAAGATTAAAATTTTATTATTTTCGGCGTGTTTTGAGTCCTAGATTGCGTATTGTCTTCGGACTGTAAAAGTTCTCAATAAAACGTATTAAATGTTAGAAACTCTTTTTAACATACATTTGTGAACAAAATATATTAAAAACTTACTATAGTCACTTCATATAATTTCAGTAGGATATCATATATCACATCACAATGCTCAAGTCGTTTAGTAAACAGCAATATTCGTGGAATATATTATAATTGTTGTAACAGTTGTTTGTGGGACGAGCGAAGCAATATTTTCTCAATACATCAAAGCGTCTTTGCCGGAAGCTATAATTGTCTTATCGGTACGATAATCGAGTACAAATTGTTAATATAATTTGATCTTATATTATTCTTAGAATTATTTTAAAGTACGTTGCCCTTTCCCTATTAAACTCCAAAAACGATTGTCCATCAATATTCTAATAACGTGAATTTTTCAATACTGGTTACACTCTAATAATTTTGATTATTAACTATCAACATTCTGCAATCTGCAGTATTAGCAATTAAGACGTTAGCAGTTATAAATAAAAATTTATATACTAAAATTTTAATTCTAGAAGAACTCAAAAGTTTTCATATTTTTAATGTGTTAAGTGACACTTCTTAATGGAAAGGCATGATATTTTAATAAAAAAAACAGGTTCTTAGTATTTATTTCCACATTATATTTTATGATCAGAACTGATACTTTACGTGAAATCGGTTCTGATAATAAAATATATAGTGAAAATAAATACTTAAACAATTGTTTTCAGTTTTCACCCTTTTAATTTATTAACCGATCGATGAAACATGTTTTTTTAAAGGCTATTGATAGCGACACAAGCTTTAATATATTATTTAATATCACCAAAAATTTATGGTCGATTTTATTTCAACAAACTAATTTTTTCTTACATACTTGGGTTAAAATCTTTTAGAAATATTATTAAAGCATCTAAACATAATTCTTATGTGGATTATTTTATAACTATACAGACATTAATTTATTAAGTGTGATTATTATGAATTTTATATTTCTATCTAATGTGGACATTATGTTATTTGTATTATTTCTATGTTCCACATATTTAGAAGCACTTTGTTAACTGCTTAAAAATGTAAGATGCAATTTGGCTTTGCGAACAAATAGAAAACTATTTAACGTTTCATTCTAACTGTTTAAAAAAATCGCCGTTTATCTTGCTTTATGGTTAATAAAAACTGCATAGCTCGATGTGAAGCGTATTTTTTTAATAATAACCGTGCTTACGATTTTTTTTCTCATCTGAATTTCCAGTTTGGAAATATTATTCCGAGAGCATTTGTTTGTAAGCTTATTGCTTAGTATATTTGTAGGTAAAAGTTGGTTTTAAACGGGATAAAGAAAATAATGATTCTTACCACATTTGACTCCATATCGAAAGTCAATATTTCGACAATATTAAATTATTTAATTTATTTCTAATCGCTTAGGAATCTATCAAATGTTTAGTATAGATCGGAATCACATAATCAGACCTTTTATTTTCCAACATTTTGTACCATATCCCGTAGCTTAAAAAATATGGCGACAAGAGTGGCATAAGTATTTTATGCAACACTAAACATTTAAGTCCATCAAATTTTATTGTATATTAATAACACTCCGGTTTTACTTTATAAATGGTATCTTATTATATCTCATGTAATTGGTTACTATTGATTGGGTTATTTCAATTACATACTTGACATAGGGAATGAAAAATTTAAATACTATATTGCTGAACTGAACTTACTATTTTATGAGGAACTTGACAACAGAAAAATGAGTTTATGTCAAATAGTACACGTAAAAAATATATGAAAACAATACTTACATGGTAAACAATTCCACATACAATAATTGCAACTGATGCGAGCATATGTAGTTTACTTTTTATTCTTTTACCAAATAATTTTCGGAACAAATACTTAAAACGATTTTTTAATCACACCAAAGCGTAGGTGATAACATTTGCTTCATTTTTTCGAAGATAATTATGTAAACTCAATGTAAACATTGTGTCAAAGACTTGCGTTAGGGTAATTATTCTCACATGCCACACGCGACACTATTTCTCGAATAATCTTTCCACAAGTAAAACTCCTTTTACGTCAGGCAATCTGGGAATAAATCACACGAGCATCGATCAAGTTTTTACACATGATGGCTAATAGGGTGCTTATGAAGAATGGAAGAGTTAATAAATAACAATTAATAAATTGATTATAGAATACAGATGTAAAACAATGTTTGGCAAAACAAAGCAATCGCGTTGAGTTACTTGTAAAACTAAAAATCTTTATGAAACTTACGGCACATAAATATTTCTTTTAATCATTTTCATACACAGCTACTCTTATTTTTTATACAAATTATTTTTTAACGGTGACAAATTACACGGTACAACATAATTAAGCTCATCTTTTACCTGCATATTATAAAATATGTTCAAAAAATCTTTTTCGCTCATTTTTTCAACCGGCTGATTAGTCTGAAATATGTCTTCGTGTAATTAAAAAAAAATCGTATTTATAAGTCAAAATGTTTTTATGTAGACAATTAATGGTGAATAAATCTACTGTTTATAATAATTAATTTAAACGTAAAATAAAAAACTCAATTGTTAGGACATATTTCTTATTGTTATTTTTTGTTTTATTACCGATGTATGGTATAGTATTTGCTGAAATAATTTTGTGTTTGTTATATATTTGATTTCAATTAATGTTTTTGAATCGGAAGCTAGTTACAAAACATGTTTTTTGTTTGGTATATTACCTTAATTTAGTACATAAATGAAATTGACCGGCAAATATAGTATTATTATTGATATATCAATCATATTTTATTCCAAAATACTGTTTGTGATTTCAACATTAACATTCGAAAATTATAAAAACCTGATTTTTCAAAACACTCGGTAGTATAGGTGCTTTTGTACAATATGTTCTGTCGCTGCTACATTAAAAGCATGCTTTAAAGGTAAGACTGAAAAGGCTTTTGCGACTTTTTCAAATAGCCCAATGGATCACTTCAATGTTCGTTATTGAAGTTCAATAGTTAGCAGACGGATACCTACTAGAATTAGTTGATTGAATTGGCATTCACTTGGTAGAACTCCATTATAACATTATAACTTCCGTCCCACATATAATCTTATTGTCATAGACACCTATGTTTCATTTAGAATTTTGAAAATTTAGTGTCATTGTGTTAAAGTAACAAGCTAGGCCGTTGGAACAGGAGAGAGGATGTGTTGTGTGCGTTTTCTGCACAGCTATATATAGATAAGCAAATGTTAGCTTAAGCATAGTTCCGACGATGGCGTGAGCCGAAATAGCTATCAACTATATTTGTTAAAAATAATTTTGTAGAACTAAAATACATTGCTATTTTTTCACTGTGTTACTAGAATTAGAGTACCTTGGAATATAGCGGCATTATTTATGCAACAGCACCAGCGGAGCTTTTGTAAGTTTTCATGCGCTTTTCATGATATTTGACAAATGAATAAGATAAATAGTCAACGACGAAGTTTAAAATACATTATTTATAAGTACATTAGCCATAAAAATGGAATCAAAAGTAAAATTAATTCTTCGTAATTCAGGGGTAAGAGTTGTGCCCTATCGATCAGTTTAAGTCTGGAGCTAAGTCCAGGAAAATTTAATATACAATTTAGCTTATTCAAGATCTTGAATACAGTTATTTGTCCTATCCTTTAAGTCGATATCTATATCAATTGTTTAATAGATATTTTTCTTACCTTTCCTATTAACGTGCACTAAATTAAAAATCAATCACCAATTTTGCAAATATTTCATTGAGATATTATCCGAAATCCTTTTATCAAGAAGGGAGTCGGAGTCGCTCATTTTTTATTTTTTTCTTTTCTCCACAGCCCTACTTTATATTGTTTAGCGACTTAAACATAGTTTGAATTGTTCTCATGTGTTATGTTACTCGTAGTAGTTTTTTATATCTGTTAACTTCCAGTAGTCTATTATACAGTTCCAAGCATTAAGGTTTCCAGTTCAACTATGATTAGCAAATATGAAAAACTGTACGAAAAAACATTTTGTGGTCTTGTCGGAAACAATACCGGGCAGGTATATGTAAAGTACATATGATTATTTCTCCTCGTTCCGATAGTGACCGATCTATGACCTATGCATGTACGTAATAATCCAACTGGATCTCGTTCCCACAATATCATCTCGAGCGTTCGACAGTTTGATAGATCGATCGGCATTGGTCGTGATGGCTAAGTGATTCTCAAACACGCCCAATTAACAATACATTTAAAAAAATACAAAGTTCATTAAGGATACGATTTCGGAAAAAGAAACATAGATAAAGATTGTAAATCAGTAGCTTTCTTAACATTATTCATTCTTCTTTATATATTATAAAAAATATAGTTTAAGCTACAGCAGAAAAATTTATGTTGAGAACATTCTGCTACCATATCGATTACTTGTTAATTCTTTTTATTTTACTTTCACAATTAACGATTGCTTTAAGATGTATTCCTTTGAGACTGCAGTAGCAAGGCACTTTTTCCGTCTGTATGAAGTGGTCGAAATAAGTGAAAAAAATAGGACAGAAATTTCAGGAAGACTTGACAATTTTAAAATAGATTAAAAATTGTTAATTTCCGTGAAATAGGTTCGTCTCAGATCGTTCTCATAAATATAATTGAAAACT
Organism: Himalopsyche japonica; assembly: GCA_028555115.1. NCBI lineage: Eukaryota > Metazoa > Arthropoda > Insecta > Trichoptera > Rhyacophilidae > Himalopsyche > Himalopsyche japonica. Next base: position 368,807 of record JAHFWJ010000101.1, read on the forward strand.
TTCTGGGCATACCCATGAATAGAATCCGACCTTAAATTCATTTTTTCGTGAAATTTTTTACTAAGAAATTAGCTATTGACTGTTTGCAAATTGACTATACTTATAAGATAGCTTAAATTATTCTAAGACTGTCTTCTAGTAAGTCTAGTCGTTATCTTTGTTCTCTTTGTCAATGTCTTTTAATTACTTTTAATGTGTTAATTGTCACTTCTTGATGGAAAAGCATGACATTTTTCGCTCATCGCGAGCATTGTCAGTTGAAAAAATCTATAAAAAATACACTGTGGAAATAAGTACAAGTGTGTATCAAAATATGTGTATTTAAATGTTTATTAGTCTTCACTAGCCAACGTTTTGTAACAGCGTATTTTTAGACTAGGCGGGCTTATCAGTCACTCAATGATGAAATTTTGTTTGGTACGTTCTATTTGCTTAACTTCTGAAATCTTTGTGATATTGCTTGTGGTTCATGTGATTATTTTGAGTTAAGTTGGCTTAATATGTTTCACGTCAGTCAAAAATACACTGTTAACATACCATACTGAAAGTGAATGTAAAGCTTGAGAGGTTTTTTTTTTTTTGGGATATCAAATTCATGGAGCGTTAAGATCTATGACGCGTCAGCATCAGAGCTCTTCAGGTCTCCTCCATCTCTCATATATAGATTTATGTTATATTTAGTAGATATTTGTTATAATTGTTGTGTCATTGTTGACAATATTAGGTCGCAGCCGAGCCGTGGAACCCACAATGAGTGCAGCTCACGCGGACACCATACGCATTATATTCACTCACGCATACGTGTGCATACAGGCACACACACAGCCACACGCATGCATATACAATACGTAAGGAAATAAAATAGGAAAGTCATTTTCAGATGCCGAGGTTGTCCTTGTTGGGATTAAGATCTGTAACAACAAACCTATGGCGGGTCATCGAGCAGAACCGCTCTCGGCCTTAGACGATTACTCAGTACTGTCTCATCATAATTATGTAGATAAGAAATTGTAGGGTTATAATGTTTACCTATATCACTGTGAAAGTTTCGAGACATTTCACGAACAAACTCTCGAATTGTAGGCATTTTCAAGTCTCTATGTAACAGCGAATTGAGAACGTACCACGGGGCACTACAAATTTGTCGCAGTGATTTATTTTGAACAATTTGAAGTGTCTTAGTCTAGTCTAGCTTTAATCACACGCTCTAGAATTTTGCTCATTGCGGGAAGCAAGCTTATTGGTCGATGGTTTATCGGAAGAGTGTGATCTTTCCCAGGCTTTGGAATGAGAATAATATCCGCTTCCTTCCAACGTGATGGAAAATATAGTAATCTTAAGCACGCGTTGATAATATTGACTAACGAGCTAATACCTTTAAGCGGTAGATGTTTGAGAGCCTTATTACCGATTTTGTCATTTCCCAAAGCTTTTCTGTAAGGAAGCGCTTTGATCAGTCCTTCCACCTCGGCAAATGTGGAAGGACAAATAGCTTGACAGTCTACAGTTAAGGGTTGTTCTAGGATTAGCTTAGCGGTTGCTTCTATATCTAACACGCTATTTTTCAAGCGTGAAATACTTTGTCAATTGTATTGGGTGTAAATTGTTTCTGGAGGCTATCCGCAAACTCTTCCAACTTTTCACTGATATTTAATACGGGACCCTTTGCTCCGTGAAGTGGCATCAAGGGGTATTTTTCTGCGTGGAGAACTTTGGAGAGAGCCCAGTATGGGTCGCTTCCTTTGACGAGTTCATTTAAGTAGTCGTCGGTAGTTTTTTCGCGATAAGCCTTCATGGCTCGTCGGATTTCTGCTGACAATCGGTTGACGCGTTGTCTTACTAAGGGGTTGCAGAACTTTTTCCATTCCTTTCTCGCGCTCCGTCTATCATTTATAAGCTGTCTAATATCTGCTGAAAGCGCTTTACTGTTCGGTGAATTTTACTGTTTTACTGGCATATGCAGCAGCTAAATTGATATTTGTTGTGAGGCTATGAATCTCAAGATCAATGCTTTGAATATCCGTTAAGTCACTGTGCGGGATAAGCATTTCGTCAACAAAATTCTCGAATTCCTTCCATTGGATAATATTACGCGTCTGATTAAAATTATTACAACTATGGGTAGACGGTACTCCTAACCATAAAATGGCTGGTGATCAGAGTTAAGCTCATGCACTATATGAGTATCGTACTGAAGGTTCACTCCGCTCAGTATAGCAATGACATCTGGAATGCCACCATTTTTCGGTAGGGTCGTTGGCTCAGAGGGTGCCGCTACCACTGCGTCGATATCATCGATGTAAGATTTTAGTAGACGTCCACGTGAGTTCGTCAGTCTACTATGCCAGTCGAGGTGTTTTGCGTTAAAATCACCTGTTGCTATTTTAGGTATACCGCGGGGAATAACTACTTCTAGGTCACAAGTCATTATTTGTCCATCAGGGGGGCTGTAAACTGAAACGAATCTAATGAGTCCCGAATATTTTGTATTTACAACTATCGCGTTTGCTTCTAGTTTGCCGTTAAGCTCTGGCACAGTGGTCAATATGTTTTTTTTTTATATAAATCGCAGTTCCTCCTCCCAAAGATCGAGTACGATCAAATCGGTATAAGGAATAATTAGGTATCGATGGACGATGCGATGACTCGAGGAAAGTCTCATTCACAAGAAGGATGTCGATTTCATATCTCGATAAAATATCAATCACTTCAAGTTTATCGTGCCTTAGGGTACCTCCACTGTTCCAATGGAGAATCTTTAATGATGCCGGTTGGATTTTACTGGCCATCTTTGGTATAAGAAGACGCCTCTGGGGCGGACAGTTTCACGAGGAATTGATTTCCCTTTGGCACGATGATACGCCATTCCTCGAGCATGGATTTATGATCCATGCGAGCATTTACGTTTGGCTTGGGCGGTTGTACCACCACAGCCACGGTTGAAAATGCTTAATATGAAATCTTCTTAAAAGGTTTTTCATTGACAGTGGTTCACTAAATAATTTTCAAATAACAAAACAAATTTGACTGTAGGATATAATACTTTATCGATTTCAATAACCTTTTGCTTTTCCATTTTGGCTGGATAACAGGAGAAAGATGAGTGGGTTGAGCTTTTAAAGCTTACTTTCCGTGATATATCTAATATTTTATTAAAGCAATTTTAGATAGTATTTTTTCCTTTGCGAGTTTCACGAATTCTCGAATTGAAAGTTTGAGTATCGTTGCGCCACTTTTGGAGATAAAGCCGTTTGATGGAATACCCTGTCGCTTTGAGATATGACCGTAACTGATCGCCTCACTAAAGATTGACCTCTTGCATACGTCAACCTGCACTCTTTCTTTCCACTTTGACGACACAAAAAAACGTCTTCATTTTCAATTCTCACCTTCACAATCTACGACACGAAAACCTTTTGTGCGATTGAAAACCTTAATCTACTTTTTATTGCCAGTAGATTATTGATTGTAAAACATTATCTTTTGAAAGACCATTTATAACATGTCATTTTTATTTTTCGTTAAATTCCATTTGAAGTTTTATTTCAATAAAAAACATAAAGTATGCTATCCATAAAATTACTTAGTATACTAAAATAGTAATTCAATATTTTTTTCTTATATCATTCCAGTTATGCTATTAAGCATTTTTGACAGATGTAATGAATTTTCAAGTATTGAAAAAACTATTACGTTGTTATTTATTCAAACGTTGTTTTATATTATTATTAAATTGATTGACTGCCTGTAAGGTTATTATATAGGTTATGTAAGCTTACAAAAAAATATGGTTACCATGGCAATTATAAAAGAAGATACGTTAAAAGTTTTATACGGTTAAAAATGCTGACTCGCTTAGAAAATTTGCTTCCAATTGTAAATATGGATACATATAAACTCTACCATTTCACAAGGCTTTGAAAAATTACACGTTTAATGTATTTGTCTTGAATAAAACACTAAATCGATTGTGAGAACTAAGTGATTGATGCTCAGAGTATTCAACTAAAGAGTTCTCCATTTGATAAGGATATGTGAGTAAGATAACAATACACATGTTCTCTTTGAAAAAGATTTTGAGTTACTATGAAACTGATAGTTTCATTTATTTGTGAATTTTCACCCATCTCTTTTTCAATCTTGCTTATTGTAAAAAATTTCATCTTTTTAACCTTTCTAATCCTTCTTTATAACTGTCTTTCTCTCTGTGTAGAAAGACATTGAACAGGATACTTAGAACCAGGTTTTTATTAATTATCGTCTTTTCAAAATCATTTTATCATTACGATTATATAAACAACTCTTCAAAACAAATCAAAATATTTGAAAAATATTTTAGTTTGCCATTCTGCACCTTAAAAATAATTTCTATTAAATGAAAATATTGTAGGCAATTTTTACATTTTAACTTTCATTTATTCAAATTGTGTACTCAGATTTATAATACGTATGTTATTTAGCCTTTTACAAATAGTATTAAAATAATTTGAAATAGAAGGTTAATAGAATCCTTTTTTACAAAGAATCTTCAAATACACGCGGCCAGATTATTCAAAAAAGCTCTGCGTAGCTTTTTCATACCCTTTTAACGTTTTACTGCCTACTGCCTGAAGGTTACGTTCAGAATTAAATTCTTTGCTCTTTACGTCTTCCAAAAAGATTTATTCCGGCTTATTATTTCGCTTTAGGGCTCATAAAAACTTTTTTTAAATTTGTTACCATCTCATTAATGAATGCTAATGAAGCTTATCCAGCAAAGTACGTAGACAACATTTAAAACGCTTTGATTGAAATAAAAAGTATTGATCGTTTTTATACACAGTACACAACCATTATAAATAATAAAAAACAAATCTCGGCTAAATGAGAAACTTTATACATTTACAGAGTAAACTACTATTTTTCTCCAGTGTTTCAAATTACTTCATTACTAATAGCTATTCACTAATATATATTATTAATTTGGATAGTATTTTAAAATAGACTTACAATACATTTGATTTTATATTGAGACTGTAATGAAAAGTCAGTTGTTCATTGCTTTATGAATATATTACTTTTAATGTGTTAACTGATTCCTGATGGAATGGCATGATATTTTAAATAACAAAAACACATTTTTTAGTACTTTTCTCAACAATATATTTTATGATCAGGACCAGTTTCATCCGTTGATAATGCTCGCGATGAGCGAAAGCGGACCTGGTCATAAAACATATTTTAGAAATAAGTAAAAACAACGTTATTTTTTATTATTTAAATTGTAAATATACAACGATCAAAATAAAAACTAACAGATTGTTATTTTTGTGAGGAAGGCAATCATAAAAATGCCGTATTCAGTTAACAATTATGAGTGAATTTGAAATCATTTGAACTTGTAACATATTTTCTCACTATTTTGCCTACATTCGTATTTTATCATTTCCAAGAACATACTCCACCACATACAATACATAGATAAACTTTAACTGAGTTGAAATACTTAAAGTGCAAACCTTAATCGTTAGTAACGAAACGTATCAAAACATAAACAAATTGAATATTTTAAATTTGATAAATTTCACTCTATATCTTTCCAGCGCTTCCCAAGCCGGTAGCCGCAAACATTTTCATCTGCAATATGTTTTTTATCTAAGGGAGGGCCATGGGATGAAACACTTTGGGAAGCACTATCTTAAATTATCTTGCTGATTTTATGTTATACAAAATCCAACACTTTCCAATGATTTCCATGAGTGTTACAATACTATAGTTACCAAAATAAAAATCAATTTTATTGTACTTAAATATAATATGATTCAGAAAGTTGCATTTGAAAAATACACATTTACCAACAAAAATATTAAATACACAAAAAATCAATCAGAATCAAACAGAATGAAAGAAAAAACAACAGATAAAGATATATATATACTTTTTGGCTCATCACATTATATGGAAACTCTGTTATGCTCGTATCTCATTTACCCACGTGAAAATTTATATTTTACATTTTGAAAATTAAGTGCGCTTTCGTGTTTGAAATTTTGCGCAAACGGTAGCGCTCTCACATATACTTACAATTTATAACGAACATCAGTGCAAATACCGATAGTATACGTTTGTCAAATCAAATATTTCGCAATAACAATAAATGGCAAATATCACTCACGTTTCAAAATGATTCCAAAACAACGAATATTTCAAAGGCAAGAAAGAAATAAATGAAATTCTTTACAAATGACTGGCCGTTACAGCTGCATGAAAGGGTGAAATGCGAAATGCGAAAGCGGAAGGGGGACAACAGGATAAATAATGCCATAAAATGGCGCAAGAATACAATGACAGACAACTGACATTTGGCAAACAAAAGAATGTTGTGTTTTTAAAGAATGCGTTTGATTCGTGAATTATTATTTCGTATACAATTTTTATTTTGGCGGAAATGCCGCCTTAGTTGATGGAATTTTTGTATTAATATAGTAAATGTACTGGAAAACATTTCAGGACATTTGTTTCTGTCACTTTTTATGAAAAGAAATAATGAAAAAAAAACACTTTGTTTCGTGACTGGCGATTGCACGAAATCCACGGATTTATAAATGTATAACCTTGTATTGGTGATCCCCGCCTAGTTAGGAGAATGAAAACGTCTTATAATATATTTCAACAGAAATAGTCATAAAGGAATTGGTTGTATTGTATATCCTTTTTTGTTCATTCAATAACTATTTTGTGAGAGCATGAGGATTGATAATGAACCAGAAAATTACTAGCACTTGGAAGAAGAATTACTAGCACTTAGCTAAACATTGTAGGTAGGTATTCATACCTCTAATCAAAAAATCGTTATTCAATAAAAAGGTGTTCATTTAGGTATAAGGACCATTTGAAACGGGAAGTGAAAATGACTTCTCCAATATAGGCCAGATAATTAAATGAGCTCTAATATTAATTTACAATCATCTAACTCAATTTAGCACACACCACTTGGCTACACAATACACATTTTAAGGCTCGATATTTCTTTATGGAAGAAATAAATAGTTTTTGGTGATCATCTTTTTGCTGATGTACTTACATTACTTTTTTGTTTCTTAATAAATTACATTTTTTTTACATATTTTGATTTGCGTCTGAATGTTTGCAATAAAATCTGAGACCAAATACTCTTTGAATATTTAGATTGGTGGTTACAATCATGGCCGTAACTTCAAAGACCAAACAAATATTAATTCATTACCTTCACTCAAAACATTGAAAGAAACTTACGTTACTTTGCATAATCATTAAAAATTCCATGAATTTATCATTCATGTTAATTGACTTTAAAATTATTTAGTAACATAATTTATGTTTAAGTACGTGAGATGATATTTTTATTGTTTATTATATGTTCTTGTAAACAGAGTATACGACAAAGCTTAATTAAGTTTAATATAGTTTTTTTTTTCCAATGACACGAAGTTGAAATAAATAGCTATCAAAAACTTTGTGATGAATTTTGGTCAATTTAATATCCATTCAATTCACTTGAGGTATTGCTACTTTGGCCTGAAATTGATTTCGTTTATAATTATTATTTCGCCGTTGTGATATAAAAACAATTGATAGTTGGAGAATGAATAACCATTCAGCATTTAGCCAAGTAGGAAAAATGTTCTTATTTAAATTAAAACCACTTTTTCTCGTGTATTTTCTAACTACTATATCCTTCTTGTTCACTTTTTTTTCTCTTTACTACTCAAAAAATGTTACAAATATTTGATAGTATTGTAACTGTTTTAGTAACACACTCTCAAAGAGACTTGCTTACATAAATATTTGTGACACATAGTTGCAGAAAATGTTATATAGGATGTGGCTATAAAGTTATTATTTTCCGCTACTACACCGTCCAAAAAACCTTATCACATACTAAAAGTTTTTGTGTTGGTTTCTAATTTTTTTATTAAAAAAATGGTTGGTGTGTTTTGCATACTCATGCGACACTGCCTAAGAAATTTCAATAAAATTTGTAAATAGAACGTCCAAAAAACTTTATAAGTATTTTATAGCTAGATAAATAGTCAATTTACTTTCAAACAAAATACACAGATGTCATGCTACGAAAACATTTTTTTATCGAATTTCTTTCTTAAGGTCAAACATATGAATGTTTGATTATTCAGATATTAAGCATTTATTTATTACGCATGGGTTTTGGCCGTTGCGTTTTAGTAAAGATGTATATTGAAGATTATGACGTCATTGTATTCCACTATTATGAATGTGATATCCCTTTTAAAATCAGATGCTTGAATTTTGTTATATAATATTATTGATGATTGCATTATTCTATCAGTAAAAAATTCTTAGTTACTCATTGAAACTGATCGTGATAAGGCAACTATGAGTAGAAAAACATGAAATATGCGATGCAAGTGTCAGTCACCTCTTAGAATTGAAGTTTTATATCAAATCAAATTTTCTTTGCGTAATTGTTTTGATTTTTAATCATCTTTGGTTTTTTAGATTATTGATTAAAAAAATGGAAAAAACAAAATGACATTTTGAGTTATAATCTAAAATTGTAAAATATTTTTTAAACAATCTGCGTTACTCCATTGGTGAAAAGGCTTAATATTTTTATCAATAAAAACACAATTTTAGAAATATTTCAAAATATATTCTATCATCAGTACCGGTTATGCTGATCGCTAGAATTATTAACTGATCAATTATTAACATATATCATTTAGATATTGGTAAAAAAAACAGGATTAAGAGGTCTATTTTTTTTTATACAAAGCAATAAAAATCTTTTTCTCATTTTTTCTTTCTGATTATTATCTATGGAATTGTTATTTTTTGTTTATTTTGAGATTTCTTGCAGTTTTAAGAATACAATTAATATTTTTTTATTAAAATTACCTTGAAATATAATTACGGTACAATGAAAAAAGGTTTATTTGTAAAAAAATTCATATTTATTGAGAAAACTTTGATTTAATTATACGTAATAGTGAATCGTATTTTACTAACGCTAAAATACATTTCAGAACTATTCTTAAAAACATTTTTGACGAGCTTTGATGTTTTATATATATATTTTTCCGTATGATTTTTGTAAAATCATAATAAATTAAAACCACTACCTATTTTTGAAATAAATTATAATATATTTACGGCTTATATTTTAAAATGTATAACATTAGACATTTGTGCCTGTGTAAAATCTATACCTGGAATAAAAATCATGTAGTCAAAGCACAATAGAGAAAAAAAATGTTTTGAAACACTGATCTATCTCTAGATTATGTATAAAGTCATTATCTCCTTTTCTAATTCATGACAATATATATATATATATATATCAAATATAATTGCTTTATATTTTAGCACGATTAAAATTTACTCGTAAATATTAATCTTTATAAACTTTATGCCTAGAATAAAAATCATATAGTCATTAAAATAAAAAAATGTTCTGAAACACTTATCTACCTCCAAGCACAAAAGCTCATCTGAAACAAACAGGCTTTATGAAAGCTTGGCGCATTAATTGTACCTCCATTAGACAGAGATGAATGCGTTTATTTTCCCACGAGAGAGACAAAGACGGCCCACCTCATTTGCGATAATAATCGCGCTCTTTTGCATCGAAACTGAAGTGCTAATAATTAAAATGGCTGATCACGTTGTCATTAAGCGTGCAGCTTTGTCACGGAGAATATCGACGCATTTCGATATGTATTGTGATCTATGCGTTTTTTTCATCATATTATTTACTTATATGATGCTGAAAAGTTATATATTAATTAATAATCGATGCGAAGTCATTACTTATATTTTGATCAATTTGATCTATATTTAACTGCTACAAATTTCTCAATATAAGTGTTTTTTTTTTAGTTTTTTCACTATTTCCAAATAATGTTTATTAGATAGAGTATTGCATTTTTAGTAACTCAATATTTTTTTCATGAAACAATGATTATTTTTTTACTCTTTTCGTTTATTATCAGATCTTGGATAAGACACATGAAAATATAAGTGATAATTAAAACTAATCTTTATTATTTAACTGGAAATCAGATGTTGACCGCAAAACTTCAATTCCTCGCTTTTATATTATCTCTTGAAGAAAAGATTACGTTAAGTAAAAAATCTACCGTTTCCAAAATTTATTTGCTCTAACTTAACTTTTATTCATCTTAAAGCCTTTGAAATTCATTTTTTTTCTTTATGAAATATTTCATGTCTAAAACATGCGGAATGTAATCATTAGAATTTTTTAATACAATTTCATTTTTTTGTGCTCGCAATATGTTTATAAAATATACTGGAATAAAGTTGTATTAAAGAATGGCCTAATCTAAATAGAAAATTGTTTTGTCTGTCAGACTCGTTCGCTGATTATTTAATCCAACGTCTGAGCTACAAATGGATTAATGTTTTAAAAGTCTTTGTCTACTCGTTTTGTTTTGCAAAAGATAAAAAAATACTTTGAATTACGTAGCAAGAAAATAAAAATTGCTGAACGTTTTATCATTGCGTTACTTGTTTATTACTTTAAGCTTGACGATCAAATATACATATTAAATAATTTCAATTTTTCTCCTGAAATACACATAATCTTTAACCAACGTCATATGACATATATACTTGTAGTCCAGAAAACTATTACTTTACCAACGTATAAATTTAATCTGGCACGTGCAGATTTCACTATATTTTACATCATTATTATCTCAAACAACTAAACATGCGGCAACTAACAGAAACGATTAACCAATATCTTTTTGAACAACACGTGTACGTTATGGGGTGACATCTGTTTCTTGTTCAAACCAATATTCAAACTTTTACAAAACAGACGATCAATGAGTGATCCTTTCAGAGTGACAGAACAAAGTTAAAAAGGAAATTTACTTTATAATGCAAATTTATAGTCTTAAGAAAACAAATATGGTAACAATGATTAAAAATAGTTCTTAGAAGCCGAATTTGATAAAAATATCCTACAATAAACAAATGAAATGTTCAGAAGAGCTTTTCACGTTATATACGTTACAAAGCAGCTTTTAAAACCCCATAAAACACGAAAAAATCCAACCCTGCACATGTATTTATTACGCTTAAATTTATTTAGATAGACGCTTATAGTAACGTTTTGTGTCCATAAACCTATCCGATCTTGGAAGCCGATTTTATTTTTATTTGTTTAATACATGCTCCCAACCAAAAACGCTTTTCTGATTCATATCATATATTTTCTAGTCCAACATTATGACATATTTCAAATACTGGGTTGTTTAATACGTTTTTACTACTTTATTATACGAAATGATAATGTTTAACAGGAAAATATAATGTTGATCAAATATAGACGAGCAATAGTTTTATTTGCGAAAGTAATATTTACCTACCTTTTAGTAAACAGTTATTACAAAAATAAATGATCTTTATCGTAGAATTTATTTATTTTTCCCGTCTTTTTTCTCCACGCGGTATAATTATCAAAGCACAAGAACAACAAAAATATTTTTTTCGCTCATAAATAGTTTATATTTTATAAAAACAATTCCCAAAATTTTAAATATTCTTATGTTCTGTCAAAAACTTATGATTCCAAGAAGTCAAATTATATGTTATTTCAATCGAAATATCAATTTTGACAAACCATTTATATTCGTTAAAATAAATACTAGAAACCTTAAAAATATTTCATTAATCAAAAAAACTTTTCGATCATAACATATAAAAAGATACACTGCGTTCATGTCATGATTGTGAAGAGAAATGGATCTGACGACAATCATATTTCTTTTGATTTATATTTCTAAGACTTATCTCTTAATAGATATACAATATATTAGATAGACATATTTATTATATTTAAGAGTAAAAGAAATATATTTCAAACATTTTCTTGATTATTGTGGTATAGATAATCTTAAGACATTCTTGATATTCAAATATATGTGCGATGTTTTTGTTCTACGAAAGCTTAGAAGTATGCCTGCCAACAGAGATGCCACTGGATTTATATTTATATTTTTTTACTCCATTGCTTTGTATGTCAATATATTCCATATTGATGAACAATTTTTTATCTCTTATATCTTACTATACTTCAATATTTTAATTCTGCATGTTGTCTATAATTTAGATAAAGAAATAAACAAATTCACAAGGGAATCGGTTAAGATCAATTTTTTATGGTTATAAAAAATTTTATGGATGCTTTCATCTAATATTTGTTAGAAAAGCTATTGTGGCAAAATTATTTATTACTTATTTTATCCTTAATTTTTCTGGAGAACATCAAGATTTAACATTTATTACGCTACAGTTTTTCCAGGACAGAATAAAACAAATTCAATCAATTGAAATTTGAAATACATTGTTAATCATAAACATGAGTGAGTGATACACTAAATTTAAATCTAATTGTAATTTTAAATCATATTTATAATTAAATTTTTAAATGTATACATCTATATTTACACATAAAATCATAATTTTACATTAAAAAAAATTATATTATATTTTAAATTTAGATTTCAGTACGTCTACTTTTCATGAAAACATATTATATATTTATAAATTAATAGGAAAAACAGAAAGTTTACTATACATTTGGATCAGGTCTTGTTTCGCTCATCGCAAGTATTATCAACTGATTGAATCATAACTTTATAATGTTCGCGATTAGCAAAATCGGTACAGATCTTAAAATATGAAATTGTTTACGCAGTACTAAAATGTATTTGAATGTTATGCTTTTCCACCAACCAATAACAAGTTAACACCATAAAATAGATTTTTAAAATGATAACTCTTACTGCTATTCTATTTTATTTGCTATCGAATTTTTCGCATTACAATTCTTAAAAAAATATTCCTTTTACTCTCAATTGATATCACACATAACAACATAACAAAAATAAATCATTCGTTACAAATATATTTGCCCTGATAAATCTGGAAAATACTGTAGTTTTTTGTTTGTCTTCGTCGCATATATAAAATCAAAACAAATAACTGTCAGTCCTTATAGCGTAGGAAGACCGGTGCTCTACGCCTCTACGCTGAAAACCTGTAAAGTGATCAATTATTCGGAAGCCAGCCGTCAAGCGCTACGCTTCGTAGAACAGACAGGTCAGGAGATGCTTCAAGTAGTTTAATATTAAATATATCCTGGCCACTGCTCTACCAGCCATAATATATTAGCGAATCCTTGGTATACATTTCCATACCACGGAAATTAAGTCGTAAGTTATGCACATACCTATTTATATGACTTTTACTCAATATTCTATCTCATAGTATAATTTTTAAAAATGACAATTTTTTTTATTTGTTATATTAAAATTACAAAATCTTTTTCGGTATGCAGTATTTTTTATGAGGTTGCAAATACGTATTCATTAATTAAAGATAATAAGCAACATTAACGATGAATATATGTTTTTATTATCATTCATTGCTATCATATTTATATTTCTAAATATGGTTTAGGCTCAATTTTTGATGTGAATAAAACATTTCTTTTAAATGAAGTCATAATTATAATAGTGCGATATTTCATCTTTATTCCTTTGAATGATTATTTAGCGTATTAATTAATTTATTTTATATATTACAACCTTTTATTATACAACTTTATGCACAGTTGTATATTTTTTTTTATATTTATTTTTAAAAAATATATCACTGTGCACACAGTTGATTGTAAGCTTATAGGTATTGTCAGTAATAAGAATTTTTCCTCAAGCCCTTTGCCAACAATCCATATAACTCTTTAACTATCTTTTACATCAACAATAATAAATAATGCCACTTAAACACACGGGTGCTGGTAAGTGATTGGCTTTTAAGTAAAGCTATATTTAAGTTGATTTTTCACAATCTTTTTTCATAAATATGGACGCATTTAATTACATTTAAGAGTAAAGTACCATTGAGAATCTGAAAACTTACGAATGCACAATAAATAGTTTTTAATGTAATATTTTTTAAAAACGTGCATTGAATGGTATCTCATATTATAAAATATATTCTTTAGAACAGGGTGAAAAAACAGCAATATATTTTGTAGAGCTAAAATACATTTAATTTGTAGAGAATTTGATTCCGTTTTTATAAAATGTGCATGCCCACCTGTAAATTGAAGTCATTATTAATAAATTATTTGTTTTATATGCATGGAAATAATTTCCTGTCAATTTAACAATCAATAACTGTTCATATTACCGCTAAGTTGCTAATTCTCGTGAAAAATAAAATCATCAAGTCATGATCTGTAAAAAACTTTTTTCTAAAACAATTTTAAACTTTACGCTTTTCATAAAAATATTTAATTTTTCTTTTTCCATATTAAAAATATTTTTCTTTCAACATTAAATTATGTTACGAGCATGTGGTAACTTAAATGTAGACGATTTGTTTTATTTTGCTGTATAGATGTAGATTCTTGAGATTTTTTATTTCAATTTGAATTCTTTATTTATTATGATAATATTTTCTTTAAATATTTCTGCTGCCAGCCGATTTTTAAAACTGTTTTTATACAAAAATAAAATTTTCTCATCGTTAACATTTAATTTTTTGCTTATGCTTGTTATCGTCATGGTTTCTAGCTGTTAAAAACAGTTGACGGGTTACCTTTCTATGAAATACAACTATTTAACTTTTTTTTGAGGTACCATTTTTGACTAAATATGTTGTTAACATGAAACTTTCACCTTTGCGTATAAAAAATACGTTTTTTTCGGATAACAACGGCAATCAGCTTAAAGGCAATTTATTTATTAAACTAAAACACATGTTTAAAAAATATCTTCATCGAGTATATTCTTTCTTACCCCTTTTTTCTCACGTAAGTACGTAGATGATATTCCATCACTGAACAATTCAAAAAATAATTTAGAAGTGTTACTAGCAATACAATTTATTTTCAGGAGAAATATTTTAACATAAAACTTAGCTTTAAAGGGAAAGTTTGAACACTATTAATATTTTTGAGTCAGTTTAGAATCAATGGGTTAATTGCTGTATTTATTAATAAACTTTAAAATAAAGGCAAAGGATTTCTTACGTATATGAGAAAGGAGTTGAAGTTGAAAAATAATTCCACTACAAAAACCATAACGAATAATTGAATTTAAAAATCGACACTGTTATTAGAAAAATATTCCGACTTCTATAGAGGTTTTTCGGAGACATATCTCCGAAAAAAATTGTTGATTAGATTTTTGTCTCTGTGAATATTTAGATAATTGAGTAATCCGTTAACTATGTACTTCACTAATACGTTGGTTACTCTTTAGGTGTTAACTGACACTTCTTGATGAAAAGATATGTTATTTTAAATAATAAAAACATATTTTTTACTACTTATCTCCACAATATATTTTTTAATCAATACCGGTTTTACTCAACAGTTGATAATGCTCGCGATGATCGATACCGGTCCTGACCGAACAACATAGTTTTATTATTTTTACAAAAAGTTGGTTGTTTCACCACCAGCCGTTATGCGTATGAAGCTGTTGTTTCACGACCGGTTTCCATAGTGCAATATTGATCAAAATAAACGATCTTTCTTTTCATTTCTTGGCCCAATATAGAACTACACTAACCGATCATTAATTCATCCTTTGCTGTGCTTAAAAAAGATGCAATAAACAAAAATCATCTTGCTCAGGCAATAAAGTTTTAGTGATCTATGTGTCTTGTATATTTATATTCTGAGAATACGCCATGGAACACTTGACTCTAAAGAGGAATTGAGAATAGCTCGCTTTTAGGAAAGTATCGTCAAAATTGGTATTGCCAGTTTTGTATTATACTTACGGCTAACATTATTGTGAGTTGTTTACATAAGCTATTGTTTTTTGAGTAATTCTTTTAGTATCAAGCATTGAATATTTTTCAGGTGATATCTTTTGCGGTTTTTAAATAAAATAAAAATGAAAATGAGGAAGTTCTTCTTCGTAAGTTTTCATTTGGTCACAATCTTGAACTCATTTCAATGTCAGATTTTATACTTCGATGATAACAAATTTCATAGCGATGACTTAAAATGGTTGGAATTGTTTCAATCTAATGAAACCTTTACATTACTTAGCCAAGTTGTGGCTCAGTTTTCATTAATGTCGAATATTGTATTTCATTACGATAACAACGGAGGAGAAATCATAGACAAAATAATCATGAGAGCAAACCAAATTATGACAGTTTCAAGAAAAATTACTGAAAATATATACACGACAGGGGCGTTGACAGTATTTACTATAAATTATAGCACTTTGAACCAGAACTCTCTAAGTTATAAAACACAAGATTATAGACGGACTCATTTGGTCATCCTATCAAACCCATTACAGTTTGAATCGCTCCATGAACATATAACACGCAAAGATGATATGATTGTATATTTATACTGTAAAAAATATATGAAACCGGAAATACTCAGCCTGTTTGACGAAGAAAACGACGCACTAAGTACAAAAATGTTTTTTACTGGACATTTAATCAAAGAAGTACATTCTGTGTTTATTTTAGAAATAGAAGACGAATTTTTTAAATTACATGATATTTGCTTTTATTGCGGTGAAAACTCTGAAAAAATCATATCGATAGCGCAGCAATCCGTGTCGTCGTCTTATTCACAAGACGATGACGTTTTACTGAAGACGATAAATGAAGTAATCGTAAACAGATTCAGTAACTTTAACGGACATGTGTTTAGGATTGCATTTGTATTTGTGAATGTGACTTTAACATGTGAAAATATTCAAGAAAAAGTATTGGATTATGAGACTCATACTCACTGTGATGGTATTGGGGGAATGGAAGGGAGGCTTCTGGCAGAATTACAGCGGAAATTGAACTTCAAATATCAATTAGTCACCCCTCAACATAGTGAAAAGGGAGCTTGGAACAATATGATTCTGGACGTGAACATGAGTCGAGTCGATTGGGCAATGGGTGGTATCACTATTTCAGAATCTAGATACAAAATGGTCACCTTTTGTACGTCATTCGGAAATGATCCGATGAGGATTATATTTGCTATTAAAGAAGGCGTTTTTGCTGAAGGTAAAATAAAACTTTTCTTTTTATTTATATATTTTCACCATTCCCACTTCCAAGGTGAAGCAAATAATTTATAATACAGGCATCACTTCATCAATCGCGTCAATATCTCTTTTTTAGGACACAATAATATGTTCAGGATTAGTACAAGACAATATGTATATTTATCGCTATCGAAACTTAGATTTAGCTTGTACTTTATTTCTCTATTTCGTATGTTCCACGAAACATTAATTTTGCCTAGAAATTTTTCATTTGAATCAAACTTTTTTTTGCAAAACAAAAACGATATTCCAGAAATACTCTTTTCAATGAGAAAGCTGCGTGATTATTTTTATTTCGAACATGTAACCAATTTTTGATAATAATGCTCTTTGGTTTATTAATCACATGTTTTCATTGCTGTTCGGATCTTCAATTGATGTATTAATTTGCGCATTTTTACAACATTTTTCACCCACTTAAATCGGGGCGAAATGAAAGCGATAACATAAAAATTAGTTGTGTTTACCAATCGCTATATCCTTATTTTAATGGATAAAAGAGCTTTAACAAGTGATTGAAAAACAGCCTTCTTTAAAACGGTAGGGACAAAAAATGAAGCTAAAAATATAATGATTTTGAAATTGAAATAGTTCATGTCTGATAATGAATGTACGTCTATTTATATTTTTTAAATATTATTTCAGGACTCAAAGTTGTATTCGCCTTTGGAATTTACATCTGGCTAATATTAGGCCTAAGTCTTATAACCTTATCCGCCGTTTTGTATATTTGGAATAAATATTTTACTTCTAAAGAGTTGGTGAATTTTTCAGAAAGCATTTGGGTAAGAAAGACTTCACAAAATAACTTTTCACTAATAATGGACCTTTGGCATTTTGAATTTCGATGTATCACAAACAGTGCTTTTTTTATTAGTACGAAATTTGATTTTTCATTTTCTTTTAAATATTTATTTATGCTGTATCCAACGCAAATTGCTTTTTTAACAATATACACTCTCACAGAAAACTTCAGGCAACATTTATTAGTAAGACATATCTCAATTTTAAATTATTTTCCAATGATAAAAATATTTTTTGAGGAATTATAGAAATATCTATAATTTATCAAAATGTTAAGACGAACTATCATGGATAATATATCAACTCAATTTTTGCTCCTTTTGCTAATATTAATTTATTATAATTAAATGTTTTTACATAAAATTGTCTTTCGTTTTTATTAGCTGATAATGATTTTTTGCCTCTAATTTTCAATCCTTCCAGCTTGAATCAATATGCATTCAAAGTTATTTTGTGCTACCTATGAAATCACCATTAATAAATTTGTGTGTTTCGATATAATAGCAATACATTTTCAACTCATTTTTATGGTGTTATCTGTCACATCTTAATGGAAATTCATGATATTTTAAATTATAAAAACACATTTTTCTACTGTTTTCACTATATACATCGCGAACATTATCAACTGAGCTCATTATCAGATAAGCAAAACCGGTTCTGATCGAAAAACATATTTTGTAAATAATACTAAAAAAATATGTTTTAATTACTTAAAAAACCAATCTTTAAATGACAAAATTTATTGATATTAAAATATATATATATAAAATATGAATCACGTGCGCTACAGGAGGTTAAATTTTCTACGTTTGCTGCCGTCACTAACTAAGTAAAACAATACGACATTAATATAGTTTGCATTGCTATGGTAACACAAATATAAAAATGGTGTGTGTGCCGGGAGTATAACCATCATGGTCAGCCTTATTTATGAATCAACCTACGGTCCTGTAATGGTGACCTCCAAATCAATTGCATTACAAATTTAAAGAGTTAAATATCGTTCGAGTTCTTATGACAAAGTCACATATACCACATTTGGCAGCCATAGGACATTTTTTACTGAAAAAGAGCTACGGGTTTCACATATAATACTCTTGGCGATTTATCTTATAGGCATCAGTCATGTGTCAATAATATTTAAGTCCAGGTACAACATAGTTTCCAACTTGATTTTTACTAAAAAAATATATGAATGTACTAGATCATAAGTTCCCAAGGGTTTTTTGGGGAGTTGCCAACTTATACGGTCAACTAAAAAAAAAAAAAATGTATTCTTTTGGATTGTATAGGGGGTTGCGAGTCACATGGATTTTATGAAAAGGGGTCGCCACCCGAAAAAGGTTAGGAGCCTATGTTCAAGATGATATGTCTTGATCTTGTAAAAGGCAATACTGTATCGCAACAATTATATTAAAAGACCATCGTCTAAAATATTCATCTAACTTTTTACTGTCGTTAACAAATCATAACAGTTATTTTATACAAAAAATCTTTTTAGATTACCTCTAGTATCCTAATTGAGCAATGTTTTTATCACATTCATATAATTGGTGGACGAAGAGTGATGATAATGTGGCTATTGTGCTGCGTGATTATTAGCACATCATACAAAGGGAAACTCTACGCCCTAATGGTAGCAACACCAATTCCTTCAGTGGTCAAGATTGAGCAACTAGTAGACCAAGGATATCAAGCAATATTGCACCAGGTACGAAAAGATATTTAAACAAAACTGGCCCCTAATGTTGATCTCCGTAATCTCCGGACTTTGGTATCAAAAGCTATTATGGAAATTTTACATAACTCATTATAATTAAAAATACTTTTTCCTCTAAGTAGGGTATTAGTTTTATTTTTAGTAATTTACTGTAATTGACTAAAATAGAATTTGCTCGTAACGGAGCTCGAATCTCATGGAAATGGACAACATTGGTCATTGGACCACGTTAATAATATATCCATACAGTTCTTTCATTCATTTCACCAACCCCAATTTCTTGATTACGATCATTTTATCTAGAAGTCTGCATTTGAACTAATGCTTAGATGCACTTGCCTAAAAGTTTAACTATGTCTGATACTTACTTATGTTTTATCCTTTTATTATATTTACGGACTGAAACTGTGAGGAAATTGCGGAGCGGGCTCTTAATTCCCCGCTCCTCAGACCATTGCCAAAGGCTAATGCATTCCTGTAATAAATCATCTCCGGACAGTATTTTAGTTTTTTGAAAGTGCCGCCTTTTCGTAGTTATTTTAATTTTGTTTTTTTGCTCACATGATATTAGCTAGGTTGTTAAAACTGAAGAGAAGATATATTGCGTACATTTTCTACACAACTATATATACATATAAGCAAATGTACGTTTTGACATAGTTCTGACGATGGCGTGAGGCGAAATAGCTATCAACTATACCTTTAAAATTTTGTAGAACTAAAATAAATTGCTATTTTTTTCACCGTGTTATTTTACATGTATTTCTTGTTTGAGAAGGATTCTAGCCTAATGGAGACAATGTTGAAGACATCTTCGGATCCTAGTTTGGTAAAGCTGTCAAAAAGAACACGAAACGACTACAGATTCTGCGAGGGGATAAAAGCTCTTCTTGACAACAAAATGATATTAATTGAAGAACAAAACGTTCTTATCTACTCATTCAACAGAGATTGTGCGCATAATCTATCTACTGACGAAACGTCGAGATACCGTTTGTCCACAGACACACTTCTTCCTTCATCGCATGGTTGGCCATTCAGGAAGAAGACGCCGTTCCTTAACCCTATCAACGACTATATTCAGCGTATATATACGACAGGACTGTATGACAAGTGGCGCGAAATCTCGATGCAATCTGGTGGAAGTGACGCTCTCTCTTCCGACGGTTTGGTCTTTCCGGACCCAGACAAAGTTTTCAAAATAAAGTCTTTCTTTGGCTTACTCATATTATGGTGCATTGGCATATTCGTTTCGGTATTAGCGATCATTATGGAGATAAGTATAGCTAAATTTTTACATAAGAAGGAAAGAGTCAATGCTAAATTAAGAGATACTCCTGTTCGGCACGCTTTCATTCATTAACGTTTTTAGGATTTAATTTTATTTTAAATGATAAATGAAAATAGCCGTAAACACTTGAAAAAAGGCATGAAATTAAAATCTTAGTTTTGCATGATCGGTTTTCGTTAAAGAACTTTGTATCAGTATCAACTTCAATGAGAGGCAAAACATGTGAAAAATTTGTTCAATTTTCCAGCAATCGAAATTAGTAAATTTTCGATGTCACTAAAATAATAATTTGAATTTTTTTTCATATAAATAACTCTTTTAGATATACGTGAGCTATATGTGTTACGTGTTAATATTCTTAATGCCAGTACATTTTTATAGCAACATTTGAGTTAAAAACAAATGAACAAAAGTCATAAATCATTGATCAAACCATAAGTATAAAGATCGCACAGCAAAAACCTACATACTCGAAAGATGGTTTTTTAATTTTTGAAACTTGTAAATAGCTTCATTTTGTTTCTTTTATTTAAAATATTTGTAATGTATAGCGTTTTAAATAAGTATACTTACACCTACTTTAATGGATACAATTTTAGCTTTAAATTGAACAATATAAGTTTTTAAATTTCTTGTTTATATATACATAATAGTTGGTTTTAATATATTTGACCAGTAGTAAAATTTTTACTCTAAAATTCCCTTCAATGTTTGAACCTTTGTGCATTCATTGATGATGCAGATAGTCTAAAGAATTCAAAGAGCCATACTAAAAGGTTCTAGTATTCACTGAAAAAGTTATATTTCTGAAAAGTTGAGTTGACTTTTGCACGTCAACAGGTGTCACTATCACATTGTACATGTACTATTTGGTTCCTGAGGAAAATTCTTCAAATCTGAATAAATTATAAAATGAGGTTTTCATGCATACAAATTATTCCATGTCTAAATTTCAGTTAACATGTTTTCGCCTTATAGTTATAATATATCAATATTTACTGTAAGCCTTTCTTGGATTTATGACTGTATCAATATTGAACAAACAATTAAGTACTAATAACCAAAAGCAAACTAGTAAATGTGTAATAAAATACGTATAGTGAAAAACATTCCATAAAAAGCATTTGTTTGTCGTTCCATATATCTAAAACAAATAATGATCGGCCTTTATATACCCCTATGGCTCTACGCTGAAAACCTGTAAAGCAAGTATTCAGTAGCCACCCGACTAGAACTGAGTTTCGAGGAATACAACGAGATATTTCAAGACGGTTTGTATGAAATATTATATATTTAGTAGATTGTATTGGACGTTGGATTATAATATAATAGAATTAAAATTGATTACGTTGTTTTACTACTAAGGATGTAATTAAATGTGTAACATTAAATGGAAAAAAAAAGTTGTAAGTTTTCAATATTCCATGTCAAAAATTCATTACACTGCATCGTAAAATATATTCAATGAATCTTTTTTTGTCAAATACGTCCAATCAAGTATTGGTCGTATGCAAAAAAAAATATTTTTTTATCTTTTAAATTATATATCTAATTTGTAGAGATTTGAATACAAAACAAAATACCAATTCCGATATTCTATTGAACAAATACTTCTATTGGCGACTGTACTTTGAGATGAGATATGTATTTATTATACGCCCAAAAATTATAGTTTCCTTCGTTCAGACTTTTTCCTTTGTTTATTCTATTTGAAACGTTGTAATTTTAACCGTCTAAAGCAAATGTGAAATTTATATTCATAAATAACTAAATCGACATTTTACTGTACGTTTCAATAAAAAATCAAAAAACAACAAAAATACGTATGGAAGATAAAAAATAAAAGTTTTCAGATATGAGTCTTAGAATGAGATGGATTCACAATTCAAATTGAATTTTTACCTGTAGAATTCGTTTATATTTGGTTATTATCACAAATAAGTACGATTGTTATATTATCAACCATTGACTTCAATAATAAAACTATATAACTAAAATGTCTACGACCCAATTTGAATGAAAACAAAATAGTTCACACACATTTGTCATCATTTCTTCCACATTTTTAAAAAGTAATACTTTCACTTAAATTACTATCAATTATCATACAGAATACAAAAAAAAACCTAATTAAATGTTCAATGCTTCTTACATATAATTTACACAAATAATAAATTATCAATTACGTTAAATATTTCTCTTAAAAAGATTTCCCATAAACAAAATTAGCAAATGAGAAAATTTTACAGCATGATTATAAGTACGTTCACGACAGAAAATAGTGCATACAGTGACATCTATTTATGAAATAAAATCTCTTAGGAATATGCGTATTATTTTTTAAATCTAAACAATAAAATTTTACCTGAGTTATAACATTCATATATATTATACTAATAGACTAAACTTCTGCTGTATCCGGTAGATAGGACACCAGTGGTAGGCTAAAGCTTAACTATCATGTATTTTCCATTAAATTCATTTCTTAACCACAACGATCCGATTTTAATATATAACATATATGATATCGATGGAAAAAAATTGATTATATTTTTAGCACCTTTTTAACCTCTTTTTGCTATTTCAAAACTTAATTTATTGGTATTGCTTAACGACTTAATTTTGTTTTGAAAATTGTGGTAATATAGATGCTTTTATATTCGGCAATGCTTGAAACTTTTTGAAATAAGAGATGAGACATTTTAATTGTCATAAATAAAATTCTCGAAAAAAATGATGTCTCTATCAAGCACACCACTGGCGTTGAATCTTCATTTACAGTATAAGCTTAGTGGAATAATATTTTTATAGATAAAATAAATCCTCATAAAGATATTAATTATTTTCTTTTCCATTAAAAGATATCGCTGTCTGCATTGCACTTACCCTTAATGAACATAACTCGCAGAGGTCACAGTGTAATTTATGTCAATTTTTATTTCCAGCGGAAGCAAACATGTCTATCAAACTATAATAATTTAGAACAGCGACCTGTAAAAAAATTTCAAACATGCAGAAACAAACATTTCATGTTAGTTATTTTATATAATTATGTACTGGTTTTTTTTTAATAAACGAGTATTCAGTGAGATTCAAAATTGTGACGTTAGATGTCCGCAGATTTCAAAAGGTTCGCATCCGCAAATCTAGAAATCGTCTTAAGAAAGTGACACATTAATTTTCAGGACACACTTAATCGTTTATTTGGTAACCCTGAGTCACAAACGAAATGAGCATGATATTAGATAATCCATTTTGCATTGGATTGATCTTAGTTGCCATTTGTAAATTGTTGCATTGTCAACTACTAAGCCCAGATGAAGGCATATTTTATAATGGTGATATGAAATGGCTTCAGCCTTTTGAATCAAGCAAAATGCAGACACTTTTAAGCAAAATCGTAGCTCAATTGGCATCCACGTCAAATATTGTCTTTCATTACGAAACTGACGCGGGAGAAATCGTTGATACAACCGTCAAAGGGGCAAACCAAATTATGGAAAATTTGAAAAAAACGAAAGAAAATTTCTACGCAAACGATGCCTTTACTATTTTAACGATAAATTACAATGAGTTCAAACAGAGTTTAAAAGAGTATCATATAAAAGTCAATAAATTTAAAAGTGTTCATTTTATCGTTTTGTCAGATCCTTGACAATTTGAAGTGTTACATGAAAATATAACACACCATGACAACATTATTGTATATTTTTACTATAAAAACTACATGAAACCAGAAATAATCAGTTTGATGAATAGCGAAAATGATACATTGACCACAAAAATGTTTTTTATGGGAAATTTAAATAAAGAAGTCCATTCCATCTTTGTCTTAGAAATCAATCATGAAAAATTACAATTATATGATATGTGTTATTACTGTGGTGAAAGCTCTAATAAAGTAATATTTAAAGCACAACAACTCGTCGCATCGTCTTCCGAAGAAAACAACGATGTTTTGGTCAAGACAATCACAAAAGTTATTGCAAGCAGATTCGATAACTTTTACAGTCATGAGTTTAGAATAGCATTTGCATTTCTTAACGCTACGCTTATGTGTGGTGGAGTAGCAGAAGACACAAAGTACGATAATGAAATCCATACGCACTGTGAAGATTTGTTGGGGATAGAGGGGCAACTACTGCTTGAATTACAGCGGAAATTAAACTTCAAATACCAATTAGTAAATCCGCACCATAGTGACAAGGAGGCGTGGAATAATATGATTATTGATGTAAATATGAGTCTTGTCGATTGGGCGATAGGTGGTATTAGTATTTCAAAATCTAGATACGAAAAAGTGACTTACAGTTCGTCATTCGGGAATGATCCAACAATGATCTTGTATGCCGATCAAGAAGGCGTTTTTGCTGGAGGTAAAAAAGCTTAATTCTACATATAATATAAAATTTAGTTTTCATGATAATGGTTAAAATTTCTTTATCAAGATAAAAATTGTCTTTTTTCAATACTATGATAATTTATGATATATGTAACATAAGTATTAAAATATTTAAAAACACTTCATCATTTTAAAACATAAAACTTCCTCAAACATAAATTTTTTTCTCTTTTATTTTTTGAAAAGAAAATTTTAATCATTTTCTCGACAAAATTTTATGTTTCAATAGTAAAATCACAATGATATTACTGTTACCACAATTTTACATTTTTAGAATCAAGACCGGTTTTAACGGTTAATCAGTTGATAAAAACTGTTTTATTATTTAAATATAAATTTTTCCACCATGGATTGGCTGATAACAATTTAAAATTACCATGAATAAAGATAGAGACATGGTTTTAAAAATATATACCAAAAAGCTATTTATTTTTCCCTTACTTTTTCTAATAAATAATTTCTCGGTCATTAATGTTTTCATGATTTTCTAGTAAATATGTTTATTGATTGCAGGTCTCAAAGTTATATTTGCATTCAGCATATGGGTTTGGCTTTTAGTATGCTTTACTGTGATAATATTATCAACCATTTTATTTATATGGAATAAATATTTTACTAATAAGCAGTTGGTGAATTTTTCCGAAAGCGTTTGGGTAAGTTTTCTAAGTATCACTTCAATAGGGTTTACGCTTAACAAAAATATTGAATAATTATTCTTTATCATGTCAATTGAGGATCGAATGGAAAAGAGCAGAGGATTTGGTTTTTTCTACAAAAGAAGCAACCGTTGTGGTGGAAGTTTTTAGCAAGTGAAACAAAATCTTGGTATTCGATAAGACAGTCGCAATTATTTCTGTAACACAAAAAATATCTTTTTCACTAGACGTGATTGGGACAAATTACAGAATAAACTTAGAAAGAGATGTCTATCGTAAGTACAATTTATTTTCGTCTGTTTATTTTAACGCGTTTGAATTGTGTAAAACGACGTTTACTTGCTGTATATTTCCTATTACGTTACTATTATATAATATACACGTCTTCAACGTTGTCAGCTTTTATTGCAGTGAATATTTTTGTGGGAATATGTATGCTTATGTGAGTATAGTGTATGTAATGTGTATAGTCTGCAGGTGAACTAGAGTCATTTTTGATTACTCAGCTCTACAGCGATTAATTTGTGTCGGCAACCTCATGCGATAAATAAGTCAATGAATATATTAAATGAAAAATAATAAATGAACGACTTTACGCTCTTACGATAGATTTTACACTCCATCAATCTGATATCAAAAAAATACCCTAATTCGAACTTTTTTTAAATTAAACTTTCAATCAATATTCTTTAAAATGATTACTATAGAGCTTAGTGACAGCAATTAGCTGTGATGGCAAATCTTTAAACTAAATATGTAAAAAATCTGAAAAAACTAGCTCTTTATGTGTTTCTGTGTTGTGTTGATATCTCGTGCATTTCAAGTCCAAGCAAGCACTTTTCTTATTATATCTCGTCTGATTTTTGTATTGATTTATTATTATTCAACACCGAGTACAATGTCTCACAAAAGTAGTAAGAAGAAAAAACTGCGATTGAGGCCATCGCTTGATTATTCAGTGTGCTAGAATTGACCGGTAATCCGTTCCATGCACTCTTAACTTCTCTAAATTATCCAAACGATTTTTATCCAGGTGATTAAGTTTGAACATCAAGTTTGAAAATAGACTTGACGCGTCCTAGATTCACCATCATCGCACTTATTCGTTTTTAATGCTACTGTTATATATGCCATTTTTCTAAAAGGAGAGTTTGGTAGACTGATAAAACATTAATGTAGATTACCTTTTGATGAACTCTATTGACACTTGCTAGTGCTTGTGTTAAAAATTTGATTCAAGTGTGATAACAAAAAAAAGCACCAAAGCGAATAACTTCAGTCCTAGTGACAGAAATAATAGAATAATTACACTTTGCAATCCGAGATCACTTCGCCATAGTTGTCATCTGATAACCAAGCATGCCAAAACTTTTCATTTCAGATAATCACTAGTATTCTAATTGAACAAAGTGTCCACAATACTACCTTAATCGGAGGAAAAAGAGTATTGATCATGTGGTTTTTATGTTGCGTCATCATAAGTACTTCGTACAAAGGGAAACTATACGCCTTACTGGCAACACCAAGACGATCGCAAGCTCTGCTTGAAGATCTAGTAAATGATGATTACGAAGCATTACTTCACGAGGTAAAGTATAACCCCGAAAACATTCTGTGTTTACACAATTTATATATTACTCTACAACCCGCAATAAAAATTGTATTTTAAGCAATAATTTATTTTCATTGTTATTACAATTCATTTCGTAATCCAATTGAAATTCTTTGTGTAATTTTTTTACAGAACGATAGCAGTATAATTAAAAGTGTGTTAAAGAGTTCAACAGATCCTATCTTAATGAAGCTGTCAAAAAAGACGCGAACTGACTACGGCTACTGCGCAGGAGTAAAAGCTCTTCTTGACAAGAAAATGTTAATAATAGAAGAACATGACATCATAGTTTACTCTTTCAACAGAGAATGCGCACCTGATCTAACGTATGAAGAGACATCTAGATATCATTTAACTACAGACAATCTTTTAACTTCGTGGCACGCTTGGCCATTCAGGAAGAAGACACCGTACCTCAAACCAATCGATACATACATTGCGCGTTTACATACCACCGGAATATATAAAAAATGGCATGAAGTTGCTATGCGATCCGCTGGTCTTGACCTGCTTTCTAACGATGGCGTTGTATCTACAAATTCCCATAAAGTCTTCAACCTGAAGTCTTTCTTCGGCTTAGCTATTTTGTGGTTCATGGGTATTTTTATCTCGCTACTAGCGTTCTTCATAGAAATTATTTTCTACAAATTTTACCACGAGAAGCAACGCGCCAAAGCGAAAATTATTGTAAAACCATTTTGTCATTAGTTTTTGTGTGTTGAGCAACTAGCGGCCAGCAGGCTCTTTAAACGTGGCCTAGATTTTCATTCTCAATACAATATTATCTAAATAGTTTTACTTATACATTTCGACTTTGTCCACCTTTACTGGAAACACCTGGAAAGTCTTCCACCTGGACACGCACTACACTTGCCAATATGTAACCGGTCATGGCAAGTTCATCGGTAAATTATTTGGGTACGTCCTGTGGAACTGCCCCAAGATGAATGCCAAACGATCAGAGCTATTTGCTGTGGTTCGTCCTAATACGGACCCAATAGGCCACGCTGACGCTGATAAACAATGCCAATTTTGAAGCATTCGATAAATTTGCAACACCATACTCGAATCATCTTTAGATTCAACGCGGTGCAGATTAAATTCTTCTGCCACTACAGATTTTCAGTACACAGATACACAGGATATTTAATATAATGTATCTTTTTTTCTACTCTTTTAAGCTCAATAGTGCATGGCTTAAAAATCGGTACGTGCAGCTTTGTATCGGGCCAAGAAAATGAGTTGAGTTAATTATTGTATTATGGAAGGCGGTCGTGTAACAGGTGCTGCATACACATAACGGGTGGAGGTGGGACAACCAACTTTTACATATACCTTACACTTACCACATGCTCCTAGCTGTACATGTTTATCAATAGATTTTACGTTATGCGTTATTTCACTTAATATTATTAATCATTCATAGTATAGTCTCGTTATATACGATTGAACAAATCAAAACAACCTTATCTTTGTAGTAAACGAGGTTCACCTATTCACTTATGAATCCATATATATTTAAAGCATTTTTTAATTATAGAGACGATTGTATTCATATCTCACGTATGAGCCCATACCACATACAAAATATACAATAAGAATAATAATACAAGCATACAAAATAAAGCATGTTTTTATATTTTCCTTTCTTTTATTTATTGAATTATGTGGGGATGAACCCGTCCATCTAGTGGTACTATCTTTATCTTCATAAGTGATGAAGACTCTCATAAATGTACTCAGTATTAAAACAATTTATTTCCGAGATGTCATTTTAATTGATAAATAACTATTTGAAGCTCGTCACGTCTGGACACTAATAGCCAATTAGTGTTTTATTTTGATTGGTTTCAATAAATGAACACAAATAAAAAATAGTGTCACCAGAATCATAAAGAGATCTAATTGCAATTTTTATTAATACCTTCAACATGGTATATTGATAATTGTTTTTTAGTCGTCTTGATATGGTGATATGATAGAGTTAACCATATGAATTCATGACAATGTCTCTTGGCATTGATATTCCGAAAATATTAACGAATATTTTATTAGTTTATAGTGATTTCAATAATGAATCATAATTTAAGCTGCAATCTACATTTTGGCAAACATTTCCTGATGCCGAAATTATAATTTATGCTACTGACGTAAAAAAACATAGAATGGATAGAAAAAGAAATTATATATTCGAAATGTCAGCAAAAAATCTACCACAAACAATCTTTTTCTATTTAATACATACACAACAAATTTAAGATTTTAATTTACTTTTTGGAAAGTTGAACCGTAATAAAAAAGCATTCAGGAAAAATTTAATACAACCCTCCATACTTTTATTCAAACTTTGTGTGTTGTATGTCATGTTTGTATATTTTTTAATAACTGTTCATTTTTAACTATTATTCAAAATGAGTCCACGTGAAATCCACAAAATCGATGATTTGGCCAAGCTATAGAACAAATAATTTTGAATATTGTCAGTTAAAAGTATAATTATTCGGCATTGCATTATCATGAGCTGTACACATAATAAGCCTTTAATAATGAAATATTAATTATGAAATTTGAATTCAGACCTGAAATTTATGTTTGAAATATTTAATAAAACATGAAGGTCTTTTTTTGTAATTCTGCCATAACACATATCCTTTCACATGGAGTAATAATCTCCGCAATATTTTGATAGCCAGGTCGTTCTTTTCTATCTGAATTTATAGCGCAGTGAAGTACTCAATTTAGCTGTACAACAGTCTTCACGATATAAAAACACACACAGCCTCCCGAAAAGAATTTGATAGACTCTTAAAGCTTTATTGTTCGAGAGGAATATATCAAATTTACACTCAGCTGATTTTTGTGGAGATGTGAAACCATAGTCAGAAAAAGATTAATTGTCAAGTATTATTTTCTTTCAATTTTTTGATCTCACCTTTTACAGTGCATCTCATGGAATGCACCTTTCCAAGCGTTTTAGTTACTATGACGTTTTTCCATAGACAAAATAGGTATTAATAATACATTATATACCAATCGTCTACACCAGTGGTTCTCTTGCTACAACCATTAACAGTTTCGTAGTAAATATTGATATTTGAAAAGAACAAAAATCTAATTTATTTGAAACGGTGCGACTGCGAGACATTTCCATGGAACCACTGATATTTATAATGCGGCCACAGTACCATTTCACATGAGAATCACGAGACTATACTAAATGTAAATTGCTTCTAATTTTGATTACGTCTCGTTGAAATAATGTACACACGTGTGTACATGAAAAATTATAATTTGTATAGTGTCTTTGGATGATGAGTATTTCGTTTACTGACTAACGTCACCGTGCATTTTTTAATTTATCGTGGAAGTAATCAAACAGTGACATCTGAATAAAAAATTTCTTATCTATTGGGAATTCTATACGTTCAAATTTTGCCTTATTAAACCGTGTTACTATAGTAAGCTTACTTTCTGCGATAATGAACAAATTAAAGAGAATTTTTGTATTTTTTCAAAGTATGCACGCCTTATTTTTGCTGTGTGCATTAGAACGCGCTGTTTCATCGGTCATGCAAGCACCACCCTGTAGCGAGCACTCTACCCTGATTTCATTTAGTATTCATAGAATTTTTGAAAATATTTTACGCGGTTCATTGCGGAAGCTTGGCAGAAAGCTCTGTGTAACATTCATGCTACTGTCCTCAAAGAACGGACACTATAATCATTACTAAAGCGCGCTTCCACATTACTTAACAAATTGCTGTTAAAACCATTATCATACACTTATTTTAGTGTCTTCTTACTTATACACAAGTATCCACTCAGGTATGAATAGTGCCTACCAAGTATAGTTACTTTTCATTCGTTATTTTATTTTCATTTTACTATATCCGTTCACTACCTCTTCCCTGCCCTAAAGTTCACGTCATCCTAATGTCCCTTAGCTCAGCGAGTACGTTGGATAAACCAGTGCTTCTCACGTGATATTTCACTGTGGCCGCATTATAACCATCAGCTGTCCTATGGAAATGCCTCATGGCCGCACCAAATGTGATAAAAATAGTTTCGATATTTATTTTTTATATAATGCATTACATTGAATAATCTTTCACAATATACAGTTGTAGGTAATATCGTCAAAATTAAAAAAGCAATTGTTGTTAATTCTTTATATTGACTTGATTCATGATCAACGTAAAACTTCGACCAAAATTTTTGAACAGTTTTATTATCAAAATGATCCTTTACTTAAACTCGACTAAATGCTGAATAAGTCAGGTTTATTCGTTCAATTTTAAAATGATAATAATTTTACAAATTTATTTGTAAAAACACATTTTTTAAATATAAATATTTACTATAAAACTGTTTGTGGCCGCAGCAAAATCATCTACTCACTGTGACCACACATAAGAACTACTGGTATAGACGGTTATCTGCAGTTTTCTTGAGCCACGGATTCTTTCTGATTAGTAAAAAATAAATGTTAAAGTCTAGTTCATGTCCAAGACAGGACAGCCGTCGGTTTTTTAATACTTCAACCACCAAACAACATGTATTGTTCGAAGTATTTCAATTCGAGACACAGTGTACGGTTTATCTTTGTTTGCGTAATATGCGATATAACCATAATCCAAAACTATCACAGTACATGCGTCGAATATGTGGCACTTATTTTTAGCTAAGTAACACCTCGAGTGTTACTCAGCCTTTCTCCATCGAATTGACAGTTGCACTAGCTATTATCGAATCGCAAGATCTTTGCACAATTTTCAATATGTTGCCATCAAATACTTTATTTCCAATAAAACAATGCTCTCGTTTTTAGAGATGGCATTATCTAGGTTTTAATATTGAATCCAAAAGATTCCTTTTTCTGTATAGAGATAATTTTAATTTAATTTTCATCACAAACTTCCATTTCATTTGATCTTTATATGATATATGTTTTGTATTATTATTAGTAATAATGTAACTTTGATTAGGTAAAATAGTTTAATTAAACCTGCAACCTTTTCTACGTCACAATTCTTTTCTCACCAAAAAATTTGCGTGCTTTCATTTATTTTTTTACTATTGTTTCTTGTTTTTACTTTACACATAGTGCTTAGAAGATTTTTATTGACTCTAGCCCACTCGTGTACCTGAGACACGGTGGGTGTATCGTGCATCTCACCTACCAGAGTTTTAATAATTATATTTATGTGAACAGTCTGAGTGACTATCTCAAATCTATCTCGTCAACTGACTTGTTGAATAAAAAATGCAGACAACCCTCCTATAGGATACTCTCGAACAGCGTCCCTTCTATAGCGAATTTTCCACAAAACACTCATTTTTTTAGGTCACATTACAATTTTCGTAAATATATTATATACATATATATATAAGAAGAAAAACAGTGTCAATGCTCTTGACGCCCGCGCTTGTCAACAAACTAAATACATAAGAAGTCATAATATAAATATGATTTGATGACGTCGTTCAATTCGTTAAATATAATTCAAAAAAAAATATCTTTAAATTTCGTATGTGTGCCGAACATCCTAAATGGAACTCTCGTATAGCGTGGTCACTATTTCTACGCTATATGAGGGTTGACTATAATGCACTAATAAATCACGTTCGTATTCATATTTTCCTGTGTTACTCAGATAAATGACTAGTAGAGAGATCTTGATATTTCAGCCGAGATTTGTTTAAGCCTCTACTTTACTAATGACAGTTTGTAAACAGCTATAGCGTAAGCCTTCAAGTATGTGGTAACTGGTATGCCAGTAGTGATAAAGGAATAATTTATCGACGACCATTAAAACTTCCCTAGCCAACATCTCCTTATAACGGTGAAACGTGATACTATTTCCCGTCTAACGACGCAGCGAAAAGTACATTATTTTTTTCTTAAGATCAACAATTTTTAAAATAATTAATATTTTCTTCGCGGCGCAAGTCAAACGAAACACTTAAAAAGTTTAATATACAACGATTTATGATTTTTTTTTTTTGGGATATCAAATTCATGGAGCGTTAAGATCTATGACGCGTCAGCATCAGAGCTCTTCAGGTCTCCTCCATCTCTCATATATAGATTTAACTGGTTGTAATTGTTGTGTCATTGTTGACAACATTAGGTCGCAGCTGAGCCTTGGAACCCACAATGAGTGCAGCTCATGCGGACACCATACGCATTACATTCACTCATGCATACGCGTGCACACAGCCACACGCATGCATATACAATACGTAAGGAAATAAAATTAGAAAGTCATTTTCAGATGCCGAGGTTGTCCATGTTGGGATTAAGATCTGTAACAACAAACCTATGGCGGGTCATCGGATAATCACATTGTTGAAAATCAGTAGTATATGCTTACATATAATAATTTAATTTATGTAAGAAATTCAATAAGAATTCTCAAGAAATTTGCATTTATTTTGATTTCTTATTTCTGGAAAATTTTTCTTTCATTTAATTTTTTTCAATAACAACTTAACACTCAAGTTGGTTTCCAATTAACAATAACGATAAAGTACTATTCAGTATTTTCATTTACAATATCTTTCTTTGTGTATTTGTAATAAATGCTCTCCAGAAATATTTTTTTTGAAAAATATAATTTAATGAAATTGAAAAAATATTCAGAAATACAAATGATGTAAAATGTGGTAAAAAAAATAATTAATTAATCAGTGTAAGGGAAGGTTTATGTTTGCATTAATTTTTCTTTTTCTTACGCTTTTATCACTTAACACTTCAAACTATAATATTATAATATATTGTACTTGTCTATGCTGCAAGCTGTTGCTTGACGATCGCAAATTGTTTAGCAAACTATATCGAAATTAGAGTAAATTATATATATGTCTTGTGTATGAGAAGGTTTTCGAATGTGATGAGGGTGACTGGAGAATTCATTCAATTCAATTTATTTATTTATTTTTTGGCACAAAAAACATATTTATAATTCATTATATTACAACATGCTTCTACTCGGAAATGTAAGACATTTCTAAAAATTTAATTCATACTCATTCTCTCTAAATCACAATATAAATTTTAATGGTTTTAGATGCTATCGCAAGACGTCACTTATCAAAGAAGCAATAACATTAAATATCCATAACGACATGTCTGGCATGTTTACGCAAGATTTTCACAATAATGTCATGCGATGAAAATCGAGAATTAATATAATTTTTTGTCGGCAGATGGAACCAAAGGGGCCGATGATATTGTAACTAAAAAGATATATTTATGAGACAAACGCTTTAGTTGTAATGACAGTGAGTAGCCTAAAAGTAAATCTAATAGGATGAAATTTTAATGTATGAATGAAATTCATTGTGTTTTTTGTGTATAAAATGCCAGTAATGCACTTATACAAGGAATTATTTTGAAATAAGTTTTGATCTGAAAAATAAACGGAAATATCAACTTTATGATTGCCATATATATGTAATTGATCACTTTTAAGGTGTTAACTGTCACTTCTTGATGGAAAGGCATGATATTTTAAATGATAAAAACACATTTTTTAGTACTTATTTCCACAATAATTGTGGAAATAAGTACTAAACAATGTGTTTTTATTATTTAAAATATGTAACTGAATTAAAAGATGTTATTGATTGAATTGGCATTCACTTGGTAGAACTCCATTATAACACGGTTAAAAAAATAGCAATATATTTCAGTTCTACAAAATTATTTTTTAAAAAAATATTATAAAACTTTTGTATAGTATAAATTTTTCATTTTTAAAAACTATATTTTAAAAAATAATTTTGTAGAACTAAAATACATTGCTATTTTTTTCACCATGTTTAAAAGATGTTATTTTGTCATTAAATTAGCGATGAATTTTTGATGAATGTACAAAAACAATACCATATATCTCAATGGTATTATTGTTTAAATTTTGAAATAGTTCATTTTTAAATAGTTAATTTTAATTTAATAAAAGATAATTACTTTTTAAGTACCCCACTGGCAATTCCCACCCATTATCAACAATTGACAATATATTGTTATTTTGTTTATACTCTTCATTCTCAAGTTCTAGTTCATTGGATTACATTAATATCTCAAATTTTGAATATTTTTTCATTAATTTACATAAGCTGTCAGATGAAAAATTTACATTTGAATTGTTGCAAGTACAATTAAACTTTATTTATTTGAAACTAAAAAATGTCATGCGTAAAATGATTTTATGACTGCAACCCGCAATTGCTTTCAACTTTCTCCTGTTCAATCAAAGAAGCATGAATAGCAAATAATCTTTCAAAAAAAACATCTTTGGTGAGTTTTTATCCAACTGTTGGTATTATGCCAAATTGTCTCCCTTAACCATATACAGTTGAATGCAATATAACGCTTGAACACCTAATAAGTTAACTGTCACTGCTTGATTGAAAGGATGTTTGTTTTAAATATTAACTGAGTAATTTGCATGTGCAAAAACTAACTTTAAGCAATCTGTGAAAGAAGCAGGAAACCATATAAGCCGCAAGTGTCTCAATACTGACGACTTAAATTTTCTTCTAAATTAAGATGGTCACTTTTATACTGTTTAGGCCAACTAAAAAGTTTTTAGGACACACTTTTAAAAATATCATTTTTTACTTAACAAGAGGCGTTGAAGAAACTGTCTGAACGCAATTACCATATACCCTACAGTCAGAAGACAAAGCGCAACTGTGACTTAAATTTGAGTATGTACTTAAAATATGTCAGTTTTATTAGATTTAATTTTAACAATTTTTTTAAGTATATTTTATTTTTTAAACTTTTGCTGTCAAGGTTGCCAAATTCTTCATTTTCAGTTGTTATCTAAATGCTTATGTTACATGGAGTGCAAAAGATCAAACTTCGTCT
The DNA here is from genome assembly GCA_028555115.1 of Himalopsyche japonica. Classification (NCBI taxonomy): domain Eukaryota; kingdom Metazoa; phylum Arthropoda; class Insecta; order Trichoptera; family Rhyacophilidae; genus Himalopsyche; species Himalopsyche japonica. The sequence goes on from JAHFWJ010000101.1 coordinate 405,287, forward strand.
TCAATCTTGTCATTTCCAGTTCCTGCCAGTAAAGAATGTGAAATAAAATGATGTAATTAAACAAGAAAACAGTATGCTTCACATAAAAATTTATTTTAATTAAGATCTTAAATAGTTACATCTTATAAAAATAATGCTATCCTAATTTATTTTAATCAAAGAACAGCTTTCACTCTACAATCACTTTAAAATAATTCAAATTCAAATAAGCTCAAATCAAAAAATTTTCACATGTGAACTGTTACCTCTCTTCTATCCGGATTTTTTTTTTGCTGAAAGCGAGCCAAAAGTATACAATTCGTCTGCAGAAAACATTATATTATATTGGGGGAAAAGATGCTAACATTTTTAAAAAGTTTGTCTTACATTTTTATTCTACAATAAATTAACATTTTGGTAAACAATATTCATAAAGATTGATATATTTTAAAAGAATGCATAATGACACATTTTCTAACACAGTGGTTATTCTCTATTAATCCGAGGGCAACAAATGTAGCTTCAGAAAACCTTTATTGCATTGTTTTATGATACCAGCTGATGCATTGTAATAAAAACATATTTAAGACCATACTTCAACCACTGTTCTTAAATTGTTTCTACAACTATTTAAACAATCATTTCGATCATACAATTTTTTAAATTTTTACATATTCAATTGATGTTTGTTGCGAAATTTTTACATGATATACAGCTTTAGCAAACATTTTAATTTAAGGCTGTTGAAATTCAATGGGTTAATTTACACCCTTGGTCGCAGGTGTTTTTGTGTACCAATATTGTTGGTGAATAACAATATTAACACACTCGAATAATACAACACAGATTTACACAATTTAGAGCCATTTTTATTAACGATATGAAAACAGTTTTAAAGTGATTTTAAGAGTTTATACTTAATAATGACTTTGAAATATACGAATGATTTTGTATTATTTAACATATAATTTTGTTTATCATTAGTTAATATTGGATGGTATTGATCTACGTGGTGCCTGCCATGGCGCGTGCTTGAGCGCGTACTCGCTTATCATACTCCAATCGGTTTTGGCTGAAACAAACATGAAACAAAATCATTAGACAGAGGTAAAAAAATTATATGTTTAAAGAAACACATTAAATATAGCCCTCGAAAGTTACTCTATAAATAAATTAGTAAAATAGTATAATTGTACTTAAGAGAATATTCCTTCAATAAACCAAAACTGAAATATTCAAACCATGACAAATTGCCACCAATTTTATGGTATGCATCTATGCAGTATCTGATGATATTCCTGAAAGCAGAAATCCTACTGGTCTGAAGAGGCAAGCAGGGTTGACACTCATCATAAGTATTCAAAACGCATAACCCAACCAGATCTTTAGTCTTTCCAAACTGCTAATAAAACAGGGTGTTGAATGATTTCTTAGGTTATCTTTGAATTTCTCACAAAACTAAGCCACCTGTTCCCCAATATCCATTTCATTTTTGACTATTCTCAAAACTCACCATAAGGTATTCTTGAATCTAAAGAAGATGACATCATTCACTGTCATAAATCAGCACTAAAAGAATACAAACATTGAACAAATGGTATTTTATAATTGCATGCACCAAAAAGTCAAGATTATAGTAAATGTAGCTCCAAGTATTCCCGGGTGAATAGTTAACTCTTCTTTTGTACTAAGCTTTTATGAATGTGAACACCAAGAAATCTTAAGCTGTCGAACTTCTCAATCTTCCCATCCTTTAAAATCATTACATATTAATTACACATTATTATCAGATACATGCTACCTGAATGGATTCATAACCAGTCAATAGCCTTCTCCATTTGTTGAATGTTAGAGGATTGTCAACATATTTAACTTTACACAGTTTCAAACTGAGAGCAAAAGCTTTGCCTTGATCAAATAGAGTGGACCTGATACGACATGCATATAAATTACGTTAAATATGAACAAACCAGTAAATAGTGTAAGCTTCTGCTTGGGCTGGATCTTTTACATTAGGTTCATTGAGCAAGTCTTGGATGCCTAAGAGTACTTGCTTGATGGTGATAGAAGGGCGCCAATCTTTCTCTTCATCTAGGAGTGAAAGACATACAGTACCGGAAGGATAAACGTTTGGGTGAAAAAGTGGGGGTTCAAATTTGCATTTAGGAGGGCTGGAGGGATAGTCATCTTTGAAGATCATTCTCAGTTTGTATGAACCGCCTTCCCAAGATGTCTGAAATAAAAAAAAAAAAAAAAATTAATGAACTTATCACTTTACGGTCTCCACATTTTTCCTAATTACATACACCAAAATCCGGCAATTGTCAATGGCGATCGACAAATTTCAATTGCGAAAATAAAAATGATATAACTTTTGACTCTATGGATATATTTTAATCAAATTTTCAGGAAATATTAGAAATATATCAATGCATCAAATTCTGTCGTCCATTTAATGCTAGTCAACCTCTGACTCATGGGTCATCAAAATAAACTACACAATTAGGAGTATATCTACTCGAGCTAAGGAACATATAAGATCATTCAATAGAGAAAAAAAAACAGATTCACACTTCGCTAATCACGTTATAAAGGAATCACATAATATAAATTCAAACTCAGCGCCTAAGTGTTAGCATTTTTGCAGTGAGGGTCGTAGGATGACCGCTTTGGAGCAGCTGGAAATCAATAGATATCTATTATCACAAAGGATTCTTAAAGAATAAACTAATATATTGTTTAGCCCATTAATTAAAGCGCTCCACGGGGGGAAGGGGTCTGATTTGCTTCCGTAATAGACCATTTCCGTGCCACATGTAAACTTATTGTCATAGCCACATTTCTTAGTTTCATTTACAATTTTTGAAAAATTTTATTTTATTGCGAGAAAGAAACAAGCTAGGCCGTTAAAACAGGAGAGAAGATGTATTGTGTACCTTTTCTACACAGCTATATATATAGATAAGCAAATATTAGTTTAAGCATAGTTCTGACGATGGCGTGAGCCGAAATAGCTATCAACTATATTTTTTTTAATTAATTTTGCAGAACTAAAATACATTGCTATTTTTTTCACCGTGTTAAACTACACAATTTGCAATTTTTCGTAAATTACTTGTGTTTAGTCAATTTATACAGCATATATATTGTAAAGAAATCATGCTAGTACTATAAAATAGTTTGTATATAATTAGTTAATTAAAATATAACAAAACACTTAAATACAAATGATTTTACACCGCTGACACCAGCTTACTTATATGATTATTGTTTATGAAACCAAATGACCTGATAGGTTTTAAACAAACATCAAGCATACTACAAATAAATGCATAAAAATTTCAGTAGAATTTATTGCTTAGGCTTTCACTTACGCCTAGCCAATAAGCACGCTACACAGGCATCATGACTGTTAAACCATTAAATTTGAAATATCAAATTACAAGCAACCTCATAGAATCACAAAAAAAAAATCAAAAAAGTATAGAGGTTCATAAATGGTTAACAACTACCGAATAGGGTCGAGAGCGTTCATGAAGATGACTTGTCAACACTTGAAATGGGTCATTGAGTATTTATTACCTTTTTGTGGCATGATTCAGCATGCGAAAATAATAATTTTCTTGTTACCAATTGAGAATAAATGAATTTATGGATCTAGGTTCCAAAGAATAGATGCATTCCTTCCGACTCATCCTAGTAACTGAACCAAGCAATAATTATCCATCTTCTGGTACCATCAGCCCCACTATTCTATCCATACATTCTTTGAAAAGAGATTGAGCAACTAGGAAATAAGCAGTTTTCGTTACAAATCTCTGTTGAGATGTTCCTGATAATTTGGAATTGATATACTGCAAAGGATCAGTTAATGAATGTCTCTGAATACAATAAAAAAAATCACGTTCTTTATTCAAACCGAAAATCAATAATGATTTTCTGCCATTAGGCAACAATAGAGTATTTGTCGATAACTGAAATGTTTCATCGAAAACCATCAAACTATTCATCAACATCAATATTTATTGCAAATACTACTTACCGATTTTTTACCGGGGATAGCACATTCCCAAGTCATGAGACTCAAACTTCCATCAGCATTTTTCATGGGTCTGGCAACGAAGCCCTGAAAACATAAAGACATACTTTCCAAACTCAGTTAGAAAAAGCAGCCCTGGTTCGCGGAAACCCACTTAGTACGTTTACATTGTACGGTATTTAGAAATAATTGTGAAATTTTGACAGATGACAGTAAAAGGACCATTTAAACACGTCAAAGATCAATGAAGGAGTTTAACGTTTTAAAATGATATAACTTACAAACGGATGGTCTTTTCGCCAAGCTTTTCGTTCTTCAGCCAGACGTACGCTAGCTATCCCAGCCATGATCTGTAACAAGGTTTTGATTTAACACTTTCTGACAACCTAATTTACTAGTTGATTAGTATAAAAATGTTGACAACAAATTATTTCACATTTAATTTAAAAATTGTAGAAGGTTGGAAGATGATGACGTACTATTGGTACATTAATATTATTTTAAATAATAACCTCGGTCTAGTTCAGCCAGCCACAGTACAAAACAAACTAGTTCAAAGAGCATCCGGTGAAAGATGGCGTCTTAGAAACTAATTTTGAATTGTACGAAAAATCGAAAAAATTTCTGACGACAATCAAATTCAAATCATATTTTCTTGCATTTAAATAATGATTTATGTTTTTTAATTTTCATTTTTTTTAAATAATACCTTACACGAAAAACCTTCATTTAGAAAAGACTTTTTTGACTTCAATATGTCAATGATGTCTATTATCAATATATTCTAGAAACAGATATTTGAATACTTTCATTTTAACACGATGAAAAAACTTTTTTTTACCGTGTTGTAATGGAGTTCTACTTAGTAAATGCCAATTCATTCAATACATTCATTTTGTTGTAATAAAGAATATTCATTAGATTTTCATTACCTTTTTTATCACGAGTTTTTTGAAAGCAAAACAAAATATTTTAGACACATTAATTTCTCGGTGCCAGAAATTTACTATAAAAAAACAATTACTGCTGTAAAGTGCAAATATTAATTTAAAGTGCTTGATTAAAGCTTGATGATTAACACCATTAGTAATAAAAAATTATAGGAAACAAATCATTAATTTTCTTTACAAAAATGATTATTCATTATAATAAAAATATATTTATCTACATTCCATTTAGAAGTGATGCTTTTTGGCAATTTAAATTAATTACTCAATTACTCGATTTCATATTGGGATGTTAAAATACGTTCTCAACTAGAAATCGGAGAAATGTTTAATTATCTTTATAATATTTAGCACTAGGATCAATTTAAAATTCATTTTATTGCCGTTAATACAATGCATTTTAAAAAGGGCTTATTTTCAATACCAATGTGTGTAATCATTGATGGAAAGCCAACTCTGATAGCATTTACTATTTTATATTAGCTTGAATTTTAAATTACTATAGCTTCCCGCACTAATTAAAATTGCTTAACACTATTCTCTTTATGGAAACAGGCCACATTTTCATTCATACAATTTTAATAAAATAGTCTGAACGGTCAATAAAACACTTCGCTTTTATATAAAACCAAGAAAACTATATTTTTATGGTATATTACATATATTTTAGAGAAATGGAATTTTATTTTTTTGAACTACTGTCTTTTGAATATTGCAAAATATACAACTTGTCTTTATTACAGTTTTGGGATAAACGTATGGAAATTCAGGGCTGTTTAGTCAGAGATAAGTTGTTTTGGCTGAAATCGATGTGTTAAAAAACGACTATTAATAATTTTTCTATTAGACAATTTTAAAAAATATTTCAATGAACAAGTAGTAGTTGTATCTAAAAATATGTCGATGAACAAGTAATAGTTATATAAAAAATATCTCAACAACAAATAGTTGGTTAATCTTTAATTTATTGCACATACATAGGAGAGGTAGGGAAAATCCTGACAAAAATAAACATTTTTAATCGGAACCTTGTTGTTCAATGTTGGAGTTGGATTCGCAGTCCTGTATTTGATCAATTTCGGAGTCGTAGTCGTATTTTAGGTTAATGATGGAGCCGAAATCGTGTTTTTTAACGAACCCACAGCCCTGTGGACATTATCTTTACTGCAAGCTTACAATTTCTACCATAGACAAGATTTTACAAGGAATAGAAACGGCGCGTAATTAAAAAATGAAAATTATGGCAACACCATTTCTGTACAATACTTAATTTTTTAGTATTTAATACTAGAAAGTCTAGACTTGAAGATAATTGGGTTTGGTGCCGCCAAAAGCGATTTCTTTGTTTCGGTATTCTTTGATAAACAACGTTAACGTTTTTATGAGCTTTTATAATTTGTTGAACATAATAACATCTTAGTTGGTAGCAACGTTCTGTTATTTGGCAAACAAGTCACACAAGTATTATTGTTACAGAACATGGCTGGAATCGCAAGTGTACGCCTTGCAGAGGAAAGGAAGGCATGGCGGAAGGATCATCCTTTCGTAAGTTTTCAAATGTCTTATATTAATCAAAATTTTTAAGAATTGACGTTTACGATTTGATTATGAATATTTTAAATTGTATTTGTTTTCTGAAATATAAAACAAGATGGCCGACTGACAGTTAACTTCACTATTGTTTTGCGGTGTCAGCGTCTGCAGATGTTTTTATCATAATAATATTTGCAGGAATTTATATTTTTAGGGATTCGTAGCAAGACCCATGAAAAATGCCGACGGAAGTCTTAGTCTCATGACATGGGAATGCGCTATACCCGGTAAAAAATCAGTGAGTACAGTAATTTATTAATTCTTAGCCTAGCAATATTTTTCAACTGTGCCATCGATAGTTTGTCGGAAATAAGACCTTATAAAATAGCAGTGACTTCAACTTTACTGTTATGATTGCTTCAGTGAGCAACTCCTCACGACAATAAAATCCAACTCAAGAATGACAGGCATTTGGCCAGTATCAGTATTTTTTTTCTGTTAATTCGAATTTTAATGTTTAAACATATTATATGTCAGTGTTACCAAACCTTTTTACACTTGCTGACTGGTAAAAAAAAGGATATTAAATCCGGATTGCTAGCACTGAAATAAAAATGGTTTTTCATGTTTTATTTTTTTAATCTTATATAGTGACAGATGGATATAACTGTAACTAACAAATATACATAGACCTGTGGGAAGTCTGGTGGCCTGGCACCAGGTTGCGGACCGCTAGTTGGGAATACTGGTTTAGATTACCATACCATATTTGAATTACACAGTTCCCTACTGATGTACTGTTAATCCATTATGCCTCTGGTGCTCTTATTCTACAAATCTATTGTATATTTATATAAGTGGTAAGGTGTTAAATGTCACTTAGATGAAAAGGCATGATATTTTAAATAATCAAAACATTTTTTAGTACTATTTCCACGACATATTTGATGATCATGACTACAATAATACTCACAATGAGCGAAACTGGTACAAAATATATTATCGAAATTATACTAAAAATGTGTTTTCATTATTTAAAATAAATTTCATATTATTGAAAAGAATTTGTGAATGCACAAATACTTCTATATTAATTCTGAAGTTATTGTGTATTCCCATATACCTCATGTTAGAGAAACAATGCCATCTGTTTAAATTCAATATTATATTTTTTCATTTCTAGACATCCTGGGAAGGCGGTTCATATAAACTGAGAATGATCTTCAAAGATGACTATCCATCCAGCCCTCCCAAATGCAAATTCGAACCTCCGCTTTTTCATCCAAACGTATATCCTTCAGGTACTGTCTGTTTGTCACTCTTGGACGAAGAAAAAGATTGGCGCCCCTCCATCACCATCAAGCAAGTACTCTTAGGCATCCAAGACTTACTCAATGAACCCAACGTTAAGGATCCTGCCCAAGCTGAAGCTTACACTATTTACTGGTTAGTGACTCATCATTTTTATTTGTATAATGCATATTGTTGGCTTAATTCTTACAGCCTAATTCAGTTTTTATCCTAGTGTACCTGATTGTTCAGGAGACAGTCAAATCTGAATATTCTGAATTAAACTTAAAATAATAAAGTAGGGTTATACTTACTAATGTCACAAAAAAAAATAATCTGGAAAAAATATCTTTTAACTGGTTAACTGCCGGCAGGTACATGTATGGCCGTACCCAGCATGCCGCGAATTTTACGACAAAAATAAAACCTTCTAAACATATCGTTATCAATAACGTGTTATCAATAAAGTGTTATAAAGTTTATTTATAAAACTTACCAAATAAATGAAGAGCGCGCCAGTCGTGCAGTCATTTATCCATAATCATAAAACATTTTAAATAATTGATTTTCTTTAGTAAAAGCCCATTTAAAACAGCGCGTCTTAATACGTAATTTTTGTATGAGCGGCGTTCCGTTCACAGAAAATTATGCGTCTTAAGACGCTTTTGGCATTTAGCCGGTTAAGATAGGGTTTTCTAGATTTTGCCACACATGGATGAAACATGTCAAATATGGCACCTTTTTCATCCCTTAAGTAAAGAATAGGACATTTAGATTTTTCATTAATAAAAATTCTCTTCAGAAGTCTTGTCTACTTAAGTATAAATATTTGATTTTTTTCTTATTTCAGCCAAAACAGACTAGAGTATGATAAGAGAGTGCGTGCACAAGCAAGAGCCATGGCTGGCACCACATAAATCTAAACCATCCAATTTTTTTGAGGAGAGCTCAAAATATTTTTAAGATAATGTTTGTCATCCAATTATTCATACATTCATTGACATAAGTTTTTTTTTTTTTTTTTTCATAAATATGACTGCTATTTCCATTAACACTATCAGCCCTGGCCAAAATTTTGCAAACCTAGCCCCTATGCCCGGCCCATTTTTCAACAAATGGTGTATTTCTTGAGTGTTTATTAAAAGTGTTATAACTATGTTAATATTGGATATAATCAAATGAAATTTTTTGAGATGCTTAAAGACATTATGATAATTACCCGAAGAATGGTTAAATTGTCAACACTTTCCATATGTAGAGCCACACTTTGTTGTTTACACATGTACCGAGTCTCATTTATTTTGTTGGTTTGCACACACTTCGCAAGCCTTATAGGGGCTATTTTTTTGTGTTGCCGGTATAAGAATCAAAATCTGTTTTTTTTTATATCCCCAAACAATCTGTTTTATGAATATTACAAAAATTTTCCTCGGAATGGACTCGGTGCCACTTATATATCGTCTACAGGAGAGGGAATGTTGGTGTCGTGTATTGCACGTGAAACGATTGTGTTTTTGGATCGTGTAAACCAATAATTTCATGAGCGATAAAACTAATTGAATGACCGATTTGAAATGGTTCGAGTCTTGGCAATAAGAAAACATTAAAATACTTTGTTTAATGTCCCTAATTTGTCTTTTTTCGACGGGCCGGTCTATCCCGTCAAAACACGGTTCCGGGACTCAAGCGTTGGATCTTGTATCACGTTAAAACACGGTTTCGGGATTCGATGAGTTAAGTGTAAACATAAGGTGAAAATTCCAGATACTAATAATCTCTTTATAAATAATTTTTTTGTTGCATTTTAATGTACCTTATTGTTATTGTCAGTCATTTTAAATAAATTGTCATATAAGACAATGGTCTTAAACAAATCAATGAATAAAATTTCTGATCCTGTACCAATTGTTCAATATTTTTGAATACAAGCTTGATTTGCTCTTAATGAATAATTTTAATTTATCAATAATTGAGGCATAGATGTCTGTGATGTCTTCATTCCTTACCATTGACTTTCCATTTAACTCGAAAGATACTGTTCAGAAAGAGCAATTACTTAAGCACTAATACTTTTCTATATTCATATTATTCATTGTTTTGTTTTGAATCATTTTTCCAATAGTTATAAAATATTACATTGTATTCATTGAATAAATATATAGTCTTATAAAAAAAACTCAACATCACATTAGGGACTCACATTTTACCTGGGCTTGTAATGAAATTTTAATACAATAAATGTTTTAGAAGTAAGAGGTTTAATTGTAATTTTGATTATTTTGAATGTGCTAGCTTACTACATTTTATCTAGAATATATATATATGTATGTATTTCAAGTAAGAGATTGTAAAACACAGAAAATGTTTAATGATCTTTTTAGCGATTGTCTTGGGCGTACAGTTTTTGTTTGTATTTATATGTTCTTTTTTATTGTAATGCTTGACTAACAGGACATCAAAGTGTATTAAATAAATGTGTATTTTTTTTGATAATATGTTTTCATTATATTTTATCACAACTTGTGTCAGGAAAAAGAATTTTTTTTCCCTGTCATTTAATTGTGAAATTCCCAAATGCACAGGTTCGAATGTTAGCATGAAATAGCACACTACAATTTAAAATTTATTTCATCGAGGTGACAGTTGAAGAAAAATAAATTACATACATACAGAAAAATACATACTTACCGACTTTTTCAATTTGCTATGAACGAATAATGTTTCCTATTCAACTGGCATTTGCAACATCATTGTTGAATCTGATGTAAGAATGCTTGTTGCGTGTTCACCATTATATTTCAATATCACAGGGAAAGCTTCAAAGTTATCCATTAATTTTTTTTTTGAATAATTACAAATAAATGCAATCGATTTCATTCGGTTTTTTGAAACCATATAAAACAATCATATATATATATATATATTATCCACACATCCATTTTATTGCAACCAATAATCACATCCATTTACTTGTAAAAAAATACAAATGAATGTAACACAAAATCATATTACACAATTATTAAAAATCTGAAGGTGAATCGTCTAGCTATTGGCAATGTTATAATATTCTCATTTGTAGCCATTATAGCTCTGTCATAATTTTTCAAATATGTCATATTACAGAAATCACCACCAAGGGATGCTGGTGTTTTCTTAGCTTTTAAACATTAAAGTCTGCAAATTTGTGTCATTTCTAAACCTTCTGACTGCCGACATCTCAACTGTTGAGACATCTGGTAACTGACAAAATGACAGTTGCTAACTTACCCTTTAAATACAAAGGGCATACTCCAAAACTACAAGATATTGACATGTTTTTTGGGTGCCAAAGATATATTGGATTGCATATCAAATGATTTAGATATATCAACCAGAGGAAATGTATCATGATTCTGAATTGATAGATGCAACAAACATGTTTAGAATGTTTTGTAATGGATATTTTATAAAACTAAATTCCTGGCGTTGTATTTTTTCATATTTCATCTGTTTTTTTTTCAATTTAACAACTTGTATTATGATTATTTTATTTACTCTGAAATTTGAATGATCCAAAATTTGGTTAGCATATATCAATACATTTTGATCAAATTTAAATTAGTCAATAACTATTGGTAGGGGTGGCCAATATCTATAAAAAAATTGACCAACAAATGAATTTTTGCTCTCTGTCTTAATTGTCTGAATAACAAGGTTTGTGTTGGAGAATATAAAATGCAAAGTATTGATCCGCAATTTTTTTTTTGAAAATTCAAAAATGTAGCCAGCCGAAGTCAAAAAATCCTATAATGGCCAATATATGCTTCACCATCTATTATTATTTTTTCTGATAGCTGTTATAAGATCATTTGTAAAATTTTGAATATTTTTTCATGTGTGTTTTCCTTCATATGAATCACTCTTAAATTTCTTATCGGCTAATATGAATTGAGAAATATTTTTCAAAATTTTCTTTTCCAAGTTTGTGTGACAGTGACAAATGGGCCCAGAGAAATCTCGTTTTGGGAAATCATTAATTTTTACTTGTCTTGATAAGCGTAAAAGGGACTGAATATAACTGTTATAGCATTTATAGCTGATATTGTGTTTTAAAATCTCACGAGAAAAATCTGAAAAAAGTTTCACAGTTTCAAGTCCCTTAACTTTAGCTTTTTCGTCGCGGCTTATTTTGCAGTGCCTGCAATGGTTTTCCAAGCTACTTGGATGTTTCTTTTTGCTCATTTCTACGATGCACATTTTTAACAGTACCATTAATATTTTCGGGCAATGTATTTTTGACTTTTCCACTCCCAATGTATTGCAAGTTATCCCTTCAGTCTTAGTATTTGTATGATTAATAAAATCACACTTACAACCAATAGAATTCTCAGATCCACTGTCAATTTTGTCAGGCAAAGATTTTTTAGCATATTTTCCTAATACGGGAAAAGTTGATTGGCTGTTGGCTTTATCACCTTGTCTAGGCTCTGGAGAAATAGTATTTGAGTTAGGGTAATCTGGTTGGGTTTCACAATTACATAATAAATTTTCATTAGCATTCAAATTCTTGTCGGCAATAATTTCACTCCCCACAAAATCATTCGGTACATTTTGCACTATGTTATCACATTGTAATTTATCACTTTCATCAAAAATATTATTTGTTGTATTCATTAAAGCATCTGACGGCAATGGTTTGTCACTTTTCTTTGCAGTTATATCGATAGCATCAACAACGTTTTTTTGCCCAGCAAATGAGTCGTCTTTTACCCCTGATATATTGTACAAAATAGCACTCTCTTTATTATTAGGAACCTTGTCATTTGTTCTCATTCTTTTGGAATTTGGAATGTTTTCACCATTCTGAGTAATTTCGACCTTCAGAACTCTGTCTGCCTCTACATTGCTTCTAACACTCACTACGGAATTTATAATTGAACCTCCTACTGAACATTTACAATCATCTTTATCCATTTTAATAATCATGTGAACACTTGTACTACACGTATTGCACCATATCTTTGTAATAATTTTGAAACTTAATGGTTCAGGTGAGTTTCGTTGACTTGTATTTAAGCTTGATGCAACATTTTCTGCAGATGCACTGTCAGTTCGATCAGTGCTCTTTGTTTCTTCTGTTTTATTGAAATTGCGAGGCATAGCATTTGTCTTTTCTTTACCAGTTTCAGAAACTTTTTTCTTTTGTGAAAGCTTTTTTGATTCATCAATGGCGTTATTTGAGCCCAATATTGAACCGACAGTTGAATTCACTTCATCTGACCATTTTGATATACTTGATTTCATTGAATGAGAGAAAAATGCTTCAATCATCATTGAATTTTCTTTATCAACTCCAGCAATTATCTCATCTTGTGACCAAGCAATTGAATGAGAGGAAAATACTTCCGTTGTTTTGATACTTGAAACACTATTAATGTCAATATCTGGCTCACTATGCTCCGATTGATTCGACCACATTTCAGAGCCGACTCTGTCATTATCTTGCTTTTGAATGAGAGAATGACTCTGCATTCTTAATTCTTTGCAATCCTTGCAGTGACCTGTGATTTCTACTAGTAGAGTCAAACACAAATCACAAACGTCTACTGCTTTCAGACTCGTATGTATGCAATAATTACAACATTGTCTTCTTTGGTCATTCTTTTCTGAAATTTCATCATCATAATTATTATTTTTTGTAATAGATCCATTTTGCGATGCTTCTTCAGTGGATGACATTTCAGTTTTAACATAAGTTGGATGATTGCTTTTTATTTCTGCTTTGCCTATCTATTCATCTATTTTCTTTTTCATTATCTGTAAATTCAAACATATTGTGTTTTTCAGAAAAATTTCATTAAGTAAATTCAACACCTTAGGTCAAATAATCTTATCTAAAAAAAAAATGATTTTTGGTTGCTTTAAGTATTTGATTATGATTAACATAGGTAACAATGTAACAACAAAAAAAATCAAAAAGATCAAGTGATACAAGGATGGACCAATTTTTTTCTTTCTGTTAATGGTTGATTTCAATTGTAAAGCAAAGAAACATCGGACTCATTCTTATACATTATTTGTCTAATGTCCTAATGGGCCGAATTTGTATGCTTATTTCATGATACATATATGTCTGCTAAAACGGTTAAATTATAATTGACTATATTTAAAAGCAATTATAATAAACGCATAATCGACAGGCCACAATAAGCTTGAGGTGCCATTTCACATTTCAAAATCGAATGTATTATATGTTGGATACTTAAACTCTGTTCTACATGAAATTTTATTTAAAAACTTTTGGTCGAAGTGGGTAATTTAAAATCGCAAAATAAAGATGAAGGCAGGACTGGAGTAATAATAAGCTAATCACCATCGCTATATCCTATTCATAGGTCCAGTGTAAGTGGATAGGGAATTTAAACTTTACAGATATCCATATCATTAAACAAAAAAACTGAACTTCTATAGTTTACTATCTAATAGGATAAATGTCTAATGGTGCTGGCTACTTGACTTAAGAAAACTATTACCATATTATGTTATGAAAAATATATTTTTTAAGTAAATATACAGTTAATGATTCAAACTAGACTATTGAACTATAGTAGAATATTTATATTATCATTTCAGCAAGACCGCACTGAACCTCTCTAAAACATGTACGCTTCCAATATGATCTACTATTGTGCTTTGACGACCTCAGTTTCATTCATTCACTTCTGGAATACATGATTAGTTTAACCAAAGAGCTAGACGTAATCAAATCACTCTCTAAGATCTAAAAGGAATATTCAAGATGATGAAAACTCCACAGACATATATATGTGCAAAAGAAAAAGACATTAAGTATAGAAATACAAAAAAGAGTGAATTATACCTAAATAACTACAGTAAATATACTCATAAAGTTGGAAGAACTAGCTAATTTTATGTTAAAACCACATTCTTCAATAGAGTTCTTATAAACACCAAACATATTTTGGTTCTCACTTCCTTTTCCTCGATCAAGGAATTGTTTTTTTTTGAGTAATACTCACATTTTAGTATATCATAAAAAAGTGTCAATAGGAAAGTTTTCACATTTGAAATTGAATTAGAACCTTGTAATTTCCACACTATGTATTGATGAATATGAATGCTCATTTTCAATATCTTCCCAAAATTGTAGTCTACTCCCATTTATCAGCAAATGAGGATCAATAAGAATACTGATCACTAAAAATACCCAAATCACAACAAAAATTTTCAGTAAGTAGTAGTCAACTTTCATATGCCGGAGTTTCCATGTAGAGAAATAAATTATCTAGTGAATAACTTACACCATATTGTAAAATTATGGTGTATTCCTATTTAACAGCGAGAAGAAGTGAGAAAATCACAACAAATGTTTTCACGCCTGGCGATTAACAGTCAAATTCTCTGTCCTGCTAGGTTTACATAATGCATAAAAATTCAATATCTGTTAAATTTCATGTAGCACACATGTTGATAGGCAACTAGTAACATTTTGGCAATTATAACTACCTCAATATTTTTCCCAAAAACTGATATTATTCACTATACAATTCTTATTTACCCCGTTTCACAGTTATGTGAAGTCTGAAAAATTCTTCTCACCAATCTAATGCTAAAAACGAGGCGCGGCTGAAGTTTGGAAGGTTACCACTAGTCATCTCGTAGCCATATTTCTTCTATACCTAATCTTTTTGTGGTATAAGGGTTTGTGCAACTAGGAACAGACAGATCTCTTAGGAAAACTGTTAACACAACTCCATCAGGATACCATATTCCCCACATTGGAATCGAACATATATTTAACAAAAAAATGTATCAATGTATTGCTTACACTTTATTTGAATATATATCTACCTTTTCAAATTGTAGAAGGGATATTTTGATAGAAATTACATCATGCTTTTGAGCAAATGTTGAACTAGATAAATCTGATATGCTCTCAAGATTTCTGTTGATATAACTGTTCTCTTCTTTATTGGTAGTAATGAAGAAATCTTTAATTGCACTTCCTCTATTTATTTCAGTTTTTTAAGTAATTCACTTTTCCATGAATTCCATCTTAAATATAAAGCAAAATGTATGGTTTCAAGAATTGTATCTTTAAATTAAAAAATTAACTGAAGGAATTTTTTCCCAAATATATTTCACAAGACCTTTCACCCAAAACATTTTTTAAATAATCATTTGTTTCTTAATACTATTTGTTTGGCTGTTCCTTTTTCCAAAAAATATTCTAAAACTTTTCTAACCTTATTTAAATTCAAATTAAATAAATATATATACACACACTCACTGATCAAATTAACCAGATATTGAAAATAAAGGTAATAGAGCTGACTGAGATGAGACAGTTTTATTGGGGTGAGGAACACAACTGTGATGCAACCTTGTCTTACTACATTTATGGCCTGTCATTAAAATCAAAATCACCTTATAACTAGAGAATGAAATTGAATATGGGTGGGTTTTGAAATATTGGTATTAAAATAAAATAACGTCATTGAGAATACATATATATTTATCTCAAATATTTCTCTTATTTGTCAGATATTCACATAAATTTGGCACGTATACAAGACCAACAAATTTTATCTTATAAATATAATAAAACAAATTTAATAAATCAAATGACTGTAAGGTATCAATCAGAAAACATGTTTTTTTTAGATTCGTTCCGTTACTCATCCAGTTATTTAATAACCACGGAGAAAACGGCATTACATTTCACATCGTCCTACGCCTATTTTGTTTAAATTGATTGATGCTGGCTCATCGAAGGCTCAGCATAAACTTTAAAGCACCAGTTGTATTTATTGTAAACATGACATTTAATTAATTAGTATAATTATTTTTTTGGTCCATGTTTTATAAAAATATTGAAATAATATAATAACTGTTAATACATTAAATAAAATTACTGATTTAATACTTGTTTAACAAATAGATAATTCAAGTGTTTACAATTATATATTATGGCCTTTATTATTAAATTTATTATTACAACTATTCACTCAATATTAACAGTGTGTTATGGTATTTATATTTTGCATAAAAATATTATTCAAAAACGTGCCTTTACCACATAATATGACTTAAAGATTGTGGGTTATTAGTTTTTCCTTATACGGTGTTATTATTTCTTTTCAGAATTATTACTATGTATGAAAATTTGTGAAATTCAATAGAAAATAACAATCTTAGCCCTGGCGAGCCAGTATTAACACTGGGAAAATATTTGTTCGATTCACTGTGAGTTAATTATGTTGAGATTACCCGTTAAACATCCTTTCATTTTCTGTAGTCCCTGACGTCAATCATAACTCCATTGCTGCCGCGCCTCTCATTGATAGACTGTCCGCTTCCCCGTCTGTGGTCCAAGCCGTTGAGTCTTCCACCGTTCTCCACATACTTCAAATTTGACATAGGGTCGCCAACATATCGGCTCTTAGTAACTGTTGTAGTTTCAGTGGATTCTATTGTCTCCTTGGCTCTACCGTCTCTCGACGGAATGGTCTTTTTGGAAACGGTCTGAACAGTGTTCGTTACACTAGGTCTTCTGGGATCATCGGATCTGGATGACGTGCGATATGTCTCTGAAAAGTTGTCGCTGTTGGCACTGCCGCGGCGAACTACACTGTAGCCGGGATTACTTGAATACCCTTCAGAGGATTTGAATTTGTCTACACCGTTCATAGGTCTATATGGGGAGCCGGTGTCACGACGGTAAGGATCCGTTTTGTATTGAATGTCTTCATTATAAATGGTTTGTTTCTTGTAACCATTCTTTATTGGCGTACTATTGTACATGGGCGTTGGTGACTTTCCTCTTCCATTGATACCATCAACATCATCATCGCCGTGAAGAGTTTGATAGAGTTCAGGAGACCTTTCTTGTAGATTTTTCAAAAACAGCTTCTTTTTGTCATTAATGCCGTTTTCTGTTGGACTGTTATAGCCATTGGTATATGAGGACTTCTTTGCAAATCTTGAATTGTAGACATTATCTTTACGATCATCGTCTTCACGTTCAACAACACTGCTCAGATCGCGTTGACTTCTACTAATAATGGAAACAATGCCTGGGCTTTTAAGTTGCTCGGGTGTTTCGTCCAGTCGACTTAAGTGGGGATTCGATTTATACATACTTGCACTGTTTAAGCGATTAGAGTTTCCGAAATATCCTGATTTGGGCACGTCATTTACCGGTTCCATGGCATGTACATTAAAACTTTTACTTCTGTTCAAAGCTTTGTAAGTTCTCGCTGGTTTAATGGGTCCCTGTAAGCGTGATCCATTGGTCATCGGCCGGCTTACACCTAGAGCTGATGATGGAGGAGTCACGTTGACGATAGACACATTTATTGTGCTTGAAGACCTCTTGTTGTTTGCTAAGCGACCATTCTCCCACTGCTTTGGCGGCTGCGGTGCTGAATATTGCTTTTGCGCAGTCTTCTTCTGTATTTGCTCATCATGTAGTTTCCGCGGGAGTGTCTGAGAATTTCGCATGTATTCATCACTGGAGTTTCCGTTGTTGGCGAGACGACTTGTCGATTTACTGAATCTTCCCAGTGTTGTGGTGAAGGTCGTTCTGTAATAAATGAAAAATTATATTTAATTGTTTGAACTAATACCAAGTATCAAAAACCGATAAACTTACGAGATACACTGATAGACGACAGTATTGGCTTATTGTTAGGTATTGTTTATTATAATTCTGACGTACATAAACAATACAGGTACACTGTCTTTTTGCTTTGGTAACTGATGATATTATCACAACATAATACAGAAATATACAAGTATATTAATACCTGAATTAAAAGTCCCCACAAACACTGTTAATAAAATTAGTTAAAACAAGAATATTTTATTTCGAATGTGGTTTTTGACACAATAGAATAATTTATAAAAATGGGCATATGTTTATCATGGATAACAATCACTTAAAATTTTCTAGAATATACAAAAAAAATAATAGTAAAGCTTGTGGGAGCTCTATCAATTATATTATCGAGGTTAAATTAAAAGTTAAATTGATAAATGCTATTATTTATGATTGTTGGACTATCGTTTGCTAAAAATGTATTGTGCTAGCTATTTCAGCCTACGGCATCTCAAATGCTTTTCGTTATATTGTGAACAATATGAATTATTTTATTTTATAATTAATTAAATCGTATTCCATGAATATTATTTTGATTCAGAGTGGTTGTAGCGAAACAATTTTCTCTCAAAGCATTCGACACAGTTGTCTATCATTTTTAAATATTCTAGTCTGAATTGAAAATAATCACATAGTTTTTATTGCACCTTGCAACATTTTTTTATAACCTCTCATTCCATAAAAATAGGGAACACATTTCATAAAATTTTGTGGCTGTACATTTTTTCTTTGTTACAATTCAACCCATTATTATAAATCCACTGACGTCAAAATACTTTCTTCAATTTTGAATTTCGAATTATCTGATTTCCCAACATGCTCCACGAACTCTAGTATTTTTATTTCGCATTCCGGACTTTATATGTAACCAAAAAGTATCCGCCCTATCTTATGACGTCATTATTTAAAATGTTATCGATATTTATGAACAGGTGTGTCGCTAAAGAGAAAATATTCTAGGTAAAGATTTTATGAACATCGTACAATGTGGTTATATACTTTTACTTTTATAGAAGAAGCCTAATTGAAATAAAACCGTATTGTGTCGGAAACGCCACTCGTGCAAATTACAATTTTTATATTATAATACCAGAAAATAAGATTATATATTATAGTATGTGCAACGTATGAGCCATTTTATTTATACAACACATAATAAATTAAAAATATTATGTACACTTAAAATGTCAAATTGAAACAAGCCAGTCTAATACAATTTAATAAATTACGAATACGCATTATGTCTAGCAGAACCGTATTTGGGAAATTCTGGTCTAACGTATTCTTAAGGCCTATTTTAATTGCAGATATTAATCATGATCGAAGGTAGTGTTACTCTAAAAAGAAAAATATCCTTGACTATTACGGATCTGTCAGATATTTATATTTATGGCTTGTCATTCGTTTACCGGGCAATTACAAATACATTTTTCTGCATACTATTTTGCCCTTTTATAGACATGCATTTTTTCCATCATTTCAGAGACTATACAAACTGTAAGATTTCAGCTTTTTTAAAAAAACTTTGTTTATAATAATGCAAATTTTATTTAACGCACACAACATTTTCAAATAGGAAGTGGCATTACTTTAGGAAACCATAAAGGAAAAAATATTTGAGTATCTCAAAATCATAGCTCAAATTTTCAAAAATCGAGCTTAAAATTAATGGCAAAAAAACACGTAATAAAATCGATGTACCAAAATATTAACGACAGTTGAAAAGAAGATAAAAAATGCGTAATTGCACTACGCGGAATAGTGAACGCCGACAAAATGAGATCAACTAAAATATGTGTTGTGTACTCTGCCTAATTTTATTTTTTGTAAAAATGTAGTCATTAATGGGATTCAAATTTTTTTTTTTTTGTTAAATTTTTAATTTAAAATTATTTTTTCGATTCGTATACAGAATTTGTATCCAGGGATATAGATGTTTGTAATGTTTACTAATAGTTACTTCATAGGAATAGATTATATATAATACACACAGGAGACAAAAGGGCATATGGCGTTGAGCAAATAAAGTGTCGGAACTCAAAATAGTATAGAAAAATATATCAAAAAAATAAATTCACGATTTTGTTTTTTTTTTCAGATAGAATTACTTTTTATGGTAAAGCAAGCTGAGCGATTTAGCTCCTTCTTGTAACAATGTGTTATAAATGATTCGCCTTGTGGGCGACACTGGGCTTAACAAATACTTGCTTCAATACTACACATCTTTTTTTGCACCTGATTCAAGAATATAAGTAATATACTGGCTGAATTAAAAACGGTTCGTTCGTCATCAAATCATAAAAGACGAATTAGTTTTATATGGCATGCAAAATGCTGCAACGGATGCCAATCACTATCTGATTACAAATGCAAGTTGCAACGTGTTTTGTGTAGGTGCATAATATTTATTATGTAACACTAACTGGTAAGGCAAGGTTATACAAGTAAATCGTATGATATTTCATCTTCAACAGATCACTATATTAGCGAGACGCTAGAATATAATAGTGACGAATATAAATAAGCTAAAATAAAAACGAATATGTACCGACCCAAATGCATTTTGTTTGTGTAAAATTCATTGAACGAAAGACTTCATTTACGTGGTAAATGTGTAAAATTTCGTTGCTAGAAACTAGGTTAATATTTTTATTTCTTCTTCACTGAACTTTAAAAAGATTTTACAATATGTAATTATGTGAATATAATAGCATAGAAAACTTTTTAATATTAGTATAGGAAATATTGTAAAAGTATTTTGCAGTGACGTCAATTAATGGTGGAAGTAAATTGTACTTAGTGTCATTTAAATTAAATTGCCAAAGCTTTCCACAATAATTACAGATATGTTAATTCTAGAAGCAAAGAAAGCAGTATGACCGTTAGGATATAGCGAATTTCCAAAAGGTTTACTCGAACAAAAGTTAACCAGCAGTTAAACACTGTTTGGTATCGCGAATTTATGTTTAAATGGTAGCCAAAATCTAAAGCAGTTAAAAATATAGGTGAATGGAGAAATTATTCAAATTTACCCGACGAAAGTTGTACGTCGACAAAGGTGAAAGAAATATCTGCACAGGTATGTCGTAAGTGGCACATTATTGAAACTGATCAGTCATACGCAAAGCCTCGTCGCTGAAATTCATGGCCCCGGGTCATTCGAGAAGAATGATAATGAAAGGTGTTTACTAAACGCAAAATAATAATATTTACAACAGGTAAAAGGCAGTGACGCCGAAGAAAACAGGTTATTGACTTGTGATTGAAGCAAACAATTGATATAAAATGGGATTCTATGATAGCCCCTTCATCTATACTCCGTCTATACTCCGCCTTTGGTTAAAAACGGATTCAAAGCACAAATAATGTTTGCAAATTGAACACTGATGGAATAAAGAAAAGATACATTCACCGATTAGTAGTATGGAAAAATCGGCCAGTGTGTTTTTTTTGTTGTTGATAACGACTTTGTGAAGGCGGGGAGTAATTGGTTGGCCAAAAAGTTTATAACAGAGTTACTGATTCAATCTTTCATATACTTAATATTCATACAAATTTTGATATCGACTGAAGGTGATTGATAAAATTTCTATATTAAATTTGAATTATTGAAACTACACAATTATTAACAAATACTCAATTATTTTGTCGCTACCCACCTGGGTTTGGCTTTTTGACATTTTCAGGCATTCTACCACACGGTTGCAACATAACTGAGTCACTTCTCTGCAGTCAGTTCTGTTGCATCCGTATGATAGATTACCTGAAGATGTCAAAAGGCGAAATCCGGGTCGTTAGTGACAAAATGTGGAATCGTACAAAGTTTCAATAATTTAAGGTTAATATTTAGTTTTAAGGTATTAGCTGTCACTTCTAAATAGAGAGGCATGATATTTTATATAATAAAAACACATTTTGAGTACTTTTTTTGCTATAGTATACTGTTTTTATTATTTAAAACACTTAATACTATTGTGGCATAGAATAATGTCAGTAAGATAATAGTTTTGTAGTATTTATACAAAGCAGTTTAAATACACTACTTTACCAAAGAGTGCAAATAGCATACATCGGAGTTTTTACTAAACAACGATTATTTTTAGTAATGCATTAAATTCAATATGGACCTCCTGGAACACGCCGCTCTACTCGATAAAATCAATGGGTATTTGTGCAACATTTGAATTTTTAGGTAACGCTTTACGAGAATGAATCATGGCACCCGATGAAAACTAATAGAAACCGTATTTTGAACTAAAATAATTTGCTTGCGACAGACATTGGTGGTGAAATGATTTAAATTTAAAAATTAGGGAATTCATCAGTTAGCCTACTATTACGGCAACTGTCATGGAGCGACATTAGAATTGAAACGCTGTAGAATATCTTAAAAATAATTGATACTGACCCTATCAAAGGAGGCGAGAATATCGGAGGGTGAGAGAGAATCCTGAAATATCCATATGGTGATATAGTTGCCCATCAATTCTTCGGTTTTTTTGCTACTTAATATATTTTTAATCAGAGATCTTTTGATTACTAAATTGCTTTCTGTAATAAAATTTACTAAAATATTTAGCTTCATACAGAACGTATATAAAACTATAATTTTGTATAGCTCAAAAGATGTGAATTGCTTTTAATTGTATACGCTTATTCTTCAAGCTATTGTCGAATTCAAACGTTTATCTTAAGGTATTTATTTTATTAGCAACATTAAAAAAAACCTGGTTTTTCGAGAGTGGCTTATGTGCTAAGTGCCTATATTTTGGCAAATTATTATTCTATTCACGCAGTTAAGCTCACGTATCCATGTTAACAGCTATGCCAATATATCACGACCGGATCATCGCGACGTTTGACTTGTTTCGTGTCTTGGAAGCATTGATGTGGTTTGGATTCAATGGGAACGCGGTATCATGTCAAGAATTTTGGTAAGACGTTAACAAAATATATTTTTAAAAATCTACTTCTTATATTGGAGATTGCGATGATGATATTTTGATTATTTATTAATATACGGCATTTTACGGAGAGAATTATAAACAATAAAATATATGCCTGAAGAATGCATGGAAATTTTTCTTTAATATTGATAGCCTCGTTTCTGAAGCCAGATCATATAAAAAAGAAAACAATTTTTTTTTCACTTGCACCCTTCACTTCTAGCAAAGCAATAATACATCGATGATTACAGTAGGTATTTCTAATAAAAAAACCCCATTTATATTTCAATGATAGTTAATTAATATTTGTTGTAAAACCGTTGAAGAATGGCCTATTAATAAGATCGTTAATTAAAATTATCGCAAGCAATTATGTTAATTATTATTAATTTTGTTTTATCTGCCATTTTTTGCTTACATTGGTACTTGTGTTTTCCTGTAATTAATACCTTTGGTATATAGACGATGCCAACTGTCTATTTATTGTACGTCATTTCTATTGCATCCGTGTGATAGAATGCCTGAAGTTGTCGAAAGGCGAAACTTTGGTCATGTGGAGTCTTACAATGTCGTAAAATTTCAAATTTGATATTGAAATTCCATCAAGCACCTTAAGTCAATGTCATAAATTATAACTTCTATCGTGTTTTGGTGTCGTAAGATTCCCCTCCATTTTTTAAACATAAAAATACTACGTAAATATGTATGGTTGTATTCTGGTAGGTTATCTAATAATCTAGATTCATTTTTTAAATAAGTATTTCTTTCAATGCTACAAGTCTAATTAATTTCACTTGCACTCAAAATAAAATTCAGTCAATAATTTTTAGTGTACATAAAACAAAAAAAAAAGTTTCATTATTCTCTTTTTCACCAGTGTATAATTATATATTTCGATAAAGCTATAAAGATAAAGCTTTGCTATATAGTATACAGTAGGTGGGACAGTATGATTCAAAAATAATCATAAAGCTTTCGAATTTGTGAACGTCACTGATAGGTGCATTTTAAGCTATGAAAACAGGTTTTTAAGCGTGTAATTAAGATATGAGCAAAATGTGACCCCCGAAGCCTCCGTTGTGGGAAATCTGTACAACTCTTTACGTGATCGGGTGCAGCACTGTCAGAAATATACTTGTTTATTATTTATGGTGTTGTAAATTTTTTTGCTGGCAATTAAAAATTATTTGCCATCGGTACCGCCCAAAGTCACGGTCGTTATAAATTAGAGATGTTTTGATCAGTCTCCTAGATTTGGTGAGGCATACAGTATTTTTTTAAAACTTAAATCCTGACTGATTTTGTTTGCTATTTTTAGCGTAAATCAATAGACAATTATGTACCTGCTAAAACATATTTCGAAAACTATTTTCAATACAAAATTTGTATTGTTCCTCAATCATATTTTCATTTAAATCAATTACAATTCCATCCACGTTGAATGTTTCAAAAAGCCAACGTTAAAGTTTAATATCAATGCCAAAAGCGAGAAATACTATGCAAAATGTACTTTTGGTGCGATTGTAGTACTTCCAGCGTTAGTTGAATTATGACAAAAGTGATGGGAAACGACACTAAAGAATTTCGCCGTTAATTTTTTCAGTGGGTCAATTTACCCTGATATGCTTCAATTGAATCTACTTGAATGTATTGTACGTAAAATGATTTTCTAGCCAAAATTAACATCTGACCTCTGCCACGCATGTTTTTGAAGGCAATACACACTTTTATTCATTAAATGGTTTTTATCATTGGAATTATGAATTACAATTCATAATTTTTTACCAATTTATTACAGTTTATTATAAACAATATCCTGCTTATTGCAGCATATCCAGTGACGAATTGTGTACATGTGAGGCCCACTTTTTAGATAAAAAAGTTTCTTTGATATCCAAAATTTATTAAAGGATTAAAAACGATGGATAAAAAAAAAATTATGTAAAATCACAAATATCTTATTATCAATTCTTAAAGCCCTTCAATGAAACTATACACAATTAAAAGGCATGACTGTATTTTTTTTGTAATAGCAATTTATTGTTGCGATATAATTATTGCGATTGACTATAATAGAATGACTGAAGATACCGAAAGGCGAATCCCTGATAAAACATTTAGAAGGGTACAAAATATCAATGATTCAAAGAAAACATCTAGTTTATATAAGCTATTTTTAACCCCGTAATAATCTGACGCCCCATCGCGTGTCTTTTGAGGTAATCCGCCACTGAGCGTATACAACGTAGAATAATTTCTGTCGTTCTATTGTGGATGAAATATTTTTTAGATTGCATAGATTTTTTTCATGTAAGATCTAATAATAATTAATAGTTGTCCAGGCTTTATTTGGTGACCGTCGCCACACGCCTATCGGCTGATGTAATTGGTTACTGTGATACAAATGTGTATTCACAAAAAATTTTAAGTTTTTTTTATACAAACACGATTTTATCTATTTGGGTATATATGTAAAACAACTTGTTTCAAAAGCCATCGGATTTTTTCTTTATTTCACTGACAAATTAATTAACTTGAGCTCAACGTATTTTGATTGTTTGTTTACAAATCTTCATTAATAAAAGCGTGAATATTTATTTTTATGAATATTTATATTGAGACCGCTTCTTGTTTATTTTTAGATCTAAGAAATTCGAAGGAGAGTAGAGGGGTTACGAGAGATCCAATTTTTAATAAAAGTAGCTACCGGTTCCAATATGGTATGACTTAATATGATCACCAAATCGATAAAAAATTCGCTCTCAGTTAAAAAAAATCAGCTTTGAAATTTTCGATGAAGCGTATATTATTAGCTTTTTATGGTTCAGCAAGTGGAAGACTATCCTATAAGCACGAGACGCTCGCCCGAGGGCTCTGAATCGCAGTGGCCTAAAAAATTACTTATATGCATAATAAATGCTATTTTTTTTTATCGAGTTTCCAGTATAGGTATGCAAAATCGTGTATTGTGTAATGAATAACTTATTATTTATATATATTTTTGATACGAAGATATTACGAGAAGGGAATTTTATACGCGTTATATGAAAAACACACGTGATCAACACGTCACTGGTATGGATAATAATCGAAAAAAATGGAAGACATCGCATGTCATAATTATATAAAAAGCGAGTAAAATACTACAGTACTACAAAAACATACTATAAAAATAGTGCAAATATTTGAAAAAAATGTATAATATATTTATATGAACTCGTTGTTTTATATCAATCTTTGGTGTCACAGTTTATTATATGTAATCAATCATTGATCAACCAGCTACCGTAAAATATACATTTTTTTATGGCAGACTGTTTTTTTAAGAATACATCTAATGGCTATCGTTATAATGGATGTAATTCCAACAAAGATGACGCATTGGTCAAATTTGCTATTCATCGTTTTGTATCGGTAAAAATTACTTGCTAAAAAAATATGATTGTCATGTTCACTAAAAAAATGCTGTCCAAAGAGTCGCGAATCGGATTAAAATCAAAAGGTATGTTTTAAGTCCAAGTGATTCAATCTATAAACTTTAAGCTAAACTCGATCAATATATAGCTGTAATATTTGACAGGAAGTACTTTAGAATAAATTGAAATACACCTCACTCAAAAAATAATGTTACTAGACTAAAAATATAGTAATGACTAGTTTTATAACTTAATCACATGAATTTGAAAATTAAATCTACATCACGAAAGAAAACAGTTTTATGAAAAAAGATTCGCTAAATGCCTCCGGTGTTGATATGTGATTTGACTTACCAAACGAGTGACTGTAATTTTCAAGTCAAGATTCAGTAGACGATGATAAACTATTAAAGAAAGTTTTAAACGATTTTAAAAATGAGTCACTCGTTTCCAAAAAAACGTTGACTATTTTCTGTTACTTTGAAATAATCTTGAATAATCTTTATAGCTACATTGTTAACTTTAGAAGAATGTGTGATTTGAATGAATCCAAAATATTCTCCTATTATTGTTTACAACACTGATAATTACTGAATTATGTAAACTGTTAAATTCAAAGCAAAAGGCGATTCAATTTCATTAAATTTCATGTATATCCTCCAAGTAAACCTAAAAGAAATGCTTGGGCATATTCGTTTATTTTTGGTTAAAAATGCTTTTTTTATTGAAACTATAAAACTGTGAAAAAAAACTGTTTTCGATTTATAGATAGTGTACCTTGTGAATAATATTATTAACTTTTACAAGCAGACGACCGTATTTAATATACAGAAAAATTCGAAAATCCTGATGTTATTTCGTCACTTTTCCTTATTAGTAAAGTCTTGTTAAGATATTAATTTGTAGTTGGCAACCTTGTTTTATGATTACCACACCATATTATGGATTAATTTCAATGGTTTTGTATTTGATGCTCGACCAAGGTTAAAATTGTTTACTTACAATCCGATGCATTTTAATAAGAAATCAATACAATACGGTCATATAATATCTAATTACAGTTCGTCGGAGAATTCACGTGGGAAACACTTAACAATGATGTATTTAATAAAACAACGCCGATACAAAGGAGCATACTTTAAGTAATTACATACTGAATCGAGTCTGAAAAATAATTTGTAGTTGTTGTATTTATTTGTATGGGCGTTATATCAAAAACAAAACATGATATAACTTAGACCATCTATAACCAATCTGCGGCCCACCGAGCTTTTCTACTCATAGTAATTATAAAGCTGATTTATGCTTAATAAATTGTCTCGATGTCTAAAGTACAACTTATTTTTTAATAATACATGAAAAAATATTTATGTTTTGAGCTTTGATGTTAACATTATCACAATTTTAACTATATACCCTACTATGCTGTGGTCGGAATAACGCAGTGATGATATGTATAACATAGCAAACCATTACGGACAGTCTCATAAATTCATGTATGGGTTTGTGTTCCAAGTCATGAGTGCATCTTCCTTGGATGTTTAAAAACGGGCGTAGAGAGCAAGCTTATAACAAATGTCTTATCTGGCCCTATTTTTACTTTCTTTCAGAAGGATAACTAGGTAACGAACAGTTCTTGTAGAACAACTTTACTCGAGATAGAGAAGCGGATATGACTACAAAAATAATTTTATAAAGAGCCAGCAATGAAACTAAATGTTAATTATTTTTTTATGGTTTCATAAAGCGCTCAAAATTGTCGTGACACCAGTATTTATTGCACGCAATATAAAAATAATATGAATCAAAAATGTTTTTTTCGTAGAATAATTATTATTTTATTCGTTTTTGTTGTTTCCAAATTTCATATAATTTGATCTGACACTACGTCGCAGTAATTTCGATATCCTTGACCAAGAATCACGCGATCCCGAAACAAGTTAAAAACATCGTAAAGATTCAAAATAATTGGACAGTTAGGGCCATTCGTTTTTTTTTGTTTTCTGTTTTTAATCGTTCTTTTTTAACATTTGTCAACTTATGATAATGGCTTTTTATATCATGTAAGGAAAGCGATATTCGACATTGCATTATATTATGGGCATGGGTGATAATCCTCCATACGTCATTGAAGAGGCCATATTAGGAAAACCAAGGTGAAGGTGGACTACGACAGAGCACAGATTGTAAGGCACAGTGTGTATCAAATGAACCTGCTCAAAAATAATTAATTATTTACTCAATGATATACCTAACTGTTAAGTTATTTCTTTGTACAAAAATAATATTTTACACACCAATACAGGAATAATAAACACGTGACTCACATGAAGAAGTATCCGTTAATTTTCGATTAAAAAAGGAATTTGAAACTCATAAATGTATTACAGTTGGACGATTATAAGCCAATTAGAGAATTTAATTATACAGTTAATGCTTAGAATTACACTGGCAGAAGATTCAATAAAATTGCAATTTTTGTTCTTCAATGATGTCTAAAATTAAAAGTACGATTTCGATATATTTTTATAACATTTAAAAGATTTTTTTAGTACATTTTTCATACTATATTTTATTATCAGGCCTGGACAGTAAAATACAATGCCTTTCCACTTCAACTCTCTTCTTTGTGACTGGTTTCTAGAACTCCAGGTAGTTTACACAAAAAGGTGCTATATATATATAAAAAAACAATATAAAACCAAAATTCGTGTGATATGTGTAATAAGATTTAATTGACTAGCGTGACTATTTTTATATTTCTGTTACTTAAAAAGCTTATCGGCAAGTTGAGATCTCAAGATGAGAAATTCATATTTGAACACAACGATTTATAAAGGTATGTGAATATAAATGCTTAGTCTAATTTATGCCATTATTATAATATTATTTTACTCTAAAAATCTGTTACTGTGGGGCAGTAGCGGGCGCACACAAATTATTTAGCGGGCGCCTTGAAACCCACGGGAACGCGCTTTGAAATATCTGATCTAGATGACATTAAAAACGAAGTAAAACAAAACGATCTCGGAAGCCAATAATTGTTATTCAAGATCAACTGATTTACGTCATGTAAACTACCACAATGTCGGATTATTATATTGTTGATTTTTCTTTTCCCACCTGTATTAGGTACATACAACAATCGAGAGTGAAGACAGAGCAGATATTTGAATCCCACATGATTCTCAACAGGTGGGATGTTTATTCAACGCAGTTTATAAGTAATGCGAATATTATAGCATATTAATCAGAGAAACAGTGGCGTTATTTCATCACTTCATGTAACTTTATTTTAGCAACTGTTATCCAATTATTCAATTTATTTTACAAGTCAAATTTATATATCTATAATTTGAAAATTTGTTTATCGAAAAAAAAAAAAATTACCGTAAATTCTAATAAAGTGTTCAATTGCTTATTTCTAATTACCTATTTGATTTACCATTGTGAGTTTCAAGTATTTTTTAAGACTTTTTTTCACATCCTGTGTACTTTTTTATCAAATCATAAAAAATGTTGGATCGAAGATGATAATATAATTTTCTCAATTCATAGCTAAAACAAGAAAATATTTTTCTCATATCCAGTAGAGACACGTTAACTGATAATATAGATTAGTGATTAATCTTATAGAACAATTCCGTTGTAAAAAGAGTAGATAACATTATTACCATAACCACTTAAAGGTAACTGTGATGAATTTTAAATTAACACGGAGAATACTTCATTGCACTCGCCTGAAATACTAATTAATTTTTTTTCTAGATATTTTTTCTTATAATAATTTCGTAAAAATTACAACGCATATTGATGATACTTAAATAATATACATACATGCATTCCACAAAAATATTGTATGTAACTGGTATACATAACGACAAAGACTTTTTTTGAATGAATAGCAAAATCATATTTCTTAACGTGATAGTGTTATGTTTATCTACGCCACTGTGTTAAGTGATCTGCATTTAATAATTATTTGCTACATGTGAATTTGGGCGTAAGATTTATTCCGGTTTATCGTATTTTAATAGTTAATAACTCAGTTGCGCTGCTATTAAATTTAATTTATGGCGGCATTGTTTTGCGGAAATATGTGCATTCTTAATATGACATTACACTATGCCCGTTTAGAGTATTCATAATCAGATGATGATTTAAGTTAAAAACAGGCTAAAAATAGTAATATTTTTAATATAAAATTTAAAATAACTATATTAAAATGAACTTCCACAAAGTTACCGCCGAAACCATCGAAAGTAGTAATATTTTTATCTCTAATAGGTACATTAAATTTAATTACATTAACATGTTTTTTTCGCTTTCAGCCGCTCAAAATATTTATAGGTAAACATCACAGATTTTTTGAAAACCTGTTGTCAACTTTCGTGGTGCTCGAGAAAAATTTACAAACTTGTTGGCAAAAATGATTTAAAATTTCTATAATGTGAGTTGAGAGATCATATAAAAACATTGAAATATGTACTTACTTGGGTTTATTTTTATATGAACGAAGCTGAAAGTTCAACTATTTAAGCAATTAAGAAGGCATGGCAATCAACGATTTTAACAACCAGTAAATAAATCCGAATCGTTTTACTTTTATAGAATCTTAAAGTTTTTTTTTAACTTTTTTTTTATAGAACATAAGTGGTAGTAAACATAAATTTTTGTCCTTTATATCAGTGCTCCGCAACCTTTTGTCTTCCATGGCACGCAAATGTTTTTTTCCAAAATTTCGCGGCACAACGCAAGTCAATATTTATAAAATAAAAACGGATTATGCAACATCGACGCATTTGTTTAAACTCATTCTTTCTACATTGTTAAACTTATTTACGTACAATTTTGTTTCTTATAAATTTACGTTTTATATTGTAGATCGTGTGTATAATATTTATGTACTTATTAATTCCGGTGAAAAGTAATTATTTCTGAATCCATGTGAATGATTACATTTTCACAAAATATTTTATAGTGTATCTAATTATATAATTTTTCTTCTGTTAAAAAAATGCGCTGCGGCACACCAAGCATCGTCTGGCGGCACAGTGATGTGCCGCAGCACACCGGTTGCGGAGCACTGCTTTATATGGCTCCTAAAATAAAGATGCACGTGTATTTTAATCGAATTTTGAAAAATACGTTGTATACGTGTTTTTGAAAAGAGAAAAAGACGTGTGAAAAACTACATTTAGTATTTCATAAATTCAATAAAGGTGAATTATTACTTGAAAATTGAGATGTACTATTACTAATTTTATAATGATAATTATTTTCAAAAGGTTTTAAATCACAATTTTGACAACATTTAATTTAACTTTCAATTTCTCATTTCCAAATACTTATGGCAAATATTAATTGGTAATGAGTTTAAAAATATCGATTACAACTTTTTCATTGTTCGATAATTGTGATTTCAAGGAGCTTCGTTGTGTCTATTTTATAGACAAAAATTAAAAAAAGAAAAGAAAAACTCCATTCATAACTCAATAATGCAAAAATATCACAAGTGGCATTTGCTTTCGTGGCTTTAAAAATTTCTTGTCTATGAAATAAAATCAAAAAATCACGAATATTGAAAAAAAAATATACGATGTTTGTGATATTAATATGAATAAGCTTAATCTTAAATCGGCATGAGAGCGAATATTGTAAAAATTTAAATATCAAACAGTTATAAAAAAAACTTAACGATACCAACAGGTTTTATTATTAAATCTAAAATATAAAATCAAATTATTAATCGACGTCGACACCTAAGTATGTAAGAGTAAATATTTGCAAAATATTTTTTTACCTTGTTTCTCATATGGCTAAAAGAAATATTCAAAAATTATGCAGAATTTTTATAAAACTGTTGCATATTTTCATACGCAGGAAAACTCGAATAATATTATCTTCAATGATATGTTTGAAATATTAACACCTGTTTTATTTAGTTAGTATATCGTTATAAACTTTGATCGACTATTAATGCATATAGCTAGTTAACCAATAAAGAAATACATTTTTTTATAATATGCAAAAACTTGTTTAGAATAATCAATCAAAAGCAATATAAAAATATGTAATTTAATAGATCGACAATTCATTCGTGATACAATATCGTGATTTTTTTAAATGCAACATTTACTTAAACACATCTCGTAAATCCCATTGTTTTATTGGTCGTTGTCTCTAGTAAATAACAATGAGATTTTGGCGACTGGACATGTTAGTTTTTTTAATCTTTTTTTTTTTTTTTGGAAAATCCCCGTATTTCTAATATATATATATATATACATAGTATGTCCAGTATTCTGATTCTAATATAATTAATAATTTTGTTGCTGCCGTTACAGTGAAATGATTCATTATTGTCTTTTTCTGAAACAGTACCGATTTCCAACTGTAAAATAGTATTTGTTCTATTTGTAAAATATTAAACTTGAAACTTATTTGTCAAAGCTGTATTAAATTTCATGTATTGCTTAGGGAATCCTTATAAATTGATCATTCACTCGATATTATTATAGCAGTTATGTCTTTCAAAAGTATTGATTTTTCTGATTTTTTTATCATCTTGCTATACATATAAAATCTTAATAACGAGGCGTAACGAAAGCAATTAGTTAACGTACTACGATCAGTATATTAAAAAAGAGAGGCTAAATAAAACTATTTCACGCAGAACAACACCTATAATTTTAATTAAATATGGAAAGTAAAGCGATATTGCCATTTTGTTGAAATTTTAATATTGACATTATGAAGCAAAAATCCGAGCAAAACTTGAGTAACTCAGTTACATCAAGTTTACTGTTTCTTAAAACAAGTCGTCACCGCTGCTTAAAATTACCATATAAGCAAATATACGATTTATATTTTTTCTTGAAACAATGAAATATTTATGTTTGTTTTAATGAAACAATAGACAGTTAAATATGCTAGAGTAAAAAAGACAATTCTCGAATATGACTAATACTAGAAGATTCTTATGTTCAAAGATATGCACGGTGACCGGATGTTTAACTTGTTAAGGTATTTCATGTACCTATTTATATAGATGCTATTTGAAAAAGATTTCAGTTTAAATCTTTATTTACTTTATTATGTTGCATAAAATAGATATTTTCTTTAAATTAAACAGATAGCAATGACTTTTTAAAACTCAGCGTATTTGAAATTAGATGTTGAAATATCATGTATAAATATGACTGGGAAAAGCGATAAAATTGCTAACGATTCACAAAACATTTTTTATAACGAGTTAATATCGAATAAAATAACATACAACTTAAAATTGATTTAATAAGACGAAACATAAAATATGAATTTAAATGAAAAAGAGACATTTTTATCCCCAGAAGATTTCCCATAAAACTGTGTCACACTCATTAAAGCATAATTGTGTTTATTTGCGTAAGAACAAATTAAAATTAATATATTTTTATGTAAATTTACTATGCAATTGAGGAGAGATTAAACCATCGAACTCTACACAAATTAATCAAAATAAAAAATGCTTACATATATTAAGGGTTGAAAATTATTTTCACATTATAAAATGAGATAACCTTAATGAGGGTTAATGACTAATATCAAACTTTTTGGCAGTGTTTTTGTGCATTTGTAACAATAGTTGAGAATGACATTAAACACAAGAATATATTGTTGTTGTTGTTTTTTTTAACAAGTAAATAATTCGTTGATAAATCATTTCGCCAAAGATGTCTACCTTCAGATGGACCAAACTTGTTTCCTAACGTAATAAATAAACAAATCGACATAGGCACGCGCTAAAACTTAAAACTGAGTGGGACTTGTTTGATTATATAATAAATCTAAAAAAATACAAAAAATGTATTTGTGGACGTAACATTTACGGGGTAAATGATTACTCCATATTGAATTTGAAGCCTATCGTGAAATATCATACGTAATGAATATTAGAAATATGTATTTTTTAAATTAAATAAAATTATAAAAGGTGACTAAAAAATGCTAAAAAACGTTAATATTTTTGTAACTGATAAAATTCAAGTATTATGTATATGCATATATCTCACAAATACATGGATATGTTTTATTGAGTTCCTATTTTCAGTAGATTTATTCATTTAATCAAATATTCATTCATTGACAGACACATATTGTATTGTTTCATTATAAGCTAACTCCGATTTAGTAATCAGAACTAATAATAATTTTCTAAAAATTCTGCGTTGCTAAAACAATATATTGACAATCTTGCTACCGTAAACATGTGACCAGAGCACTATTCACAGAGTATTGTGGGCGCTTAATCACTTCGGTGTTGTTCGTTTTCCTTCCATGTTCGAAAAAGAAAAAACAAATGGCGCGAAAAAAATCCATGCAAAACTGTTTGATTGGCTACGTGGGCGACATCTCTGATACATAGAATATTTATGTATTATGGTCTGATTTCCAACAAGTGATCTGAAATGTGACTCGTTTTTTATAGGTAAAATATGTTTTTTATTTTAGATATTTTTTTGGTTGGCGTTAAATTTGATTGGCATCTATTGAATGAAATGTAATAGAATTAATTGAAAAAAAAAACAACGTTAGGAAAAATGTTGTTACAAATCTACGATGCAGCTTTAAAAGGCCATACTAGAATTTTGCAAATATACTCATGCTGTTTTCATACACAGCATAAATAAAAACAGTTGATTGATTGTGATATTGAACCACAATTTATTGAAAATGCGTTTTATAATATAGTGGATAATTAATAATTTACAAAAACATCCTCTCTACTATCCCATTCAGACAATATGTCAGAGCCCGTCAATAATATTTTGTGATTCTCACAAACATTCATAGTTCACGGTGAAAAAATAGCAATGTATTTTAGTTCTACAAAATTATTTTTAACAAATATAGTTGATAGCTATTTCGGCTAAATGAAACAATAGAATTATAATAAAAAAAAAAATATTTTGAAAATTTATTGTCATTGTGTAACAAGGTAGGCCGTTGGAACAGGAGAGAGGATGTGTTGTGTGCCTTTTCTGCACAGCTATATATAGATAAGCAAATGTTAGTTAAAGCATAGTTCTGACGATGGCGAGAGCCGAAATATTATATATTTGTCAAAAATAATTTTGTAGAACTAAAATACATCGCTATTTTTTCACCGTGTTATAATGGAGTTCTACCAAGTGAATGCCAATTCAATCAAAACATAATTCAATCATCATCAATCAATAGGACAGCTTATATTTCTTTCACAACGCATTCTTTTTTCTTATCCTTTCATAGAGGAGATTCTTCGATTGATCTTACATTGGGAGGCTTCATAAAAAACCCATGTTGTATTTGAAAGACTTTCAGTCAATTTATTGGGTAAATTTGTAGGTCATGTACCTTATTCGCAACTATAAAAACATGACAAAAATAATCGCGGAACAATTGACAAGCGAAATGTTCGAATCGGTTACAGCCTTGTATGGTCATATAAGTTAGTATGGGTCGCCGGATAAGATTATTTTTCTCGTAAAATAAATATTTCCATCTGTAAACGGTCAGGTATTCTAAGCATTTCTAATAAATCCGGTTTTACTGCCCGCGATTCGTTTAATACGCAGTAATAAAATACCACGAATTCAAGCGTAAAAAATAATATTTATCGATTTGTTTTGTTTTAATATGTATAGCGCAAGATACAATAAATAAAATGTAACTATATAAATTACATGGTTTTTTAAGGTAACATAAATTTACGCTGCACAAACAATGTTTTATGAACTTGCCTTACCAATACCAACCAAAATTTTAAAAAAAAATCACTGTTTCATACTCAGTTTTGCGCTTTTGAATCAAATGGATTTTTTAAATTAAATTTTTATTGTATTAATTGATAATAATATGACTAATGCACTTGAGATTTCATTTATTTACCATATTTTTTGCGTTATTTACAGTGAAAAACCTAGTCAAATAAATATATTATCAGACAGTGAAAAAATAGCTTTGTATTTTAGTTCTACAAAATTTATAAGATATATTAGCTGATTGCTATTTCGGCTTGGACCTTTATCAGAACTACACCGTCACCGTCTCTGTTTCTGTTTACCATCTTATAATGGAGTTCTACTAAGAAAATGCCAATTCAATCAACAAATATATTATTTATATCAAAGCAAGCAGTTTTATTTCACTCTTTGAAAAATATTTGAAGTAGTTTGTTAGTATTATAGCATATATATAAAAAGTTTTTTTTTTATGTTGATTTAGTCTTTTATGAATATTTTCATATATAAGTAAGCTACATTAAATTGCACGGCTCAAAACAAATCCAATATCTGGTACATTATTGCCAATGTGCCAGATATTGCATAATTTTGATCAATTGAGATTATTAACAATGTTACATAAGATGAGCCGAGGAGAAAAAAATAAAACCCGTAATACAACAAGATATCAATAAATGAAATAATCAATGATATATAATCTGACACGGTGAAAAAATAGCCAATTCAATTAATAAACTTAAGACTTAGACTTCACATAAGATTGACAGTAGATATTTCGAAATTCATCAAATTGTCCAATTCAAAAAAAATCGTTAAAATACGGATACTAATTATATGGTCATTATTTAATTCGATTTTCGATCAGTAAATATTAAAGAAATGATCAGTAATAAAAACATAAAATGGTCAGTAAAAAAGTAAGGACACCGACAAAAGTTTTACCGTTTCGCCAGACTGTAATATTGTAAACTCCACAATTATGACACATTATCTACTGTTGAATACCTAAGTTTAAGAAATCACTTCATTTCATGAGTTTATTTTTCACAGTCCTGGTTATAAATCCTTGATAAAAATGTCGCTGTCTAACTAAAACTGACTATTTATTTAAAATGAC
Source organism: Himalopsyche japonica (assembly GCA_028555115.1). Lineage (NCBI taxonomy): Eukaryota > Metazoa > Arthropoda > Insecta > Trichoptera > Rhyacophilidae > Himalopsyche > Himalopsyche japonica. Next base: position 442,981 of record JAHFWJ010000101.1, read on the forward strand.
TAACCAGTTAAGTTACACACAAATCTTTAAAAAAAATTACAGATCATATTCATACTGACCAGAGGATACTGACCGCTTATCATGCGTACTGGCCATTAATTTAATTTACTGACCAAATATTTTGAATTAGATACTGACCCATTTAATACAGGCCTTAAAATTATTTTTTGATTCGTACTAATTTTTGAATTCATAATTATATATTTATCATTTAAATATTTTTTTATGAAGGTATATTAATGTCAATACAACGTAACATTTAAGCTTAGGCTATTTTTAAAGCAACATAACATCGTCATTTGTGTCACATGTACCAATTTAAATTAAATTCGTGCATAGATTTCCAATACGTATGAGATATTCATTCTTTTCCATATACGGCGAAGATATACCGATTATATTTCGTTTTTTAAAACCAAATACCCGCCAACGTACATATTTCTGTTAAATGAATCATAATACAATTTTATTGATAACATTTAACTATATATGGATTTCATTTTAAGTTTGAAAAATTAAAATCGTATTGTACGTAACGATTCTCGATTCATTGACATAAACAAAGTAATTTACAGTTGTTTATTTTACATAAAATTTATTAGTGGTAGGTATCTTATATCTGTGATTTATTTAAGGTAAGGCATAGTCTATTATCCACATAAATTTTTTATGTTTTTTTATAAAGCATCTGCGATGTATATTGTTAGTTACATTGAAGCCTTCTAAAATTTGAAATATTTTTGATGCTTAATGTAAAATGACTAAAAATGGAGTTATACTCATACGCCCGCCGAGCATATATATATATATATATTCTAGAGAAAAACGCAGTTATAATTATTAAAGCTCAAAATGTATGATTATTACAAGTAGTATAGTGATTTCGGTGTATTTATGTAAAAGTGAAACAAATGAAATGTTTTTTTTAACACGGTTTTAACTGGAAAATGATAATTTGTGTTTCATATAAGTGAATTTGTTTGATAATTAATCTGTAAACTTGTCGAAAACTTTGCCTGGAACTTATTAAATATAAATTTATATACCATTAAAATAGATTTGAAACTAAAAAAATCACACATTTTTACAACATCGATTGCAGGTGCTTGATAGAATTTCAATATCAAATATGAATTAAGTTTAACATTAATTAAGACTGTTAAGACGTTGTAAATTTCCACTTGTTTCGTGACTCAAAGCCCGGATTTCGCCTTTCGGTATCTTCAGGCATTCTACAGACCTTATCATCTTTGCAAAACACGATATTTTTTCAATTTATTTTTTTTATCAGATTTTGGTTGTTTTTAAATTTTGGAAATAGCAGTGAGTAATCGATATATTATTTTGAGAATTTTATATTTTAAATATGTGTATATGTTGAGCCATTTGCGTGAATAAATTAAGCTTCATTGAGACTGGTTTACTGTTGTATGTAGATTTAAAAAGCGCCGTAACTAATCTTATAAACGTAGTTCTATCCCATGCGAAGCTTTAGCAATAATAATATATAATATTTTATAAGCAAGCGTCAATAAGCTGAACAAAAGTCAATATTTAATATTTGTTTATAATGTTCAATAATATTAAAGTTAATGATTATTAGTTGAAGCGAAATGTTTTGAAAATAAACAACAAAAGTTTGAATATAAGTTGTTTATTTTTTATTCATTAATTATTTTTACATTACAATATATTTGATCATTTTACTATATATATATATTAAAATTGCTGTGTACGTGCATTTCACATAATAGAGTGGTGATAATACGGACAACTTATTCGTATAATAATTGTGCATTATCCGATATTTAATGTGCGGTAAAGGTTCTAGCTTATTTATTTTACATATTAACATTATTTTAAATTAAATTGGTAAAGTATTTGTTTTGAATTATAATTATTATTATTATCCTTTGTTATTTACATAATGTTTTGAGCTTTTTAAATATACACGTGGTATTTTGTTTTATACGTAGTAGTTTTTAGTTGATTTTTTATCTAGTTATATTAATATTTTTATCACTTCGATTACCTATATGACACCAAAAAAATGGGTACTATACAAACACAACACTGCATGGGCACTAAATTGTCGAAAATTCCTACCTGTGGTCGTCTCCGTTCGTTCCGTTGTGCCCATTCACCGGGGTCTTCCGGGAGCCGGACCTCTGAGGCCTGGCTCCGTCGTATTTGTTCTCCCTGCCATAGATGCTGCCCCCGAAAGGGTCCTCGCCTAAGTAGTACCGCTGGATGGGCTCTCCGTTGGTTCGCCGTTCCATGTCCGGCGCACGATTGACGCGAGAGCCGCCGCCGCCTCCGCCGCTCGCGGGCCCCCCTCCGCTGCCCCGCCGGCCTCGGACCGCGGGCGGATCGCTGTCGACGCTTCCGTACTGCTGATAAGTCGAACTTAGATTCCTGGGTGAAGGGGAGCGAGACGTCCGCTTCCCCTTCTGGCGGCCGCGGCGCTCCTGGCTCGCCGAACGAATTTTCCCGACGAGTTTCCTGATCGACTGTCCGATCGCTGCGCCGACGGATTTTCTCGGCTGAGGTTCTTCGAATCGAGTTCTCTGGCTTGGTTTACGACTCGATCGAGCAGGTTGCATAGGAGATGGCGAGCGTGTGGGTGATCGGGACTTTCCGCGGGATCCTCTAGGAGGAGAGTAGTCGGGGGCAGGCTCTTCCGCCATTTCCTCGCGATACGAGGCTTCGTTGCGAGAATGACTACGATAACCGCTGTCGTATCTATTGCTGTCATTGGAGCTCCGCTGTTTGCGCTCCATGGCTCGCTTCCTCTCCGGAGGTGCCGGGCCTCTGTCGTAGCGAATGTTATCCTCGTCGACCGGTGCCTTGTATTGCGGTTGGGCCACTTGTTTATATGGGTGCCTGTGCATTGGCGAATAAGCGCGATCGGGACTGTCCTTTCGATCCAGACTCTGGAAAGGGGAGGCCCTCTCCGGACTGGATCTGCGGTATGGCGTGTTAACAGTCGAAGACGAGACGTACGCAGAATCGTCTCTCTGTAACGCGGGTGACCGTAATATGCGCGGATGATCCGGTGAAGGTGGCGAGTCGACAGGTCTCGGTGACATGTCTGGACGCAATCTGGAATCGTCAGACTTGCGCTGCGACCATTCACTCACACCTTGGAAGAAGCCCTTAGTTCTACTCGGCACCGATTCCGGTTCGGGAGATGGAACGTATACTCTAGGCGGACTATTATTAACTGGGTGCACTATTTTTTGCCTCAGTGGACTTTTGGCTCTGGGCGCTTCCGCGACATAGGATGGCTTTGTGGCGTGGCTCGCTTGGTTTTGGGATTTAATAGTCACGTTGAAATAACTGGTGCTCGGCCCCTCATCGGCTATCTCGTCTCCGATCGAGTCTCGTGAGGAGCGGGAGTCACTTCCGAAATGGTGCTCCAGCCACTTGGACGTCTCCTTCTTCCTCGTCTCCTCTTCGAGGTCGAAGTCAAGCGGCTTCTTCGTCAGAGCGTCTTTTCTGTCTTGCAGCGTGTCAGCATCTGCGAAAACATATCATATATATATATCGTTTATTTAAATCACGCGACATTGTTTCCCATATCATTAAACATCTCATAATTACTGACAAACACATGAATGCACCTACAATAAAAATTGAAGGTTGTATTAAAAAATATTTTTTTTATTATGTGGAGGTAGATAACTATTTAATGAGAGCATTTAAGTATATATTTACAATGCTGATTGTTACTAAAATGCTTTCTTTACAAAAACATTAAACTGTAATTAAACTTTCGACGTCACTTCCTGGAATAAAATCTAGCTTATAGTAAATTGCTTCAAAAATATAATAAAATAATTCTCAATTATTGTTTTGACTTTTTGTACTAAAATAATGACACAATTAACTAACATTTTGAAATAGTTGATATATTAAAGTGTTTTCCAAAAACTTGTTAATTAATTAACACAAAGCAATTATGGGTAAAACAAACACTATTTGAGCCAATTAGTGTTAAAATTAGCCCACATGATTTATTAAATATATCCATTTTTATTTCACTCAAATATTTCATAATTTTATTTGTCCGTAAAATCATATGACGTGGGATCTAATGTGTTAAGCTTATATTATCCTCCATAAATGAATATTTTTCTGTTTTTAATCTTGCTTGGTGAGGAAAAATAGATAAGTACACTCATCCGTCAATTTACGCGGTATATATGTTCCACAAAATACCGTACAAATTAAGAAAAATTTAGTGCCTTTATAATAATGGAAGATAGATTCGCATCTTTATATAATATTAACAATTACGACCCTTCGCGTATATATCTCATTCAAAGATCATGTACATCTTATTCTTTTTTTGGACGGTTTTTTTAACGTGATTTTTACGCGATTTTTTTACAGAAAAAATGGTGATTCATATAAATAAAACAATTGACTCAGATAAAGAATCTAGGAATTATCAAATGAGTCCGAGTAGAAAATTAAAGTAAAATTCAATACGTTTGTTCATGTTCTGAGAAAATAAAATTTTCTCATAATAAATGTTTATTAATATTTTATTACTTTAAAAAATCGCGTCTCACAGCCCTTTTTTGCTTTTATCGGCCAACTTATTATCCCGAGAACAGAATTGTCTCTTCAGTTCTCTCCATTGACCCTAGAGGAGTCTTTGAAAACTTCGGGAAATTCATATTTGCCATAGATGATGCACTCCATTCGAATATTAAGGGTAAAACTTTGAAATGTCATATTCATTTTTTCTATAAAAACCGCATATATAAAAACGTTACCGAGAATGATACAGCCGGCACACTAACAAACTTTTAGACACAGAACAGCCAATAAAACTGAAAAAGACACTAGGGGAGTTTTTTTATTATTATTATTAACCAATGAATAAGTAATGACTCAATAACGTTTTGCTTCAAATTTATACTTGGAATGTCCGAGGAGAAATTCTTTTAGACTTAGTGCGTGGTCAAAAGTTTACAGATAATTAAATTAAGCAATAAGCTTCAATTAAAAAAGCAACTTTTAGAAACTGAGCTTCATTTGTCATCAATACCTAGAAATGCAGTCAAGTAGGCATGACCAACGTCGCTGAAAGATTTTCTACAGGTATTGATGATACGGTCACCGCGGACACAGGGTTAAGCTTCGCTGTTCATTTTAATAACGTTTATATATCCGTCTTAATAATGCGTTGTTCAATGACAAACGAAAACATGAATTTGGATATGTAATGTTCTGAATAAGGCAAAAAGGATATTGTTTATCAAATCAGTTCAGATGTCTAAAAATCAATACGTTCAATAGGACCAATTTGTAAACAAACAACATAAAATTTTATGTATACATAAGTTTATGAACATGTTACATGACGCCCACGTAGAAATTTTCCATGTAGCTTAATATATTCAAAAGAAATAGGAGATAGGACTATTTTATAAGAATCTATTGATTTGTCTTACATAATAATGTGTTATACGGAGATTTTTATTTTGTGTTAACGATGCACACTACAAGTACGAAGCATATCGCTTTCTTAGTCCAGAAACTGTATTATTTTACTCAAATGTCGTAACAACGTAATCATGAATTAACCAGCGGTCGGCAACCCAAATGATAGGCGTGTAAAAAACAGGTGAGTCAAAGTACCGGTCAATCAGAGTGCAACTAAAATAAAACTTATAAACCTGTTGTATAGTAAGAAAATTTTATATAGAGCTCGACTGCTGTGATTGACTCACACGCACATTTACAAAAAATAAAAAAAATATTTAACGTATCGACAATTTTAATAATTCGTCATTTTCAAGTCGTGCCATCAAAAATCTAAAAACGTTACAGATTTCCTATCGATGAATAAAACCATTTATTTAAAACCGAAAATTCACTTACCTACATTTATATTTCCAAATAAAACTTGCGCAGTATTTTACCTACGTAGAATACGTAGAAGCTAAAGCTTCGATATTTAAAATTAAATAAATATGGCAGTTTGTTTGTTTATTGAGGACATTTGTTATCCAATAGTAGAAAATTTCAACTGTAATTTTCATAACAAATTGAATATAATTTTGTCACATTTGCTCATAGGGAGTAGAAAAAGTCAGATAATCGAATATTTCTTATATGTTGAACAAGAATTAAGGCGATTAACTTGCTACTAAATGTTAAGTAAAAATGTCAATTAATAACAGCCAACATCGAGGTAGAATATTAGCTTATATCATAAGAAAAATATGTCAAGGCCAGATTTGAATTTTTTGTCATCATTGAAAAAAACCAAGTTTACATAGCATAAGGATAAATCAACGTCTATACTGCAGATAAAAATATTTAATTTTACCTGAAAGTTTATATTATATATGCACATTTTTTTTAGTTCGTCAAGGTTTAGTAGTAACGCTCTGTGTTTCTAATAAAAAATATTAATATGTAAATGTTACATTGCGTAAATAATGACTTTTTTTTTATAATGGTTTGAACTACACCTTTTAAGTTTGCAAATTATTTTTCCATTGCAATTATTCCTTGCCTTAGGTTACAATCGATAGTAATGTATTTGAAAAAAAATGATTTACATATTCAATATAGTCTTTTTTTGCATGACCCTTTTCTAAATGTAAAACATAAACTACAAAATAACAGCTTAAATGTAAATAAAAATCTTATATTTTATAATGGTCAACACTGTATCAAATTTCGAATGTGTGTGTAAACTCCATATTTTTCACCAGGAAACCATAACCTGTATAAAAATGCATATTATTATGTTAAAAATAATAAAAAAAATGATTATTTAATATTTCATGTTGCATTAGAAACTGGAATTGACTTTTTTCGTAAAGATGAAGCATAATATCTTCATAAAATCAGTATTTTTTCAAATTTAATGACGATTCGTTGGAACGAATTAATATTTTGTTATTTTATGGTTTTTACTATCAAAAATTGTACTTTATAATGTGTGTTATCGTTGCTTATAAATAAATCATAACGATTTGTAAAAGCGGTATGCAAAATAAAATTACCGTTTCAAACGACACCTTTTGAATATCATCACTCAATTGACACTAACTAAAACATATTTTCACTTTCAAATTCGGACACTAAATTATTGCAACACACCATCTAGGAATTATACCGTCATACACCTCTCTCGTTGTTTTATTACGTGTAAGAAAACACTATGAAAACGTCGCGGTAATAAAAAAGCGGCCTTTTCGTTTAATAGAACCTTTATGACTGATCTTTAGAGTTTTTCACGTTGTCAATTTGCCTGCAAAGCATATTTATTGCGCACCTATCGGAGAGCGTCTTCAACAGATGAGCACTACAAAACACATTTAATTTTATTGTATTTTGATGAATTAAAAAAGTAAGAGAATCTTTTAATATACCACCAAATAATTCATTATACTCTTTCGTTATTGTTTTTAAACTAGACCAACTTTGCTCAGCTACTGATATTTTTCAACACATATTTGTTAAAGACAAAACACATGTGTTACATTTAAGTTACAAATTTCATAATGAAATCGTATTTCCATAAAATTACCGCTGAACATTGGTGTTTGTTTTTTATTAGTTTTAATCAGATAATTAAATTGATTCCTATTTTTGTGGCTTTGTGTGGGAAAACGAATGATCAGTCATTAAAATGATTCTTGATTCTAACTTAAAACCGAATCTCACTAGATCAACATGTTGACTGAAGTATTCAACCAAATGATGAGGTAATAGATATTGCACTCGCATAGATTTTATTTTTAACTGGATGATAATATTTATTTTCCCCATAATTGTACTCGTGATCAATTTTGTATAGAGATTTTTTTTTGAATATACATGAAAGTACAAACACCAAATCAAGAAATGTTATAGTATAATAATTACAATTAAAAACGCTACTCTACAAATAATAAGCAAATATCTAACGACATCGGTTGTGATTATTCAACAAAAAAAAAGATATATTTTGCATGTATGATCTCTAATTGAAACATTATTAAATATACGTTGCTTTATTGTGTGTCACCATATAACTTATTTCCCTAAGCATTTAGCCATTATATAGAAACTAAATTGTGTTTATCTACAGCGTTCAGTCTGTTTTTATTTTCTTATACCTACATATACATCCGACAAAAAGCTGTATAAACCGACTGTCCATACATAAATTTGGCAATTATTTCTCAATCTTTGCTTAAAAAAATAGACAACCAAAAAGCGCCAAATTTCCTTTAATAACACATTACTTGAAGTAATCTGTCAATGCTAAACACAGAATCAAAACCACAAATCGTGTTTGACGACTTATTTCAGCGCATCAAATCGTATTTTAATAAGACGAGTGTAAATACTCTAAGGTGTCCTTTGTAGTAATCAACTTTAATGCATTATAATAACACAGAAGAATAGGCTACCACTTTGTGAGACTAAGCTTCCATTTAAATTCAGACTTAAGAAGGTTCCTTTTTATTTTTTGTAGTATTTTCAAAGCAATAAAAACTAGATCCGTATACCCTAACTCATAGTACTTTAGTGGGTATATAACATTGCATATTTACGTTGTCAAAAATTTCTTACATAAAAATCATAAATTGTAGTTTTATCCAAAATTTATAAATTTATTATCTTATTTAATCCTAATAACGGTGCACACGAAAAGCAATTAACTATCTGCGACTCCTAATCACGTTGCTTACTATAGTTTCCCAATCAAACCTCAATTCAGTAAATTAATAAATACTTTTTTAACTTAAAACTTTAAAAGCAAAGTAGAATAATCCCATAGGAAAAGATACTAATATTCCTAGAGATGATAAAATTTTCGAAAGATTTGTGAAAATTGTGAACATATATTAAAATTAAGATATATTATACCGTACAATTTTGCAGGCGAATTACATATTACGTCTCGATTCATTTTTTTATTTTTTTTTCTGATCGACCGTATGTTTGCGTTATTATATATTTTCTCTTAGGCGGTAATTATGAATTTCAAAGAGCTTAAATCATTTATTCACTATTGCCAAATATATAATATAAGAATGTTCATTAAGCAAAAATTCCATTTAAAATCCTATTAAATATTCTGTCCTCCATATGTAAATGTCTACGGTAAAACGTATTTTTAAATACTATAAACATTGCTATAGAAACGAGTACTAAGGTAAACACACTAAGTATAGGGTAATTGCAAAAAAACTACTCATAAATTTGTGAATATCATGTCGGACATTATATTGGCGTGCTAGTTGTACTGGGCTCAAAACGTGTTGTGCTTTACATCAAGTGGTTAAGAATCATGATCAATTGAATATCGTGTAAGCCAACTCTTATCTACCACTATTTGATGTGAACTTAAAATTCTTAATTTTTTTTATATTCCATCATATGCTTACAAGTAGCTATAACTTTTGGATATGAATGCAGATTTGGTTGCTATGCGCTTAAATGTTCTTAAAATGACAGTTCGTAATTAAATAAATTCTGTGCACAGTGGTCAACTGTTCTGAGTTATTCTTCGTTACCTTCTGAGATTCATAATTTTCATAAAATCTGAAAGGTGTCTTTAGAATTCTGCCGCAATAAAATGATAATAGAATAATCAAAGATGCTAAAAGTGAAGCTGCGAAGATGTGAAAATTAAAACAAAATAAGTCGCTTCCATATCACAAAGACAGAATTAACTGATAGACAAAAAAAACGTTTACTTTTCAGTCAGCGTGTATTGCCGGCAGCTGTTCAAACGTTTTCCAATACACAAAGATGGTTTACCTTGATATGTGGAAAATCAAACAGGTACGCAATTTGTAGGCAAGCGTGTGAAACTGACAGATTATGCCATCGGCAAATGAACGATCCATTCAGCCGACCAAATTGCGGTCGATTGACGAACCCGATAATAGTTGTATTGTTAAGAGTCCGGGAAATCGAATTTCCAAATAACCAAGTGACATTATTACGCGATGAAATTAACTTAATTGATTGAGTATTGCATATCGAGTGTGCGTAGAAAGTGTGATATTTTTAAAGATTAACCTTTCACTCAGTAAATCCTCGACAGACACTAACACAACTCAAATTGAGCAATTTTTATTATTGTAAAATGTATTGTTAGTTCAGGCGTGCGTAACAGAAATGCGTTATATGATAATATAATGATCGAAAATTTGAGACGTATATTTTTGTTCTTGTAAACTAGGAGATCAGCCACTAAGCTTGTGTTAATCTATAATTCTACTAATGTTGGGTCACTAGTCCCCATGGAAATACTATGGAAGTTCATATATTATATTTAAATTTTCACGAGCTCAATTCCGTGAACGAAATATTCATACATGCTTAGTAAATTTTTACATGAATTTATGTTGAAAGGTCTACCTGTTATGCATGCATTTCATTATTCTCACAAACTCAATCTCTAAAATGCGAAAATGATCGATTCGCTTACTAGACGATTGTCTTTTACCTATCATTCTATCATCATTTTTCTCACATAAAAATAAATAGTGAAATACTAAATAAAATGCAGTTATTTCGTTCTGTTATCACAGCAACCCAAACTCTATTTTAATACAAAACAAAGCTACGAAGCGAAAGCTACATCAGAATTTAAAATCTTATTTTTGAATTTTAACAGTTACCTCAAAAGTTGAAATATTGGCAGCCAATTGATTGACAATCCAAAATGACAGAGAAATTATGTAAACAAAATATAAAATTCATGAAAATGAAAAAAAAAATTATTTACGAAAGTAAATTTGAATAACATTACATGTCATATATTTATATGCATGTTTGCTTGGAACTCTCAAAATGTTTAAGCACCGCTTTGATCACATTGGTCTTTCAAGTTGTTCGACGTGAAAAAAATGGCGATCAAACAAGACAGCTTAATAAAAAATGAATTAAAAATAAACAGTTTTCAAAACATTAAAGAAGTCATTAGGGTATAACGATTTTCTAAATATGGTTGGTCTATCTAATTTAGTTATCAAGATAACAGCGTAATCGTCGATTAAATTCATTATGTTTCTTTATATTTTTAACTATAAGATTTAAACAGAACGATTAGTGAGTTTCAAATGCGGATGGAGGATATTTATGTAATTTTGAGTGGGTTTTTAATATCGTGAGAAAAGACTATTATTTTAACAAACATACTTTGTGGCTAGTATATTGTAGTTTTAGATATTCAAACATACTTTAGTTTGACAGCGAAAATCTAAGCTTTTTTAACAAACAATTCATTTATCCACTGGCTGCTAACTTATTGACTGTTGAGGCGAATATTTGCAATATACTTAAATTTGACAATCACAAATATAAAAGACATAGCAGGTTAAGAATTATCAAGCAAGAGCTAATTTTCGTAGTGAAATATAGCCTAATTTATGCTGACAATCAACACAAGCTATATCAATACTAAAACTGAATTATTTTTCGAAATATTCCATTTTGGAATATCTAAAATTAAACATCCACATTTTACAAATTAGTGTTATTATGTAATGCATTAGTGTAAATTCCATAAATATGTGATTTACTAGAATGGGGAACAATTTATAACTTGATCGACTTTAATAAAGAACTGATATAAAATGAATGTAGTTTATTTACACTTAATTTGACAAGCAACGTTGTATTTTGTGTTGCTTTATATATATATTTTCTTTTGAAAAAATGTTAATGCTGATCGATATTGTGAGTGACATACCGTTCATAAATCAACACGAAAAAGTGATCCTTCATTATGTGGATATGGTATTCAATATAAATAAATTAGGAATATTAGTCTTACAAAACGCATGTTAAACTAGATCTGTTTGTCGGCTGTCACTCCATTCCATTTTTAAAGTTTGCGTATGGTATGATAGGGGAAGTCCAGCGTTGAAACACACGCCCTTTGATACAAACGCTAATACTTATTGAAAAATAAATTATTTAGGAAATTTCTCAGATTTAATTATAGTCAAGTGTTTACTGACAGCATGATGAAATGACACCATATGGTGAGTGATTTTATCTATTTATTATGAAGAATGTCAATTCATTGTTGGCAGGTAATAAAAAAATTATTTATGAATAAATTTTATATTCTCCAACGCGGTTTAAGTACAATATATTTATGAATGATACAATTTTTATTGTATGACTTCAAAATATTCCTTTACTTAAGACAAAAAAACCACTCATTTAATTCATTTTTTTAATACAGCGCAAAGATACAATAATATTTAAGCACGAAATGATTTTTAATGAGAAAAATTTATATCTTAAAAAATCACTGCAATATATAGGAAAATACAACTCTTAATATACAAAACCATAATGCACACCTTTTTCAAACTAAAATATAAATTTTTTAAAAGTTTTTATACTCTTTTATTTTTGAAAAATATTGTATAATAAGACACTGTACAATACGAAAGTGTTTCTTTCTTTACGAGTACAAGCGGACCTATCAGGCGCGTTTGGGTGAAATGACTTTCTAATAGTCATTTAAGTTTCAATATTTATTTATATGTATACTTCGAAAAATACCCTTATATCGTGCTATAATCATCTTAATATTAAATATTTATTAATAGAATTTCGATAATACGTCAAATAATTTCGACAACGTTAGTATCGAAGTATCGCGTTAGACATCAGAAATATCAAAACACTTCCTTAAAATTTCGTATTTTACAAGACGTATTTTGTAAATACTGATAAAGCCTTAGAAATGAATGTTAATAAACTATTTTCACACCAAATTGTTAACCACTCAATCCATATGTGTATGTAACGTACGTGATACGAAAACTTTGACTGTACGATTCTGCGCTATTCCGTATCATGTACGCGCTTGAGAAAAATAATTTACCTTAAAACTGCAAACCGTACGGAATACCCATTCGTCTCAACAATGTGTGACTACAAGTCTTCACAAGTATTTTTTAAGGACAGGCGAAGTGCGCGGTCAGTTTTTTGACATTTCGTAATTTTCATCAAAAGTCTGGGGCGCGTATATGTGGTTTATAAAAAAGGTGAGGTTTTTTTTGCATATTTCTCGGAAAATTATCAGCAGGAAGGCGGTTAATAATGAAAGCGCTCAATTGCGCGTATAAGGTTATTTTTCATTGCACTACACTGAAGCTAAAACGCAGAGCATGAAATCAAAAATATAAAACTAATTATTTTGTATAAATAATATGAAACAGCAGTCCTTCAATTACATGTAAATAGCGGGGAGGTCGTTTCTGAGTTGCCCTGTGCTAAAAAATGTGAATTTATTGCAATATGATTTTAATTATTATTTATGACGTCTAAATTATTGCTTTGTATGTATCCTTGGTGTAATAAAGGTTATAATACCATGCCTTATTACTTTATAAAGCTTCCTCGGTTTCCGTATATGTATATATCAACATCCCACCTGTTTTGTTAAATAATTTAGTTACTTATATGCCACATACAAAATAATCAATTGAGTAGGCTGATGTAAGCGTAATCGACGGTCGGTCGGAATGCAATTGGCAGCACTGTTTATTTTCAAATAAGGAACTGTCAATATCATCTTCTTAACGTTTCTAGAATAATTTATAGCAGTGGGGCCCCTCGAAAGAAAAAACGACGAGTGCGGGGAAATTACGATGCAAAAAAGACACATCGGGATTTACATTTCACTGTATACTGTTTTGACATTCGTAAAATTCTCGGCAACGTTTAAAATAGTGAGATCTTGAAATTGCATGCCGGTGATTGGAGTACTTTTATCTTATCAAGATTCTCTTACATGATTTTAAATTTAAAAATATTTGACGTGTCGATAAATATTAGCTATTATGTTAAATACTTTATTATTCAAAATATTTTGATTAAATTAAATTGAAACAGATAATTTGATACAAAAAGATAGTGCCGACATTAAATTGCAAACCCAACAGAGATTATAGAAAATATCTTTTTTAAGATTATAGCAAATTAGAAAAAATACCCAACTTTTTAAAGAGGGGAGTGAAACTTTGGAGGAGTTAAAAATTGCGAAGGTATTTGGACAGAGAAATGTTTTGTGACGAATTGTGATGTCATTAATGCAGAACACAATTTTTTTGATACCTCTACAACTTTGATCCAAATTCTCGAAAAAACCATAAAGTCAATATGGTTACTTATGTTAATTTCTTTAATTGCCATTACTTTTATAAATTGCTGCTGAATTATTTAAGAAATAGTAGCATCTATGGCAAGTAATATGAAGCTCAACTCAAGCTCAACTCAAGCTCGATTACAGTTCTCCCTTTCTAGTTTCTAAAATAATCCGCTAGGTATCGCTACACGATATTTATTTTAACTTTAATAAACTACTAAGGTAAAATATAAAACACCCGAAGTTTATCATGAAGCATCAATAATATCGGTGCCTACGTTATTATTCTTTCATTAGATCGGGATTGTTATTGTTTTGTTTTTAATCAATTAACTATAATATAAATATTTATTTAAGACTGAGGCAGTAGAAGCTTAATAAAAAAAAAGAAAATTTTGGACTAACCTCTTTGCCTTTGCATCAGAGTCTTCTGTTGACCCTGCCGACGTTGTCGCCTGACACGGGCCGACAGGCTATCCCAATCATGAGGATCATCCATGCCGGGATCTCCGAATTTTTCACCTGAAATAAATATTTAATTATATATATTACAAAATATATATTGAGTGCGACATGTCGTTTATCAAAATTATGAACTCTTTATTATAATATTCGCCGTGACACGTGTTCCGCCTCTTTTAGAAGCACCAGACTATCATTGTCAGAATATAAGTGTTTTAATCCGTTCCCAATGAGTCGCATATACTTGATTCAATAATGATGGTATAAAACAAATGTATGAACATTTCGTGTCAAAATAAGGATATAATAAGCACACAAAATTACTTGTTCGCTAAAGTCGTGACAACGCTGAAAATTTTATGCTGGTCAATAAATTAAATCTCCTGTGATAAATGCGCTTGATATCCGTTAAACTTCTGTTTAGCAATGCAAATAAAATAGTTTTTATACATGTGGTCAACAATTATGTCACCGTTGAAAAGGCTTCACCCTTCAGCACCGTAAAGCGTAGTATATAGTCAAACTGGCTGACTAAGGGTATCATGTTTTGTTACCTTCTTCAGTGTCAGCGTTGTATCTCATCTCCCTTGCCAATCTGGCTCCTCCTGCCATATGGTCAACGTACTCCTGGTCGCGGGTGTGTCTCCACCTCTCGCCTGATTCCTTCTTCCTCTCCAGGGAACCACTGCTCAAAGACTTACCCTGAAAATAAAGAAGTTAAAATTTTAAGACTTCTATTTTTACGGCCACTTTAATATGAGTTAGTTACCACTTAGACCAATCATACTGAAACTTTTTTCCTCAGGGCCGCATTATGATTTTTGCTTTTCTGCGTGGGCCGCAACATATTAATAGTAAACTATAAACGTAACACACACGATGACGATTATGATATCAAAATAAAACTATTTTACTTTTTATGAATATTTATTTATTTATTAAAGAAGAATTACCAGTATAAAAGAAAAATATATAATATTTTGGCAATAAAAGGAAATTTTACTGAGAAAAGCAGTCTCCTAGAGACCACTTTAAAACTTTAAATCCAAGATGAAAACAGAAAAATAAAATAAAAAATAATGTCAATTATTATATTGAGTCAACTTTTGAACCATGTATTAACTATATATAACTAAATATTTGGTGACTATAATTATTTTGGGCCGAACATAAGAGCTATTTGGGCCGCATGCGGCCCGTGTGCCGCAGTTTAAGTATCGCTGACTTAGACGAATACCTCACTTCGATACCTGTACTACCTAAATTTCCTAACATTCCCTCATCTATTAAAACGCGATGTAGTGATAGCAATTTGCTAAGTAATCGCTCTTTCCTAGCCGCTAATTGAATTTAGCAGTACAGATTAAAAATGCAACACAATATTTTTTTCATACCTATCAAATTTACGAAGTAAATATGTACATAATATAAAAACGCAATTTCAAATATAATCTCACTTGTTTTGTCACGGCGTCTTTTTTACTAAATCTTAATTTAAAAATATGTATTGTAGTTCCACGGTGTGTTCATATGATTCCATATTGCGAGTGGACATTGTCACAAAAAAAAGTTTCCAAATTATTGATCTTAAATATCTACAACATTCGTGTTTATTATAAAATACTTTTTAGGCGCTTTATAAACAATTTATCAATTTTCAAAACTGTGATTAATATCACATAAATCATGAATAAAATAAACAAAAAATAAAGAATACCAATGTAAACGATTGTTATGTGGCCGCTATACTACTTTCAAAGATTAATAAAAAAACAGCCAACAACAAAACGACATCTTTTTACAACAAAATAACATTGTATTTTAAAAACTAACAAATATTGTTAAATAACAGTTTGTTAGTGTCATTTTTATATTTATCGTGGTACATAAGAACAGTGACGTCATGATTTAAATACACAATCACATCGCACAGTTAAAAAAATTGTTTATGGACTAATTTTGGATTTTATGTTGTACATTATGTATACACAATAATATAAAAATTGATCAGTAATGTGAACAGTAATATTTTCTGTGATTGAATTAACACATAAATAACTGTATATCCATTCAATGAGATGTATCATAAATGATAATAAAATTAATTTATCCACTTCACGGTATAATCAATCGGCAATATTAATGATTATGATTAGTGAGAAAGGAAAAAATCTCATGTTGTTTGTTTACAATCGGTTTTGTAAAGAAATATTCAATTCATTTCTGCTGATTGAACACTGCGGTAGTCCACTCAGCAGGTGTAAAATAGTGAAGATCATTAAATGTTTAGTCGCCAATCATCAGTACTGCCGACCAGTTCTGGAATCGCAGTAAAAAAGAAACCGGAATGTCCGGAATAAAAAACATTTAATCGTCAAAAGATCGGTAATTGGTACCGCTAGCAAGGAACAACTCACCCTCACTATGGCGAACGATAAAACACAAATACATATGGTAGTTTCAAATCGTCAAAATGATGGGACAGAAAGTCAAACACAAGATCATTTCAAGATTAATGCAGATGTATTTCTAGTCTATAAATATTCTCCACGGACTTCGCCAACGAAATTAACATCTTACAACGATATAAAAAAAGCACGATAAGAATAGCGGAGTGATTAAAAAAATAAAATTTGTAAATAATGAATACTTTTAATTCAGTGTCAAATTTCGTCTTGTAAACTAATTATTATATAAAGTATAAAACTAATAATGTTTTTTATTGAACAGGAAAATTAGATTCTAATTCTTAAGAAAAAAAAATTATAACTAAAGAAGGACTCTTAACGAACAAACCGATATATAATATAAATATGTCGATCACCATTGCTTAACCCACTACGGGGGGCCGTTTTGTTTCCATAATGGACCATTTCCATACCATATGTAAACTTATTGATATAGCCGCCTTTTAAGTTTCATTTACAATTTTTAGTTTTATTGCGAGCAAGAAACAAGCTAGGTCGTTAAAACAGGAGAGAAGATGTATTGTGTACTTTTTCTACACAGCTATAAGCAAATGTTCGTTTAAGCATAGTTCTGACGATGGCGTGAGCCGAAATAGCTATCAAATTTAT
Source organism: Himalopsyche japonica (assembly GCA_028555115.1). Taxonomy (NCBI): domain Eukaryota; kingdom Metazoa; phylum Arthropoda; class Insecta; order Trichoptera; family Rhyacophilidae; genus Himalopsyche; species Himalopsyche japonica. The sequence continues at coordinate 460,663 of JAHFWJ010000101.1, forward strand.
CTTTAAAAATAAAAAAATTGTGAAATTAAAATACTTTACTATTTTTTTCACCGTGTTAAAACTAAAGGATTGAATGAATGCTGTCCATCTCACAGCTGAATTTTTAAAACCCAAAACAGGACTCAATTTTGGCATGGCATTCCAAATTAGAACCGTAGTTAATATTTTTACTATTTGATTGTGTATTTTGAGTTTTTTCCTTTTGTGGTTGATAAAAAGAAAATGTTTTAATATGACAATGAAATCAACGTCGTAATAATTTTAATCATTCCTAAATTGCAGAAAGTTTTACAATTCAGACATAGTTCACATTAACTGCAAACGAACTCCACTGGTGAATGGCAATCGTAAACAAGAACAGGCAGTAGTAACAAAGACATCTTAACCACCTACTTCGGAAGCAGGTAGTCAAGAAATTAAACCACCAATAAAGTGAAAACTAGCCACAAAATAAAAAGCTACAAGGCTTCTCATATTATATTATCACCATTACTGGTTTAAATTAACGTGTTTTTTACGACCAGACTATCAAAATACGCTTTAGTCAGTGATTGTTCAATTTCAATTTTTATTGATCTACATTTAATACGTATTGATTTGGTTTATAGATCAACTATTTTGGTCTGAGAATAATTATAATCAATTTTATCACAGAAGAAGATCACTCTATTTTTTGATTCCTACTTTCAAACTAGTTTTTTTTTGTTCATTGGTGAGCTGGTCATAATAGTAATACATCCTAAGTATGCTGATATCTTCATTCAAAATAACAAGAGGGTTATAGTCTCATCAAATATAACGGATAATTTCTCAATTAAAAAAAATGTTCATACAAACTGAAATATTGAAAGAAATTCTGAAAAAACTTTATTTCGACATCACAATAAAAATTTCAAAACCTACTTCATTATTTACGTGTTTAGTTATTTTATAATATGCTTTATATAATGGAATGACAATGGAATTTTATAATATAAGCAATCGGCAATTTGAATATATTTTGTTCTTTACAAAAATACTTGTTGGTAAGAAGCACAAACTTTCTTTTTTCGATAGAGTGTGTATCGAAGGTTTGGCTTTAAACAGGATTAGTGGCTAGCTCAAGGCTTTAATTAAGCCCCATTTTTTAATCCAGTGGATTTCAGAGGTCACCAACATATTTTTTAAAATACAAGTCCAGAATTTGATTTACAATAAATATTTGAAACACTGGTATCAAAACCTGTGAAAAACACAACCAATGTTAAAAGGTGTTGATCTTCGGCTATAATCTCGGGTAACACACTGTCAACCGTAATATTTTTATTTCATTTGGAAATCAGTTCTTTAAATATATATTATATTTAAGTATGTTATATTATCATATGCCCTCAGAAAAGGTTTTAAGAGCTAAAAACAAGTTTTTGTAGCTTAATTTTATTCGATGCTATCTTTATACCTTTGCGCAACAGTTTAGCAAGTTCAGGGGAGTTCAAGCCAAGGACATTAGGATGCACATCACAGGTGAGATGCATCCGTTGTTTGGGATCCTTCTCGCACGTTGTATGTTATACCCTGGCCGCATGCAGAACCTACTGCATTCCACAGCGATATTCAGGTGTCGCAAACATAAATATTGTTTTTAATTGGGATACATTTTTGTTTTTCTGAGATATGATTGGAAAATTATTTAATGAATGTGATTGTTCATATCAAAAAAGTTGTGTCTAAAATATATATCAAATTGAAACAATCTGGATTTAAGTATAGCGTCTATACTACGGTTCTTGTCAAAATGCGTTGGTAAGCCAATCTGATAGTGTTATGATGCTTACGAAAATGTTGCATTTATGTTTTAATGTATAGATGTCGTATGCTTTTATTCCCATCTATCCATCGAATGAATAAAAAATGTGGCGCAATGAGAGTTATAGGCTAATGATTAATTGCTTTCCTAGCCGTATATATTTCTCTTTATATCCTGTGAAAAAGAAATAATGGATGATTGAGTTAAAAAACCAAATATAATCGTAAGGGGAATATGAAAACGTGTACTCTTCGCGAATCTTAAACGTATTAAAAATACAACTGAATAAAAGGTTTGCAATCGCTAAAGATCTCGACCTTGTGTACTGAGTACAGACATATTATGCGAGTACCTTCCGAAATGCAATAAAACACAATCCATGGCTATTCGTGGAATATTAATGACACTGAATATGTCAGCCATATCATCATAAATTTATAATATAAAAAGCTTCCAAACGATAACGGTCTTTAAAAAAGCTTTGACATCGAACTTAAATTAACTTCGGATTACAATGAAAGCAAAACAATATTCTTTTGATTAATTTAAAATATTTGTTGAAGAAATCTTAAATAAAAATATTTCTAAGTTATTCATTTCTTATTTTTAAGAAAATATGAAACTTTTATGTAGGATTATTATAGTCGCAGAAAGTTTCAGTAGTATTTAACGCTCTTTGAATATGTTTGATTTTCCTTTCAATCGACTTAGAAGTCAGAGAGCCCGTTCGATTAAAAAATAGCAGTGAATGCTAAATAACCTTTTTCCCGCTCCATCTTTTGAACTCGGCACTTTTCGAAAAAGAGGAGTAATCGAATATGAATTTGAAATATTTTATAATTCTTATTTTTAATAAGGATTTCCATCTTAATATAACACAATATAAATACTTATTATTAGTGTAGTATAATAATCAAAGTATAATAAGTATATTCAAATATGATTATAATTGTTTATAGCTTTGTCAAGTAGTAACCAGGATCTTAAAGTAAGAATAACCAGGAAGCGTTTAAAATCGGCTTATCCAAGTTTGATAATTCGTAAAGATGACATCTCTTCAATTTTATTATAAAAAGCTGATGCGAATCTTTTAATGCAGCTTATAAAATATTTGAAAAATTTAAGTTGAAAGGTTTTATCTAATTTATCAGTGGAGAATTTTAATCAAATAATATAGGAATTTCCATTCCAGATTGTATATATTTTAAAGCGGGTTAAAAAATTTTAAATTTCAGTTAACTCATTTCAAATTTTTAAAGTTTATTTTAAAATTTACACCATACTTACTTTTTGTATATTAATCACAAAGGTAAGCCGCTAAGATTTCCCTCTTAGATTAAAAAATAGTGATAACGGATGTGTTTCTTGAATGGTGCATTTTACGAGCTCAGTAACGTGCATAATATAGCCAGAAGGTAAATATTTTTGTATTATAAAAAAAAATACATAAAAAAAACATATAAAAAGCTTCAGGTCGATTGAAGGGTGAGGAGTGAGTCAAAATCGTTATAACTTCATGCAGACTAAGACCAGGCGACAATCTTAATAAAAACGATAAAAAAATCATTGAACTATTAAGCAGAAAGCTTTTGGTTTCGTGTTATCGAAAAAAAAAGTTAGTGGGTATCGAAAAAAACTTGCTAAAATTTGTTTCCGATAGTAGCTTTTACAAAGGTAAAACCCAATTGTTTGATTTTAATTTCATAATTATATAATTTAATTTGTCTTGAAACATCAGGTGGAAGATACCTATTTACAAAATTTTATGTATGAATAATATGCTAGTATATATTCAAAACTATTGGTTAATTAGCTACAGATAGAAATAGAAACTTTCATACTAAAATATTGTGAAATAAAATGAAATCATGTTCACTTTAATGTTTTATTTTTTTCACTCAAAAAAGTGCTCTTAAAAAAATTAATTACCATTTAATTAACACTTTTGTTTTCATTTCATAATACGAAATCGAAAAGTCTTACCAGCTGAATGGAACTGGCCATGATAGATGAATAAATGGTGGGAAATGTAATTTACGTGTATTTTCATCGTAATTTCTAGCGATAGTAAATTCTGCTGCACTGTGTCTTACAATGCAGCGGTATGCAATTATAATGTGAAGTGAAATATATGAAAGCGTTCCTGGTGGACGAGCTTACGTAACGCATCGATCCCTTAACCGAGATGGACTCGATAACACGTGTACGTAATCTGTAAGCGGATAACTTATTCGTATTGCGCAAAACACTTGCGGGTTATTGCATAGACGGGTTACGGCACGCCGATCAAATCGACGAAGTAATTGCGATTGTGGAATATGTGCCACGGTGACTTACGCAGAATGTTACGAGACATAAAACAAATGATAAACAAAATATTTACAAATGATAAGAACTCTCCTGGCTCTCATATATTTACAATCCCAAAATAGTATACGTTTTACTTGACACTACATTTTATATGTGTAAAATATTTAACTGCATTGCGATGTTGAGAACGTGCGTCCTCAAAAGCCTTCAGATGGGGTCATTTGAATGATTTAAAATTGTTTTCAATGATATAAAAAAATCAATGCTTTTTTAAGAATAATCCGACTCTCAGAAATTTTGAACACCCCCTTGAAACAAAACTGCCCTCATATGATGATGATATGTATTTGACAAAAAGCATAAATTAAACATACAAGTTGATAATGCTCGCGATGGGTAAAACCGGTACTGATCATATATACATTGTGTAAATAGTGTTGAATGTGTTTACAGCTTAGCATTTAATAACTTTTCACTAGATTAGTAATTAATTTATCACCAATACCATGAAAATATCAAGCGATTTGATATAATGTATGAAACTTAGCAGTATAAAAATTATCTAAACATTGGACACACACGGTTTTTTTTGATTACCGTTAAATCAATGATAACTTTAATAACAATATTATAGTATGCTAATATTCATAGACAAAATGACAGTATGTGTTTTATATTTACAACGAATTTTTATTTAAGAAGAATTGATATTTAAAAAATGTGAAAAAGTACGAAAGTCTTCGAATGTCAAAATTTGTTTTTCTTGATTTTCTTCATCTAAGCTCGTGAGAGCAGAATATTTTTCAAGCTATTAAAATCATATCGGATAGTTTTTTTAATGATAAAGTTATATATAAAGGATTCAGAAGAAGAAGGAACATTCATCAGTGTGGCAAAAGTATATAAGACATAATCAATCAAAAGATAATGTGGACTTATTTAATTAGTGGTATAAAAGTTTCTTACAACGGGCATATCTGCATTGACTACTGTATATTATTGATGACAATAAATGTATTATATTATATTAATTAACTTGTAAAAGTAAAAAAGTTTTTCTTGGATGAAAAAATTTCACCAGTCGTCATAAAAATATTATGTAATTAATTTTATGTAATATTCCCTTCATTTTATCAAATGATAGGAATCAGTTTCGCTCATCGTAAATGATAAACGAAAACAGTCTCTCAATCTCTCCGTTAAAATCATTTTTAACGTGCTTGCTATAATGTCTTTGACTCCCTCGCATTATATTTCTTACACTCTCAATATCTATTCTATTAGTCAATTTATTGGATCGAGAATTTCGAATCGCGGTTTCGCAGAATGTATTTGTAATAATGCAAATTACCGCAATATTGCATTGTGAACTAGTTCGTTATAAATTTATGGCAATGCAGATCGGGGCTACAAATAACATATAGAAAATTTGAATTGCTCACACTTTGTACGATTTTGCATGTTTTATTACTAACGACCATTTCGCATTTTTATGTGTCTCGAGAATGAGAAAACTTTTTTTCATCAATTTTGTGAATTTGTACATCATATTCACAAAACATGGGAGTTTTACAGATGTACTAGGATTATTTTAGAAGCTTTTTTCGGAATATTTAAACTAAATTTGGAAGTGATACTCGATAAAGCTTTTGATTTTTTATGAGTGATTCATGAATCAATAATAGAAATGAAAATCAATATATTTATGGTAAAGTAAAACATCCGTTATAATTTCATAACAAAAATAAATTTTCTCAAAGTTTCTGTTAAATCCACAAAAAATGTTGTACTTTCTTCTCAGTGTAGATAATGATGTGAAATCGGTTTAAATTATGAATTTAATAGAAGATAAATGATGACATTTAAGTCTTATATGAGATTAGAGGTGTCCCGGAAGACACACGCTAATTATATCTGGTAAGCATGTAAGATATTACTGGTCATAAAATATTAAATACAAGAATTGAATCATTCATCAGCCCTCAGGTGTACGAACGATTATACGAGTCAATAACCCTTTTTTCATCTATCTTGAAAAGGTATTTTGTTTCCCGTTTATACTATGCTTAATAATGATAGACGCAAACAAGTTGCACGCCAAAAACAAATAAAAAATATGAACAAATTTACTTTGGAAAGTCAAAAAGGTATAACCGTTAGTTTTTCTAAATAGTTATTTTTTTTTATAATCACGATGGATATTAATTACTCAATAAACGTTATAAAAAAAAATAAGTTGGAAATGTCGAATGAGTTTCTAAATTAAGTTTAAAAAAAGAAGGACGTATTAAATTTGTGACGAAGAAAAAGAACCCACAATTAATACGAGTTTTCTTAAGCTCGTAAGATGTATACTAAATGAGGTAAATAAATCACATATTTATTATTATGTATATATAATACAATTGAAATAAGTCTACATAGTATTTTGAGTTTGACACAAACTCGATTTTTTTTTGTGCCTCTGAAGTGACCTTATATTCGAGAAAGGATGATTATGATTGACTGGTAAATCAGAAATTATGCTGAATATAATATTATTTACATCATTAGATCTGGCAACACAAATATGTATACCATTAATTAACCATTAATGTTGTATACCATTAGCCATAGTATTTTTCTTATAGCTTAGAAAACAGCTGAACAATTTATGTAATTTTTTAAATGAATAATACAATTCAATTTAAGAAGTCGTGTGATTTTATAGAATTTTATATTCAGACATATGTAAATTTTAATTATGAACGTGAACGTTCGATAAAGTTAAATAAACTCTCTTATTAAAGTTAAATAAACTCTCTAAAAAAAATAACTCTTCATTCTGATCATTAACTTTAATGTTTGAATAGGGACTATAATTTAATGTTCGAGTGACGAACTGTTTTTGAATCCGTTTGCCTAGCGAGCCTACTGCGCTTCAAGCAATAACGGGTTGTAAAATTTTACGAGGGAACATGTTGGTGCTCGGATTAACTTCATGTAATTAGATGGAATAAGAGGGTACTCACGTATATGTGATCTCTCCAGCGATAAATTAACTAACAATTGACTATAAGTACTTCAAGCTTGGTTTATACCTATGAATATTTACTTGATCAAGCAAAAAAGTTAAAAAAAATATTCGTGGCCATCTTATTCGAATCATAAATTTTCAGCATAATTATAATTTTTATTTATTACCATCATCGCAAATACGAATCGCTTAACATCTAACCTTTTGTTTTTTCTTATCTACAAATATAACTGCCTAAAATTTAACGGAATCTTTTTTTTTCAATCTTGGATTTTTACCAAGTCTAGATATTTACATTCAGCGAACGAAATTACAGATCTTCAGCAAAAGTTTCTCAGCTACAATCAATATTTTATCGATAATTATAACTGAAAATTATTAAATATCTCTCTATCATCATTTACTATTTCTAATCGTCAAATATTACTAGCAAAAGTGAAGCATACTTAAATTTATTACGTTGTGAAGTTTAATTTTCAAAGTTCATGTCAGTGAATAGTGGCATGTAAAATATTGTGTACATTTCGGATTACAATAAATCCTTACTTTTAATACAACAATGTTGAAATCGCTCGGGTGCGATTAAGGCATGTGTTTCTTTTCAATGTTATCTAAAAATTTCCTATATAACAATATTATGCGGTTTACAAAAAAACTTACATAAATTAAATTTTGTTTCTGAATTACTTATATGTTTTCTTTTTCTAACACGTGCATGATAATAGAGTTTGCAAGAAAGAGACAATATGTTAGTGGTACAGAATAAAAGCTGCACTTATTTATTTTTTTTGCGTTTGATTGTTTACTGCTCGTACTCACGTATTGTTAGGGTAATAATTATTGGGCGTACGAGTAGTTTCACACGCATAAATATGTCTTTACAAAAAAAGCATTTCGTTAGGTGAATTTCTCACATTTGTTTTCTAACGTGAAATCTTTTGTTGAAATTCGCGGATCACATTACAAATCATTCTGAAAAAAATTTCAATGGCATCCAAACAATCGCGATCTTTTAAAATTAATTCTTAAATGATTATGTAAAAGAAGATATTTTTTAACATGTGTGTTATTTAATTATTGAGCATTTCTCTTGAAAGATTAAGATCATAATTTTAGTGACCAGCTATGATTATATAGCCGTAATTAAAAATAAAAATTTCATTAGTTGAAATCGATTTTTCTTACGATATTGCTTTTGATTTCAATAAATTTATGTAAGTCATTTTAAATTTACGCGAACCCCAATTTTTTCAGTTTAATTTTTGATTTAAGTGTATACTATATATATATATATCTAACAAATACAAGGTGTTTTCTAGGAAGGTATATTACTTTGTATAGTTGCCATTTTGGTTCAGTTTATGGTCGGTAGTTGTTAAATAAAGACTTTAAAAATTTAGTATTTTTTAATCGTAAATATTATTGATTGAGTAAATCAATCAAGAAAATTACTTGAAATTATGGGTGGAAATGGGTGGATTATAATAAACTATCATAACACTTTTCATTAAATTCATACGAATATAAATATAGTTCCTGTATTTAGCTGTAATAAAAATATTCCTTTATTCCCTTTTTTATGTATAAAAAATACACTATTCATTAACAGTCACTTTGAGATTATTCATGCACTTGAATATTTGAAAATTCCATATAGCGTATTAGACTCTTTATTTAAAAATGTTTCAAAGCTTTAACAAAACAAAAACAAAAATAAACTTGTTATTGAGAAACAATAATAATAACAGAATTTTTTGATTTTATTTCGAGAGATGTTTCTAAGATTTTCAAATGATTTTACTAAAAACAATGAAGGAGTAGAAGCTGTACGAACGCATTTTGAGTACAATGAAACAATTAATTACATCATAGGATAAATACACCACCATTTTTAAAAGAATCTTTACTAATAGTGTATTGTTTATGTTCGGATCTTTGCCAGTCATGTCTGTACTCCAAAAACAACTTTATTTATGATGTTGAACGTTCACTTTCTGATAAATTTTAACTACGAAACTATTCTAAAGTAACAGCTTTTTAATTGTTTGTGTTTTGGTCAGGAATAAACGTTTTATAATTTACCTACCTGAATTATTCAAGCTACTTCAGCAACGGAACATTTCCAAACGTTTTGTTAATAATTATTATTACAAATTGCCGGTATAAAGATGCAATTATTTTCTATTGTAATAATTCGAATCAGTATTGAGCTGAACCGTTTCATGATCCCAATACGGTTAATATAATATTACAGGGTTGCAAATACGACATGAGAAAACAGAGAGTGGTTAAGATATGTTGTTTAAGGTAAAGGTTCAATCATTTTTTAAATTAATCTTTGATCACATATGTAAATAAAATATTTGTAATACAACATATTTTGAGTTTTCACGTTTTAAATATTTTCTGTTGTCACCTAGACCTTGTCTGATAAAGAACGTCCTGACTTTTTACCTATAAATGTGGGAAAGTGGGATATATAATAAATATTTATTTTATATCGTTTTAATCAAATATTAATCAAGTAATTTAACCAACTTACCATTCCGATCTTTCAATCATCAACTGAACACGAAAATTGATTTGTTGTTTTCACAACAATCGTGTAAACTTATTAAAAAAATGACATTATGAGAGTCAACTTACTTCTTCGTCAGGCAAATCTTCGTCGTTTATTTCTTCGTGTTCGGTTGTTACTTTTGATTCGGTCAAAATACGACCGTCTCCTGACGGATGAAGCGCTCTGGATTCCTCCTGAAAATTTATGAATGAAAATTAATTTATGTTTTTTAAAAACACACTATCAACTTTCATGTCTCACTCATATTTTTGATTATTTCACTCCCGTTTAAATCTTTACTAACGCACGGTTTGTGTGGGAAGTTTTATTGTTTTGTATAAAGATTCAATATAGTCACTGACTAAATTAAATCATCCTTACAGATACAGAACAGTATAGTACAAACGTATTACATTTTCTATCACGTTCATTCCCAATGTGAATCATGTTGCGCCCTAATCAAGGTATCTCAACATATTTTTTTTACAACAATCGTTTGCCATTCAATTGTTGAACCTTTATTTATCAAAGTGAACGGGGATAAAGGTTATAGTTAGAATAAGATTAGTGGTTATCTTATCGTTCTCATCACGTCTCATTTTTAAGATTCGATGAATGAAGGAGAATTTTCGATAACGAACAAACATCCATGCCTTAGAATAGAATTCATATTCATTTATTGAACTATCAATTTGTAAAACTGTTTTTATTTTAAATCCTACCCATGAGCTTCGTGAACGGCGTTAACCACTTGACCACGGACTATATCAGCAAAATTACATCATCAAAAATATTTAAAATTGATAATATGTCGACTTCTTATCTAATTTAAACAAAATAATGCTAATTGGCCACGATCGATTTTTTTATTTAGAACACATTTTATAATATATTTTATTTTTGTAGACTGAAAGTTTGTTTCTCATACTTGTTTTTTTAATGTCTTTTCTTCATTGTTATTCAATTTGTATAGAGACAAAAAATAACCTAAAACTTAAATTTTATCTAGTTTTCAAACGTTAAAGTGTTGTGGAGAACGTTTAAATAACATAAAAGAAATATTAAAGTTTTCTTAAGCTTTGGCATCGTAAAATCGGTTTTCTTTTGCTTAATTCTTTTTAATTTGGAGGTATATAAATTGTTAATAATTACTTTATCCTCTGTATCAATTGTTTTCTTGGTCTTGGTAGATTCATGAACTAACTTCGGTCCACTAGCGACCAAAGCCTTGCTTAAGTCTTCGTCGGTACAGGTCCTCAGCGCCTGTCTGATGTCTTCACGGCCGCTGGACACCGCCTTCAGATAAGCCTGGAAATAAAATGAAATCACTTATAATTTATTGACTATCAAACTGACGTAGCTTAGATTTAAGGGTATCAATTAATTATTTAAATTTAATTCGGTATTTATTTTAAAATAAAAGGAAAAATATTTTACTATAACTTAAAATATACATAGTGAGCTTTGACTTTTTTCAACAAAAACAAAAGGTTGAAAAATTTATTTCAATCATTTCAGCAAACTAGTAATTTTTTTAAATACCATAAATACTGCAAATTGTATCATAGAAAATTAAAAAAATAATCTTCTTTGGATAGAAATATGACTTAAGCTGGATGGCTAAATTTAATATATCAGAATATTTGTCCATCCTATGACATACCAAACGTTTCCTCGAATTTCCGTAGCACACCACAAATAAAAAAATACAATTATTTTTATTCAATAAATTAACTCAAGAGTTTAGTCGGTGAGATCAAATGGATTGAAATATTTCAGATCAATTTTGTTTTTCTTATTTTAAATCAATATAAAGATAGCATCTTCCCATTTCATTGTGAAAATTTTTACGTTATCTCTTTTAAAATAATATTGTTGATGAATTAAGCAGTAATGTTGATTTCATGATAATAATACTTTGTTAACTCAATAATAAAAATAAACGCTTGATCTCATTTTTGCGTATATATAATACATAAAAAAGATGAATAATTGAAATGTGCAATACACTATGTGACATCTTGTTGTATTATTCTCAGGAAAACAATAAAAAATGTCACATAACACTTGTCACGATCTACCCACGACCGGCAGACAGCGGAATAAATATAATACAATTCCATCTATATTCCGCGACAAACGTCTTAAGAAGGGCGCCCACGCGTACAATATTATTCGGTGTCGAAATATTATTATTTATTGTTTTTAAAATGCTATGTTAAATAAGTTATGGAGTATTATTTATCATGTCTGGATGACCATTGTTTTGGTCAGATTATATCTCTTATCTGTTTTGATTTCATTAGTCATTGTTAATGTGGCAATTTTTTTGATACCATGTTAGTTTTGTAACCATGATTGTTAGTACAATAGAGTATATCTCAATAGAAGTTGTTATAGGCACTCTTTGCAACCCAGTAACCCAACCTTCGTTTTCAGAGAGAATAAAGTTTATAACAAAAAGCTATGAAAGACTGATGGTTAGTTAATGCCTCCCGCTATCTATTATTTTTACAGTCAGGTGGGTAGATAAATATTAAAATTGTTTGAATTAACATTTACTTGGTTGAACTCCATTATAACAAGGTGAAAAAATAACAATGTATTTCAGTTATACAACATCTATAAGATATATAGTTTAATAGCTATTTCGGCTCACCCTTCGTCAGAACTATAGTTGTATAGTTGGCCGAAATAGCTATCAAATATATGTCTTATAAACTTTGTAGAATTAAACTACAATGCTATTTTTCACCATGTTAAAATATTTAAAAATCACTGACATTCAGGCCTCCAAAAAAATATCAATTCAAAAATTTATTTATGAAACTTTGCAGGCTGATATTTTCACCCATACAACCGTATCCAAAGACGATGACCATTCGTCTACAACCCTAACACTTTATTATAAATATAATTTACTCTTGGTTTTAATTTATTTCGCCTGCTTATAGTCATCCTAAGTTAAGGCATCATAAACAGATTATGCTCCAGTCTCATCACTTCCATACAAAACTACGCCTGAGAACGTATTTACTGCGAATGTTGTATCTCATTGTTATTTTCAAAATGATTTGTTCGAATTTTAAAAAAAGTCGGAAGACTGCTTTGCCAACAGCCATACAACAAAAATTAAATCAAGGGGTCTCGTACGTATTTATTCACTCGATATTTAAACTTGTGCAAATATTGATCGGAAAAATTGGCATTTTAATTACCAATAAATTAATTCTATAAAAATAAAATTATCAAAGTGGTTTCAAGGGAAATGTTAACTAGTTACAAAACTATTTAATAAAAAGAAAACTTAGAGTTAAAATCTTACAACAAATGAAAATTTATTGCCGAATCCATTGTAAAAAAATAAATTATGTATTTATAGATTCCTCGCTCGTGCTTTGAATAAGCTCATTTTAGCTTTTTTTTATTCCGTCTCTAAATATCTCAAACAGGGTTTCACAACCCTGTATCCGTGGATAAAAAAGTGTTTTAATTATATACACACCCTATGAAATAATAAGAAATAATATAAAAAACAGTTTCAAATTAATATGATCATCATTATTTTAAGCTCATAATTGAGCTTATTACAATAGAAGTATTCTTTTAAGAAACGTACTAGGACAAATCTTACAGTAAGCTTATTTTTGTGTTGTGCCTCATTTCACAAATCGAAAGAGTGTAGAATATTTAACATATTGTACACAAGCATGCTTTTTACAGAAATCCGAAAATCCGAACCGCAATCAAATCATGTAACAACGTTAGACATTTGACCACGGACTGGCTGTTATAGAATGCAATGAATATGCATCGACGATATGCAATATTATGCCACCGAGGATAAACAGGATAACTTTTAATATCTAACACAAGAATGTTGAAAGTTTAACACCCAGACTTGTATCGACATCACTGTAGACGTGATTTGAATTCGTTGTATACCTTGATACTTAGTATTGGTGAAATAACTAAATAATGAATACTTTTTGGAATAATTTTACCGTGTTGGCTTGTAGCGTGCAACTTAATGAGCTAGCTGCAAGGCGTGTATTACGTATTAGTGAAAGAATTTCTGGATATAAAAAAATATACCTACTGAGAATTATCTATTTTTTTTAATCATTTTACTATAATATTTTCACGTATGCGCTAATGTAAAGAAACATCTTCAACCTCATCGTTCATAAAAATATATCACAATATGAAGATATTTTATAAAATAAATTGTCTTCCAATTTTAAAAACAATATTTCTTTGAAAACAGCTTTCGTCATCGGATTTAAAACAATGATTAGCTTTCGTAACGAAACAACCCTTTTTAACGATCTTTTTAATTCTCGCTACTAAAATTGTTGGGTCCACCTGTTATAAATGTTGTATTTTTATAAATGAAGCGCACAATCTTTTTTTTATACAAAATTCTCAAATAATATGATTCAAAGGAATTTAAATAACCTTTTGGCATCTTTCCGATAAATTAAAAAGTATCAGACTGTTAATATTTAATAAGCTGTGATTAAAAAACTTTCTTCTTATGTGTGCTTTAATTTTGACTTCTATCAGTGGAATCAATTGTAACGTTAAAGCTTAGTGACTTTAAAATTAATTTAATAACGTTTCATTAAAGAAAATATTGTCTTAACTTAAAATTATAACTACTGTAAATATAAATGATTTACCATTCAAAAAATTCTTATGCAAGTCGATAATTAACACCTTAATTCTGGTAGTCTTATTTGGGTATATTATTCTAAACATTTTACCTTAAAAATTCGATAAAAATAAAGGTATTATAATGTTCATGAATTTATCTTTATTCAATTCCCATTAATGTTTTTAAATAATATATTTTTTTGAAATGGAGATTTTTAAGTGGCTTTAAATTAATTTTCAAAACACTTGTTCTTAAAATAGTGCTAAAGTAAGTAAAAGTTGACTACAAAAATTGTAAAAAAACAATCAGTATAGAAATTAAACAGTCGCTCAATTACTTGTATGTTGTTTATCATTGGAAATCATTGGAATGTTTTGAATGAGTTATTTATTTCAATACAATTAAATCATTTTTTTATCGAGTGATAGTAGTAATAAAATGAATTGAATTTGTTTGTAATAGTATTAAAATTATTAAAGGCAGTTCAGGTCAATACGCCGTCCGATTGCTTTTATCAATATGCTACCGCGGCAAATAATATTTACAAAATATTACTTCATCGCTCGGTACACTGCGTAGACATTTGATACTTATGCTACTCAGATAAATACATGCTTTCTACTATTTAATGATGTGGAACAGTGGGTAAATTAATTCGTTTGATTACATACATATTATGTACGGGCAATTATTGAGCAATCGATTGGATAATATTCCGTAATACATGTCCAATGGTCTATTTTTATTCACACGTATATAATAAAAGAAAAGTCAAACTGATTTATGTGAGACTCATTGGGAATACATGATTCTAACAAGCGGTTTTTTTTTGCATTATTATAATTGAATCGGATTATTACAAGTATTTTTGTATTAACATGAATCATTAGTCGTAAAAAAAAGGTAATTGTGATTACAAGCACTGAGTAAATGAGTGTTAAAATTTGTAAATGAATAATTTGATACCTAATTTACAGTTAAAATTTTACTATTAAAAAATAATTTTTTTATTTACTATTAAAAAATTAAAAAAAAAACGGATTGCCAGTCCAAAATGTATTTACTCCTAATGAAACATTTTAAAGGGAAGATTTGTGATTATTTTACTTGAAAGCCCTAATTTTTCGTTTTTTTGAAAAGTCACATTATCCAATAAAAAAATGTTATTTATTATTATATAATCACAGAAATCTTAAATTTAATATCGAAGATGTTCCAATGAGAACATTTATTAAAAAACATAATAATTATTATATTTAAAAACAACGTGTGAAATATTAAAAAAAAGCCTAATGTATGAATTATGAAATTGGCTGAAACTAATGCCTTTCTTTTAAAATATAAAGATATATTCATTGAGGGTTTTACAAACAATTTTCATTCAACCCCTGTTGAGACGGTCAATTCGTATACCCCACGTTGTCAGCGTTCCGCTTAAAAAGCCTATACGGCCACCATTTGAAACGACTGATGATAGTGTATATATGTATATCTACTTGTATATTTTTTACGATCACAATCTTACAAGGCTGATTGTATTTCTGAGAACATTCACATATCAAAAATACGGCGTGGCGGTACCAATTAGTATGAGATTTGAAACATCTTGGAGTGAAAGAACAAAATGAATACCATATAATAATACAACCTTGAACGTTACGTGCCCGTCTTTTTCACCATCATAATGACAGATTATGACTTCTCAAAAGCAAAAAAAATAATCTAAAATGATCGTTGCGATGAAAGCAATTTAGTAAAGTGTTCATCGAGAAAGCTAAACTACTTTAATTTTGTAAATTTTTTTGCATTAGAAATTTTTCAAAATTTTTTTGTCAAAATTTTTCAAATTAAATATTGCGATAAAAATGTAGGTAAAAACTGTTATGTATTTATTATAATTATAAATTGTCAAATATAAAAAGAAAAAAATCAGCTTCACCCCTTCATAAAGACTATTAACACAGAAAAGATAATACATGCTACCCGTTGTAGTTAAGAAAGCAATCTCGTGTTGATTAATCATTTTGTAACTAACTGTTCAAATAATTCAGCATAATAAAAGATACTAATAAATTTTTGAATTTAATAAAATGATGCACATGAATTCGTGTGGTGAAGTGGTTTTAACATTCTTATTACAACTGTTCTAACGTTTATCACGTTTCTTGACACACTATAAAAATATTACATCACGACGAGGTTATTTAATCTTATTAATATAACCGATTTTTTGATGTTATATTTGAATGTATTTTATTTCTAACATGTAAAAGTCAGTTCGGTAAATATATTTATTAAATATGTGTTCTTTTTTTGAAATGAAGTATTTGGAAGTCAGAGCAGTTACTGAAGTGTAATATTATATAAAATACATTTTTGTATTCACGAAACGGAATATACACTTGTATTGTATAGCGTGCATTTATAAAATTGATCACTTAAGTTTATTTTATTTGCATATATTTTATCGATTCCGACTAAAAATGAAATGTATAACCAAGTAATTCAAAATTTTGGATCACAAGTTTTTATCTTGATCGCTCGTTGAAGCTTATTTTTTACCTAAAAATAATTTCGAGTATACACATTTTTAATAAAATATATTATATATACATAACTATAACGACTATTTTTAGAAAAAAATTACATAAAAGATTTACTACGTATCATTACAGCTTTCTTTATATAAATAGGGCTATAAATCATTGTTCCATATTAAATGTTGACCACATTTTGAAAGAGATAAACTTCAACAGTGAATTTTAATAATTAAGAATTCTTTTCAAAACAGTGAACGTGAATTCGTTTCAACTTCAGAGTGGTTTCAAACATAGCATAGTGCTTGATTACAAATACATTATTACATCTACAATATAAAAAAACAACTTTGTAAATACATAATTAATGGTCCATACGTTGTGCAATAAAATTTTGTTTGAATAACTATACTAGAGTGATCTTTGATATATATTTTTTAGAAATATCGAATCACTGAACTTTTATCTTTGTATAACTACCATACACAAATCTAAAATATTACTTGGTTTTATGTGTTCATGAAAATAACTATGAGACTCGAAATAATTTACCGAAATCTTATATAATAATATTGAATAATTATATCATAGAATGTTATCAGAAGATTGAAATACTGACTATTGTAAAATTCTACACGCTTTTCTGTCCACATCTTAAATTCAAAAAATTTTTGTTAAATATTTCCTAGAATACATTTTATTTCCTTATTTTGGCATATTTTCAATTTTGGAAAAAAATATATTTCAAACACCACCCAAATTAACTAATAGGCTTGTTTACTCCTTTATTAAGTCTGTGCCAAATGATATCCACAAACGAATGATATTTTCGTGTTTTTGCGATCTCTCATAAACCAATGCGAAAAGTTCTTATGAGAAAAACATCTTTTAAAAATTATCCACCAAGTGTTCACGCACTTACAGATGGCATGGTTACAAAATCTATCTAATCTAAGATAAAAAAAACTTTTTAAATTTATAATTTTCCAACGTACACCGTAATTTTTGGTTCGATTTTTCTCACGCTATTATTTAACTTAATCACATAAACGATAAATACAAACATATTATAATTATTTTATCATAAGCGATCACATACGTATTTCTTTAATAAAACATAATCTTCAAAAGCTATTTAAAAAAACTTAACTTCCGATTATCGCTTTTTTACCAACTTTTCATATAACTTTTAATGATCAATTTTCGTGTTTTATAGCGATGCTTAAGCTGCAGGAAAAAAATATAGTACTAAAAAACAAACCTTCAATAATTTCGTAACAGGAAAAAACCGTAAGACCACGAGACTAATAAATACGTTGAAAAATTACTTCCATCTGCTGTATGAACAGTTTAATAAAAATCTATTTTTTTTATTTTATTATGTAAGCATTAAACTGTACTGCTTATCATATAGCTTAGTGATAACAAATTTGAAATAATATTATAAAAAGTAACACGTTGAAAACGAATAAACAATGATTTCTTTCTTATTGATATATTATATATAACACACCAATTTTGTTTCAGAGGACTATGGTTTCAAAGCATCAATGAATATTCCGGTATCACGCCAACATTAGAACTATGGTTAAAATGAACTAAGGTAAGCTATATTCGTTTTGATAGTGAATGGAACTAAATACAATACAATTTCCAAGTAAATGCAAATTCTCTCATTTAAAACATGTGTTTTTCAAGATTTTTTCCAATGGGAAACAAATGTGTTCCAAAAGGAGCATTTTAGTCCAAACATTTTTAAAGTAATTTTATATAATCTGATCGCTCAATATTTTAGTAGTAATTTTATAAACATAGAAAGCTTAGGGCTCTGTATTAACTTGCAGTTGACTAATCGATCGCTTTCTCTACGCCATTCGATTAAGAACGAAGACGGTTGTAAAACTATATAAACGTTCTACTAAAATTAATATACTGCTGGGAATTTGAGCGACGTATGTTATTATTATTATTGAATAAAGTACGTATGATTTATACGAGAAAATCGTTTAAACTTAGTGCAACCAACAAATAATGTTGAATTTTGCCCATTTACAAAAATTTTAATTACTTGTTACTATTTTACTGCAATAACCAAGGCAAAAAATTTGTACAAAAAGCGACTAAAACTCTAAATTTAAATTTAATCTTAATTTAAACAACACAATTAAATAATAAAAACAAAATTAACATTTACTTATATAATAATGCAAATCGTTTTGATATTTTTTTTTGTTAGTTAGCAGATCTATCGATCTTATGAGTCTATAAAAAAGTTTCGTCTTGTACGTTTTCAATGCTAGTATAGTAGCTTTTTAAGTACAACATATTTCAGTTTCCTAATATTCATTTTAAATCGTCACGCATTTAAGTAAATTAATTAAACATTTAAATATTTTGAACGTTTATTGTGAAAAACAGAAACATTAACGTGAGTTCGTAATGAACTGAAATAAAATGAGATACCTGTTGTAAAATTTCACAGCGAACCGATGCTCATCGCTTATATAATCTTATTTAAAATATTTATCAAATACCTTTACCAATATTCTAACAACATCATACTCCATTGTCTTTGAAATGTCAGAAGGCAAACGAAGCTCATCTTGAAGTAGTAACACACTGCAAAATATTTTCTGCAACAAAATTAAACTTGTTTGCGATGCCTCATTGTTTTGGCTTTTGACTTACACGAATGGCGGCTTGTGACGTGATTTCTTAGCTTTCTATTCGTGACCAATGATGCTCATGAAGAATCAAATGCAATCGTTAAATAACGGATTTACTTAGAAGTTTCCAATATATAATACATACTGATTCAAATATCTCCATCGAACGATTCTCCCGGTCAACTTTTAAGTAGTCGATAACAACTTTACAATCAGTTTGCCTTCATTTTAAAAATATCTATTCTACTGGTAACGCTTCCTAAAGGATCTTCTTTTGTTTTATTGTAAGTCTTTTAAAATTAGTCATTTTATTGTATTTTATACCAAATAATTCAGAATTGAATACCACTATGTTTGATCATAACCAACCACTAATTACGTTTTATTGATTGAATTGGCATTCACTTGGTAGAACTCCATTATAACACGGTGAAAAAATAGCAATGTATTTTAGTACTACAAAATTATTTTTAACAAATATAGTCGATAGCTATTTCGGCTCACGCCATCGTCAGAACTATACTAATAGTTCCTATAATAATAGTAATAGTAACAGTAATAGTTAAAAGTAATAATAATAGTAATAGTAATAAATAATAATAATAATATTAATAGTACTATAGTAATAAAACTAATAGTTCTGACGATGGCGTGAGCCGAAATAGCTATCAACTATATTTGTTAAAAATAATTTTGTAGAACTAAAATACATTGCTATTTTTTCACCGTGGTACTAATTACGTTGTTAATTAATCATCGTAAATGGTGGGAAATTAAAAGCCGAAAGCAACCTGTCATCGCTAATTAAAATGCATTTATATTTTTATTTAATTATTTGAAAATGTATAAAGAAGATAATGATAAAAAACATAAAGATCAAAACGTTACAAATTCATTGTTTGGTCTTGATGTTTCATTATGCTGTAATATTCCAATTGTATTCACTCGGTATCCTGAAAAGGTCTCAACAATTAAAAATTCTTTTATTCACTTTCAATAGTTGTATGGCTTTTGCATGAAAATTTTACCTAAAATACCTATAATTTCTGAAGTATTATAATTTTTTTTCTTGATGTTGTTTTTAATAGTTTTCAAAGTATGTACAAGTTTAACCCATGAAACTTTCTGGTATGTAAATATTAAAACCGTCTTAACATCTTCAATAAAATAACATTAAGCATCCTCTTTTATGTAACAACATTACTATTCCTTATCGCATATTAATAGTACAAACGTCTTTTGATTGGAATAAAAATTACTACTTTCATTTCTTATACAACAGTTGTACATTAATCATACTATATTCATAGTAAATCAAAAAATCAAAGCCTTCTTAAATACGTTCAACTGTAAACATTTAAAAAAGTCTTAGAAGGATAATACGACTATACATAATGGCAATTTATCATAGAGTCTTTACAAATATAATGTATGAGAAAGGATACATTGTGTTGGATAAAAGTATACTGTGATTTATATCATAAACTGGTACTTTATCATTTTACTATGTAAGTTATATAGGCGTTACTAGCGGAGAATATTCTTTTCTCTTAGAAGAGGTCATAAGCCTCGAAGTCAACAAAATGATGACAAGACAGTAATTTAAAAAAAAATATTGTAGGATGTATTTTTTGCAAATACAGTAGATTCGTAGATAGAAAGTGATAAAACCGCAGATAAGATTTTATTAAAAAAATAATTAATGTTTTAGAAATCATAATTTTAATTTCTAAAAAATAGAATTTCATAAAAATTTCTCATATAATATTAAATCATAATACTATATGAACAAATTATCCAAGGCTTCTGATTCGACCTTGGAGACCGTTATTCAATATTGTTATGTGGGCTTGTGTATGGACGAACACTAACAAACTTCTTTGATCATCAAGGGTTATTATTATTCGGGTTAAGGGTTACATTATTCGAAGTAAAAATCTCGATAGTTATACGTTTTACATTCTGAAATATAATCCGGCCTTTTATGAATAAAAAAAAACTTAACTTGCTACGGCCAATAATAAACTGCAGATTTTGATTGTTTGAAATAAAATTATTCATAGACGATAATTGAATAGCTAATTTGGCACTAGTATAAATTTGAAAAGTAAACCAATGACAGTATTTTAAAAGAGAAAATTATATATTCGATATCACCAAAACGTCATTTGGAAACGATAAATAATTCTCGAAGAGTATTTTTCCTCCTGTCAGTCTGTCAGTATAACTAAATTTATCATCATGTATTTTTGAAAAACATTGACAGATAAATGTATTACAGTTAAGTTTGTGATTTACAGATTCTTTCGTCGATTATTTAGTGAATTTATTACTGAGTTTGGATCTCATCCACAAATCAATGTATAAATACGTTAAGTTCGATACTTACATCACTTAATATCAGGTAAGATCACTGTTCGATTTACAGCCAAAACAGCACAGTAGCGTTTCGACTTTTTTCAAATGTATTTTTTTAATTTTCATATTCCAAAATAAATAATACCGTAGTTATATGTTATATTCAGCTTATGATATGCCCTGTTATTTTAATATTGTTTTAATTACTACATTTACAGTCTCAATTTATTGTACTTACAAACACAAAATAAAAATAAATATTTTGCAGGTATTTGATATCATACCTCTCCTGTATCTGAATTACTACAAACTTCATTAAAACATTGATTTGGAGTAAAATATTCGGCTTTTTATTTACAAAAATCGATTTCAACAAATAAAATGTATTCTTTCTTATGTTTGGCAAATGTGGACCTATGTATTAAATGAAAAAATATTCATTTACAACGTAACAATTTTGAATCATGCAACCACTTACAGGTTGGTATATATTATATACACATGTTGATATTTATGTTATTTCAAAAGTCAAATACAATTATTTTCGGCTTAATATGGACGCTCCATGGATTATTTCAACAGAAAATTGAGTAATTATGAAGATTTTGGGCAGTTTTTATACTTATCTTTTTATATGCGATTGCATGGTTATATACGGGAGACAAGAAAGGATGAAACATCGCTGATATCCGTTATTTTCTATACGAATCCTAAAAATAGTTGAGCATTCAATCCCTTGACCGTGCAACCGACCATGAAACTAAATAATTGACTCTCTATAATGAACATAAAAGTTTCGTAGTAATTTTACTTAAACATTTTCTTTGTACACCATTGTAGAAATTTTACAGCGAAGGTCTTCCAATTTATCGATGCATGCAGCAGACGGTTCGTGGTTTCATTTGAGATGCAGCCAATAACAATGTTTTTCGTTTCTTTAAAGTCAATTGCATCATAGAATACATCTCGGCAGAGGTTATTACGAAATCGTATCTCACTTGAAATGGTTTACATGTGCCCATTGGTATTCTATTGTTGGTTTCAATCAAGGCAAGCGGTGTAATTTATATTTTTTTTACTTGGTCAGTATAATGATTTTTTTTTACTTAACAATCGAAAATTGCAAGTTGTACTTCAACTTTAACAATTCAATAACCAATCTCAGACAATGCTGAATTTAAAATTTGTATGGTTTATTGAATGAAGATAAATTGAATACCAACATAAAAGTACCAATTGTAATATTTTAATTGAAAAAAAAATACTCAGTAATAATATGGTAATGAGAATAGATTCTGAAAAATTCTGCTAATATTCTTCTTTTCAACTTATATTTTATATTATAATCGAATTAAATAGACTTCACTGGATAGAAAGAGAACCGAGAAATTTCATACAAAGTAGAGTTAAGATTCCTACTTCTTTAACTGTATTTAATATAAATAAATTAGATTTTTTATTTTTTTTTCCGTTAAAATTGGTAATAAGTCTTTCATTCGATGACAAAGATTTTTGATGATATTCAATATCTTTTGAATGTCTTTCCACGCCTTGATAATGACCAATTTTAACACTATACCACACTATTTCCATAAAACCTCTGTCATATGGTATATACCACAAAATTTATAGTTAATAATCAATTATTAAGCAAAGAGTGTTTCGTAAAAATCAAAGAAAAGTTATTCTCTACATGCTGTAATACAATAGATAAATCATAATATATCTGATGACAAATCGTGTTCACGTATTGGTATTTATAATAATTAAACATAAAATACGGTTTGAGTGTGATTATTTTTAATCTACAACATTTTAGTGTGAAAATTCAACTCGTAATCAATCGGCGATTGGTCTTTTAACTAATAAAGCAATTACAGTTAATGGTAAAAATGTGAACTTTAATTTGACCGTGTCCCGACTTTAACGCCGTTCATAATAGGTAACATCCGTTTCCTGGCTTCCACATTTAAATGGTCAAAGAACTTGCTTTGTAAAATAATTATAACTGATACTAAAGCTTGAGAAGTGGCACTTTACTAATGATAGCTTATCTAGGCTTTGTCATGCTTCTATTGTAAATTTTAAATATTAAACTATATTCATAAGTATTAAAAAAGACGAGAGAGTAATAGAGATCAAAATATTAAATCTAGTTTTGTAATAGCATATATAAAAAAAAAAACATCAACCAAAATTCTATAGAAATTTGATCTACAATAATCGATAAGTACTTAAATTTGCAAAATTTGTGTTCTGGTATAAAGCTTGTTATAAATATATGCTATGTATAGAGAATATGTATTCATGTGCTCATTTTTTCTCGCGTTTATTTAATTTCATTTATTTATACATACATATGAGATTATAAATAATATAATTTTAAAATACATTGCTGAAAAATGTTTTTAATGTCATAAACAAAAAACCATAGCATATCCATGTTATTATATTAAATTGAAATCAAACGTATAAAGCATTTAGCTGCCCTGTTTTTTCAATTCTTACAGCATACTCTTACTTAATAAAATGAAATTATATATTTTTTGATCTTTTAAAACGATGTTGAAAATGTTTTGCTATAGACAAATAAAATAAAACTCAAACAACTTTAGTAAAAGCAAAATGTCAAAATCGTTATCTTAAAAACGTTTTAATCAACAGACATTTATAAACAACACTTTTATTATTTATAGCTACTTTAAAAATGATCAGTATTTTTTCTCAGCAAGATTCCAAAATATCAATCGATTTTTAACGTGGTCATTTGGTTTATAAAATTCTTATCAATTCATTTCAATCTACATTATTGATAAATGTATATAAACAGATCACCTTTCACTTTAAATTTTAAGTAGATAATACTGCTCAAAGCGCAAAATAGTAAAACAATATCGTCGATATTATACAATAATAATGACAGCTTGAAAAAATAGCCAACGTCAGTTATTTATTTATTTGTTGTGGGTATTGAAATAATTTAATGAATTTTGAATTATTTACACCCGTTCAGAAAAAACAAAAAATATTATAATACACTACTGCTAGTGATTATATTACCCAACCCACTTCTAGCAAAAATAAGAATTCAACTGTTTTTTAGAGTTATTTTCTATGATAAATGATACTATTGAAGAACCTTATTTGATAATAGCGTTAATTTAACTTCAAAAACGTGCGAACGATTATTTTATTGACTTTTGGATCTTCAGAGTTGCTGAGAATGATTTCATAGAAATTTGATTCATGTAAATAAAATGTGTCTTTGTTCAATTACACAATTAAATAAACATGATGCTGTTTGAATGAATTTAGTTTTGCTTGTCCTAAAAAGAACATGGACACTAGAACTGTTTACTTATACATTTTTAATAAATTGAAATGTTAGTTTTTTAATCATTACACAATGTGAATTTCACACGCCATTCTTATGTTGAAATACTTAAAAAAACACATATTTTAAAGAGGATCAAATTTCAGATCAAATATGGTCAAACTTTTCATGAAACGTTAAAGCATCTAATCATTCTTTGATAATACAGTTAAATAGGATACCGTATTCGTCATTGTTGGATCGGATATGCAATAAATTTAAAAAGGTTTTTGCTTATCAAGACGTCCTGCAAAATATACAAAACCGGTAATAAAACGACGCAAATTACTATTTGACATAAGATTCCATCAAATTACTTCAAATTAAAACGGTTATTTCGTAAAAAAATACTTAAATATATTTTCTTTTCAATTATGCAATCGAATTCCCAACATAATAAACTATGTTTTTTAATGAACTATTAAAAGAGCTAATAAGCAAAGTATGTATCTAAGACGGATTATAATGTTTAACGGTGCTGTTAAGAACGATAAAAACTGCTCTATTATGAGAAATATTCAAATGTGATTTTTGTAGCAGTGAGAACCATATAATTTTTTTTGAAGCTTTGAATTTTATTCTTCAATTGTTCAAAATGTCAGTGGATTATACATCAACCTGACCTGACAAATTTGTTGATTTGAGTCGATTTTAAAGTAAAGTTTAATAAAATGTGAATTATTTCCAACTGGAAAATCATCTGAAATCATTTAAAAACATATGAACAATCTTCAATTCGGTCATAAATATGAAAGAACGGAAAAATAAACCAACTTCCACAATCATTTTAACTTCATAAAAACGTTTTCAGTTTCTTAATTTGAATGACAATAATGGTACTACAATCGTCATTAGTGTTTTGTGCACGGTATTCACAAAATTTGATTTCTTTTCTTACGACAATGCTGATAGTAGTGAATACATTGAAAACTTTCCGGTGATAGCGTAGTGGGAGAATTAAATTGATCATCGCTTATATTGATTGGTATAAAATAAAATGTGTCATAAAGTAAGCGACATATAATATAATGCACCAAATTTTCTTTTTGCTCCATACATTTACAGTGATTTTGAAATTGCACGGTCTAATGCAATGAAAGCTATTTCAGCTTTCTATGTTGCTGCTTGACTCGGAAGGTATATCTCATGTAAAAAAGATACATAAATGGTATATGCCTCACCCAACATTTAATATCGGAAATAAAACGTCAAACTGATAAATTTAGTATTTTGATGTATATTTTGTTCAAAAGTATTTTTAATATTTGAACTTTATAATATTTATTTTCATTTAATAAACTGTTGATTACGAGTTGGTATGATGAAAAAAGTTTTTATTTCGTTAGCTAGAATAGTATATTTGGAAAGAACTTTACACAGTTCGTAATCCTAAAAGACCTGTTACTCAAAATAACAATGCATGTATCCAGAGACTTGAACTTCGAAACGCGCAAAAATACTGACCGTCACCATTTGGCATTCAACTCCAACAGTTATGTTGTTGTAATTTTAATGATATATTCATATTCAAATAATTATTTTACGAAAAAAACTTTTAAATTCTTTAATAATACGTCAAAAATGTATATCTCAATATTACGAGAGTATCATGGACACCATAAACAATGCGAATATCAATACATTACGGTAAAAAATAAATTCAATATTTTTTCATCAGTATCGTTTTGGATGAATGTAAGTTATTATCCCAGCACATTCTCACGTTATTTGAGTGTACATAATAATGGAGTTACTCACAAAGAAGCGTTCGACAATTTTCTAAATGTATTAAAAAATCGAAGCCCATTAAAACTGCTTTAAATCGGGCTTTGTGATTACTGCCGGCACGTCAAAAGGTCACTCATTAAGAATATATGTTTTTAAATTTATAATATCATCGGTTGAAATATACTTCTACGCCTGTTATATTATAAAAGATACTTGATAGCAAAATTACATTCGTATTTATATACACAAAATTACAACACTATCGTTGTAAGGTTGAGTATATTTTTGCTGCCTGAATTGGTAAACAATATTTTCTATTACATCTTATCACTGCAACATATAAATATAATAAAATATTGATATAAGATTTGTTTAGATTTTTTTTGGGATCAAATAAAATATCAATATTAGATACACCTACAATTGAATTTCAATTAATATAGATTTACATTTTGTAATAATTTAAGCAGATTTTTGAGCTGCAGTGTTCTAAAGACTATAGTAAACGTTTTATTTTTCGATTTCAGTATTACGGCAGGTTCATACTATAGAATATATTATTGACCCATATAAAGCTAATAAAATAAATAAAATGATTGAATACAAATCAACATAAAAAGTAATGAACCCGGCAACTATAATATTTACAAATAAGTTTTAAAAAATTTTGCTTCTCACACATCGTAAAAAAATAGTATCGATTATTCTAATAAATTCGTGATGCCAGCAAGAATTCAACCGAACCTATGATTTCGTTTGTTATTGAGTGGTCATTTTCAGTAGAAAAAAATCAAAATTGCTATCTTACAAATAAAATTAATCTAACACACCTCACCCAAGAATTAACTGAATGAAAAATATAATGAAGACGCTCTCAAAGAATTTTAAATAGCTTACACTTTGTAAAACTTCGACGTGATAATAATGCGATAATATATAACGAAAGAAATTTATAGACAAGCAGATGAATGCTTTAAAGTATGTGAGAGTATTTGAGTACTTGCAATTTATGTTTATTCCTTGGAATCAAATATACACATTACTCCCGGTCACGACTTCTGTGTGATACGAAGAGAAATTTTTACTTGATGATTTATTAACGTTTTTAAAGTAATTATTTAGAATATACTGTTGCAAACTAAATTCCTATCGGTTTCATGAACAGAAAATGTGAGACTGTATAATTTCCTAAATTGCTACAGTTTGAATGAAAGTAAGTCATGTACGTAAATATGGACTTAAAGACCATGTAGAGATTAAGAACCAGTTCAAAAAATTGATACGAATATTTTAGCGCATAATTTAAATTTGTAAATTTAAAAAAAAACTCATAGACAGTGATAATAATTACTCTCTTTGTCAACTTGATATACGATTTAACCGTTCAGAAAAGCAGCCGATGAATTAAACAACGCTACTTAAACAATTAATTCTTGGTAGTAGGTATGTTAGAATAATCAATACTACTGAAAGAAAGAAAGTCAGTAGACCATATGGAATTTCGTGTTATATACTAAGGCACCTTTCGGTCACCGGTTTTCCAACAAATATTTTGACGATCTACACAGCTATAACAGAAACATTATCAAGCCAAGAGTCGTCATCCAAATATGTAGCATTAAATAGCACATTTAATATTTATTTTGTAGTATAACTAAGCAATATGCTTTTGGACCTATTTTTGTATCGCTCTTTTTCAAAAATCTTAACGACTGTAGCATTAAAAAGGGCGAGTCTTGTGATATCAGTGAGAAGTAATAATTTGACAATTGTTTTCATAGAGTTTATGTTTTTAATGTGTAAACTGTATTTATTTTTTTTGGTTAAAAGATATATTATTTAAATAATTAATATACATTTTTAGCGGGACAAGATCCTCTCGCCGAGAGCATTACCTACCGATAACATTCAAATCTTATCAAGGTTATCTATATATATTTAGAGTAAATAGTCGATTTTAATGTAACATGCTACTACGTAATGCCATTTAATAATTGATAAGACAGAATCGTTTATTTATTAAATGGTTACATTATGGTAACTATAAGCAACGACCCATACTGATATATTGTACGATAAAAGTGTGACTATAAGATAACTTTCTTTTTATGGCATTGTTTTAATTCCATACATCAGTTCACTAATAGTAATAGTTGTTATTATCTAGCTGGCGGAAATTCGGTGAGAGAACAAAGATTTTTTCGAGCATTAGAAAGTCAAGAACAAAAAAAAAATTTCATGCGTATGCTTTTTTAAGCATTGTTTTGCTTCAATGATTTTTATATCGCGTATTGTACATATATAAAAACGACGAAAAAACACTTACGTTTTCATTTCATTGTCAAATACTGTATCATTAAAACGCATTGCAAATTGAGAGGAAGTACATCTTATAGACATACGTATTAGTATTATTAGACGGTCTCAATTTCTTGGTGTTGTCTTTACGGCTAACTAACATAGTACACATTTTTAAATTACTGATACAAAATCATCATAAAAATTTTATTACACTTTTTACACAGATAGTAGCATCTTTGTCAACTGACCAAAATTTTTGAACTGAAGATAAAATCACTTACGAGTGAAAATTTCCAAACTGCATATACCATTACCAACGTTCTCAATGTGTAAGAGCTTTAAAATAATATTTAAAAAAAATAATGCACCTTTCAAATAAAATAAAATTGGAAAACATAAGAGTTTTGAAATCATTTGGGAATATAAAAACGTTTTTGACATTTTGTAAAGAAAATATAAGTCTTTACTTTTTTTTCCACTACCCACAACTGAAACTTTTTGTGGAGTCCGTGAAGTGGGCTCATAGTTCCCTCACTCAAGTTCTTGCAACGGTTAGTACAGCATAAGTCCTTATATTCATTTTCTACATGCAAGCTATCTAAGTAATGACTGTTCAAAAAACTCTGTCAGTTGAAGGTGTTTTAAGGAGAAACAATCACGTAAAACAGTTGGTTACCAAGGTTACGTCAAGTCTGTTATTGTGTGAGAAATCGATCAAAATATTTTAACCCTTAGACCGCGCTACTTAATTATTTATTATTTACATCATTAATATACCCGTTTTCAACTGTAAACAAGATTTATATTTTAAAATTAATTTTCATATTATATCAGTGATAAAAATAATTTATATTCAAATTTAATTAATTTTATTAGTGTTATGTTTCCAACTCTTTTAGTAATCAATAGTTTTTATAGATCTAAAATTGATAATTCTTGAAGCCACATAGTATTTTTTTTTATCAAAATATGCTATACAATTATTTTCCTCAACTTATTCAATACTGAAAACGGCTGTAACAAAGATGGAACAATAACTATAGTATTATGTGATACTGGAAACAGATCTTAGCGATTGAATAACCATCAGTTTTCTTTAAGACACATTGTTTTGAAATAATCGTCGTCGGGAAACGATTATATCGAACAGGATATTAAATATAAAATGTAAAATACTGTGTTTCTATTCGAGCCTTGTACAACGTTTTTTCGCAAAACCATCTTATATAATTCAGTTCTCATGTTTCACAAGGTCAAAAATTCACACAAAATAAAAATGTGCGTCGTAAAGTTTTTTTGTTTTACTTCATATTATACCTTTTGAAATTCTCCCTGAGTTCATAAACACCTGTTTATTGTAAGATGAATAAAATTTATTTTGTGACGATTTGATCTAGAAAGATTTTCAAAACATTAAAGACGATTTGTATTAAATGTTTGTAAAATATTAGAGCCGTGTTGCAGAGATAACTGTGTTATATGAAATTTTATATCTTCGATGTATTATATTATATATACGTATGTTTTAATAATTTGAGTATGGGAGTGTGTCTTCGATGGCCATCTGTCGTCACCATGATAAAGTATTAACCTAGAGTCAAGTCAGATTCGTCAAAATGACGACAACGGTCCTGTCAATCAATAACTAACGGGTTTCATCAGTGCCGTACATTTTATTTATACTTTTATATAACTCTAGCCGAGTAGTTATCGTCATAGGATACGGTTTTAGTAATTATATTTATAATCGATTTATAAATCATTGCTAAAATTTATGTAATGTTCTGATTTCCAAATTTCTCCCTACTCATTCCGCGTATCTTGGTTTTAATATAGAATATACCTCAGACTTTATTTAACCACAAGTATGTTCTTATCTACAGCCCTAGTTGAACAAGTTGTAACAAGTTGTCGTATAATCACTTCTATTGAAATAATTGTCATTAGTAGTCCATGATCTTCATTAGAAGAGAGAAAGATTACATCTAAACATGCTCATAAATCTTTAAAAAAAGAGTATTTCGTCAAACCAATTGCCTTTCAATTTGTTTTTAAAGTGATAACTGTCACGTTTTGGTTAGACATTATGTTAGTGTTATTTCGAAAATATCATTTAGATCACAATCGGTTCCTTTCATCGCAAACATTATCAACTGACACTGCTTAAATTAAAATATTATCTGGTCATCGATTAATCATTAAAATAATGTGGCAAAATTAAATCGAAGTTTTTTTCATTGAAAATCATAAAAACATTCTTTAAGGTTTTGATACATTATATTTTACGGCACCTTGCTTAAAATTTATGAATATGTGTCAATATAAGAAACTTCTAGTTTGAAAAATATTTTTAAAGCACGCCATCGGATATGAGTGTAAGAACCCGTTCCCCTTTCCGGGTGCCCCGTTGCGAATGCCCAAAAATACAATTAGTCAGCTCAACATACAGGAGTAATGACTTTGTGTTTGGTATTGTAATTTACTACAGAGGAAAAATAATTTGTTTGAAGAACAAGTTTTGAGTCGAACTTACTTTTAGATAAGCATGTTAAAATAGATTGTAATGTATACATAGAATTAACTGGACTCTCAAATCTTAATACGATGCAAATTATAATCTTCAAGAAAGCTTCACAACATTATTTATTAAGAAACAACAAACTTTAAGTCATTTGCCTAACCCCACTTTTTCAAGACAGTGCACCACAATACAACGCCATATTTTTGCATGTACTACTGCCACTAATAAAATAGAGATCTATGGACAAACGACATATGCTTTCATAATATTATACTAAGATTATGTATAAAAAATGTAAAAAAAAATATTTCTACAAAAATTGTTTTTTTACTTACGAAGAACTTCAATCAATAGGTAAGTATTTTCATGAAACAAGAGCATGAACACTGCTTTGAATGCCTGTTAATTAATAAATCAAAATTGGTTTATAATTTCTATCTATCAGTTGATAATGCTTGCGATGAGTTTTACAAAAGAAACCGGTCCCGATTGTAAAATGTATTTTGTAATCGCTTAAATAAATTTGTTATTATTTTATATGCAATGTCTTTCCATCAACAAGCGAAATTAAACACCTTAAAAGTGAAAATGAAAATATTGCAAATACAGAAGTGAAAAAAAAACTTATATTGTCCTAGCTTTTGATTATTTAAGTCAAAATATACCAGTGTATTAATACTACTTACTTAAGATATTTTTCATCGGAACCTATAACGGTTAATTTATGTGACTTTTTGCATCGTTCAAGTCACATAAACCATTTCATAGCGCATTGCACGAACGAAAAAGCTTTGCTTATTCTTGAGGCAGGTGGATTCGGAAACCGCCGTTCGGTTGCTGGACGAGACTACCCGTCGAGAAATGATGGCATACCTTGAACCAGTTTTGTGACTTGAAGAGTCTGCGAGGTGGACGGTCACGAAGGGATATTTAAACTAACCGTATACTGCGAAAATGCTAAGTCATTGGATAACCGATTAAAATACCAGCTTGCAATATTTGTATTTTATTGCTGTAGTCCACCGATCATCCATACCATAGTGCCATCATTCTAGCAATAAAAACGTCAAATACTAATTTTTGCTTTGGGTAAGTCTTTATGATAATGAGTATTCTAATTACGTGGAATTAAAAATGTTTACTGTGCACTTTAAAGACTTAAAAATTAAAGATAACTATTTTTAAAATAAAATCGATTTCATTTGTGTTTAATTGATAATCAAAACCATGTTTACAATTATAAAACATCATAGTAGCACTTTTTTAACAAAGTTATATAAGATTTATTTTTAAATGGTCACTACGTTCTAAATTAAAAGATTTCACTTTAAAAATGAATCGTTGTGCATATTTTAAAAGCACTTTTTGTTTAAATGAACAAATATTTTTAATGTACAAACTGTCAATTCTTGTTAAATAGGCATTATATTTTACATACTTAAAACTACCACCTGGTTAGCTAATAATGCAAAGTTGCTGAAAAAGGTCGAAAGTGATCATTGAAATTATATTTGATAGATCATATATTAATATGAACATATAATGTTGAATCCGTGGTGCAATGGCTCATACCATTGGCTTCGATTACGGATATCCCACGGTCGAATTCCAATACGGATACTTCAGAAATGTCGATTCGACGGTATGTAAATCTGTATTTTCTATAATTCTTGTCCACCCATCCGATTCTTAAAACGGAGCGCAGCAAGAACGATAAGCTTACTACTATTCATATATTTGTTTTAACTTTATATGCCTTCTATCATCAAAACAAATATATTTACACACTGAGTTTTAGAGTGTAATCGTAGAAAAACATTTGCTGAAATACCTCGTTAAAGATATCGTACGACATTCTCAAAAAAAAATTGTTTTTAGTTTTCAATATCGGTATATGAACTAGTCTACCACCTTTTATAACACTTATTTAATTGTTGGTGAATTTTTTAATTTAATATATTATTTACATATAATAAGCAAACGATATTCAATCACGGTTTGCTTCATTATACATGTGTGCCCTTGACCTTAAATGAATTCTCAGCAACTGATGATTGCCGATAGAAATGAATGTCATCTGATATAACAAGAATTTTAGTATGCCAACTCAGTGTCAGTCAGATACTTTCTAACGCATAGACATTTATTCATCTTATAACTTGATGCACCACATAACATACGAATATCGCATGAGGAAAAATACGACATTTTAATAAGTTTATGATCGCGAGATGGACTTCACTCGTATTATAATAACGTAATAATTATACGCTACAACAGTTTTGGAACAAAATATCTATGGAATCAATATTTCATTTAATTAAAAGAAATCAATAGAAATCACGCTTTATTGGAGCCATTATGATATATACAATTTATATATGTAATTTATGATATCGACTGAAGATGCTTGATGGAATTTCAATATCAAATTTGAATTGATGTAAATTTGTACGATTCCATAGATTCCATGTTTTGTCACAAACGACCCGGGTTTCGCCCTTCGGCGTATTCCATCACACGGATGCAACAAAACTGATTTACAATAAACCCTTAGCATCGTCTATAGGGTCCGCCATCTAAAGTTTTTTTTTTCAACTAGTGCTTATTTCGTGAATGGTAACACTTAGCTCATGTCTGATTTGACAGATAATTAGTTTTATCCTTCCGCTAAACGAATATGGTTGTGAATACGCTTGAACAACGCTGGGAAATATTGCGACATTACTTTGAAAATCATGGTAATGTTGCAGAATGTGTGCGAAAATTGCGTACGGATTTTGGAAGAAGAGAAGCACCGTCAGCTCCGTATGTTCGTTATCTTGTGAAAAAAGTGAATGAAACTGGCATCCTCATCGATAAACCAAAGCGTGAAAAGCCAAAAACAGTGCGTACACCCGAGAATATTGATGCTGTGGCAGAAAGTGTGCGTGAAGCGCCATCAACATCAATTCACCGTCGTTCTCAACAATTGAACATTTCGGAGACATCATTGAGACGAATTTTGCATAAAGACCTTGGTATGACGCCATACAAAGTCCAATTGGTTCAGGAGTTGAAGCCAACTGACCATCCAATGCGTTTTCGCTTCGCTGAGTGGGCCTGCGATCGACTTACAGAAGATGCCGATTTTGCCAAAAAAATCATCTTTTCGGATGAAGCTCATTTTGATCTTGGCGGGTAAGTAAACAAGCAAAATTGTCGCATTTGGGGCACAGAAAACCCGCACGCATACATTGAAAAGCCGGTACACCCAAAACGAGTCACTGTTTGGTGCGGATTTTGGTCCAGAGGCATAATTGGGCCATGTTTCTTCGAAAATGAGCAAGGAGTGGCCGTTACAGTCAATGGCGATCGTTATCGGACCATGCTGAACGAATTTTCGTTCACAAAAATTGAAGAGGAGGATATTGGCAACATTTGGTTTCAACAGGACGGCGCTACGTGCCACACAGCCGAAGCTACACTCGATGTTTTGCGCCTTGTTTTTGAAGATCGCATTATCAGCCGCAGAGCTGATGTCGTTTGGCCACCTCGGAGCTGCGATTTCACACCGTTGGACTATTATTTGTGGGGTGCCCTCAAAGATAAGTGTTACGCCGACAAGCCAGAGACAATTGACGCTTTAAAGGACAATATTCGTGAAGCCATTGGTGAAATACAGCTGCACACAATCGATAATGTGCTTAAAAATTGGACCGATCGTGTAGGCTACTGCATGGCCAGCCGAGGCAGCCATTTGAATGAAGTTATTTTCCATTATTAACCGGAAGGATTGTACTTTCAAATAAAAAAAGAAATTTGAGAAAATATTAGTAGTTTTTTTTATAGCATTTTCAAAAAAAAAAAATATTTGGCGGACCTTATATATACCAAAGTTATTAATTCTGTTGCATTCGTGTGATGGAATACCTGAATATGCCGAAGGGCGAAACATGTGGAATTGTACAAAATTACAACAATTCAAATTTGATATTGAAATTCCATCAAGCACCTTCAGTCGATATCATAAATTATGCTACAATCTTTATGCCACACACTTTTTCTCAAACAAAATCAAAACACTCGTATTTTATTTTCAAATAAAAAAACATATTTATATAGAGGTTTTTCACTTTATCTTAAAATGCTTTCGGTATTTTTAAACAAGTTTTAAAGGTTCATTAGAATAGATAAAACTGATAATAACAAAGAAAAAATGGCGACCGATTTGTGGTAAACAAATTGCCACACAGTGACCGCTGTTAAATATCAAAAATAGTTTGTTTATAAAGTTAATATTTCTATTCATTCATTTGACCTACCGAAAATTGTTTCGTGGAGGTAAATTATACATTTTTCTTATTGAGTTTTGTATTTCAAGGTTTTTTTCTATTGAATCATATTTATAATTATAGTGCTGTTTGAACTGCTTGAGTGGTCAAACTATATTTCATATAACATGATATGCAAAATAATTTATTATAATTTTTATAATGACTTCATTTGTTAATTGTTTAGTTAAGGTATGATTAAAAACTTATTATTAAATGTATATTTATTAATAGGATCTGTATATATTACACATAAGTTTTTGTGTCGAAAATAAAGAATAAATATTTCATTATGTCACCAAAATATCCAACCTAATTTTTATCAGACAAAAAAATACAAGTGTTCTTTTACAACATTAAAAATGCGTTGGAGGCTATATTTAAGTTTCCACAAAAAACCTTTTAAACCACAGAGCGAAAACTAAAGAGGAAAATTTGCGCATATTATGTAATGTCTACAATGCAAGCGCAGTTAGAAGCATAATGCAGTAAAAAGAACATGCAATATACTTGGAAGAACCGAATATTTTTTTTTCAAAGCTTAACTTTTGTCTTTTAGTACTTTGTTATAGTGCCAAAGTACGTGGAATGAATAATTTATGTAAGCATCTGAAAATACGAAGATTTAAATGAAACTTTTGAATTTTGTTTTGAAAGGTTATTTTTTGTTTTACAAAATATTCTTGTTTCTATAAACTCTAAATATTGTGAATAATCTTCTCTTTAACTATGATATATACAAAAATGATCAAAAGTAACAACAAGAATAAGCATACAAGTAAAACGCTCTACTTATAATATTCAGATAGAAAATTCAATTAAACGGCATTGAATACGATATGTGTATCGATTAATTTATTTTCTTGCAATTTTCAAGAAAAGAAATTGTTTAAATTTTGAGCAGTTTTTTATCGCTTAAAAACTTGATTTATTTAAATTAAATTTATTTCAGTCACTAATAAATAACAAAAAATGTCCATATCCATTACCGTCACATTGATTGATGTTATTTTTTCCGTCTTGCCAATAATGGCAAAAAAATTACCATTGAACAAAATTTTCAATTGAGTATTCATTCTTTATAAGTGATCTTTGAATTCAGTAATGAGAATATAAACACATTGTTGTTTTTATGTAATGCTTTCTTGTAAGGTATAAAGGATAATGTTCAAATTTTGAAATACTATGAAAGATTTTTTATATGTTAAGAAATGAAATAGTTAAGGCTTAAATAGAGGGATTATAGAAAACCATTTAACCGTCAATGGCACCTATACATACATATAAAATTTATGAAAATAAATTAACCGCGTTCATAAATAATCAATACTGAGGTAGATACGAGGGCACGGTCATAGGAAAATTTAAAAACTATAACTGAATCCAAACAAGAAACTATGCGTTGATCTTCTTACGTCGTGGCACAATGGTTGGGAATATTATGTATTTTTTTTAGTTTTTAACTCTCATTTATTTTTCATATACAAATCGACAAAACTTTTTTTGGAATATTATGTTCGCTAAGTTAAAGTGTAATAAAAAAACATGGTAAAATTTTTCAGCAGTAGTGAGGGACATTTTGAAAGCTCTATAATGAAACATTGCTTCGACTTATTGTACTGATAAAATTTTACGATATACCAAGATTGAAAGCTTTCGATAAGTGCTTATTATGTTAAAAATCAAAGTTATTTTAAAAACAATAATATGTTAATTAGAATATAAAATCTGTGCTAACGAAATAATTATAAACTTTTATATAAACATAACTAATAAAGATAAATTCACATGGTTGAAAAACTATTTTATTTCATCCATAAACACGAAAATATATGCTCAAATCACGTACTATATACAATATTTTATCAATCGGAATGAGTTTAAAAAAAGGTTACGATATAACAACAATTCGAAACTGTATCACGCAATATCTTGTCGTTTCTTTTGCCGATACCTTTTACATTCCTGTAAGAAATAATTACTTGCAGTTACTGCACATTTAAAAAATACTTTTGTGCTGGACAGACACGATACTATTTATTACGTAGTGAAAGGGTTAACTGCCCCCTGGCGGAGATCGGAGAAACTGGTTCTGTTGACACACTTTTCTGTCCGAGGGAAATTTTATACGCCGAACTGATAAATATAATGAACGAAGCATTATATGAGTAGCCAGTGACAGAAATCAATACGTACATTGTAGGCATTTTACTTGTTATATATATAAAATTTAAAGAATATCAGTCGGCATTTTGTATTGGAAAAACATGAAATATTATTATTTTTATGATTGTGGTGTAATATAATAATATCAATTATATGAAGTATAAAATATCAAATATTATTTAATACATAACAAATAGGTATAAATTTTGATAGTGGTTATTCTTTAATTGAATGATTTGTTAAAAGCGTTAACAAAATGCAATCAAATTGTTTTTTTTACACTTTTTGTGTGGTAATTAATTTACTTTAATAATTTTAAGAAAGTTTTTTTTATTAAATGTGGTGCTAATTGAAATAATAACGCTTTGTTTTGTTTATATAATGTTCTTAAAATTTTTTCTTAAAAGTATTTCTGACTACTTATTTATTTAAAATCTATCATCGACTGTTGTAATGCGATACAGAATAACAAATGTGTATAATATTAATTAATATCGCAACATTTGACATATTCATTATTTTGATACTCTTATATTAATAAATATTCGGATAGCCTATGTTCAATACGTTGTTCCAAATAATATTATGATAATTTTCAATAAACATAAAAAAAACTATGAATTTTCGACAGCATACTTTCTATTCCATCAAAACAACAATATCGATTGAGCTCAATTGCTAATTCCTCTTTAAACACTTCCATTACAAGACTTTCATTTCAATTAGCATAAGGGGAATAAACAGACCGTCGAGAAAGGACTACACAGCATTTGAAACGTACATAATTCAATCTTGGAAAGGTATTTCGTAAGTTACATTATGAATTATGTCTCGTCTGGCATTTAGAAGTCAGTGAACGTTCGGAGAGTGGGTGCGGGACATCTCACACTTTGCTCAATCCCACCTTTGCGAATTTGTAAAGTCACAATGACATTTGACCCATCCGATTATATTATAATAGCTGAACGTATTTATACACCATTACAGTGATGTTAAATATACAGCTCAATCGAATATTTTTTGAGAGACTTGACAAGAAAATCAAGCACTATCAAATAATATCATTGATTATCAATTATTTAATAAGTTTCGTTGAATTCTTCTACAATTAAGAATACAAATTCGTTTATATATTTTGAACACAATTCATCAACATAATTATCATCATATTTACCAGAGAAAAACGCTCGGAAGAAACACATTTCAGATTTGAAATTAATATAACTCTGATAAGTTACAATTCGGAAGAAAATTAACAAGAACTAATTTAAAAAATGCGCTGTTTTTATTGTGAGTCAAAATTATTCGAATATT
The DNA here is from genome assembly GCA_028555115.1 of Himalopsyche japonica. Taxonomy (NCBI): domain Eukaryota; kingdom Metazoa; phylum Arthropoda; class Insecta; order Trichoptera; family Rhyacophilidae; genus Himalopsyche; species Himalopsyche japonica. Next base: position 500,269 of record JAHFWJ010000101.1, read on the forward strand.
TAAGATTTTTGAAACTAGAATCATTTATTGTACGAATATCTAAAACCCTTCATTAAATATTTAATGATGACATATATGAGCTCTTATCCAGTAATCAATAGATGTAGATTCACGCACCCGCTGTGAATAATTTATCGAGCAACATTTTGTGCTAAAAATACTTCGCATATACTCCAGATAAATTTCAGCAAAAAATCTTAAATTATTCATAGTGATCCTAATAAAACGGTTTTAGACTTCCGGTGGTATCATGCACAATTATTGCAGACCACGGGACATAGACATTACATCGAGAAAGTATTTCACACACCTCGTTCGGCTCAAGACAAGTGTCTCGGTATTCGTGGAATTTATTTAGCCTTCGGGTAACTCTTGTACGAGATTCATAATCGCATTGACATGCAAATACGTATCGAAAATAGTTTTCAAAATTAACTGACACCCGAAACTAATTAACATAAGAAATAGTTGGGCAATTATTTCAACGGTGACCCTTTGGTCTGAATACTTTTAACTTTAAGAATATTGTAGAAAATATTGTGAACATAACGGTATTTTAGTAAAATTTCACACATTCTATCTTTAAAAACTGATTGTGTTTATCATAAGTATTTATAGTGAACTTTGACACTGGATTAATCTGGTAGTAAAAAACTTTCGTCCTACTTAGTTGCAGGGTGAATTAGTCTGATACCCGAACGAGCTTGTTCCTGTATTCGTTTTTCTCCCACGTGTATGTAAGATTTTCATTTTTATTCAACCAACTGCTCGTTGAACCTTTAATTGTTTCACGTGATTGAATTGAGAGACTGGCAAAAAAGCAGTTCTTGTTAAACACGCAAACACAACTGATGCTATAATACTCCATATTGAAAACAAATTTTGTATTTAAAAAGCCAAGTAAGCGATGTTTTGGAGTTAAAAAATACACAGCTTAAAAAATAATACTATGAACACGCCATTAATATTTTATAATGAAATGATTCGCTACAAATTAAATCATCATCAATTCACTTGCGTTGTTATTACATTTAATGATCTGCGAATTAAATGCTGAGAATTTTCTTAATAATAATAAACAATTTTACTTCAAGCAGTGCTGCAACATCTTATTTAAAAGGTCATATTTGTATCATTTCATAATTCTCACAATAAAGTGGGTATTAAATGTTGCGATTCAAATATTCCTCGCCATTAAGTTTACAAACAACAAAATAATACTATCTTAAAACCATCAAAATAACTTTCTTATGACCGTAGCTATTTAGAAAAATATTTAGGAATAATTATTGTAATTCAATTTTGATTGAGTTATCCTTAGAAGTTTTTCGTATTTTAAATTTGAAATGCAAAAAAGATGTTAATTAATAAACTAATAAAAAATGTCGGCATATACTAATGAATACAATATAGTATCGAATATCTGTTTCTAATGGCTGTATGAACTGGCGAATTTTATTTGCCCACAAAAAATATTCCATCAAGGATTTTCACGCTTCATCTGGCTTACTTTAATTCATGTCTAATATTCAAATCAAATTACAAGGCGGCGTCTTAAAGCAGTGATCTGAAACCTTTTGGAGGCTTAATTGTTTTAATATATTTATTGTATAGAAAATAGTGCGTTTAGTTAAAGACAATTTTTCATTAAAAAAAAATATTAAAAATGTAGTTTGTAGATATATATTTATAATTGTGCATTTGTTTTCGACAATATGGGTGAGTTTTATTTAGGGTTCTAATGAATTGACAAGTTATCATTTATTCTCACTTTGAATCATTAAATCTACTTTTGAAAAAAATGGACACATCCTTAACTCTTTTTATAAAACCAACAAAAAATATGGGCTTAGTTACTAACTCGCGAACTTAATATTTATTTACAAAAAAATATTTTCACATAAAAAAGAATTATTCAGTCTATATTAAAAATACTTAGTTAATATTATAAAAATGTGCCAGAATTAAACATATTAGAAAAGGACCAATTTTCTTGCAAATATGGTTAGAAACCACTGTTTCATCTCCACGCCGAAAAGCCTTAATTTATTACCGAAGCGTTAAAGCTAAAAAATAAAGACAGCCTTATGGTTAGATAGATACTTCATATAATAAGTCACGTTTCGATGAATCGATTTGGAATAATATTTCTGAAACCTGAGTCCCGAAAATTTTAATTTGATGTGTTTTTAACATATAAAATTATTCACTGCAGACGTCTAATAATAAAATTAGTATTTAATAAGGAAGGCTTTATAATCTCACTAAATTTAACGAAAAAATAAATTCTTATTTACTTTTAAAATATGTATATATTGTTTTTATTTTCTTTTTTTTATGATTTAATTTTAATTGTGCATAAATAGTTATATTCACAATTTTCCAATCAGAAAAATGTTTCATTGTCTACAAGTATTGAAGCTATTTTTGCAACGTTTTTTTTTTGTTTTTTACATAATAGTTGCATGATTTCCATCCAAAGCATAAGAAATCTAAATTTTAACTCTTTTAATCAAATGCATTGGTTATTTAATGAAATTTCGGGAAAAAGTTCACGAAAATTTTAAAAAAAAGACAAGAAGATATTATTCTTCTTGTAGAACCTATTTACCCACTCACTGTACGCACATCATTCTATGGCAAGTTATTCTTCCGCTTTTTTCTGTAAACTTGACAAAAAAGCTAGACAGTTTAATCTAAAAATGGAAACGACACAGTTCGATATGCTTTCGGTTTTCTTAGAATTTATCTTTGGTATCTCATTTCAGTTAGAAATTTTGAGGCTGTGTTATAATTGAAATGTGAAGTATTTTTTAAAAACGAAGAATAATAACAAAGCTTACTTTTTGTTTTAAATATACGGTAATCTCACTCTTGTCTCCATTGATAAATGGCAATACCAACTTACTAAAAGTCCATTATAAAGCAAGGGAGTTTTTTATGCTGAATAACCTCGGTGGTCTTGTAAGCAATCTGAGACGATTTTTTAAAGTGGCTTTGCTGTAGATTTTTTCTTCATGTTTATATTGTGCACACATTTATGTCAGAAGAGTGATTGAAAGGAACATACTGGTGTAAATGAAATAATCTACGAACAAAAGATGCACATTATAAAAATGTGATTATTTATTAATTCCGTAAAAATGTTATTTATTAAATCTTTTCAAAGAAGTTTTATTTATTTGCATGATTGTTAAGTTTTAATGGGCGATCATGTAAGATATATATACATATTTCTTGTTAATATAGCATTTAACAAACTACCGCAAAGCTAAATATATATTTTTATATCAATATAGATTGTAGAATAAATCTTTCACATTGATTTATCAAAAAATAATAAATTCGAGAAAACGTTGCATTAATTTATAAGAATATAAATTTTTTATGAGTTTTAATTTTAATTAAATCAAATTAAATTAAATAATTTCGATTAATTTTAAATGTGAACCTATTGCTACAATTAATTTAGCTTTCAAACTACAATAACTATGAGCCATACAATCACGTATTATTTAACAGATTTGAACTCCTTACACTATCATTTAAAACTTACTTTGAATACTTCTTTAATTTTTGTATAAATGTTTAATAAATAGCAATGAACTAAATTTTAAATTGTAGTTACTATTTTTCTCAAGGGATGTAAGATGATTAAACTGCGAAGTTCAATATGAATTTAAAATATGACCCCTTATGTTGTTGATATGTATTGTCAAATTTATTCTGTACACTTCATACATATTAAATAACGAGTTGAAAAACTTCAATTTTTTTTTGAATCATACTTATTTTTTTTTTGACACGTTTAATACACGTAACCTTAAATTTTTAGATGCGAAGTAAGTAATCAATGAACTTATAAAAATTGAAAAGTCTGGAAGAATCTGCCAATAGATTTTGCAATAAGAAATGTTTTGTTTCATTAAAAGTCTACAATTGAAATGATATTTTAAAACCAAAATAACGTCGCTCAGTTTTATTAAAACATTTTTTAAACTGGTATATTCATAAATAGAATAAGTTTCCACGCCTCATTTGTTTTCTCATCTACAGACGTCATTCATTGTGGTTTTGATACAAAAACTATACCATCTTTCAAGAAATAGCTTTTTTGTATGGTCAATATGAAATTGTACGCAGTATAAAAGGTTTAAAATTGAACCAGCGACCGCTTTCAACATAGTCAAATCGGCAAAAAAATGTACTGCGGTCACAAACGTGATAATATATAATGCTTTTTAAAAAGAAAATAAAAGAAATAATGATGTGATATGAAATCTATTGCGTTACTTAGCAGAAAAACCACATCCGAAAGTAACATAGTTTCATCTTCAAATAACCTCAAAATAATTAATGATTTTCTTGTTGCAATATTTATAAATAGCGTCAAACTAATTTTGGAATATATCGATGACAAGTTATATAACGCAATATTGTATATTGATAAAACTTCAATTTATTTAAAAATATTAAATTTAAGGCGGCAAAATTATTGGTGTAATATTTTTTACAATAACTTGTTACACTCTTCAGATTAAAGGACATTGGTTTAGCGAAGGGTGTTCAATGTTAACAATTGATATAAAATCATTTAAAAATATATTACAAAAAATAAGTCTATTTATTGATTGAATTGGCATTCACTTGGTAGAACTCCATTATAACACAGTGAAAAATAAGTCAAATAAAATGTAGAGATTCTTCTATTTTTTTTTGCTCTCAAATATTTTATTTCTTTATGAAATACATTTCTATTTATACTTTTTCCCTAATTTCGAATTAATATTTTAAATGGCTCAAATCTTAGCACATTAGTCATTTTACACATTTATGTTGTCACCAATTGATGGGAAGGCAATTAGAATTGAATAATAAATCACAAACATGAATCAATACCGGTTTTTCTCATGGGGAGCATTTTCAGATAATAATGAAATGATAATGCAAAACCGGTTCTGATCAGGAGAGTGTAAAATTGTGGAAATATTATATGATATCTGTTGCGACCATACAAATAAGATTTTTTTTTAACAAATTTTAGATATATATTCACCAAAATTTTTAAAAATAAATCTTGTACGTGTAAATTTACTATAAAGATACGCAAAAAAAAAAATTTACTCTGATTTTTTCGCTTCTATGCGATTGTATGACGTATTTGGTATGACGTATATTTCAAAAGTCAATACCTATAATAATACCTTAAATGCAGCACGCATTTACCCTGTTCACAATGGGCAAAATTTAACATTGATAGTTTCTCGTGGAGATTTCTAGTCAAAGATGGTAAAATATAAGCTTGTTTTGCTTTCTCAGAATTTGCTCCGAGCGCAATTTACTTTATGAGAAACGGGTAAATCACAATACTTTCTTTCTTCAATAATCCAAAGACAGTCGTTTGTCAACTAGTTTATAATATTAATAAATATATATGAAGGTTTTTTTCTTCCGTCCTACATCAATAATTTACTTTCTCTACTGTGCTGTCTATCAACACTACTCAAAAATAATGATTTCCGTGAGAATTTTAATTTTGACTTTATTCCATTTGACTTCAATATTTTCTTTATAAAATTTACATTTTAGTTTAGAGTATTTTGTCGACTAAATATTTTAATAATAAATGTGTTTTTTTGCACTTGTTTATAAATTTGTAAAATAAATGTTCAGAATTTTTGATGTATGATGTTTTTAATCGAGATCTACAAAATCAAAATATTTTAATAACGCCGTAAAGACTGTAGAGTAGCTACTTGCATAAATTTATTCATTTTGAATTGACAAGCCATTAATTCTTATAACTATTATATATTATAAACATATATATTGTAGCTTCTAAAAAAGATCTTAAATATAAATATTTACAGTAAAAAATCCATTTTGACAACTGTAAGTATTGTATCATTACTACTGTTTTATCATCTCATCTAAACACATTTTACTTAGTGCGTATTTAATATGTGTGATAATTTAATTGCTTCCCACACAAACAAAAATACTTTGAATACAAAACCAAAAATAGATGAAATATTTATGTCACAAAAATACCAATGGGCCATTTATTGGTTATAATTTATCATTCACGACTTCAAACTTGATAAACTAATTCAACAATTGTCATCGTTGATTAGTTGGTTAAATTTTTTATAAAATGTGACTAAAAACAGTGATAAGACAGAAATACTGTCATAAGAATTTCAAATTAATATCGACAATGTGAACTGTAACTACTTAAGAGTAAGTACATCTTGTAAAATAGTTTTTCTACTAACTTATCATCTGTCAAATGTACGGAGCGGAAACTGTGAAAAAATTTATCATTTGATTTTAATGCCACTATCATTTTCAAATTTCCGGTGAGCCAATTTAGCACTTACAGTTTCTAACCACAGATACCATAATGACGCGAAGGCTTATTTTAATTTTGACAATTTATACCACACATTCGTTGTTACTTTTACTTTCGAATCAGTTAAGCATAATGTTTTTCTAAGCTTTCGTTCGATTCCAATCAGTTGAAATAAGGCCCAATAAAAATCTGACCACAAAATATAATCATTTCACAATAATACAGGTTTTCATAGTAAATGAAAATTACCCTCAGGCGAACTCTCTTCGGATATCTACTTACACGGCAAAAATATTCAACAGTTGAAAGTAGAGGGATTACCGTATGGTACTTTGAAAGCTCTGAGAGGAATGATGTAAAACTTAACACCGATGTCACACAAATATACTGTAAATGCAATTAGAGCATAGTTATCGTTCTTCTGTCCGTGCAATACATCGATTTTACCATTTTTTAACTTGCCACACTCAAAAAATAAAAAATTTCTTTCAATAACTTTCTGCTTTTATTGATATGGACTTCAAACTGATTAAATATCTATATCATTTTTCCAAGAGTGTTAAAAGAAAAAGATGAACCTGGTATTAAATATTTAATATACTTAATTGAAAATATCGCTAAGAAATTATTTTTAATGTTCTTCAGTTATCTTATCATTTCTCAAAATAAGGTGAAGAAAATTTCAGTAACTTTTTGCAGATTATTTTAAATATAAAAAAATATAAACGTATATGTATTGGTTTTATGCTATCAAGTTAAAATAACACACAAAATTCCGTCGTATAATATTCAATTTTGGTACCTAAATTTTAGGTGTGTTTTACACAGTGGTTTTTTTCTTCCATAAAGCTCAAAAGGTAAAGTCCTCGATTTTAAAGAACCACGAGTTTTATAGTGCAAAAGCGCTTAAACATTTATAAAGAATAGCTGACGACTAGACTGGATTTTCGTACTATTTATGTTCGTTTAATAAATATGAGAATTTTAATAAAATATAATATTATAGGTAATAAATATATTTTTTGATCCTTACATAGATTGGCACCACTTACCTCTCTTTGACTGCTGTATGGGTATAATTGAATCAGTCTAGGCATACCGGCCTGACCACTCGGAATCGGTGTTAGTGGTAATTTAAAATCTTTTGTGCCTATGTAACAATGTGTTTTTAATCAGGTTTTAAAACAAGAAAAAATATCTTATGTCTACATTTAAATATGTGCAATACGTGTATTGGGGAAAAGCAAGAAATATTCAACTTTTATGTATTTATATTCGACATACCGAATTAACACAGTCAAATTAACACTGCTTAGTATAACAAAATTACTTAATCAAATGTTATTATAATTCACGATATCAACTGAAGGTGCTTGACGGAATTTCAATATCAAATTTTAATTGTTGAAACATTGTTTGACTCCACATGTTTTGTCACTGACGACCCGGGTTTCACCTATCGGTATTTTCAGGCTTTGCTTCATACGAATAAAACAGAGCTGACACAATAAACCGTTTGCGTCGGTTATATACCATAGGACTTATAGCTTTAAAGTAAAAATACAGATCTTAAAGTTTGGATCCAAATATGCACCTAAAAATTTTAACTATTGATTTGATGGCAGTAACAATCAATTTGATATTATAAATAATAAGTTTAAATGAAAAAAATATAAGTAATGAGTCTTTGATGAAAGGATTTAACAACAAGTAATAATCAACTATCATTTAAATGTAATTAGAAAATTTTTAATTAAGGGATAACTATTTATTTCAAATTAGTGGTTAACGGTGGAATTAAACATCAAATGACGTAATAAAGGAATTCAATTCATAAGATTGTCGGTTCATTCAACTAATCTCGCGTAAGGGATATAGCATGTGATCATTGGGAAGATGAATAGCTGATCGTTAAAAATATAACGTAACACGATCACTGAATCTCAAACCAAGAAATGTGTGATTTGATTTGAGTTTTATACTTTAATTCAAATATACTAGACGTAAAGGCTTATAATTCAGATTTCTCAAACGGATAAAATTACAAGATGTAGCTAAAAACATTGCCTGTTTTTTTATAACAAGTTTGAGATTTGCATTCCACATTGAGAAATGAGATACAAAAAGATTTACTTTATCACATTGTTACTACGGAAAGCTATCGTTTTCTTTGAGAAGCTTACAGATAACATACTCCGTCTCAAGATTCTTATGAAAACTGGTTCAAATGCTGTAAATAAGATAATTTTATTGTGAACGACAAAGAACATTTTATTTGATAGAAAAAGTCTAAAGATCAATCAGATGCAAGCATTATTAGATGTAGATGTGTGTCGACCGCAAAAAAACTTGCGTAAAGATTTAACGTTATTCAGAAAACAATAACTGATCGCCTTAAAGCAATATGTTAAAATTTAAGCGAAGGTACCACATTGCAAAATCCGCATTATAACCTGTACATATGTTTTAACATTTGTTTAGCATCCTAAACGCAAAAACCGGATCTTTATAATAAAATAAATCAACAAAAAAAAACTCAATAAAAAAGATTTATTTTTTTTATTTATCTTTTAATGCTTATTTATTGCATTCTAAACAAGATCGCATAAAGCTACTATCCATTTACACGTATTACATTAATCACAACTTGTTCAGTAGTATGACAAAATTCAAATAATAAATCACCAGTCAATAAAATTGTGACTAGTCATTTGCAAATGAGCCAGTAAATGTCCGTTTAAAAACATTCACGTGATAGAAAAAGACTTTTTTTTAAAGGCGTTTTTCTATGTGTATGATACTGGCTATTTTATATTAACTAATCACATTTTCAGTATAAAAAAAGTATCATAAATCATTTAAGAATATATCTGAATTTATGGATTGCTTTGCATTTTTAAAAATTGAATGAATACCTCAATTTTTTACGACATTATTTATCGTTTTAGTAAAATAGTCGATTGCTTTCTTCATTTTTCTGAAATCGTCGTGGTTCAACTGAATAGCAACCGCATTATGATGTATAATTAAGATTTTTTTTTATAAATGTAAAAATACTTTTCTTAAATATAAAGCCAGATAGTCTTATTACCATAAAGGCAAAATATCTCACGAGACAACCGAAATTGACTATGCTTGAGGCAAATCAAATTTAGCTAAACACAAAACATTAGACGATCTCAATAATGGGTCACGAAAACCGATTAAAAGTGGTTTGAAAATCACTTAACGAAAAGTATAAAAAAAACTACTATCGTTGGTGACCTTGTGAACTTGGCCAAGAAATTTAATAATAGACTTAAAACAAAAAACAAAAAAACGTTAAGAATACTATATTCATTGCCATTTTCAATCCGTCTAACCAGTAAAATATCTATACTTATGTTAAAAGAGAAATTCACATAACAAATTCAGATACATTTTTAGTAATTGTGTTTCAAGTGTCAAGGACCTCAGTAGTTTAAGCTTAATTATTAATAATATGAATTGCGAATTTTTAGAGGAGATATTAAAAGACTTTATATCCTCGGCATTGATGTTTATTTGCATGGTACTGGGGATACCATATTTCACAAGTTAATATTTGTGACTGTGCTCGGAATGTGTGTGGTCGGAGAACATTGAATGCAGGTTTATTTGAAATTTAATTAGTTTAATAAGATTATACAAAATAAACAATATATACGATAAAACGATTGTGAGAACAACACACCTGAATCTAATTGTATTTATTAACATAAATATAAATATTTTTCTTTCTTTTATAATTTTATTCTAATATATCATACAGGCCATTTAAATTATGTCTCAAAAACGTACAGGAAGTTCTAAATATCTTTTTTGGTTAATAAATCTGCAAGAAAATCTTACACCATAAACAATTCACATACAGTAAATAGGTTTTCGGTGTTTTATTGCCATCATATATTCGTTTTCTTTTTCCAATTGAAAACATTGATTGCATATCGTAAATTCAACGAATATTTCGTGTAGAGCTTGCTTTCATACCAGTAAAATAACGGCATGAAATAAACCAAATGAAACAAATCGATAGTGAAACTATTTCTATCGATATACTTTGAACGCTTTTTATCGAAATTATTTTTCAACTCACGATTTATATAACAGTTACTGTAATAATCTACGAACACAACTAAATCAATTTTATTTCAATAATTTTATCTTTGATGAATGTACATATTTTTTTACCGTTGCAACTCCTGATAAAACTATTTGAGGGAAAATGATTTCATATAACATATCTCAATTGAATATTGTTGAGTAATAAAAATGAAACCTCTGTATTAGGAGATTTTATTTATTTACCAACAAGCAAATTTCCGGCATGTATTGCAATGCCACTAAATCAAAGTGAATTACTATAATTCTTCTACTCGCTACAATCGATGGTTTGCAAAATATCATTAGAAACTTATAACATCAATGTGTGACAATTTCGCATAGGCGGTACCTATGTATATATTATATTTAAAATACCAATTGTTCTTGATTGGATTCAAAGTAATCAAATTGGGTGAGTGATTCTTAAAAAGTTTTCGTTAAGTGAAAATTTTATTCCAAAATCAAATTTAATTAAGATAAGTCATTCTCAAAGTGTGACAAGGTTGACAATTTCGTAGGAGTTTTTGTAGTGGCTAAAAAACTTTTTAGGTGTGTCGTTATGCGTTTGTAGTAATTTAGAAAATTTCAAACATTTTGAAACCTTAATGTATATAATGTACAATAGATATACCGAAAGGTTATACCTACAAACAAACATTCATTTTTATATGTGCAGCTTGTGATACCTCACTGCTTATTCTGCGCCAATTTTAAAGCACTACATAGCACTCATATATTTTGAAAAATTTTAATATAATTCATATACTAATTAATAAAATATTTCATCCGAACTAGCCACATTCACTTATATACGATTAAAATTTAACAATTAATTATTGTTATACTGTACTTTTAAGGAATGGAATCGTCTATAATTGGACATTGCTATATTTTAATTAAGTATTAATGGTTTTAGATTATATTATTGTATTACTCTCGACTAAAAGATCGATCTACTGATAATATTAATAAAAAAACGGAAGGTGTGTTATAATTTTAACTCGAGTGCAAAATTCAATTTGCTACAGCTTCGATATATTCGATTTGGTCATTCATCATACATGAAATGATATGTAGATAAGGTTACTTAGCATTCTTTGATCGACAATACTTGAGCATTATAATAGACAAGTAGATATATGTGAATGAGAAAAATTACTTTTAATTTTCCCACGCCAGTCTTTCGTTGATGGGCTGTGTTTCAATCACGTTGATTATAATAAAATCATTTCTTTAATAATGTGAAAAAAATAATGACCGGACCACAGATTATCTATGTAAAAGCTGTTTGACTTGAATGTTATTAATGAATCGTTTTAAATTATCTCGGCATTTTTCCCTTTCTAAATGTGATATTAAATATTGAAAATGATAAAAAGTACAACAATATTCCATGTCAGTGTTATATCTGACTTATCGTTATTACCATACATTTATTTTTATCACTGAGATAGATCATGTCTTTTGTATAGCACTTTGAAAAGAAATTTGATCTATTACTCAAAATTTTAGCTTCAATTTTCATCAAATGTTACGCATTAGATGAAAGAGTTATGTTCTCATTTTTCATTGATGATCAATTCTATCATGATTACTTTTCGTAAGCTAGTCTTGATTTGAGCGTAAGGTTAAAACAAATATAATCTTTAGCTAAAAATACCCCATATCCGGTTAATTAGATTTTTGATAAAAAAAAGAAAGATGACGTTTGATATACATAAAAAATGTGAGAAAAAAGCATAATCATGACATCACTTTAAAAACATATATAAAGGCAAAGCCTGTAAATTCTGAAAGGCGAAATCCGGTGACAAAACATGTGGGATCGAACAAAGTTTTATGAATTCAAATTTGATATGGAAATTCCATCAAATACCCTCAGTCAATATAAAAAATTATCTAACAAAAAGTTCAGCATATTGTATTTGATCATTTCTGAATAAGAGCTTTCGTTCCACCATGAAATTTTGCATTGACCACTCGACAGAAGAAAATAAGATTTTGCATAATGGTGCATATTTGAATAAAATATATACGTATCTGCGTAGCATTTTAACTTGACTATCATTTACAGGTTTTATGTTTGCCTTGCGTTTTATTTCAATTTATACGTACTTGGCCATTTTCGGTCACGACTATTCTCCAATTTTGTAAATACTCGTGTAGTCAAAAATACGAAACGGTATATTTTTTATTGTCAATTCCGTCAATCAAATGTCCATCCAACATTTGACATTAATATTTTCATTATTCACTTTGCACAATGTCAAGAGCACGCAGCTTGTATTATTTTTCTGACACTTTCGGATAAATGAAGGAGAAATTCATTCACTTTCTATCGGACTTAGCATGCTAAAAGTGGGCGGTGATAACATTGATCTCACAAAAACACAATAGGTTCTCATTGAAAGCCAAAATGTTATATTAATGTATCATTTCGTATTTCAATAAATATCGGTGCGTTTTGTACTGTACCTTTGGATAGGTAATATTTAATGTTCATTTTAAAACGTATTTATATAGAAACTTTACTTTACTAATTAAAACTGCGATTATTTAAAAATAAATTTAAGGTGTGTTTTAAAATTGTATGTGTTATTGGAAATTGATAATTTGATCATAAAAAGTGTATACAATAGTAATACGAACATAAATATTTCAATAAAAATACTAATATGAAGAATCTATGAGAATGTAAAATGCTTCATTCGATTGATAATAAATAATATTATTCCCAAATTCGACAAAACAATTTTGATAGAAATAAATCATTTAAGTTTGTATAGAAATTAAACACACCACAAAATATTACGAAACAATTAAATCTGATTCATGTGTATTTTTCTATATTAACAAAATTGTAATGTTAGAAAAGCTTAAACAAAACTGTTTATTTATTAGTTATTCAAGATTAATTTTATTATTTACCAGCGAATAATTATAAAAAATATCATAAAATGTTTTACTTATTAATCAAGCAAAGATTATTTGAAAATAGCACGATTCATGCATACTTATATTATCATTGAACCCGTTCGATTAAATACAATAAATTATGTAACAAAAACACGGCTGTTTTTTCATGCATGCGTTATACTGAATAATTGCTTTCCAATGTGATATACAGGAATAAACTGTATCGAAAGCATACTTAACAGCTATTTGCACTCGTGTTATTTTACTTTCAATTGCAATTTGCGGAGATGTTCATAATGCATTTTCAATTTTAATGATCCGATGCCTTTTCGCAAACAATTTGTGCACGCGATATGCTGTATTTTATATTTGTTTATAATCAGTGAAAGTTGTAATATAATATTTTCAAAAGTACTTACTTAATCTCTGCAGAAATAATTTCAAAATTTCCGGTTTCATTTCGTTTTTAACCACAGGCAGACAGCAGTTAGGCACAAAAAAGTCAGGTGGTTCTTATAAAGAGGATATTGACACGGTTTATGCCGCCAAATATATCTAGTTTTGAAAACATTATATAGTTTTCCTACGAAAATCAGCGAGACCCATTTTAATTAAGAATAATATTAAACTATGTTTAATCAATTTGTATTACATTACAATTTCCATCACTAGAAATTCGACAAAAAATATATACATTAGTATAACGATTATGAAATATTAATTAAGATAACGACTGAGGGTCCTTGATGGAATTTCAATATGAAGTATAAATTATTGAAACTTTGTACAATTCCATAAATTATGTCACTTATGGCCTGGGTGTGCACAAAGAATGTGAAATTGTACAAAGTTTCAATGATCTATGTCTTATTTTAGATATATTGGTAATTAAGAAAAATAAATACTTCTTATTTTATTTCTATGATAATCTCAACAGTAAATAAATTTTAGTGAATATTAGAACATGATATTTATTGACACATTTCATGTGTATTATGTAAGTAAGCAACCAACTAGAATATAAGCATAAAATTTATTGCGTAATCTAGTTTCAACTTAGTTTTAAATCTGCTATACTACTTAAGAAAGCTTTATATTATTAATAAAGTCGTTATTAGTGTAGACTTTTGTGAAAATGTTGTTTTTAAGATAGTGAAAGTTTTCAACCATGACCGCTTTCAAATTTAAGGTACCTTAAAAGAAGTCTTTTTACGAAAACTATTTGTTATTCCCTACTTTCTAACTACAGCAAACCCCCCAATAATGAGCTCCCCGCTAATGAAACCACCAATAACATTTTCGGCAGGTTTTCTAATAATGAGTTAAATCCCCTGAATAATGAAAAAAATAAAACCTCTAATTAGGCTTTCATAAAAATAGTTCATACAAATCTGTATTTAAAATACTGTCGCGCATTGTCTCGTGTCTCTAAATTCACATGTCTTGATAATGCGCACGACTTAAATAATTTTGAATACGTATATGCTTAAGTAATAAACACATTTATGATCAATTAATTAATTAAAAAATAATATTTATTTCCGCATTTCAAATAAAAAAATTCAATTGAAAATCTTAACCCCCCAATAATGAGCCCCCCAGTAATGATCCCCCTATCTCTTCATTATTGAGGGGTTTACTGTATTCTTTTTTTTAAAGAAAATATAGATGTAAAATCGTGCTAGGATCATATGAGTCGTTCGTTATTTTCTATCGGAAAGTTTTATTCTTTAAAGAATGGATGAATAGGTAGCAATTTAAGACTCAACATAATCCATGTCTGATAAAAAAGTATCGTCATTAAATATATATTTTGTAATCAAATTGTTTTTACAAGGACTCGATCCTGTAAAATCCGTTACTGAAGCCAACGACTTTGACCACTGCGCCACTACACCATGAAAATAAAACAAATCGACTCATATTATGTAGATGCGTATTGTCTAAAAATAAACAAAAAAAACGGTTAAACAAACAATGGATATCTTTTCAATACAAAATGACCTTAAAAGCATTTATAGTGCATATGCATTTATTAACACAAAAACTACAGCTACCCACGTATCAAAAAAATCATAGAATTTTCACGAGTCCAGCATAAATCAATTAAAATTCAAAACAGTTTTTAATTCACTGAAAAGATTATTATGTGGTATTTGAAATTTTTTGACGATATTTAAATCGTGATCGGTGGATCCGGAATCATTTTCGGAAAATGATTATTAGGAAACATAATTATCTCAGTTTAATATTTCAGATTATGTAACACGTTTCGGAACGCGCTTTTTCCTAAATTAGCTTCGTGATTTTTTGATTAAAAAAATCTTTTATTTAAAATGACAGTTTTAACAAAATTTATAGAGTTATACCCAGAAAATGCTTATTCAATCAATAATATTTTCAAAAGGAATATTTTTTTTTTTATTGAATAATCTCATAAAATTTGAATTCATGAACTATTTAAAAGTGATCATAATTTTGAATCCAAAACCTAGTTCTTTTATTTCAATGCACAAATTATAGGCGAAAAATTGTTCCATAACAGAAATGATAATATATTTGTTTATTCACCTGATGACCACAAAAATCATGATTTGAAAAATTTTAAATCCATTTTAAGCACAAAACTTTTCTTAATGTTTATATAGTAACAGCACCATTTTACTCAGTACACTATTTTTACAAACTTTGTCTTTTTAATTGTTAGATATAGCACAAAATAACCTGAAAAAAATACCACTTTATTATCAACGTTTGCCTAACAAAAGTTATTTAACTATGTATTTATTAGTATACATTTCACGCTCCATCAAGTGTATCACAAAACTCGATTACAACACGGTATCGAATATCGATTCCTTTGGTCAAAATAAGACACTATAATGCACTCACTTCTATAGCATTTGAAGTCGACGCACGGGTAAGACAAAAACCCGATCGCCTACCTAGTGAAGCGCATTCGCTCGTTGTACTGAGGACCGATGGCAGTCTCGGAGGCCGCACAGCCGCACTGCCTTCGACCGCTGAAGGACAGTCAGAGTAAGAGGTGGTGGCTCGCTACAAAAAGGTGTTTTGTTTTTTTCGCCAAGTCTATTCGCCGCGCGATTAAGCACCGACTGTACCTATGTGCCGTGGCAATTATTCGGTCGACATGCAAAGACTAGGTACCAGGGTACGATAATTTGTGGACTTACGAATAATCAATTTAAACATCATTTTTATGAATTACAGCACAACGTTATTAATACGCATAATTATGCGCACGAATTTGCAATATATTATACTATATTATATATATATATATATTATATATAAAATGCCAATAAGAAACTTTTACTTTAAAAAACATGGTATTCTGGTTCTTTGAAATAATATCACAAGACTTTCCTTTAGAACACAAATTTAATTTGATTTTATTAAAAAAATTTGCTTTATATAAATGACAGAAAAACAATAGCAAACACCTGTTACATTAAAAGAAATCAATTGGCGATTTTATGATCTAAAATTTTTGTTTCTATGAACCAAAAACCGTTTATTTCCTTACGATTTTATATTTGCTTAGTGTCATAAACTGTTTTAGTTAATTGGTACCAAAAAAATAAAGATACATGAATTATAACATTAAAAAAAACTGTCAATTATTTTATATCTCCAAGAACTTGAGATACGTTTTACTAAAAAAAAGAACAACAAATATGGCGATTGTATACATATGTTCCATTCTCCTCCATTCCATTCCTCCATTCTATTTTATTATCATCTGCAAAATTATACATTCGTATGTTGGAACTTTATCGAGTGATGGGTGTTATATATGATTTTTCATTTCTCATAACCTATTTTCTTTTCGATTCTGAAAATTTATTTTGCAAAGAGCGGTTTTCTAACCAAAAACATTTTTTTACTAATTTTTTAATGAGGTCTTGAAAATTAATTGATTGATAAAGCATACATTTTTTTTCAAATTTTTTTACAGTAACCACCCACAGAAGAGAAATGTTTTACATGTAAACATTTTTTGATACAATAAATAATAAATAATAAATATCTCAATTAAAAAAAAAAAACAGATAATTTATGTAAAACTTTTATAAGTTGATTTGGAAACTGTAGCTATGAGAAATGATATATAACTTTTTTTTGCCTAAAATGTCGGCATTGTCTGTTCTGCTCAACTGTCTGAACACGCCTGGTTTATGTTTGTGATGAATAAAAGGCCAAAAAACGCAAAAAAGTTACAGAAGAGGAAGATATCGTGTGAGCGGGGAGGGCTACCTTGTTGGACTCGCAATGAATACTTCAGTTATCTAAATTTCATTTGCATTATTATGTCAAAAAATACGTCGTACTTTTATTGGAAAACTACATTTGACACACTATTTGTGTTGTTTGTAGTAACCTGTGTTTTATTTACCTCGTTGAGAAATATTTTCATCTTACAGTCCTTTTTTAGTCAATTTACCCCTTCCATATATTATCAGAATTTATCAATAATGGGATTACGTATAGACGAAACCTTTAAGCTAAAATTTAACAGAAAGCGAACACAAAAATAAAAAAATACAAATTAGCACATTTAAAATCAAACTCTTTTAATTTTATACAACGTAGGTAGTGTAAAATTAATTCTGAATAAATCCACATTTTAATAATCTTAATCGTGCATTATGAGTGTTATGGGTATGCAAGTCTGTCAACGCATTGGTTTATGAAATAATTTATTTCGGTGACTTTTACTGCTACAAAAATTAAACAGCCAGGATATATTATTTATCTCTAATACCATTCAGTCTTTAAAAGAAATATAGAATTCATAAATGAATAATTTGTATTCATCTATATACGTCTTTTCTATGCTATGAAGACAAACTTTATAGTATATACACAATGATAATAATACTGTGAGAATATGTTGTTTTAAAACATTGAAGGGCTTTTTAAAATAACTAAACATACGATCATATTTAGATTGCTTAGATTAAAGTTTATTTCCTATAAAATATGAACAAAAATATTGAATTGCACGATCTAGCTCTTTCAATAAATGCAGTCCGTATCGAATATAATGTGATAATTTGTTTATGACCCAATAGCTATTTTTGGGTATATGCCATAGCACGTCTGTATGCCAAATGCATTACTCTATTTAGCCATCTACCACAAGTTTGTACTAAATAATAAATAATATATTTATATGTGGGTGTGTTTTTAGAAAACAAGAACATACATATTTTGTATTTATAAATCTGTTTTAATAATAAGTTTGAATTACAGAATGTTTGATGTCTTAAAAAATTCTCAATTGGTAACACGGTGATAATGAACTTTATTTTCACCAAAAAAAAATAAGATTTGGTATCTAAACTAATTTAGCTTGGTATATCAAAAATTATGTCCACAATTTTTTCAACAACCATGTTCGACAATGCTCCGAATAAAATTTAATAAAGCTGCTTAATAAACAAAAATCTCATGGAACAAATGATCTCTTGATGCCTGCTTGATCTGATGATGCTTGATGATGAAATGCCTCTTGAAAAGCATTTAATTTGGCCGGAGTCAGAAAACTGAACTACTCTGAACGGCCAGTGCTCTGTTGAACTTTGCAATGCGCAATATAAATTTATTATTGTTTTATTCAAATGAAAGCCTTCTTAAATGCTATTGAAAAAGCTCATCTAATTTTTATTTAATTTTCAGACTTCTGACAAACTACTTTTTTAATATACATAGATGCAAGTCCGTGAAGTAATGGCCAAAATCGTTTGCTTAATTATACATATTTTGGGCTTGAGTCCCAATCACTAAATAGGTTTCTGTTCGAATGTATGTGTTATTATTTGGTCTGAAAATTCCCTCCCACATTTTCTATCTTCAATTTTAATGTGTAGCGACAGGTATTAGTTATTATTCTTGCCTTAGCGGCTAGGGCCTACCCTTATTTTTTCTCTCCTCGCTTTATAAAAAAATAGAAGTTGAGCAACCTGGTTACAATCATTTCTCATAAAAAGTCTATTGATATAAGTGCATTATTAAACAAGTAATTCCACAATTGAAACGGACATGAGTTAAAAACATATGAAATTTTTCGAACGAATGAAGAATCCCATTTTTTGCACGTAATCAAACTATTCAAAATTTAACGTTGTTTGATAATAAAGATAAATGTACGCGATACACGCGATAAGTATTTTTTCTACTGCCATAAAAGCTTTTATGATATCATGTAAGATGAACGCTTTAAGCGGAGGTTCATGTCTTGTCAATTCATATTTCCTTATACGCCCATATACTGAAACGAGCTTTGATATAAAGTCAAATAACCGAGATAATGCTGTATTTTATCAATTCAGTGCATTTAATGTCTTATAAAATAGTATTAGCCTATTAATCATCGTTTTATGTTCTATAGATATCGTTAAAATTTAAATATTATATATGAGGGTAAAATTAAATAATTTTGCATTTAATAAACTACTAATGAATTGAGTACCACATACAATATTTAATCGAGCCGTTCCGCACTATTCGATATTACCCTAGTACTACGTTTGGTTTAATTTTTCTTCTTGTAGTAAAATTAATGGAATTTTACCCGTATTACACTTAAATGGTAAATGATATTAGACGCATTCAACTGCGTTACTGACGAGCTTTAACTGAATTTGAATAATATTTTAATCAATTTTTGATTATGCAATTTATTAAAAGATTTGATTTCAAATGTATATACGTCTAAAATCTTTCCCAAAGAACGTTAAATAAGAACTTCCTTATATTTCTTTACTTTTTGGCATTTACTTGGAACTTTTAGAACTACATTATAACACAGTGAAAAAATTTCAATGTATTTATGTTCTACAACATTTATAAAAAAAAATATCTGATTGGCCAAAACAGCTACTTTCAAAATATTCTGTTCTACATTAGTAACGGAAATTTATTGAACATTTTTATTACAGCGCGTATAAAATTTGTACAAACTAAATATATGTTTTAACTGATCGAACCAAAATAATTATGTCTTTTCCATATTTTAATTGTTTTAAATAACTACATTAAATAAAACTATTTTCCATGTTTAAATATTACTAAATGTTTATTCTAAGTACGCATCCATCGATAATTTAACCGCTTCAAAAGTAATGACTGTAATTATATGCCTTTCTGTTTGCATATTTTCAATTACGATACTTCGTGAAAAATAAATTTCTGCAGATGCATCTCGAGAAAGTTTGATACTAAATGGACCAATAAATTCAATAGTAATTGTATTTGGAAGAGAAACTTCATATAAACTGACCGTGAAAATTACACAATTAAAAAGTTTAAAAACAATCATTTATTTTTATTTCGTGTAATAAATAAAAGCGTGAAGATGATTATGGTAAGTATCACGAAACACTTAAAAAACACTCCATGCATTTTTTATAAAATTGTACAGTAATCATATAGATGTTCTAAAAAATATTTAAAAATTCAAATTGTCGCTATGTAATAATACTTTGATAAAAATAATAGCTAAGATATTAAAAATGCAATGAAATATTCTAAAAAAAATATTAAGCGATTAGATAAAAACAAGAAAATTCATAGTATTTCATTATTGGTAAAAGTTATTTTGGCATTTTCATCATCAGAGCTTGATATCTTTGACTACAATCATACCTAAAAAATAGAGACAAAGTCTATAAAGTTGTAACTCTTTTAAAATGGAACACGATCAAGTAAACGTAAATGTAATATATTAAGCTTATAATTGAGTTCCACGCCACACATACATTTCCACTCATAAATTGGAGGATATGGACTGCAAATGTAGTATTTATTAACCAATGTAGTCCCTTAATTTTTTTTTATAATTAAAGACAGTAATAAAAAATATACGAGTCTACGACAAGGTCGTATTTAGCTGTTATTAGAAATATTTTTTGTTTTCAGGGTTGGAAGGGTTGTATTTTTTTTTTAAATCACCAACACCCACGCATTCGAAGACAATTTCACAAATAGATTGATAAAGCTTATCAAAGTCATTGTAAGGGTGTATTAACTAAGATAAAATCCCAAGAGTGTTGACGTTTTGGGCACACAATCAGACGTTTACAATTTACACTAAGAAGATATCGAACGGCTAAAAGTGCGATCATAGCTTTTGAGAAATCTGTTAGATGTTTATCTAGTACTGAACTATAAGTATTTTTGACTGATGATTTTTCGTTCGTTGACTAAAAGCACAAATCAATGTAATAATGCTAGTTTTTATCTAAAATATCAACCTTTATAAATATGGTTGTAATTAGTGTGATTTTAAAAAGGTACATTTAAATTTTACTCAGTCGCAGATTAATCAAAATAAAACGTACCAATGAATCTAAGTGATTAAATAACTATTTAACACTTTTTATGTGCTGTAAAAATATTAAATTGAAATAAATTTTCTCTTGATTAAAAATAATCTGAATCGAGTTTATATGACCACTGTTATTCGAGAATGCATTCACTGATAAGGTTTGTCCAAATTGACGCTGTAAGGTATTTTCATTCGACAGTACGTGGGCAGGAAAATTACCCAATATTTTATGAAACAGTATCAAATGCTTAAAATCAAATATTGAGAACTACTTTCAATTACAATAATTTTTTTGTTACTCGTGCTGCAACAATTAATTGTTGACTGTTTAAGGAAATATTTAAATAACGGGTAACAACTCATGAGGCCGATATTTTTATTAGGCAAATTTTTGTATATATTTTATAAATTACTATTTTTGGTAGCCATACACCGTTTACAATATAATATAAAAAATAATTCCATGATTAAAAGCGCGAGATAATCATGAATCAAAAAAAATACATATATAAGGTTTCGTGGCTATACACAAAAAACTGCAGTCTGCGAATCTACTTTCGCATTTTCAATATATTTTCATTTAAAGCTAACTATATGGAGTATTTGCAAATATTTTATGTTTTATCTTATACTATTAAAAACACTATTTTGTCCGAGCGTTATTCTCGTGTAATAGTATTTTATCTCGTTAATTTTTTTCTAAACTCAAATCTGCCACATTGAATTTTGGATAAACCTTTATACAACTTTTAAAGTTGCAATTATAAAAAGTCAATTTAAAGCTTATCTCTCGAAATGAAGGATAAGGTTTTTACAGTAATAGTCGATTAGCTAATAGCTTTCGTTAGACTGCATTTTTTATGACGAGGATGAATTGAAGAGTAAATTTCATTTAAAATAATTTCCAAGTAAAAGCTTGTATATTGTATATTGGGCTTTACATATTGTTAACTTTAAATCAATATGATGACATCATTCAAATAGTGGTCTCAAAGTAGTATTCGAATACGTTAAAATGTTTGTCCTGATACTTTACAATCATTGATTTTATAATATATTTTTTCAATATTTTGTAATTTTATTGCGACCTTTGACAGCACGAAATGAACGCGGATTTGTTTCCAAAAAGTTTTTAATGAAGTTCCGAATCCATTTTGTTAAAAACATTATTGCCTACTTTTATATCGACATCGTGAAATTTTTGAATGCTTAAAAACTATTTTTTCCCCTTCGTAATGTTATTAATGCCCATTAACTTTTATTGCATACAAAATCGATGAAAGTTTATATTTTTTTTATCGGTAATTTCATAGAGATAATCTTTGTTTTGCTCAAAATTATAACGTACTTTTTAACACTACTTAAATTTTTTCAACACGAATTCTTCATCTTGAAGTTTTTAGTTTGGTTTAAGAATAAAATAAAAGTCGATTTTTACTAAGCAGCAACATAATATTTAGAGTTAAGAGCTCCCTAAAAAATCTCGTATTGTTGAAACTATAAAGATTTAGAGTTGTCTTAAGCCAATGTACATTTGGCATTTAATTAGTATAACCCTATTAAAATAAAGGAAAAATATCAAAGTATTAACCTCTGTAAATTTTATGTTTGATGGTTCGAATAAAAAACGGAGTACGTTTATCTGGGGTCATAATATTTGATTCAGTTAAAAAATGATTTGCTAAGACAGAAACTGTTCTTAAATTGTTAGAATAACCATTTCAGAGAATTTATTTGATTACATACGTATAAACATCGAATTTCAATGCTCTTATTTAAACGACTTATAAATAAATATGACTAGTTGAATTTATTCAATATTTTAAAACTACTCTTTACATAGTAACATATTTAGATTATACATATGACATACAGTAGTCAATGCTCTAATGAAATGCTATTGATTACCTTATACTTTTCAAACAACATACATAATGTGACAATTGCAAAAACTAAAAACGATCTTCACTACCATATCTAAAATTTTAAAGAGCTAAATATTTTGATTTTTATTTTTTTGATTTCATTTTAAAAAAATGTCTTCTAAATAGATATATGCGAATCCAAAATCTATACTTATTTACACCAAAATAAAGGCTTACACCATCAAACATTCTATAATATTAAAGTGTAAACATTATTCGAATGACAGAACTTTTATCTTACGCGACTATCATTTCCCCACACTAACAGTTTTAAGTAACCACACATTTTTTCATTTTAAGATACTAGACAATATTTTTTTTTAACTATAAAATCGGGAATAATAAATCTAAAGCAATAGATAGCAATATTTACGATTTATATGTAAATACTGTCAATAACTCTTAATTCACATCAGATTGTTTTCTTGCATAAAATATATCTACCGTTGCCGTATGAAGATCAATGAAAATATTTTTCTTAAATTAATTGATCAATATATAAAAACATTCTACAAATAAATAATAAAAATTGAAATGCCATTAAAATTTTCAATTGAAAAATATCACAAACAGTTAATTAATGAATATATTTTGTTGACTTGTTTATATATTGTCCACTACTCCTTGACTACACAGATACTTACTAGTAAATTGAACAAATAAATGATACCTTGCATAAATGAACGATTTAACTACGTCGGTCAAATATTCGAAAGACCGTACAAAAAAAACTTGATACAATATCAATTCAAGATGATTGGAATAGTTCAAGGTGATTATTTGATTAACGACATTTCAAAAAATCTTTTTGTTTCTTTTTATCTAGCAACAATATATTTTGCCGAAAATTTCGTATTTTTGTGTTCATAAAACAACAAAAGATTTTTTAAGTATTGTGATTTCATATCTATATTTCGACATCAAACGAGCATGAGTCATAGTATACAGGTTTTTTTTCACCTTCACTCTCACGAGTATGAATCTATGACCGCAAGTCTGCGGCATTTCAAATCTTTGTAGACCTTGGACGGCCTTTCTTTGGAGATTTTCAAAAAACTCGATTTTGCCTTACAAAAATGCATGTCGATTTAAAACAGTAAGTTGTTTAATGCATCATCCGATCAGCTCTGAATATTTTCAGCAATAAAATGAAGACTTTTATAAGGACTACAAAACGTGAAAATTATTAAAGTAAAAAATTCTATTCTACGTACGTTTTGTAAGCTTATATATGTTTTACATATATGTGTGAGTTAATACCTAGAAAAAATATTTGAATAGGTCAATTAAATGTTAAGCTTAATGCAGTTGTTTTTTTTATATTGATCATTCGATCATATTTTCTGTTCCAATGACCTATGATAAGATTATCCATTCACATGTTTAACGTTGAAAGCAAATATGAATGAAATTAATCAGTTTAGATAATAATACAAACAGGATATCGATCAGTAAATACCTGATTATATATGGACGCGGTTTTACAAACCCAAACAAAATTTAGATATCAATATATGCTGGCTTAATTATAACGAAAATATGTTTAAAAAAACTTATTTTATAAAAGTTTGTTACATGTAATGTTAATTATAAAAACGTGAAACATATTACAAAAGCTCTCATTCAATTCAATATTTTGCGTTCAGTCCCGAGGAAATATTAAGTTTGATTGTTCCCATCAATTTTTTTGACGTTTCTCATCAACAACTTTGTTATTCATAGATATTATTTTGACTACGAATTTCAAAGTGCGCGTGACGTAAAAACTATGTAATTATTTATAACTAGTACCTATATATCCATTACTCATTCACAAAAAGACAGTAGGTGGATAGTTAAATTATTTTGATTTACTGTATAATATAAATATAATGTATTTTTCACAAGAGCGTATTATAAATTTAACAGGTTTATAAAACAAAAATACTTAATAGATTATTTTACGAAAATCGGTTGATATTTCATGTTACATATTACGCCATATAAACTATTAAATTTGTTATGAACACATGCTTGGGAGCAATCGTTTTGAAATAATTACATTATTGATAGAAGAGGTCAAATAATCACAAGCATTAGCGCAATGTTCCACATTTTGCAAACATCTTATAGTAATCAAAATGTCTATAAGTTTGAATCATTAAACTCTCTACATTATAAGTATACGCAATATAATTTGGTGACGTAGACAATAAGTCAAGAGTATCGATATCTTCGACCAAAGGTGAAACGGATATTTCATGTTTTATTATAAATAATGAATTTCTAAGATCTTATTATGAGCCTGTTGAGAAAAATAATTAAAATCACTTGGATCATTTCTTTTGCTAGTGCTTGAATCCATATTGATTATTCTAGTAGCTCTGTGCGTTTGTAATTTTGTAAAATTTGAAGAGCCTTTATTCATAGTATAATAAATAACAAAACACCTAGACTGACTGCAAGACAATAAAAATACCATAAAATGTATTTTCTATACTGGATAAAAATCTTCATTGATCGCACTGAATATAATTATCAGTATCTTATTTTCAATCATAAGATACCTTCTCAATTCACCCATAATTAAATAAAAAGAATTCATTCATCTACTGTTGTTTTCTGGCGTGCATGATTTGCGCAGCACTCGAATCATATAAAGTCTGTGAACATAATGTATGAACATATTTACGACATTCACGCGACAGTTAAAAATAACAAAAAAACTAAGCCTCATTCAACGACTGCTTAATAAAACTTTAATATTGGCAAAAACATAACGACGCACATAACACTTTTACTAACAAAAGTTTCCTTTACAACATAAATGTTTAAATTACATTCCCTATACTTAATACATCCATTTTAAAGTATTTTACTTTTTCTGTAGACAATGAGTGAATGTATTTACATGACCATAAATGACCTTAACCTTTCAGATAAGATCTGGCCTGTGAAAGAAACTCTCAAACAAGAGAAATCTTTTTCATTATTATATACGTCGAAATTAATACACTTGTTGGTTTTTATTGTTACAATGTAAATATAATCAATAGGCCGATCTATAGTGGAATTTTAAAAGAAATATGATCTAGCATTACGAGTTTTTTTTATTTTTTTTACAAAACAGTAGTCAACGCTTGGTAATCAAACAGATCAAAGATAATCCAGAAAACGATGTCGTATTTCTGATGTCCAATTTTGACCTTCACTTCTTGCATGTTTTATTTACTTCTTATTAAGAATTTTATTACATATTGGCTACTCAGATCTCAGAAGCATATTTGAGCACTTAAAACCCTTTTTTGCACCATTTTTCAAATAGATAAATTTGTTTTGAATCATTCGTGATTACATTTTTTTAAAGTATAATACTTTTTAGTTTCGTACTATTTTGGAAGTGTGATTGTATTCATACTATTTCGTCCGTTTTATTTTTTACAATGATCCAAGTTCAGATTATAAATCCAAAACATTGTTTCTACATATTTCTGCATCGAACAATAATATCATATAATTTATACTTTACAATAAAATAAATTAATCGTTGAAATTATCAACTTAAAGAAACCTTTGTAGAAAGGGGGGGGGGGCGATCGATTGATAAATCTGCAATTTGGCTTACTCTACCTATAAAAAAATCAGGACCTAGAATATACTTATAAATATAAATACCCATTCCAAAAGTACAATTTGTTTGAAAGTATACTTTTTTTAAAATTGAGTGATAATTGAGTTATTAATGTGTCCTGAAAAAATGGTCGAGCGAATTTAACCGGTATACAGATTAAGCAATTTAATTATTATATATGTCGTTATCTCTGAAATACTAAAATATTATCAATGTGACACAATGCACATAATACATCTCTTTTATTACATTATTAACGACTATTTTGGAAGTGGTTTTCTGATAAATAATAAACGTAGAGCATAAGCGACGAGACTTACGTCTAGTTGCTGGTCCCCTTAAATTTGTATCAATCGACAGTCGTGTAGGTGGACCGTTGTTGTCTTCATTCTTTGTACCAAGTGTCCACTTACAAAGTCATTGACGCTCAATTGGATATCATTTGAAGAGAAACGACGCGCGTTGCACCGTGAAACAAGCCGTGGATACTAACACGGTCGATTTAATTGTGCAATTGTGTTTATTATTTTGTAGTTTATTGACAATTTTATTTTCAAATTAAATAATTCAGCAAGAATATTATAATTTTAAAGGAAAATATAAAAGATTTTTGAATACAATCGAGAGTTTCAAATTTTCTGTGACATTCAAAAGCGATTTGTAAACTTTTAAGTAATAACCTCATCCATATATCTAAGAAAAATTGACAACATAACTTCTTTTAAGAAATATATAATGATATGTTAGACCACGTAAACTTCCACTTTATATTATATTAAAATGATCACAAAACACATATTACTCCTGTTAAAATTTTCACTTCAAATGTTTCGAACTGAATTGCTTTAAAAATATAATAGAAATTTTTTATTTCATAATTGATTTGTAAGATACTTTAAGGTCAGAACCAGTTTAACCTGATAAGTTTGCGTATTTTGCTTTCATTTAATTCTCAATGTGAAAGCTTGAGCTTGCGTTTCAAAATGGTAATGCATTGTCTGTGCTCGCGTCACGATAACTTTCTTCGACCGAGTATAGGAAAATCGTTTATTAATTACAAGACAATTGGTTGTGGGAAGCTCGGTAAGGTCAAGGTTTATCTGCCATTCATAATGTCATTTCACCAATAAAATGTTCGCAGACAGCTGGTTTGTGAATGAACAGCTATAAAAATGACATGTCATAATGAAATGGATATTTATAGAACAATTTTCGTAAATATTAACTAAACATCATTTGAATATATTACATATTTATTTTATAACGTCACCTTTTTGAGTTCAGTGTCATATCAATTGAATTCATCATTCGAAGATGATGATTACCAATATAAGCAAATAATTTTTTTCATTTCTTGGATCAAAAAACCAAATAAATTTACAATGATAAATCAATCATTTGAATTTCCCAATGCCATCATTTAAACCATAGATTCTTTGAAAAAGAAGTAAACCAACTGAATTTTTCACTACACAGTGTAGGCAAACTTGGCTTAAACATATTCGCAAAAAAAATTCTTTTTTTAATTGAATTTCAAAATTGAAAATAATATTCATTTTCTCGGTAACAACACCTAAAGCCATAATGAAAAGCTTTTTTATTAGAAAATTAATAAAACTAACCACTGAATCTATTTATGAGCATAATACGTGTATCCTTTTTATGATGACGGTACTAAGATATTTAATTCTCCAATCGCGCAATCACGAGATTGGTAACTAAAAATACTACCCGTTTAAAGTTATATAACATCTGTTTCAAAAAACAATTTTTTCCTTAAATAACTCAAAATGGAATTAGGAAACAGTTTTTTCTTTTGAATATTGTATTGTATTTACGGATCAAACAAGCGAACATTTTTAAATAAATTTAATACCAGCTGTTAAAACTGAAACTAGCAAATGATTAACAATTCAATTTATTTGCCGTCCGTTTTGCATAATGAAAAAAAAAAGGCAAATAATCACATAGATCCTGATACAGCAACTATCTACTGTTCTTTTTTATTATACAAAATATTTTTTTTAGTTTACTGATCAAATGTTTAAATCTACAAATATAATTTACATAAGTTGATGTGTGTAATTTTATTTGATGTAATTCCTCCATTATCTAAAGAAAGGTTATATTTCTTAATAATATTTTCAATCGAAAACTATATATAATTCTAAAACATATTTGACAAAGTTGTCTGTTTCTATCAACGACATATGAAAAACGAGTAAATTATTGATTAAGTATTTGTATTATAGAGAAAGTCCTAACATAAACAAACTGAACGAAATTTTTGTTTATTCAGAAAATGTTGTTTTATTTGAAATATCAATACATTTTCTTCATAAACAATGAATGTCAAAATTCTGGGATTGATATTAAAACAATGGGGAGTTTTCGAGGTATAAGGTTGGAAGTAATTAATTCACATAAATTACTTATTCAAAATATTGCTGCAAGTGAGCTTAAAAGTTATTACCGTTTATATTATATTCAAAAATCTTTTCTCGTCACCAAAAGTAATGAATCCAAAATAAAAGTTCAGTATATTTATATGCATGATTATAGTGACCATTCTTTGATTATCCTGTTTGCTATTACGTAATACTCGTACCTTAAGAAACTCAAATAGCTCTAACAAACAAGTAATACATTATTTCAATTGTATAAACATCAAATCACAGAACCATCATAAATTTGCTAACAATTTTCAATTAATTCTGTAACTATATATTTTATTGATATCTCGATAAAGCTTTTTGGCCCGACAAAAGATTTATCAACACCGTTCTGAAAGCTCGGCGATGCTATTTAATGGTTTAATAATCGATTACCAATCAAATTACTCGCTTCATTTGTTTTGCCACGATATTGTTTTATGTAGCGGAAAGAATCAACATCTTTTATTAGCGATCTCGTAAAACGGGCTGAAAAAAATCATATAAAATGGTTATACATATATGAAAGTTGTATTCAGGTGCAATACTCACTCGATATTTAATTTAAAAATGTTAAGTCTATCACTTTTGCATATTTTTTTATTTTCGAAACAACTTTTTATTTTAATGTTGATTGGTTGAAGTAAAGCTGATAATTGTTTAATAAAGGTTACTTAATGATATTTACTGTATATAGCAATTTAATAACTACCTGTAAAATATAATACTATTTTTACTACTTAACGAGCCCTGATATTTTAATACTGTTCATTTAAACATCTTGTGGTTTCAACACTATGAAATATAATAAACAATTTTGTTTTTTTAACGCGAGAAACTTTTTTACATCACAACGAAACTTCAAACTTCCTGAATAATGATTTTAGTGCACCATAAACTTATTGTAACTGTAACAGATAAGGTTATTTACATTTTACATAAAATATTATAAAGAGCTTGAATTGAAGTGCTATACAGCAACATAACAACGTAATTATTTTTCAATTTATATAATCACTAGATAGAAAATAACTTGACGTCCGAAAAAATAAAAACAGGCCTCACAACGATAAAACTATTTAACGAATGGTGATTTGAAAATTTACTCACACGACCTTTGTGTCATATGACAGGAATATTAAATAAAGATATTTAATTTACCACTGGCAAAAATGAAGGTCTAAATTGGTATATTGGACAGACTGTAGAGATAGAATGAACTTGGATAGTACAAAAATTTATAGATTGATACACACGTAGGATTTAAATCTTTGCCAACCGTTTACTCTCGGCTTCATTTGCATACTTATACAAAATAGTTGGACACTAGACAACTTAAAATTACTAAATGTTAGCAGGTGTTTTTATTTTTTTCAGATCTATAAAGGTCCAATAAATCACAAAAACACAACAATAGTCTATATGTGTTATCTCGTATAACAGTCTCCAAATAAAAACTCTGGTAATAAAATATTTATTTGGCCAAGGCCGGATCAGACTGTATGCTAACTTTATAAATAAATCCAGAGGTACGAAACCGTTCGCATGCGATGCAAAGCAGACAGTGAATTATTATCAGGAGTGTGCACTTTCTAAAATAATGTTCACGACAGAAAGCGACCTGCCGCACGAGCTCGACCAAGGTTCTTTGATACAGCCGGTGTAACCCAGTAACGTCTTCCGGGACGAAACCGGGCTGCGCGTGACGTCATCAATAACTAATAACCTATAACCTCCGTATAGACGAATTGACAAATGTAATGCTTCAGATATATAATAATACAATATGCAATATCGAGCAGTTTAAAATTGAAATAAATTAAAGATTGTCACATGATGAAAATATAGCAATGCATTTTAGTCCTACATTTTTTTTATAAATAAGATAGTTGATAGCTATTTCGGTTTACGTCATCGTCAGAACTATATCACTAATTTTATTTGTATTCAAAAACCTTTTCAATGATTAAATTTCCTAAGCTGCTTCCACGTAGCTGCGCGATCAGATATTTAGACTAAAAAGTTTTTCTTTTTCTACAAAGCAATTATACGACAAATTGTAATATGCCAAGAATTGAAAATTTACATTTAAGCCTGTGAATATTTACATTTTTGTACGAAGATATTTACTTATGGTGTCGTTCGAACTGCTTGATTTTAGGTGCCTGCTTTGGTTCATTCAAGTCATTTTTGTAAGCCAAATTACACTTTAAAAAGACTACATCTCCAACCAGAAATGTCTATGAATTCATTTTTTATATTCTAATTGTTTCAGCAAGTATTGAAAAAAAAAAAAATTTTAATATCTTGTAAAATTGTCTTCTAGGCTTTGTCGTCTTGTAAAATTTAAAAAATCACACTACAAAACAATGATAAATTGTAATGACAAAAATACCAATACTAAACATTTAAGTAGTAGTCTTAAAATTCATTCACACTCATTTATTTTAATAATATAACATGTATTTACTGCGTATATTTTGAATATATCAAATAAATAGAAATAGATGGCGTTGCATTCAAATAAGTTTTCTCTTAATACCAACCTGACAATTTCCCAGCGAAACTACAGATGCTGTGGTCGAACACATTATAAAAAATACAAACATAATATGAGATGAACGACATTTTAGACAAATCGGAGGTCATTCAAATTTAAAAAATAATTATGCAACGAGTTTAAAAAACTTCGACTCAGACCAAACTTATACAATGTAGAACAGAGTTGTGTCATTATTTTTAATTTAATTTGAAATGTTAATTTAGAACTGTCCGCCTTTCCAAAACCAATGATTTGACGTCAAGGCCACTTGAGCAATATTTATTTAAAATATCAATTTGTCAAATAGTGTTATATGATGTACTAATTTATTTTATTATACCAATAGCTGTTTATCTAGTATGGTATCGTCACTTAGTTCGAATGTGTGCAGAACTGCAAGTTCTCAAATTTTATTTTTATAGCACCAAAAAAAGTTGGCACTTGACTGAAACGCAAACATAAAATGATTACTGAATTAACACACTCATTTATATTCGTGATATCAACAACAATGTTCATATTTGAAGATATTTCCCAGTCAGCTTTATGGAGGTAAACAATTTGGTATTATGTTATAAAAGATGTCGTAACAATAGCATCTGCATTTAAATATATTTTGATAATTTCAAATGATTGAATTAATTTTGAGTGACTCGAAATAAAAATGACGTCTAGTATAATCGCTTTAATATGTGTATGATATCCTATTTTTCACTAAAAATAATACGACTATCTATATACTTTTACACTTTGGATTCATTAAATGATTATTTCGAAACACTACTATGATATGAAAGGAGTAATTAACTGACTTAGTCTTAACTCTTTTAGGGTTACGTTTAATATCATCAATAATTAAATTATTGTGCTAATAATACAAGAAACAATTTTTCGAGAAGTGGGTGTTATTTCAAACGCGGTGATAAATTTAAATGTCTGTCTCTATCTGTTTTTCTTCTAACATCATGTAATTTTTAAAAATAATTGGATCTCTTATAACATCTCGCTCAAAATCTATCGATTACTAATCAAACCTTTTCAAGATACCAAATCTCGGACAAGGTAAGAAGCTTAAATTTTACACCCGCTTATATTCGTTTTTGAAGCCTTATATTAAAACTATCAATTTTGTAACAAAGGCACTGGTTCAATTTCGCAATATTTTTTGTTGGTATTCACGTGGGTAGATTCCTCGTACAATTTTTAGAGCAATTGCTCTACAAAATGTGTAGCAAAGTATTGGTATTAATATTCAAATAATATAAATCTCTATTATTAGCATAGGTTGACTTTCAAACGGCCATGAAAATATATTCAAATCGGTCAAAGTAATCTCGTATAGCCTCTATCGATTTGGATGCGTAATATATTTTTACCGGTCAAAAAACGATGGATTAAATTTTACTTTATACTTTTTTGGTTAAGAAATAAAGAATGTATAACATAAGCTTTTATGGTATTGAAATATTCTCATTATCAATTATATGCGCTCCAAGTGTGGGAAAAAATAGAGATATCTTTACAAAAACTGTAAGGGTAGAAATTAATCGATCAAGCTCCCTTTATAGGGGTGATGGAATTTTTATTTTTCATTATCTCTCGATTCTCTCTTTTTTACGAATCATTTATATTAATAATAGTAATTTAAAAATAGTTTTTAATAATATTACAACAATTCTTCTAGTAAAGCTTTCTTCGTATATATGTAGGCAGCTGAGGACTAAAGAAATTAACTTATTAATTTTCCAAATTGAATTATATTTAATATTATAATTTTACTAATCCTTTTCAGTGAAAATCTTTAATTTTGTGTCATATTACAATAATTACAGGTAAATTACAGGATCAAGTTAGCTGTTTTCAAAATATTAAGCATTGCTTGATTAAACATTTAGATGTAAATTTTAACGTTCGATTATTTTCGATGGATTTGACGGTAAATTTTTGGAAGCTCGTTTATAACATAAGTTAAAAATGAAAGCTATATTATTCCTCCTGACGTGTTACTTAGCGTGACACGTGCTTTAGTCAACCGATTAACATATGATTACATCTACAATAGTTACACAATAAGCAGAATAACAGAACTATCGATATTTAGTATTTTAACAATCGATTGTTAAAAATAAATAGTTTATTTCCATAAATAACAACATTTTAGATCAAATAGATTGATACAATTTGAAATGAAGTGGTCTTCTTACATATTGTACACTACAAACAAACAATATAATATATACAAAAGGCCAGCAACCGTTACGGCATTTTCTCGTCTTGTAATACCAAATGCAAAACACAATACGAATCCACATTCGGTAAAATAAAATGTCGTCAATACATCAATCAGACTTCGGCATGAGAACAAACCTGAATATATCAAATCGCCATTTATGAACCTGTAGCGCAACAATAAAATTCGTTGTAAATAAGTCGATGCCTTTGTTAATCAAAAAAAGTTAAGGGGTTAAATGCAGACATTCTATGTTACGTAATACAGACAAAGCTGAATCAGGCTAATTTATCAATTTTCTATATTCAATACGTAACAAAAATGCCATCATATCGAGAAATCGGTCCTTATTCATATAAAAATTTCAGATGGAGATGAAATATGCTGTTTCCTCACATTAAGAGCAAATACTCTTTCTGTAACAAAAGTATATGTTCATAGACTATTCATCAAATGATATTCTATATAATGATATAAATAATTTCATATATCATATATATGATATATGAAATAAACAGCTATAATAATAAAAATATAATCTCTTTCGTTTGTTAGACATACGCAGAAAGAAATATGACAGTTTAATTTTAAATATATTTTTAAAGATTTAATATATTTTCTTAAACAATTTAATATGTAACATAAAATATTCATTTAAATATATAACCCATAATTTGGAAAGTGACATTTTTCTTTTAACCGACTTGA
The DNA here is from genome assembly GCA_028555115.1 of Himalopsyche japonica. Taxonomy (NCBI): domain Eukaryota; kingdom Metazoa; phylum Arthropoda; class Insecta; order Trichoptera; family Rhyacophilidae; genus Himalopsyche; species Himalopsyche japonica. The sequence continues at coordinate 535,459 of JAHFWJ010000101.1, forward strand.
GCGACATAGACCTTGAATTGATTATTTTGTCATTAAAGAATTAACAACATCTTGTTGCTATACCATAATTTTGGAATGACTTTAGATGTATTCATAAGAAGAGAAGTAACTTATGTGTACTTGTTTTGGTAATTCATATCAGTTCATTTCATTTTTAATAGTCTTCATAAAACGATCATAATAAAACATTACTGATATTCATGATGTGTGATGTCTCTTAAATAAATCCATAACACAAGTTATCGAAAAGGCGTAATAATTCAGTGATTAGTTATTAACATTTCCCTGTGTCGTTGTTCAGTTTTTCGTCCTTTGCAGTGTTGCCTCAGAATAACTGTATACAAACTGACCACTTATATTTCGCTACTCCCTTAAACGCTCCTGTTAACCTTAAGTAACCTGAATCTCGGTTACTGAGAGTTACATAACCAGTTATGGTCGTATCCTCACTCCGACGCATAATAATTATCTCCGTATGACTTGAAATGACCGCTTTGGGATAGCTGTAATGCTCTGTGCTTCCCTGCTGAAATCCAGGATTCAATTCGGCTTGAAATTTGATTTTTCAGGTATTTTAATATTTAAATATGTTTATTCAATTCGGAAACATTATATTATATTCAAATGTAATATTCTGTGAATCTAATCTTTTCTACAGTAAATTTTAGCATTGTGGGGATAATTGACTACGAGTGAAGTCTCTCAACTTGTTCCTCTCTCAAAAAAAAAAAAAAATAATTTTTGAAATAACATTTATCTGTAAAGGATTGGAAAATTATTATAGAATTTGAAAATGATTATCGTTATTATTCAATGGGATGGATGGTGCGTCTGGTATTAAATATTCCTGCAATTTGGTCACAAAACTATAAATATAAAATAATATACGCATGTAAATTTCCGCCAGTGACTTACAGCTTGTAAATTTCTAACTTAATATACCTTAAAACGTTTACTGTCATAGCAAAACTGGTCCTAGTTTCTCCATCAAATTTTAATTAATTGTATTATAATATATGTGCCTTTCCATATTAAAAAAGCTGTAAAAAATTTATATATAGAAAAAATACAGTTTTGGTAAGTTTAATTATGATAATATATCATGCGTCTTAAAACAAAATGATCAAAATTCGTTCTTTCATACAATATAGTTATTACCAACGAAAACGTTAGTTATGATGCCGTGCTAATAAAAAATAAAACGATAAAAGCTGTGCAAATAGAAGATTGAAAAATTTACTATGAGCTAATTTTAATTTTAAAAAAACAAGCACTCAAAACTTTTTTTAGACATCACTAATACAATTTTAATATAAATAATATTATAAATTAACCAAATGATTCGTCGTGTAGTGAAAGCTGTGATGCAAATATCAATTGCTTTACAGGTAACCATTAACCCTGACAAAATAATCTAATCCGTCCTCGAATCGTATTATTAAGATTATCTCATTCAACCGTAATAATATGGTGGAACTAGAGATGTATTTTCAAGAAACGTATTGCAGTATCTAGAACCTATGGATCCTTTAAAAATTTATTGTGTGCAAGAATTATATCTCAAAAAAAAAACAGTCTAAAAATGTGTAAACTAATTAATAAACACAACGCAATTTTAAGGACTATTTACCACAATATATATTATATTATTTAAATTAGAGTTCTCGCTATGCATGTAAACAGGCGATGATTTTTTTTAAATAAGCGAAACGTTTTTCATTCCAAACAAGACTACAAAAAAATAACTATAAAATCATTAGAGTTATTCAGGAAAATTTCAAAGCCACCATCAAGATATTTGTCAATTATGCCAATTTTTGTCAAACCGCCATCTATAATTGATTTAAAATTACTTGAGACAAAATCTAGAATCACTTAGCATCTTAACGTAAAAAAGTATTAAAACAGACAACCTAGACAAATATTCATTACGTATCAAATGATAAATGATAAATTTACTTTATAAAAAAAACCCGTTACATATTTAAAGTCACTAATTCTAAGTAAAGCTTAGATAGAAATTAAATTTAATTTAATTAGAATCAAGCAAATTGCTGTCCACTGACGACAATGGTTTTAAGAAACGAGCTAACAAACCAGCATGCTTTTGGCTGCTTGTTTTATTATGTGGATTATATCCAAAATACTCATATTGTATTACACACACATACATCAGTACTCGAGTATCGGATTATGTAATAATAATTTATCGGGTATCTGAACGATTTGAATAAATTTACATCTCTACAAATAGTGTATTGACCGAACATTGAAAGCTTGGGCTGATAGCTTCAGGCGTTCTTATGAACCAATTTCAATGTACATTTAGAAAAATGGTTACTGATTTTCATCACCGCGTCAGGTGAGCGTGATGTATATTGCTTATACCAAAATATTATATGTAGATATAATATTTCTTGGCTGCAATAAATCGACAGTCATGCAGATATCAAAGTAAATTTATCGATATATAATAATATAGCATTGTATTTTTTGTTCAATGAATGCTTAATCACACAGGTATTCTGAATTATAGAGAGACTAATAAATTATTTACTCATTCAACTAATACGTAAAAATAGACTAATGCAACGGAAAAATACTTAAATTGTTTAAAATATGAAAAAGTACTTCAGTTTACTAAAATATTCATTCATGCAATTTCGAGTATATGTTTACCTAATAGAGATAGCCTAGCTAGTGCAAGTATGAGTAGGAATTAAATTATCACTCTTAAAATAGTGAAAAATTTTAGGCCTCCCAAACACCCATTCATTCTAAAAGAAATTATGCATCGATTGTTCATACTAGAATACCAAACACGTAATGGAAAACAACGATGCTGCCCACTTCGACACAGCGCAAATATCCTCGTATTTTGTTGTTAGGCTTAATAAAAAAAATCCAAGATTAATCTTTATTATCTTGATGGCAACCAAGACAAAATTAATTCGTTAATTTGTGAAAAAAAATCCTAATTTTCGCATGCCTTTACAATGTCTGTTTTCAAGAATCGGATCATTGTGTTCTCTCAATATATTTATAAACTATCGTACTACATATATCATATTGCAGTTTATGTTTTAAAACAAGCTACCAAATCAAATATTATAAATAATGCTAATATCTCAAACTACATGTCTATTGCGGTTTATCAAGTGAATACCGTTATCTTGTACTAGATTGTGATTTAAAAATCTCAATTAATTTTATTCCACTTGGCGATTAAGAATTTTAGATGTAGAAAAAGTCGTTTGGTTTCGGAATGTTTCTCAAGCCTATGTATATATAATATATTATACACACGATAAAAAAGTTACAGTCATGAAATTCAAATATAAAACATGGGTCTTATGTGTTTGTGATGATTAAGATATCAACTAAATATTGACGTAGTTCGTAAATGAAAATTTTGGATGAGACATTGAAGTGTTGTTGTTTTAAGCATAATGGAACATAATCGGTACATTTTTGTGGAAAAAACACTGACCTCATCAGTGATGTCTCCAAAGTGCTGTCGTTCCTCCGTCTCCTTTCGTTCGTCGGTTTCTTCGTGTGTGAGTACTCTGCGTTCCTTAATCTCGCGTACTTTTCCATCTGGATTGGCAACGGCTACCCATTTCGAAGTAGAGCCATCTTGGGCCACAAGGTCTCCATTCGCAAGGGTTTTTGCCAAGTCCGGCATCCCTTCGATCTGCGCTTGAGCTCCGTCTACGGCATCCACACCTTCCCCGGGAGGGTCGTCGAGCTTTCGATGCTAAAAAACAAACATTGATGTCATTAAACTTTACTTTTTTTGGAAATAACAAAAAAGTTATTCTTTTACTTTTCCAAGTGCAAGGATTTAATTTAATTTAATTTTTGCCTAATCAATGTGAAAATTTCCTGGAATCATTGAGTCTGGTATTCTGCATCATTCACTTTCTTCTTCTTTCAAAAGAAGTCTTCTTTTTGTGTCAAATTACATGATTCAAAAATTGATAATATAAAAGTTATGATGAAAGAAGTCATACATAATAGGGGATAGCTGAACTCAAATATAATGTGGTTGAAAGTCTGTATCGAAGCTCACCTTATTTGGACGAATTGTTACTTAAAACCCCCAGAGCTACACGTTCAAGATATTAAAAAAGCTCCTACCAAAACCAAAGTTCAATTTCGTGATATTTAAAATTATTGAGTGTACCTTTGTATGTTTTACGATATATCTAGTTATGCCTCAACTGAAAACTTTTCTATTATACGGGAAACATTTAATTATATTTACCTCTGTATGTTCGTGCTCGTGAGTCTCCGTATCTTCGCTGGTAGTGGTGGAGACGAGAGGTCCTGAGTCCTGGAGTACGCGTCCATCCTCGAGGACCACCTGGCGTTGGACTCTGGTCGCTATTTGTCTGCGAGTAGTCAACTCGCGTGTTTTCTTGGTCACCCATTCTTCTGCAAAGTCATTTTAATTTAATACAATGAATTTTTTTATTTACATATTTCTATTGTCCAAAAATTTTTATATGTAATAATATTTTTATATGATTTTTTTTTAGTGTACTCAGTGACGTCGTTTGGAATGGCAGGATGCATTTCACCGATCCTGTTTAATTTAATGAAACATGTACTTTTAGCCCTGTGCTTCCTTAACTTGCACATGTAGACAAAATTAAACTGGGAAATTTACCCTCACACCTTCTTTAAAAAGCTAAAATGACCACTGTGTGTAGTATGTATCACATTTTATTGATATTATACTCGATTAAATATTTATTAAAATCAAATTCAATGAACAGTTCTAAAAATCAGTTTGTTTCAATTGTTTCATTTAAACGCCAAATTTTCCATTAATCTAAAGAAAATAATTGTATTTTTTTTTACCTTCTTTGGTTGTTGCTACTGTCTCACCAGGTTCAACCTAAAAGAAAGAAAACATAGACTATAAGTAAAAAACAGAATTTCAGTATAAAAATAATGGTTGTTAGCTATATATGGCACCTCAAAAAAGTTATATGTAGATATTTAATATTTTTTAGATCCTGTAATAGATTGTAAATAATTAATACAACTTATGAGATATACTGCCATCTATTATCAAACGTAACAAGTGTAATCAAAATTAAAATAATCTGTTAAGACTCTAAAGCAAACCCGCAAAAATGATTTATCACCAGGCATATTAAATGTTAATGATTAAACCACCGTAACTTCAGGTTTATAATATTCATTGAAATAATTCGCATTATTTCCCTGACGCCAAACCGCAAATACCAGAACAGACCTGTGTGTTTGCAGAATCCTTCTCTATCGACACCCTAGACACGAACCGCAGCAGTAAGCGCGGGCTCCGCTTGGTGGCGCTGTCGTCTCCTACCAACACCACCACGACCATGAAAATGGCCAAAACTTTTTTTTAATTTTATACAAACGTTAACTATCATCACTTCAAAATATTTGTGATTTTATTCAATGCACAACTATTCATTGCAAACAGCCCACTCACTAATAAGACAATATTTGTCAATGCATATTCACCATTTTTATTGTTTGCTATAAAATTTTGATCCAGACCTAAACATTTAATTCATCGTAACGTAAATCATGAATATAATTAGCGTTAAAATGAATTTCAGCACTTCAACGGTTTGTGAAAAAAACCAATTTCGATACAACGACATCTATCAATGAGAAATGACAAAATGATATTTTAATAAATCATATAATTTGTTCAAACTTATTCGCTATTTAAATTGAGACATCTCAATTATCAGTATTTGGTCAGCCCTGACGAGCTTTTTACCATCATTTACATCAATTTGTTTCAAATATGATTTTTAAGAACGGTTTTTTTTAATTAACCAATTGAAATACCACGCTGGATAGATTAATAAACCTTAAGGAAGAAAGCTTTTTAAGCATAATATTTTTGACAACCATAACTATGACAAGTTCATACAGTGGGTACTCGGTTGACGAACAGTTCGGACTGCGAACAAATCGGACAACGCACACCATCATGAAGGATTTCTATTTCGGACAACGAACATTCGAATAACGAACTAAAACTGTTTTTCTAATCGATGTTCGTAGGTTCGGTTAACGAACATATGGTCTTAGAACAGTTTATATTCGTTAACCGATCACTTGCTGCATTTAGAAAAAATAATTTTGCATTGGGTATCTAGATTCGGTGTTCGTGATGTTGTTAAAATCATTCTTCAATTTATAACATAAGTTGTGAAAATTATGTTCTTTTAAAAGGTACCGAATTACAAAAATACCTGAACAAAATTTCAGTAATGAATTATTAAAACTATTGTTCATAATATATTCTCATTTGCAACATATTTACATATCAGTTGTATTAATCTTTTTATAATTAATTCTACTCACGAAACTGAGTTGATATAACAACAAATGAATTAAGACTCGTCTTCCATTTACACCGCTAAACCTTCATCGTCACTAAATAACCATGAACGTTCGCCAGTATGTCTCAATGATGTATATTTTAGTATTCATAATCATAATGAAATAAAGTATTCTCGATCATATCATCACGTATGAATGTATTATTTTTACGCTTATGTAGCGGAAGGTATGCCCTGGGCGAGGTTTATGATTTGCCCGCTCAATTCAAAATACTCGAAGGCAGAATCAGAAATAAGACTAAAATATTTTTTTATTCCATACAAAAATAATATTATTTATACAAACGTGAGTTGAGTTAGGTAGACAAAAGGCAGGATACATTATCTTTGATAAAGAGAAAGAAGACGTCTCTCCTTCAAATTCTTTTTCTCTTAACCGATTTGCGGTATTATAAATCTTTTATATATATAACTTTTTTTCAATCTCTGTAGCGCTATCATAATTAGGCAATATTATTGGGATATTTTCATTGCCATAAAGAATAGTTGGTTGTCATCACAATTTGTAGTCACAACATGTATTCATTATAAATTTGACAAAACAAAGCTTCGATCTTTAGCATTCATTTTATTAAATAATGCCATTCATGTTCATACTTGAAGTTATACTACAATCAAGGCTATAAAAGATATATTTAACAGGTCCAATTTCTACATAATTGTCACTAAATGTTTTTTTACAAACATTCACAGAATTGATCAAATTTATCTTACCAGAAAATGAAACGTCTCAGTTTTCTAGGAAAATCAATCTATTTTTACGATATTTTTCATTTATATATTATATAAATGTGTCTTGAAATCGTTTCTTTCCAAATGACCTTAATGGTTATAGTTTGTCAGTAATTAAACACAGATGTTTGTGATCTATTTTTCGTCAAGACATTATTTATTTATTGACGTCCTAGATGATGAGTTGAATTTAAATCGTTTGAGCTTAAATAACGCATTGACAATTGGATTTATTGCCGATAAAAATGTTTTATGGTAAAAAAATATTCTGTCTGTAATATTTTGCCGTGTACAATTTAGATTTATGTTTCACTCGAAATGAAAAACAGTAACAAATTTTCTATTCAATTTTAAACATATGTTGTGATATAATATATGACGTTTTATTATACAATAGTGTATATACTTGGAAAAGGTCAGTAATAACACCGACCTTAGCGCATTACATAAATTCTTAAGGTATAGATGCCAGTTTATGCGTCGTCTTACGGTTTTGTAATAATTATACAAAATTGTACTTTTTTACGTATTCTTCAGATATTGACACCGATTGTTAGTTATATTTCACAATGTAATTGATTTTGCCTCGCGTGTCAACAGTTTTTTGTACTATTGAATATTTAGCGCCTTTAGTTTACAAGAAAAAGAAATTAGTATCATGGAAAAATATATAATTTTTAGAAACTGAACTATTTTACCATAATTTCAACAAATTTAATTTCAAAGCGTTTGCACCAAATGTTGGTGTTAAACGGTTCGGAAAACTGAAACTCCATAATTCAGACAAAATGGTGAGTTTTTTTTTTATAAATTTGAAGTTGTTATCATTTTAATTTTAATCGTCACAAATAAAAAAACATAACACATTTTCGTATAAGTTAATCAAATTACTTTTTTATAAAAAAAACTTGTGGGAAAATCGGAACGATTTTTTTAATATAAAATTAAGTGTAACTAATTATAATGATATAAGAAATATGATATCGATTAATATATAATCATAAAATACGATATGTAAATTAAATTTTCAACAGTTAAAAGATTAACGACCTATGTGTAAACATTAATTGATAGTTTTGCTATTTCACGCGTTTTTTTATTCTTACGTTACATCAAGTATACAGATGTGTTCTGTGATCTGATCTATGAAGAGAAATGAAGTACATGTATTATTTAGAAATTTACTAAGAGTGTTGAAATATGTTTACAACTTCTTCCAAAAATATGGTTCTAATCTATAATCCAAAAATTTTGCTTCAATAAACAATGTATTTAGAATGATTATAAAAAGAGCCCTGCCTTTCAAACATCGCCTTTCCACAATGAATAGGTAGTAAATCATTTAAAATTATTTGAGAATTTTTTTGATGAAATTGGTTTTATTTGGTAGAGAGAACAGGTATTCGCTGAAAATACATTAGAAAATTATAATAAAAAGTATCATAAAAATGATTTATGTCACTGAATTTTTCCCGTTGAAAAGATTTTTTAAAATGATGTGTTAAATAAGAATTCTGTTTTTATGTGGATTTTGTTGGATTATAAAATATGACAAATGGCGCTATCATTTTTCTTAGCATTAAACGAAAAAAATTTCAAAGCGAAAGTACCTTTCCTTTTTAATCATAAAACAAACATATTCAGTTGGAATAAAAAGTAGTGATTAAAAAAAAAACATGCTCACGACAAACGTATAAAAAAATTGTTTGGGGTGCGCCTGTATTATAGGTTATATAGTAGTATAATTTTTGTTTTCCTGTTTACAATTCATTTTAAAATTAGTTACTATCGTGGCGGGCACTCGAACTAGTTATTTAATAACAGAGATTATTTATCATTAGAACGGAATCATTATTTACAATTACTATAGTATTTATACCAGTGGCGTCTATAGATATGTACCGTAGTAGTTTTTTTTCAATAAAAATATAATCAAATTAGACACACCGCTGTTTTTTTTGATACTGAATTCATTGCCACAATCGGGTCCCTAGTACGATTGGTTTTACAATGATTTAAGTATGAAATAATTATTCATGATTGAATCAAAATATTTTCAATACTGTCTGATGAAATATTTCAATAATAATTGATAAGTAACGCATTGCTTACGATTTTTTACGCATGAACGACTTACTTAAATTCTTAATACTAGTCAATAATAATAATCAGTTTAGACTATTTTACTTTTATTTTAATACATTAAAAACAAACTTTCTGCTATAATTGTTCTTTTTTTTTTTATTTACGAACTCTCTATGCAAGGAATAAATATATATTTATATATATATATATATATATATATTTATTTATTTATTTATATCTATATATATGTATATATACACCATTTATTGATTGAATTGACATTTCCTTGGTAGAAATACATTATTTGCTTTTGAAAATGCATTACTATTTTTTCATCTAATATATACACAATATTAGATTTGAATAGTTGAAATTTTTAAGACTCCAAAATTATTCAGTTCTGTTGCATTCCTGTGACAAAGTTCCCAAAGGTAACGAAAGGCCAGACCAGGGTCTTTAGTGACAAAACATGATGAATAATACAATTAAAAATTGATAATAATGTTCTATCAAGCACCTTTAGTCGATATCATAAACAGTATGATTTGTTGGTATATTTTTTTTTCTTTTTTCATAAATTTAGTATTTTTAACATGAACTGAACGTACTGCGGTTACATAAAACTATGATATCAAATCAAACAAAAAATACACGTATACTCTTCTTTCTATACTAACATTACCGAATAATTTAATTATTGTGGTAAGACGTGAATTAAACAAAAGAAATGTGGAAATCACATATATAATCAATATAATATTAACTGCTACGCCGCTGACTGATTTTTTTTTATTTGAACCGTTAATGTAATACAGAATTAAAATGCAGCCGAACGACCTTGTAAAGAATGCAACTAGCTGCAGTCAATTGAACAGCAACTCGCTGCAGCTGAGATTCTGGTTATGTCATTATAATAGAGCGTAGTTAATTATTATTCATTGGGATTTTTCATCCGCGCCGACACTGAATACATTATCCAATATTTCATTGAATATGCTTAATTTAACATAAAGTATAGTTTTGCTTTGAATTTAAATCTTTCATAGAAAGTTCTTATACGGAATTATTAACCATAAATTAAATATGAATTCATTAAACGATCGCTTTTCTTAATTTTATTTCCAGTCTTTTAGTATGTCAGGAAATGTAACATATCATTATATTTCTATTAGACTTTTAACAAAAGCTCATTCAACATTTAAATTCAAATGATTCGATCAAGAAGTTCAGATTCTTCCGATACTTTAAGACAAGACTGTGTTCATCTTTTAAGTCAAATAGAAGAAATCGACCAATACAACAATATTCAATATTCCTCTTAAGAAAGCGTTTATTTTTTGGTACAGAAAAAAAATCATTTTTACGATATGTTTGTATATTCACTATAATTTTAACTATAAATTTCCTGAATTGTCGAATTGAAATAATTCTAGAAAAGTGAAAATTATGGCGATGATTCCTTACGTACGGTATGCACAAATATTTTATTAAATTATTCCCGCAATAAAATGAAACAACTTTACCTATAAGTCAATTAAAAAAACGTTCATTTCTGAACTTCTCTGCAAAGGTGTTCGTAAAATATTTTATTCAAATTTAGCAACGAATAATTAATATTGTGAATTAATAAAGTCAATGGTAATTTATAGAAACGATTTACGATTTTTTTTTCTATCTTCATTAGTACCAGCTTTAACTTCTTATAATACAACCGTGTGAACCAATCCAAAAATTAATTAAATGTTCATTTAGAAGAGGCTTAACATTTATGTACGCATGCAACATGAAACATCGATGGTAATTATACAATCAAAACCATTTGTTTAATGGCATACAATGTATATCTGAATACTAACGACAACGTATCACTGCGCATTCTAAATTAAATTAACTGTGATTTTATTATCCGGTTATACTATATAAAATAAATTAATGTGTCGTAAAATTTATATTTATGTATTATATTAGTCGCTACTGATCGAAGGAGTGAATTAAATTATCTGTGAAAAAATAGCACTGTATTTTAGTTCTACAAAATTATTTTTAACAAATATAGTTGATAGCTATTTTGGCGCACGCCATCGTCAGAACTATGCTTAAACTAACATTCGCTTGTCTATATATAGCTGTGCAGACAAGGCACACAACACATCCTCTCTCCTGTTCCAACGGCCTAGCTTGTTACTTTGACACAATGACGCTAAATTTTCAAAACTCTAAATGAAACAATAGGTGTCTATGACAATAAGATTATATGTGGGACGGAATTGGTCCTTATGGAAGCAAATCAGACCACTCCTTTGTACAACGGCTGGACAAGTGGCGATACTATTATGTTAGTTTGTTCGTTAAGAATCCTTTCTGGTTCCTTAAGAATCATTGATAAAATTGTTAACGTAAAAATGACGAATAGATTAGCACTATTCTTTTTTAACTGAAAGTGGGCAGGAGGTTTTATAACAATAAAAAAAGTTAAACACTATTTAATGGTCACATCTAAAACCTTTATCCCTAATCTAACTGACAGCGGAAGTGCTTTCCAATCAAGTTATAAGTCAAATTTTGATTATATGAAACTTTTTGAATAGCATACTTTTATACATATCATATTTAAATTTCCCCAAATGAAATTAGTAAAATGTTAAAATTAGCAGTTTCATGTTAGGATTGATGATGATGAATTCGTTTATATACAATTTTGTTGTACGTGTTACTTTTCTTCTATTGCCTTCTCTCATGTTCAGAAAGTACCAAATTTTTCAAATAATTAACTGAAATGGCTTATTCCATCATTAAAAACCGATTTACTATCTCACATATACAGTTGTTCTCAAATCAGCAGTAAAAATTTAAATACAATGGTTGCTAAGTCTGGAAAGTTACACACTTAGCATGATTTAAATAAACAAGAATTAACACTTAAACCAAAACGTTTTCTCTAATTAAACATGTCACTCCGGCAAAAGTGATCTGTGATAAACCAGATATGCACGTCTGAAAACTGGTTTCGAATAAGAAACCGTATCTAATCATACTACACGATCTGGATGACACTCACGAATTCCTGATTTCTACACATCTGCGGATACATTGGATTATAGATATCTCTCAATCGCTGGAAGTTGGATACCAGCCAAGACGGTCTCATGCTGATAACAATTTCCCAAGATCGATTTATTTTTAATTGAATATGTAACAAAATCAGATCAATCTGGAATAAATGCCTAGACAATTTCTCAAGTGGTTCTTAGGTCAAAGAAATAATCTGCTAAGCTTCATGGCTTTAATTATATTAATTTCTTTTCGGTTGGTCATTAATTGAACCATTTCACTCCACATATGTACAAAAACATTTAATATAAAAAGAAAATATTTCTTGACATTTAATTGTTTTTTTTAATCAATTGTTACTTTTGGCATATCCGTAAGAATATATATCCTTTTTTCTAACATTCGTATGATTGATAAAAACAATTAACAAAAAGGTGTAAACATATTAGTCGATAATTGTATTTGTCAAATTATTAACCTCTCTAAACCTACTCTGATCAGAAGGTGAGTAGTAAACTAGTACTTTAAAATGTACATCAATAAACTGAGATGCCTTCAACATTCCAACTAGATAAATTGTATCAATTATACGCATATAAATTTTAAAATAAAAATCATTCAACTTTGTCTCATACAAAATAAATATTTTGCTGGCGTTGAATTTCTGAACACACGATAAACAATTGGGAGATATATCTGGGCATATTTTCGTGATTGAATGTTCAAAACATTGTATATTATTCATTCATTATTTTCTTTACCATGTCTTGCTCAGTCATTGATCTGCGTAACGCTTGACCTGTAATCGAATACTTTGAAAACTATTATATTATTATATCATATACAACACAGTTCGCTACGGTAGAGTAAACACTTACAATTCCCAAGTGTTTTGTTGGTCAGTGATAATGTTTCGAAGTAAGAGAGTAAAATGAAACGTTTGTTATGATTGGCTACTGCAGTAAAATACGTTAGATTCCGTTAACTTTTCGATTTTGGTTATGAATGAATTAACTCCAGAATGTAATGAAAAATAGTTCTAATTTTTTATGAAAAGTATTCCAATATTTATCAATTATGTAACATGCATTTAGATATACAGGGTGTTCGGGATAAATTTGACATATTATGAATTAATTATATTTTTACGTAAGTTACAGGTATTAAAACACACTACTCGTCATTTAAAGTTTGGACCCTTCTTCATTCATATACAAGATGTCAGAAAGGATGGATAGCTGGAACCCACCTGAATCATGGAAGAGAATAACTTGCATCATGATGATTCGTGCCGGCCATCAAAATAAGGATATTATGACTGCTGCCCAATGCTCCCTGAATGCACGCAGAATAACAGATGGCTTGCATACAATACAAAGGACATTCCTCGTGTAATGCAGACTAAATTTCCCCAAACTGTTATGGTTTTCGGATGTGTATCCTCTGAAGGCCTCCGCATTTTTTCCAAGAGGGCCTCAGGTTGACTTCAGATGGCTACGTGGAGTTGCTAAACACTGTAGTCAAGCCCTGGATAACAAGGGTAGCCAATGGTAGGCCGTATGTATGGCAGCAGGATTCGGCCCCTTGCCACACCTCTGGGAAAAGTCAAAAATGGTTGTCTGAAAATTTCTACAACTTCATCAGTCCAAATGTTAGGCCTCCAAACTCCCCAGACCTTAACCCTATGGATTATTTTGTATGGGGCACAATTGAAAAAAATACCAATCGCACATCCAGTAATAGAAAAGCCCAGTTAATGGATGAAATTAAAACAGTTTTTGCGGCCCTTCCTAGGGAGACTGTAGCAACAGCCTGTTCGAGGTTCCGAAGCAGGATTGAAGGTGTGATCGATGCTAATGGTGGTTATTTTGAGTGAATCTTGTTGATAGTATTGTAATTAACTCTGCCTATAATGTTTTTGGTCAATACATTAAATTTAATAGATACAAAGAAGATTTTCTTTTTCCTTACGAAATTGTCAAATTTATCCCGAACACCCTGTATTTAACAGGAGAAAATGCTTAAAGTAATCACATTAGATAAACAAAAGAACGTTGAATAAACAAAAAGATTCATGTAATAGCATTGGTGGAATAAGCCAAATTTCGTATCAATCAAGAAGAAGAAGATGAACTCATATTCGACAGTTATTGATTAAATCGATCACGTCTAATAATTTATCGAATCCATTTTTTATTCAACTAGTGTTTATAAGAAATTTCTACATCAACACATTTGTGTCTTTTTTCAATTTATTCTACAAATTTGAATTGTTACAACTTTGTACGATCCCACATTTTTGTCACTTACGACCCAGGTTTCGCCTTTCGGCATCTTCAGACATTCTATCACACGGGTGCAACATGTCAGTTCTGTTAGTGACAAAACATGTGGAATCGTACAAAGTTGTAACAATTCAAATTTGATATTGAAATTCCATCAAGCACCTTCAGTCGAAATCATGAATTAAATAGTTTATATCAATATTTTTATGGAAAAATGACTTGCTGATTTATAATATATGAATTTTATAATTTTTAACTTTCTAAGTCCGTAACTACTAAGACCATCGTAAGGTACTTTGATAATGTTTTCTATAGATCAAACCAGAACCCAAGCTCCGGATAAATCTGTGTGTAAAAAGTTACTTATAAATAAACAATTTGGACATCATAAAGACAAACGGAACTCAATGAGTTGGACTTCTTACTCACTTTCACCTTTGTGTTAAATGAAGATGAAACGAACAATGTGAGAAGCAATCGTCGCATTGGTCAAGAAATGTTCTATTGTGCATTCAGCCAAGCCATTTTAACAATTTTACAACTCACTTATTTGCTGTATAGAATTATAAACAATGAATCATTAAAACCACTGCCCATAATTAGTTATCAGTCATATTTCAAAACGGTAAGTGTGTATTTTAGCTGTTCTGGTAGTCTAGTGGTCAACGTCCTTTAGGGTTCATAATATTCGGTAGGGATGTCCACCAATTTGAATTCCAATACGAGGAAATTTTTAAATTAAATTATTTTGAATGCATAGTTGTCTGTGATGTTTGCATTTTCACATTCGAGGCAAAAAATGGCGTAGTAAAAGTAGTTAGCTAATCACTAATCTTGTCCTAGCCCCATCCGTGGGTATTATACATATGTCTTCACTCTCTCCGAAAATATTAAGCGGTTCTTATAGAATAACTTCTGCGAACATTCCCAATCAGAAATTTATATGTTCTATATTAGGAAATGAAATATAATATTTTCATATATATAAATATGTGTCCAATAACATACTTCAAAGATCAGCTATTGTAAATAGTTGTAACCTAATGTAACCTTACTTAATTCAGATACAAACAAAAAAATACCATTCATTATTTTAGCTGATCTCTTAAAAAAATATTAATCGACATAACTTTCATTTATCGATCATTTATATATAAATTTATGGATGATATATATTTTTATTAAATCACCAAACTTATTTTTTTCTTCATCGTCAGTGGTAATAATACCTTACAAAATATTACAGAAAATAATATGAATATATAATAAAATACAATGATTAATCGCTTATATTGTATAAGAATAAAAGCTTAAAAAATCTATGCGAGTCGAATGTTTAGTAGACAATTATTTGCTTAGCCCCACGTGTCATCGTCATTCTTTTTATCATTTAAAATCGATATTTTTTCTTTACGGTTATTCAATAAACACGGTACGGTACACCTTAGGAAAGTGCTAAATCTCAAAATTTGCGTTGAAAAATTAATCATTGGAATTTTGTATACTTACAATCTAAATTAAATGAAATTACAGAAGAGGTATTTAATAATTGACGTATGAATTAAACATTTAAATATATCCTTTTTCTGTGTGTAGAAAAAAATATTGTTTTTAACCAAACGCTCGGCATCGGCAGTTATGACCCACATTAACAATTAAAATTTTATTTTTAAGAAGTTATACATCCACATTTATGATGTGATAATGGTTTCACTAGGCTACCGATTAAGTTAGTAAAGCATTTGAGGATTGAGAAAATAAATATTAATGCATCCCTTTGAATAATTCAACTCCCCTCCCCCTCTAGCTTGGAAACTGGTATTATATGTTAATAATTTGTATATTCGAATGTAGGGTTAATATATATATATATAAAATAGAATTTCAAATCTTTTGATAAATATTCCAAATAATCTGCGTTCAAATCGCGCATTTTATAAAGATACCTTTTAGTATTTTTCTATAACACAAAATAGGGCATTGAAATTATGATATTCACTTTTCTATGGCGTTATTTTGGTGCAAACTAATGTTATAGGTTGGAAATACTACCAAAAACTCATTTTATGTAACCCACAAAAAATAGCAGATGTGCGTCGAATCAATATGCTAAAAGCTGAATGTTGGACATTGAAAACAGTATAGTTGTGACTTGTGACAGAGAATGTTATGTGCACTTTTCACGTCGCTACTATAACGTACACCATTTGGTCTGAATTCTCGTGACAGATATACAGACAACTTTTATATTTGTATTTTGATTTATCAATGAAAATGTAGTATTATGGAGCATGATTCACAAAAAAACCATAATAAAAAATATTCAATTATTATAAAACTAAAATCTGTATTCGTGGATCGTATCACCTTTCACGATAATTTCGCTTCGTTATGATAATATTTTTTATCAATCGGTGACATCGCCATTGATATAGCGAAGATTTACATTTCAAAATGGCGACCCGTCGATGAACACGTACGTGAGCTGTCAAATTTGGCCAAGCATTCCATTGATCGCAGCTCAGATCAGCATATATGGAAGCATAAAAATTCGACATCCTGATAGTATTTATAGCGAGCAGGAAGTATGTTGACAATTTTGATTTAAGGATTAACATCAAACAAGAAAATATGATTCTGAACGATTGTTATTCCGTGGCTTAGTGTTTTGATCGCGTCCGCTATTTAACTACGAATACGGATGTATATTTTAATGTTATGATTATAGATGGACTTTTAAGGCCACTTATCCGATTGCATATCAAAATAGGTTAAAAAAAATTACATTGGTAAAGTTTAACTAACTAATAGTTTCTCAATATGAAATTTAATTGATTTAAAGATATAAACACACAAAATACTTCATTGTATTGAATAATGGAAAACAAAATATATTATTTAACTACCAACTGCTAGCAATCTGAACTGTTTAGATAGTATATTATGTATGTACTATCTAAACTATAAATTCGATCATAGGATATCGAATATATTTCGATTTTTTTATATTGACGTGTGAGTTAATAAAATATTCAGAAAAATAAGATTCTTCTCACAATTAATGAAAGATGTTATTTTGGTGAGTAAATTTTCCGAACAATTTTTTTTTAACAAATAAAATTGTATTTGTTAAAAACTTATTTAGTGTACCCATTATTTAAAATAATAATGGTATATTGTATATATATTTTCAAAGTAACTGAGTTCATAAACACATAAAAACTTATTCAATCATATAGCTTATGAACAGTATTGTAAAACATACACAAATTTCGTGGGTACAAAAATATACCTTTTTTTATTGAATGCATACATCAATCGATAATTGAACGTCACAATGCTTTATTGTGGCGCTTCCAATTTGGTACACAAAGCACCGGTAAACGTTCAACAATGGGAAACTCAGTTGGCACTAACACAGCCTCTGCGTAAATTGTGTACATATTTGCAGAGTGATGAAAAGCGATAGTATCACATTTTTTTCATAGAAAATCATTGCAAATTTTCATCTGACGTCAGTCGTATATTATCTTTCATAAAGTGCTATAATTACATTAAAATATTCTTTTTTTCTCCGGGAATTCTATTTCGACGACAGTACAATTGGATTAGACGAATGCCATAAAAAGGATTAATCACTCGTCTATAGAACGTATCACAAAATAACAACCATTTTTGACAAAAGTAATCTATAATCCATATAATGTTATTCATATCGTTGGTTTTGGCGACGATTTTCAAGAACTCAAATCAAAATTTGTACAGCTAAATTTTTCAAACAATTTATGAATTTTTGTTCGGCATAGATATCTAAATTCCTTCACAACTTACCTATCCTTCATCATAGCGTAATGTTATATTCTCAGCTTTTTCTGAAAATACTTTAATATGATAATAATAATGAAAATAATATAAATAATAATCGGTTCTAGTCAAACCATTCTTTGGGGGTAAGTTGTTATTTAAACCCATACGCTTCACATTACGAGCATTCGTAGTTTAAAAACGCAATATTGAAGTATTCTCTTCTGCCATGTAGTATGTATTCCGCTCTTAAAAATACAATACAATATGCAAATCTGTTCTTAATCCAGGAGCGTAACTATTATCTTCTCAAATAATCAAACCCGGCGGATGTGATTGATATTTTTATCGAAACTGTCTGTGTAGAACAATAATTTTCATAATACATAATTTATTGCTTCCTTCTAAACACGGCAATAAATATCTCATATAATTGATAACTAACGAAATAATTATATGCCAGGCCTATACATGATTTACTGTCACGAATGTAATGCGAAGGCTACATAGTGTAAGGCTATATCGTTCAGCGATAATCGGTTGCGAAGACAACACTAAATTATATACTGAAGCGCGGTTACGGCATATTAACTAGTAAGATAAATGTATTAATACAGATTCTCTTTCCATCCTTACCAATATCTTACAGACTGAACTTTGCTATCGGCTTTATATTAAAATACAAATACAAATCATGCATCTCGCTGCGGTGTTCTCGAGGGCTTAAAACCCTTAGAAATAATATAAGATATCGACTGAAGGTAGTCGATTGTTGTTCAAAAGAAAACCTTGGGTACAAAATATTTTAAATTTTAGGTCGGTGTGTGTGAGTTTAAATATCATAATGACAGTTTTTCAATTGAAATCTAAGATCTTCTATATATAACCTAATGATAAATTTTTCCGTAGGTAGATGAAGATTAATTGTTATATTATAATATAATGCATGTAAATATATATAATACAAAATTTGTTTATTTTTGTTTATATTGATTTTACAAAAATTTTCACCTAACATTTTTAACTAAATCTTTAATTTATAAAAGTGATTTTTTCCAGTTTGTCTTATATGTATGTTACTTGACTCTAATCACCATGTCAAAATAAAAAAAAACTTTCGTCAATTAAATTGAGAAAAGTTTTAATATATATCATAATAATAAACATAATTGATAAAGTCAAACTCTATGAAAATGAATTCATTTTTTTCCGGTGGAAAACTATACCAGTCGTGTGACAACGAATCTAAATATATCTCAATTTACACAACAGTTATTTACGAAGTCTGTATTTTCATTGATAACATAACACGTTCATATTTTCATCTGGTCCAACATTCATATGCTAATATGTAACGTTTCCAATACTCTGAAAATTAGGTAGGTCAGGTAAATATTTGCAATTGTTACTTCAAGCAAATGTATTTTTGTTATGAAAGTTTACGTAATATAGTAGCAATGATGAGGGCTTTTGAATGGCTGGCATAATAATTTATGTAAGAAACAACATTTTTGTATAACGCATAATTATATGCATGACTATCATACTAATATTTATACACGACATTAAAAAATCAACCCGTATAAAGTCGACCGAATTTAAAAGCATATTTTAATATGTACATGTGAGGATATATATATATATGAGAAATTAATTAAATTGTCATTACTTTGGCCTAATGTAAAAAATACGTTTAGTGTTCGGCGATTTAAATTAAAGATTCGCAATGCGTGCTATTTTTCATTCTTCGTTTGTTTATGCAATTATATATATTGGTTAAAACTTTTACGATTGTCATTTATGAAAATCTGTGAAGTATGATTGATATGAAAGAAATCCTTCCAAAAGTAATACAATTCTTAAGTCTTAAAATGTTGTTTTTTTACAATCACTTACGCTCAACCTCGTTAAAGAATTTGTAAAAATAGAATAACAACGTAAAAAAATACTTAAGTTGTATAAAAAATCATTGAACGAATCATTGTGCATATTCAGGTCCTCGAAACCCACGATGACGCAAACTCGCAGAACAAAGCTATGAAACTCGACTACGAGTCTGAATAATAAAAAATAACGTATCAATTGATTTGAAATTTACTAGGAATTGCTGTTTTTTTATTACAGTAAATATACTACGCCATAAATATTGTAGAACACATTGTGCAGTTATATCGGTATCAAGCCATTTTACAGTTCTAGTAACAATTTTAATCCAATGTGGTTTTTATTGAAGCTATCATTAAAAATGATAATTTTCGGTTGTACCTTATTTAAAATGATGCACTATAATTCAAATTGAAAAAAATCTTAACTAAAACCAATAATAACCAACAAACTTTGTTGTTATCGTCGATTATTGTGGATACATTTGCATTAACGTTGTTTTTGATCAAGTCTACAATTTTTTTGATAATTCTCCAAGTTTTTATCAAGTCACTCATTTTGTCTTTATAACAAAAGCGTTCAACCGATAACCAGTAATTCACCAGTAAATTACATACATAACAGTATTGTCTTCTCAAATAGCTAACCTAGATATTGCAAAATATAATACAATATGAAACTCACAGCGCCAAACGTTTATAATATTATGAAATCCGATAGGTACATACAATTTATGAGGCGCGCTGATTTAATTGTAAATATATATATATCCACTGAAATGCTTGCATTTTCATGGAAACGTTATCATATTGTCTGCTTTTTTAGTTATTCTTGTTGTAAAAATCAAAATACTTGTCATTATATATTTATTCTAATATCATTTTAGTACAGTTTTCACAATCTTATATATTTAAGATCGGGTGAACAAGTTGATAATGCTTGCAGTTATCGAAACCGAATTTAAAAAATATACAAAATGATAGGAATAGTAGTAAACATTGTATTTTTCATTATTTAATTATAATGGTTCTCAACCAAGAAATGACAGTTAACAACTTTAAAGTGATATGTTTGAATAATATTTATCCATTGTGGTTTTTGTCTTTTAATATAACATTTATTCTATCGATCAAATATTAAATGATGATCAAAGACTTCAAATAAAATATCGATTGAATGTATTTATAAAATAATTTAAAAGAACGTCTCAGATTTTCATGATTTTGAATGTCATATTTTCACACACCAGGCCCTATATACAATATCATATTATATTCATCTGGCTGGCCACATGATTTAAAACTCAAATATTCGATCTGGCAAAAGGTTAAATATTTTCAGTACCAAAAGAGATAAAAATTATTTTCAAAAAACATAACAACTCCGTTTATATATATGTTCGTTACTTATTTTATAAATTGATAAAAAAATGCATATCTACTACATAGATCATTTCTAATGAATCGCATTTTATTAAGAGGGTACGGTCTTTACAGGTGGAATTATTACCAATGCAGTCTCGACAATTTTATTATGATCGCATTAATTCAGCTGCACCGTCAATGTGTAATCTATTATTTAGAAATATTTTTTCGAAAGTTTGAAATATATTTTACCATATATTAAGCTGCTGTATGTATGACGCTGGGTAAATCGAGTATAGAACTTTTTTTTTCATTAAGTTTAAGAATGCCACAAAATGGTAGTCTTATACATACTGAAAATGCCAAAAAGATTTTTTGATTAATATTTACTCATTATTAATATATATAATTACTCGCACATACATTTTAAATTATTTATGTATAATATTGTCATATAAATATAGCATTTTCATAATTTGTTTTGTTACTGATTCTATCTAAATTTAATATTTAGATATATACTGAATAAACTTTATTGGTTCAATGTGTTTATATTGAAGTGAAATTAAACGACATACTGCTAGTAAATTATTACATATATTAAGAATAAATATTTTAATTTATTTGAGAACGAGGTTTCAGCACTAAAGTGAATAATTAACTTTTTCCACATTACAGTGCGTACAACCAAGTCTCAACGATTTTTTCTTGTACAGTCAAAGCAAAAATAAAAATCTTGAATAACGTTATTGCGCTCAGGAAAACTGTCAAGCTGTTATAAGAAGTGTTGGGTGCAGCATTATGTACCGTATGAAATATTAAATTAATCGGGCCGCATTCAGTCCACGGGCCATGATTTTACTAAGCCTTATTACGAGTATCACAGGTGATATCTAATTTATGATAATAATCAACTTTATTGCTTATAAATAATCATTGGCGAAATAAATAAATAATTATTCTTGAGACATAGTATTTCTACGTTACTGATTAATATTAATATACAAACGATAATAATAAGACTAACAATAACAAAAAAATACTATAGAAAGGACAGATATAAAAAGAACCAAAGCTCATTTCTAAACCGTGGGAACATTTGGAACTATTGTGCTTATGGTTCACTGGAATATTGCTGCGTTTGAGTTTTTGCCATTCAACAAGTGTTTTAAAATGCAAGGTCTTCAGTTTGAAAAAAATACACACTTGTCAACAATTATTAAATTAGAATAAACACAATATTGAATGTGGAAATACTATTCATGAAATTGTGTTTAATTTTTAAAAATAAAAAGCCTTTCAATAAAAGAATCGACAGTTTACACCATAAAACTTATATTTAATTAAAACTTTTAACGAACACACAGAATCATTTTTCAAAAATGCAGTAAATAATGTTATATTAGGACTAGGATTTAGTTGGCTGTTTCTTTTTTAGTCGGATTTCCTTATGACTTCATATGGAATTTTAAATCACGTCTATGACACGTTCAACACACATCAAGTGTTATAATTTACAGTAAAATATTATAAAACGAAGCAATTAGATTGAAATTTAAAACCACTAAAATAATAATCGTTGAATTGTGGATAACAGAACGAAAGATAGAAACGTGAGAATACGTTATTGTGTGTTCCCGAAAAGGACTTACAGTTTTTTTCTTTTACTTTTACGACTTTTAAACAGATAAAATATCAAATATGGTGCTAAATCGAGGGTATCCTAAGAGAATATTTTACAACAGAACTACATCTTATTCAGATTGCACAACCTATATTTTTTTCCATAAAACAAGTAATTAACTAATCGCTACCGATATATTTATTATTTAAACATCGGATGTTTGGGAGGTAATTTTTATACCGCATACAATCTTTCATTTCAATAAATATACTTATTGAAAATTTCATGGATGAAATTGTATGTTATATATCGCTGATATACGTGGAACTAAAATGTATAACCGAAGAGAATGAATTTTCTATCAATTAATTATAACACTAGTTTTTAAATTGCAAACCATATTTGCACTTTTAGTTGAAAGATATAAATCTGACTCACGCTGCGTCTCATTAAGCCGGTACGAATAATAATGTTATGAAACGTCATGTGCAGTCATTTCTCGCTGTTAACGTTACACTTAGCGTGTAAAAAAATCCTTACATAACTTTTTCTTAGGTGTGATATCACGTTGTTTCTGGCGCGACAGTAAAAGGTTCCGATAGTAATGAAATTATGACGACAGAAAAACGAAAAAATATTTATTCGTATATGTTTTAAAAAGCATGGTTTTGTTTAATGGCAGTATATAATTCTCTAACTTCATTTACATTTTATTATAATAAAATACAAGCATATAAAATATTTATTTGAATTTTATGTTGAATTGATTTTGGAAAAAAAATGGAATAAATAAAGTAATCGTATCTATGTGAAAAAATCGCCATTGAAATGAAAGCTCTAGATTACGCTATTGGATATATTCTTAAAGTAAAATTTCGTTTTTAATGCCGCTATTGAAATAACTGTCAATCTTCACGTTACGCGTGACTTACAATTATTATAATAGCGACATATTTGACAAAATTTGATATATATTATCACACAAAGAGGAGTTTTTAATAAAGACGTGGATCATTGTATTTTAGAAGTGAGTTTCAAAATTTTACGTCAAACTCAAGAGCAAAAAAGTAACAGAAACATATCAACTGTTGGTAAAGCTTTTGGTGAGCGAAACTAATCCTGATATTTCCAACCAATTCCAAAACGATGGTAATCATCATTCTATAAAAAATATGTGTATATTTTTCGGGTTATTACCCAATAAAATTCAGTTTTGGCAAAATCCATTAAAAATTCAAGCAATGAAAGCAGAGAATTATACATTTATAAATAAATAAATCGTTTTGAATAAACAATTTTATATGCCATAGAGCTGTGACTGTTTAAAACGTTGCTTTATAGTTTGGTTTCGGTACACTTTTCCAGAATAATTATAACAATTATTGTGTAATGAAAGTAGAGCAGATTTGAAGCAAATTTTATAGACATAGAGAATCCTAATCGATTATAACTATATTCAAAAAAATATCCATTATCATTATTTTGATTTTGAATGGTCGATTTGTATTGTAACCTTTCTATTATACTGAATATTTATGCTGTATTGTAATCTGAAGAAAATTTCGAGTTTTTATTTAACACTATAAAATTCCCAAAATAATAAATGCTACAAATCTTCACCTTCGTCTTAGATTTACTCGATAAATTTGATTTGAATAAAACTGCATAATTAAAATTCGTTCACATGAAAGCTTCACAAGCAAACATAAAATAAAAAAAATGGTTTTACATAAAAATGCTTTTTTGTAAATTATTACGTGCAGCGTTCAAATCTCATAATAAGTGTATTTTAATAAAAAGTTATCCTAGATATTAAATTAAAAACTAATTAAAATAAAACTTTTTTATTTGTTTTCTGTAATAAAAGCAACAATTTAAGCTCAGCATTGTGTACTAAAGAAAGTCCCATCATGCATTTCAACAAAACCTTCTAAAAAAACAAACTCATATTTTTAGTAGCATATAGTTACAAATTAAGGTAAAAAAATACATTCATTATTAATTGAGACGCCCCTTCAGACACTTACGAATAGTGAAATGCCGTGAAATTTAATGAATATATGAGATTGAAAATGTAAGCGAAGTTTTATATTTAATAAAATAAAATTGTAGCGAAAAAAAATGATCCTAAATCCAGAAAAAATACTTCGTCTTTTATATACAACAGAGTTTGTGTAAAAGAGTATGTCCTGTCAAAGTTGTATCCCGACTGTCCATGGTTACATAATTTTTTTTTTAATGTCAATGTTATTATTCTAAATAAAGTTCATTTAACAAGTTAACAGAACATTAATCAATTAACATTTTCACGTCGTTTGCAGTATAAACACCGTAAAGCAAAAATTATACTGTTTTTTGGTTTTATATAATTGATGTAAATTTAAAACAGATGACTTCAACCATGAATAAAACGCTATAAATCAACTGACTATCATTTGATCTAGATTAAACAATGGATGACTCATCACTGATAAAATAACGCTTTTAAAATGGAATAATTAGTATTGTAGTGAAGTTAGATTCAGTAGGTTAACAGAGTCAATGGAAAACTGGTGATTTTTTCCGATGTATTCTAAAGTAATATTTTAATTGTACGTTGTATTACGTATCTATGTGATATAAATTATTGTATGCCACATCTGAGTAAATTTTAACAAAGCGATTTTTAAATTATCGAGCCATGAATAATTTAAAAATGAGTCATTCACTGTAAGTGTTATGTTATTTGAATGCATTTTTTTAATTTCACAAAAGAAAATCCAATCAAAATTGTACATTGTATTCTAGTTCATTGAGGAAATACAATAGAAGTTCGAGTTTAGAATAAAGTAGTTTTATAAAAGCACGTGGCAATTTTGAGAAATTTGGTTTTGTTTTGAGACCCTTATACTCATCCGTTGATATGATAATAATTTGGTTTATCTTTTAAAAGATTTTTTTTCAGAATACATGATTGCTTTAACCAATAATTGTAATTAATACACAATGACCACTTTTTTATAAGTACGTTTTTCGAAGACGATTTTTAAAATTACACCACGTGATCATATAAACAGCTCAATTTACATTTACAAAAATTATTTTTATTAATAACGTTTTTAATTAAGTATTAGAGTATTGTCTAATGGGATTTGTAAAATGAGAACTACAATCATTTCTACATATACTGATTAGTGTAAAACATTTATTTTATTACTAAAATATTCTACTATGTCTACTGCTTTCCTTAAGCTCCAAATTGTTATTAAATCAATGAGAGTTAAACTGTTTAGTGATTCAATATTCTTTTCACTTTACTAATGTTTCATATCCCAATATCGAACTCAAACAAGTAGTCTTTCAAAGCTTCATCAAGAGTTATTCTCTGACGACTGTTACCCAGTCATTTTACATGTATTTTACGAAGTCATTTATGAAAGGGCTAATACGAGTATAAGCAAATTGCTCTCATTACGATTCGTATTTAAAATCAAATTAACAGAAGAAAATTAAGATGTCACAGACATTTATTCCTTGTCATTTAGATTTATTCATAAACTAAAAATTCTTGTCAGAAAGTTATATTTCGTGTACAACGATAAAATGACATATTTTGACACCTCTATGTTCGCCTTATTAATATTGATTTAGTTAAAACTTTTTTATAAAAAGGTTTAATAGAAAAGTATTTATACAGTTCCCCAAGCAGACAGTAAGAGCGTTTAAAGCTGATATCCGAGTATGAATATATTATTTAAATAAAACTTCACCTTTTTTTATACGGGCATTGAAATATTTCCTGTTCTCCTTATTCAATATCAGTTTTAAAATCGTCATAAAAGTATGTTTTTATCACACATAAAACCAACTGTTAAAACAATAGAAAATATGGCCATAAAACGTATTTATCTCTGTTACATTATAATCGCTTGTTGTCTTTTAAATGACACAATCGTATGAATATATTGTATTTTAACAATAACGGCATTATTTGTTGTAAGGCTTTTATCACTTAATGAAAATAAAAATTTACTATTATGTTATTCTAGTGCACGACCAATGTAATGCTATGAATATGTACGAAAAGATTTTAATTATTTCGGTAAGACATCACATAGCTATCAAATCAGATTACATTATTGGTGGCTATAAGAAAACCGCTAAGCAATAATAAATTTTGATAAACATACATATATGCATAATAAGATATGTTTGTAAAGACTGACAGTAAACATAAATCTATATTTTATCATATAAGTCTATTAAAATGTTTAGTAAAACACGTATCACTCGTAGTAAAAAAAACATAAGCCCTTAGTGTGGATAGCTCTATAATAATTCGTAACAGGCCTTTCTTTGCATTATCCGTGATATCCGCAGCCGATACCAAGACTTGTGAGAATTTTCAACTTGATAAATTCCAGTCAATCCAAGACATTCCTACAGAAAGAATAAAAATTGAATTATCGCAGTAAATATATTTTACTACTACTTAACCTTCATTCAGGTCCTCAACTCAATAACTTTTAATATGATTGTTTTAATTTCATTTATAAGAACTACTGAAATTATCATTAAGATTTGTTATCTACTACAATGTACTAAATGAATAGAATGTATACCATAAATATTAAATCTTTAATAAGACTTCCATGAGCATAATTTTGTAAAATCTTCAAGTTATGTTATGAATTTTACTAGATGGAAAGATACTAATGGTATTCATATTAATAACTAATTAAAAACGAAGACTTAATCTTAACAGATATATCGATTCTCCACGCACAAGGTTAATGCAAACCAATCAACGCCGATACGGAAAGGATAATAATGAAAATATTTTGATATATATTATTTCAGTTTCAGCGTAATATTATTTTAGTAATAAAACATTTTCAGCTGAAATTTATTCCATTACGAACTGTAAGTGAAGATTCGAAAATGTCTACGAATATTTTTAGTATTCCACAATTAACAAATTGCACTCTTAATTATTTTTGAAATAAATTATCTTTGGGCATGCATTCCTCTACATTGCCTGAATGCGATTATATTACAGTTGGCTAACTGTTAAATACATTTTTAAATTAAAATGTTGTATTATTTGATATCATTAAAATTATAATGGTATCTAGTTAAACAGTAATTAACTAACCAATTAACAAATTAAAATTAGTCAAACTATTCTTGAGTGATATTTATGATTTTTTAAATAACCATGCAAAAACGATTTTCATGACGAATAAAAATCGTGCTACTTTTATACAATTATGCATTTTTATAATTTTAAACCATGTGGAGTATATGCGATATCTCTGTTGGTTGTGAATCTATCGATCAAATACTTGTTTCAGATATTATTTGAAAGGTATTCTAAGCAAGACACGAAGAAATCTAGGTTAAAAACAATCTTTTGTATACAATATCATCAAAGAGTACAAGTGATGCAAGACACTTTACATGTAAAAAATCAACAGATACATGAAATACGTCAACCGGAAATTGACATTTTGAATTCATGAACGGAAGATTAGAAACTACACAAACATTTAAAATTGACCATTTGCTATGATATTCATGGGTTATTTGGACAGATTTTTTCAAAACCTAAATTATCTAAATAAATATGAATTTATTCGTTTTCGTTATTTATTCTGTAAGTTTAACTAAATCGCGAGTAAAAAAAATCTGAATTGAGAAAAATGTTTTTCTTTTTATATAATGTGAAACTCACTAATATAAAATGGGTCAAATCTCTTCCGCTTATTTTTGATAACTCTCTACCAATCATTTTTTCTCGTAATAGGGAAGAAAATTCACTGATGCCTAAATTGCATAAATTTGACTAACCACTCTTTTAAATTAACTATATTCTGGACAAAATCTAATAATTACAAAACGATTCCGTTCATCATGTGCTCGGGTATTTTTATAAATTCTCAATACGATACCGAAAGTAGGATTCAAATATAATAATAGTACGTCAACACACAAG
The DNA here is from genome assembly GCA_028555115.1 of Himalopsyche japonica. Taxonomy (NCBI): domain Eukaryota; kingdom Metazoa; phylum Arthropoda; class Insecta; order Trichoptera; family Rhyacophilidae; genus Himalopsyche; species Himalopsyche japonica. Next base: position 564,678 of record JAHFWJ010000101.1, read on the forward strand.
TTGTTCTTAATTTCACATATATTGTTGAGCAACATATAAGATAATATAAAAACGTTTATCATATTTTGCCATTAAAAGTTTTTATATTATATACATATTACAGATCAGGGCAGGTAACGATCCTCACATATAGTTTTTCTTTACGTCAAGTTCTAATAATTTTAATAAATTAAATTATCGTCAGAAGTTATAATTTAAATAATATACCGTAGTTTCAAATATTATCGTTGTATTTTTACAATAGATTGCATTGTGCTATTAATCAAATCTCCATTTCATTACTTAATAAGCGTTATACGATACACACCAAACTTGCTAATTTTCCAGTAAGGTTCTTTAAACAGAATAATTAAGCCGCTATTTTATTGATCTTTTGGTGCTAACATTATTGCTTCGTCTTTAATTAATAACAGTTAATTTAATTTGAGTATCATATAATTAAAATCATAATCGAGTATTCATTTCCAATAATTGAATTAAACTTCAATGGACACCGGTAATTATCTACTGATATAAATGTGAAACTCGTAATTATATTGCTGTTACACAAAGTATATCTTGTAAACGTCTAAGGCATCTAAAAGTCGAAACACCAAAATTTTAACTCCACAAAATTAGCACTCGTTATATAAGTTTATTAAAGAGACAACGTCCATTCCTCTCAGTCACATGCACTGCACAACACAATTAACCATCCTCAATAAAGAAAAACTCGTTTCGAATAGTAATACTGTACACTTTTCACCGTGGAGCGCGGTACGGCCGGACAGAGTAATTTCCCGCGAGCGAATGAAACAAAAAGTGATTGACGTTTTGCTGGTGCTTAAAAAAATGGTGAGTGAAAAAATGTGCCGTACGCTGACGGAAGAAGCATCCACGTCTACGTATCTCAATTCAGCTCATAGAATATTAATAAAAAAACAATGAAGTTTTATGCTATCATTTTGCTTCACTCATTTATAGTTTCTGTTTAAGCGGAATATATAGTGTTTTTCGCAGTAGCTCACAGTGAAATACCAACACATAATTATTCATATTGACTTCTTTATAATACATCATTGACTTTAAGGCTTTCACGTGCTCATAGTAGTTTTTCCATACCTCTTAATACGATTAATATGGTACGACTTTATCCAATACACGTTTGTTTTCGGTTATATTGTGAATAAATGAAGACTTTAAAGTCAGTATTTTCATCAAAATGTAGCCATATAATATATTGCGATTTATTTTACACAATTGCTTTTTTTTTTGCAATCAAATATCATATATTGAATATATAAAATCTTAAATATCAATTATTAACATTGAATATTTTCTTCTAATCACAAAAATATCGGAACTTTATATTGTATCTTTGGAATTTGAGCAGGAATAGTGGGTCCTTCATTAAGAATAATTATTCATACAGAACTAGGAATACCAGGACCATTTTCATAATCAATTATGAAAGGGCAAGTAAATATTTTTACGAAGTCACGCAAGAAGAAAAGACTTAACACCCATTAAAAAAATCTCAAATCATCACTATAAAAAAATCAACATTCGGTTATGATTTTCCCATTTTGAGCCAGTACTTTTGATCTGATTGTTGACGTCTAAAATACAGGTACTGTAATTAATTTTTTAGCGTCTTTGTCAAGTCAAAGAAAATCCATCGAGTAGTTAAAATAACACACATATAAATAAACACCCCATTTCATTTATAATAATATATAAAAATCAGCTACATTAACAAAAGTTTCTCTGATTTTTCAAGGCACATTTTTTTGTAGCAGAGATTGTTTTATATTTTATCAGGGAGCTCGAAAATAATAACTGTTTCTTTATTAGCGTATTTATATTCATCTTTTGTAAAACAATCATACTACATATTGTTTGTAACATAACCTACATATCACCTGGCATAATTAAATATTTAACAGCTTAATAGATCACTTGAATTACCTCTTTCAGTGTAATAAGTTTGTGTTGTAGAGCAAACTTTTCGATTGTATTTGTAGAAACATTTATGATGATTATATATATTTATTTGGACAATTGAACTACATATCCATGAATTAATTTAAGACTGACAATATGAGGTTTCCAAAAAATCCAAAATTGGTGACTAATCGACGAAAGGACTGAAGTATTTGAATTATGAAGTTATACTGTATTGCAAGAGGTATATAATAACATTGGCAAAATCTTTACACCAATTTCAAAACATAAATAACTCATTTAGATATGGTGACCTGTCTTACCTAGCATTTCCAAACGAGGCTGTGTATAATTTACATTCAGCTCGTTACGTTATATTATACACAATGTCAAGATATCATTTTCATAAAGCTACTTGCATACTCATTATTATTTCTTGTCACTATGGTAACAGTTGCGTTACTCGGAAGGTCGCAATAAACATAAAATTAAAAATATTTCTTGCTAAACACCAAAAAATTACATGTATTTTTTCCGATTGGTAACGGAAAATATGAATTTACCAAACCAAAAACCATGTTTGTTCTTAATAATTGTAATGATGTCATATAAACCAAAAAGATTAAAGATTCGTTTATCTCAAGACGTTGCCGGTTTGATATGGATAGTAAATTTGTTTTTTGTTGGTGAAAATGTATGTAACAAATATTTTCATGTCATTCTATGTCTTGTTTATAAATTAATAAAAGAATAGCATACTTTACTGTCTCGAGATTACATTGGTAACATCTCAGATTCAAGAAATATAAAATATCTGCTCGGTTTTTTTATCCCTTAGCACATTGTGTTAGGAGGTAATTAAATAAATTTTTAGTGACATCTGTCAAATTTATTGTCAATTGCTTAAAAAAGTACGGCAAATTACCATAAAAGATGATAGGGTTCAACAACGTGTTCTAATCACCAAATTCGATATACATTTAATGCCATCGAGTATATATATTTAAACGAGAAAAAATGAATATCTCACAAATAACTTGTTTTATTTAAATTTTAGTAAATTTTGAGCGTTCCTAATGAAAGACCCTTTATAATAAATAATATACAATTGTGTAGAGCATTGATAGTTTTCGATTGATCTACCATAAATTTAAGGAATTGAATTGAATAAAGAAAAAAAAAGATTTACTCAATTAATTTTTTTTTTCAATTTAAAAAAAACTTAGTTTCACCACGTTTCTTATTTTTATCTATTCTATTTTCCACATAGGTTTATTAATATTTTATTATTATTAACGAAATGGTAAGGCAACAGATAAACAATTACGGATTTATGGTCATAGATCATGCAATAACGATTGAAACGAAAGTAAGTATACAGAACGTGTGAATGTTGTTGCATTTATCTATCAAGGAATTCAATCAACACAACAAGTGCAATAAACTTGATTTGTTTTGTTTTATAATTAAATTGCTACCTGGATGGTGAAAGCACATGTTTATTTTACAATAAAAATAAAAAAAATTAAGATTAGAAACAAAATCAACGATAGTTTCTTGTCGTCTATTACACCCACAGTAGACATGGCATAAACACAAATATAAAATAAATCAAAATAGGGTTTAATCTTTAGTTGACTTAAATCTATAGTATCGAATCGCTTGTTATATAATATATATTATCTATCAAATCAATTTAATTTTATGTAATATATAAAAACTTGTTCTTTTGTGACTTAGCTGATAAAAATATAAGAGTGGCCGTTATCAAATCCTATTATAAATCGCTGATTGAAACTTTTTCTTCTACAACAAAAGTGCTTATTTGTATCTACTATAATCACTATGGCCGACTATGGAGTTATGTAATGTAGAAAGAGTGGCCAGGGGGCAATCCAAGAAGCACTTTTTGCAGCGGAAACAATATGACGAAATATGCTTTGAAATACAAATCGCCGTAAACTAGTACCCAATTACCTTTGTACCTGTTGTTCACAAAGGAATCGCGAATTATTGCGATATAGAAGAAGGTGCGTATATACATAATGCATTTGGGCGTGCCTGATTTTCCACCGTTCGGTAAATATACCGACCATTTATTGTTAATTGAAATTTCAACGAATAATATAGGAAGTATTTTTTACAGTGAAATAATTCCGATTTTGTAACCGGACTCTTAAGCATTCGGTTTTTTCGATTGCAATAAATACGAGATAAAATCTAATGTAGAATAATGTCATTCATATTTTTTTTTCTTTATTGACCCACGTAAATGATTTTGAGCCTACAGAGTTTACTCTCACTTGTTTTATTTTTATGGTGATTATAAACTGAGCTTTCATATTTCTTTCTTAAATGAAGTTTACGAAAACACTATTTTGATAAATTATTATCGAGCTAAAAGCTTTGAATAAAATGAAAAATTAAGAATTTTTTTTAACGAATAATATTCATTAAACAAAATGATTGGATACCTTAACCGATTACACACAATTTTTAGATCTAAATTTTTATACGGGTATTAAAATTTCGTTCATTTCGTTTATATCTGTAAATATGTCAGGTTTTCGTTGAAAACAACGAGGAAATATTTTGTTCCGTAAACTCTCTTTATTCTTCTGCTGTTTTTTTTTCGATTCAAGATTGATTTTTAATCATTTTTTTACTCTTTATTTTCAAAAGAAAAGACACATTTTCGTTCTTTGCTATAGTATACCTCATTTAAAAATATTCTTCTTATCTCGTTGTCATTTTACAAAAAAAAACGCGTCAAAATTCCATGAGATAAATCAAATGCATACGTTATCTTTAATCACCGACAAAATTCTTACAAAACGCATATTGCTGTAAGTTCATTAAGTAGTAATTTATTCAACCCATATCTTAAGTCCTTGGAAAAATCTAACAAAATTGCATCGCTAACGAGTGAAAAAATCATTGTTTTTATTCAAGACACACAATAAGCCAGTTTAGTGCTCTACTGTTACAACTTGCAAAATGCACTTTACAAGCAAGTCGTGCAGGCAAAATTCCTTTACTAGACGTAAAGACACTCTGTAACAGAATAATATGAATGAGATGGTAATCATGACATAAAACTAGTCATTTATATACGCCGCGACTCATTACTTAGGCTTACGAATTTCAATTTAATTTTGTTTATTTTTGTATATTTGTCGAAACTTTCTACAACAGCATTTTTTTAATGTGGTTTATATATATGCATTTACATGTAGAAAAAAAGCATGCTCAAAACAAAAAACAAATATATGACCTACAAAAACTGACCATGTTTATAAGGAGAGAATTGAAAAGTCGCTATGATACCTAGAAAGGTTTGTTTTACGTGAATATGATATGGTAAACCGGTTCAAAGTATAATAATACCAGCAAAATAAGTATCAATAGATATCAGCCACTTTAATAAGACAAATCAAGAACTTATAACACTTTTCTATTAATCATTCGAAAGCTCCAAAGTTTAACAATGTGAGAGCCTACACTGTTGACTTATTGAGCCTGTTTTCGTTTGATGGATTAGTAATATGAATTGTCATTTTATATTTAACTAATATCCATAGGATTTACATATTTTTGCATGAATATTTTCCCTTGTATATAATCGATGAAAACTGTTATCTGTGTGTCAGTTCTATTGCATCGATGTGATAGAATGTCTTCGGATAGTGTGTGACAAAACTTGTGGAAATCTACACAGTTTCAACCATTCAAATTTGATACTATTTGTGTTCTTTAAACAATAGCTGTTCTCAGTTTAGAGCATATACACTCTTCATAAAACTTATCTACATACGGAAAATTTTCCACAAAAATAGCTTGTCAATAAGTATATAATCTTTTTTCCGTAGTCACGAATTAGTGAACCCTTGATCATCGTAGCCAAAACCAACGACACTGACCGTTGTGTTTGTATATTATCAAACATTAATATACACACGGAATAAGATGGCATTCTTTGTCTTATGATAATTTGTGGCGCTTATGCTAAACTGTATATCACAAGCAATCTTACTACCATTTATAAGACTTATTCACAGATCACGTCCTGCTTCGCTCTGATGAGGAACCACTCGGCCTGCCTCGGGCATGCATCAATTTACGTTCCTCCAACTTTTTGCTAAAATTATCGTAACATTAATAATATCTAACAAGTACATGTCCACACGTCTTGCCTGTAAACGGTATATTCGTGTGTCAGTTTATTAGAATAAATTATCGCTTAAACGCATCACAATTATTTTTTAAATTTTAGAAATGTTAATGTCTAATTCTTTAAATTATATTCGTTGAATTGTAGTTCTGAATTGTTTTTATAATGATTTCTTTTGTATATGCTAACTTCCAATCCTTGGTGAAATGATTTTTTTTGTTTTTTGAAATTATAATTTTGTGAAATATATACATCATTTAAATGATCAAAGCTTGTTTTATTTGTGATTAAAAAATATCAATAATTTCAACTTATATCCTACTTTGATAATAAAATCTTAAGTTACAGTGAAGTATCCGTTTTTTTAGCGGTGTCTTTCTCCTATGCAATTTGTATAGAATACTAACTAAACACACGGTGAAAAAATACCAATGTAATTTTTATTATTTTATATACAATATATTTATAGAACTAGTTAACTAAATCTTGTAAAATTTTGTAGAACTATAATATAATACATTGCTATTTTTTCACCGTGTTATAATGGAGTTGTACTAAGTAAATGCCAGTTCAATCAAAAAATCACTAAACACATGTATGAAATTTTTTCATTATCAACTGGTTATAAGTCATTCGGGTTAAATTTTCTTATTTTTCCTAATCTTTTTTTTTTTTTTAATTTCCTAAAATAAAAAGGCTGAAACCGGTTTCGCTCATCGCGAGCAGTTGATATCAGTTGATAATGCTCGCGATGAGTGAAACCTGTCCTGATCAAAAAATATATTGTGGAAATAAGTACTAAAAAATGTGTTTTTATTATTTAAAATGTCATATTTTCACATAAGAAGTAGATATGGTCAAAGAAGAATAATGCTTTCATTGTTTACAAATGTCATATGCCACAGACAAGAGGTGAATACGATCTTGCGAAGAATAATGCTTACATTTATGCTAAATGTAGATCTTCAAACACTTTAATAATCATAATGTAGCTTGGCGTAGTTATTCTCAATATGTAGACTTACCCACATAGTTTGTCATAGAAACTCTTTGAAATACCTTGTATTCAAAAGCAGATGTAAATTGTATGACAACTTGCGATGAATAGTAAACATATAGGTGAAGGTTATACAGGTGAAACAAATAAAAAGTGTCGGATTACTACAGAGTGATGCCTCAATAGAAAATACTATAATGTTTACTCAGACAATCAAATAAATCTGTGCACACAGTATGTATACTTCGCAACAAATTTTATGCTGATACGTTGAATCTTCGCGGTTGTGAAATAGTCATTGAGGCTAGTTCTCATAAATCACATTTCGGATACGGAAGAGAAATATAACGGGAGATCTGTTAAATTTAGATTTCTACGTGAAAACGAAAAATTGTTTGAAACAAAATACTTTTGACATATATACTGTCAACTCTCATGAAGTGAAAACATATTTTTTATTTTAGTTTTCTGGAAAATTATAATATTTTTTAACATATTGCAGACATGCTTTCTTTCGACTTATTTAACATTTTATCAAACGCTATATGCATTAATCAAGTATAAGCTGTTCTTGATGGAAAGTCATGATATTTTAAATAATAAAACAATATTTTAGTACTTATTTCCACAATTTATTTTATTATCAGGACAAGTTTCACTCAAATTTCGCGATGTGCGAAACCGGTACAGATCATAAAATACAGGAAATAAGTAACACGGTGAACAAATAGACGTGAATAATATGTATTTTAGCTCTACAATTTGTTTTATAAGATATAGTTGATAGCTATATCGGCTCACCATCGTCAGATGCCATCAAAAACACATTAAAAGTGATTATTGCATATAAAAATCCCCTTCTTTTTGTAACATTTTTTAATACGGTGAAAAAATAGCAATGTATTTTAGTTCTACAAAATTATTTTTAACAAATATAGTTGATAGCTATTTCGGCTCACGCCATCGTCAGAACTATCCGAATATAGAACTATAGTTCTGACGATGGCGTGAGCCGAAATAGCTATCAACTATATTTGTTAAAAATAATTTTGTGGAACTAAAATACATTGCTATTTTTTAACCGTGATATAATGGAGTTCTACCAAGTGAATGCCAATTCAATCAGTAACATTTTTTATTTACTATACAACGTCCTCCTTTTTACATTTCCTTCATTTTTCAGTTCTTCGTTTTTTTTCAAGTTTTAACTAAGAGTTCAATAACCCCACGTCGAAATATTACCTTGTATAATTCATGTAATCAAATACGGAAGGTTGAAAGTATAACATACCAGCTCATTTCCTAAGGGTGGTCCGGCTTCATAATGTTTGACTGCGACTGCCTTGCACTCAGCGGGAGGCAGTGGCGGTGCAACGGGGGGACGCGTGCCTGCTGGCATTTCCACGGATGTTTAAGTGATGTCACTTTAGAAGCACATTTTTACTGGAAAGAAAGAAGAAGAATTGTTATCACAAGTATGGAATGAAATTAGCAAATCATTAAACAATTTTTATTTGAGCTAACTTTTCGCTTGTGTATTTGTATTTGAATACTTTTTATCTCTTAAATAATATTTTTAAATTATCCACATACGCACTTGACTATTAATACATATTTCACGCCTTTATATTACTTATAACAAAAGCATTGCTAGAATCTTACATCTGTCTTATGAATAGTAAAATACACTTGCGTGTATCTGTCTGTATATATGTCAGAATAACATCTCTAAAACGGTCAACAGCAGTGACATGAAATTTGCGCATGTCATTCTGGTTAACTCTCTCATTTTTTAAATACGACTTTCATCATTATTATTAATCGATTAAAGTTTACATATGTTTCCGTAAATAAAGTCCTCGGATGTATTTTCAGCTTTCAACATAAACTAGCCCAAAAACGCCCTACAATAGAACCAACTTCTAAATGACACTATGCTGTCGCAAAAATAATACCATAATATTACAAACATTTTTTTTACGTTTGTAAGTTATATTTTAGATCATGGTTTTTCAATTGTTACACAAACTGCCATGTTTCAGCTAAGGGTGACATGTTTATGTTTCGGTAGACGGTGAGCGAGGGGTATACAGAAACTATACCCCTTGCTCACCGTCAGGAATCTGTCCTGATATAGGTAATAAAATATTCCACACTTTTGATAGGACGTTCTATGAATTTATTATGACAAAGGTGTCATAAAAAAACAGGAGATCAATACATTGTAAATATATTTTTTATGGATGTCATTGGGTACGAATATTTTTTGTAGATGAACATTGGACCAATATTTATTTACGACAAACTCGGCAGTTACCTGGTAGTAAATAATTATATTTCAAAATAAAAAGCGCATCTTTTTATGAGTCTAATATTTCATTGATCAGAGTATTATATTATACGTGTCGATTTAAGTTTATTGAACTATATGACAATTATTTTTTTATTTTCAAATACAAAGTTGTTGATAATATAGTATTTAATTTGGCAACTTAATAAAAATAGTTTTACTCATATATTTTTCTCTTATCAATGGTTTTATAATAATATTTGTATATATAGATAAAAATCAATTTTATTTATAACCATGTCAGCTTAAAATGTGGGGCAAAAGGCCTGTTTATTGGACTATATATGTAAAAATTAATTTCTACTGCAATTAAAGCATCATCATTCATGACTTCTTCGATTGAAAAAATATGTATGAATTTGTCGTCATCCACGGAGCTGACATGTTATTAGATATCTTGTTTAAAATACATTTTTCTACTAAATGATTATAAGCTTAAAGCTCAACAAATTATAAACATCATATACACATATATTATACATTACTTTGCATATTGCGTGAAATATTCGGATTCAAACCATTTCACTTCACTAAAATAAAAATAAATTAAAACATTAACGTCTAAGCAATCTATGCAAAAAAACATAAAATGAATGCAAGTGTAGGATTGTTATAACTATGTTTTATATCGCTTTCTAAATAATTAATTGTTATTAAAAAATGTTAACTGAGTGATGATATCTATGCACGACTTCGAATAATTAGTTCTGTAGCCACTTATGTTTATTTAATTTCAAATCGTGTCGGAGCAATATAATTAATAGGTATATTTTTTAATTAATCAACCGTGAAACTGTTTTAATATCCGGAGTTTTATCACTGTCGGAACATCAGCTGTTAAGTGAATATGCAATTTCATTCAACACGCGATGTTATTAGATTCGTTTACAAATTAATTTGCAAATATTTCAAAGTGTCAGATCCAATAGGAAAATTTAGACTTAATTGTTTTACAGCTATGTATTAATATAACCACATCCTGTGTTTGATTCTTTGTAAATTGGATGATTTAAAAAAACTTGTATTTTTTTAGAGAGTATTTTTTATTAGCTACCAGTCTTTTCAATAAAACTCACACAATGTACATCCAATCAAAACTAACATCCCATCGGAATAATCGATTTTCAGTAAACCGTTATTGACTATAATTGTGCATATTGATCACAGTAGCATTTAATTTAAGCTTTAAAATCTTGTTTAAATGTCATTAAAATAACAATTTTTTCACAGTGAATGCATATGATTTTGAAATTTAATTCTTACAAATTTTGTACATTTACTGACAACCAGAGTTTTGTTTTTCATCAATTTTAGACATTCAATTTTATATATGATTTTAATTTAACTGACTGCAGACAATCTGTAAATTTTATGCATGAAAAATACTGATAATAAATTGATACTTTATAACCACTAGGTCTTGGAAATAAATTCATGGCGATTTGATTATTTTTTATAGCGATTATATTCTTATGACAAATAGTCTCGATCAGGTTAAGTTTCCTGTGATATATATATATATATATTTTTTATTTTGAACAAAAATTTCAGGCACTTTTCTACGTGTAAAGGGATTCACGTTCACGTATTACTTTTAACATTCATTATGGGAAACAAAATTAACTCGTTTAATACGTAAAACGGTCAGTAATCAAAAATCAGTATTCATTAAATAGCACAGTGGAAAAATAGCAACGTGTTTTAGTTCCACGAAATTTGTAAGATATATAGTTTGTAGATCAATACATTACTATTTTTCACCGTGTTATAAAGGAGTTCTACCAAGCAAATGCCAATTCAATCAATATACTTTTAAAATTTTTCTTGTTCAAATCTAATAAACAAAATTTAGATTATTTGTTTATTTTACTATGTACTGTATTTTTTGTTCATTTATTGCTGTTATAGTTTGTAATAACAACAACAAACAACAAAGCGTTAATACGCTAAGCCTATTTCACTGTTCATTTAACCGACAGATCAGATCAAAGTTCCCAGCCTAATTCGACGGATAATAAAATATGGCGTCACGTTCGATATAAACACTATAATTTTCGGTAGATTCTAGTTATATAAAATTGAAGGGCGATTGCATCACGCTTCTCTAAATAATTCGTTTTCTATCGTATAAAAATTTATCGAATATAGACTAATTTGTAACCAATGATCGAATACAAGGAGATTAAAACAACACTTGATTCTATATTGACATTAAGTTAGATAATTGAATTTCATGCTGGTTCAACTAAGATGGTTAAATGCTGCAATCTTTGAAATAATATTATTTGAAAATTAAATGTAATATATAAACAACTGTAAATAAAAATGAATCCAAATTTAAATGTAAAAAATAGTGCTAAGACGTATATATGCAATCTAATTTTTGTTTGAAAGAATTTCCTTTTTTGTTCCGACAATCCCTAAAAGAATTACTCGGTGTTTAAATATCTTTTATACAGCTCAGTAGAGAAAGATTTAAGCACATCAACTATAAATGTGAAAGAAATAAAGCTGTCACAAGTTTAATAATTATGTTGCCAGATATAAATTCGGAATTGGAAAAATACAGAAACGATTTCGTTCCGACAGACAGCGTTATTTCATCGAATGCGTTTTTTAAATATAATTTTGGAATATTATCAGTGTGTACAAAAATTTATCACAAGGTTGATGTTATTTTAAAATATTATGTATATTGCGTTCACCCTGTTCAAATTTCTACATACGATATTTAAAATAACTCACGAATGTGATAAAGGCCATTAATCCAGTAATGACGTAACTGGGTTCAATAATTTAATCTTATCAAAAAACACCAAACACCATCATTGATTTTGTGTTGCCATAAAACGAAATTGATTACGAAGTATACAAAAGGATTTACATAAAAATACTATCACGCAAAATGGCCGTAAATTACACGACCTATTATTTCTCATGTTGTTCACTGTTATGACCATCACCATGAATGCGCTATGACCGGTTAAAGCAAAATATTGATTACTTCATTATTCTTCGTACTATTTAGCTGCTGCGTTGGTCCTTACTTTGTCTAGTTGATTACACAACTCTAGAGCCGAATGAATTTTTCCACTTCATACAAATACTTAGAATATCATTTCATTAACATGCAGGAATGGTTGGCATCTTAGAATTTTTGCTTTTAAAATTTGTAACGAACACAAGTTTGAAAATAATTTACCTGTTGAAAATAATAAAAAAACAACTCAATGTGAAAAATTTAAGATGAAATTGCCATAAAAGATTATTTATAAGAATAAAGTGACGCGTTGTGGCATTTTCTATTGAAGGCCTTAAGCTGAGGGTTTATTGTCTTTGCCTTCGATCACTGTGATAATTGGACTCTTACTTAATACGGACAATTTCTTAAATTGGTTTTCCGCTCGAAGTCATATGTGTTTGTGATATCTAAAATTCCTCCACGCCCGTCTAAACTAAGCCCATCATCGTCTTCAGTAAGGAGTTTGAGCAACTGGATATGAATTTCAGGTAAGCTACATTAAGAGCCTATAAGTATCCGCATATGGAGTGAAGATAAAAAGAAATATTTTCAACATTCTGTAATGGAATTTTTGATCATTAGATATTCAGTATTTTATTTATTCGTTTAAAGTGTGTCTTTAGCCATATTATTATTTTCATGGACTATCTATCCTTATCGATTTTTTTCATGATTCACCAACTATAATTTCGTGTCCATATTTTCATTTTTCAATATATGTTTTTCATTCAATATGTTCTATCAAAATAAATTAACCATAAATGGAATAAAAAGTGGCTTAAAAGATTGAATTTGATATTTAATTCAGTTAAAAAAAACAAATATAGACCGACACTTATATCATTCAAACAACTTTCAACTGTTTCAATAAATATCTTTAACGTTCCGAAATCATTTTTTGTGTTTTACGTGCATTGCTCACAGGATTACAGCTTGCTTTTTAATAAGCTTATATTGTCATATGACAATGGTTCTATTACACAATATGTTAATGTAAGTGATATATAAAGCATTCACACTAAACGTCCGTGTCATCTAATTACTACTTTGAAATAGAAGATAAAAAGAAAAATCTGTGTCATGATATAATTGTCTTAAGTGTATGAAGGGCGCAGCCTCGGGAAGGCTGACCACATTTCACAGAAGTAAACAACTAGTATGCATGAATTAAATTTTTAAAATAGCTCTGTCTGTTGATGATGATAATATAATACAACCATAATGAACTGTCAAAAAACAAGTGGTTTTCTAATCGCTCTTGATATGATCCAATTCCGGTTTTGGGTGTATAAACGATCACGAAAATCTATACTCTCCATCGTCAAAACAATTTAAAAAAATATATGAAAGAATCCATATTGGAATTTTATCCCGTAAAACTTCAATTAATAAATATACATATAAACAAAGAGCATTCGGCTTCAAGATTGAATTAAAATATTATTCCAAAATTCAAATTACAATAAGCGATCATAAAATATTTTGAAAAAGTACTTAAAAAAGTGTTTGCATTATTTAAGATAATATGCCTATCCACGAAGAAGTGACAATCAACACATTAAAAATGAGTAAAAGATATTTTTTAATGATTAATTCAAAATAAAATAAAACCGTTTTAAATCGTTGCGAGCCGCTTGTTTAAGATGCCTGTTTTATTGTTTTCTTTAATGAACAAATTTTATGCAAAATATTGTTGATATTTTTTATGCAAAATTTTATTTGCCCATATAATTTATAATTATGTATCATATCATATGTAATCTTTGACAATGCGATGATACAACTTTAAATTATTAAATTATTCAATATTCTTCAGTGATATCAGCATTACGTATAAGAAAAAAATAAAAATATATAAACAAATGAAAAACCGGTGGAAAAATGCTTGAATTTACAACGTAACACTGAGCGCCATCTCTTATTACACCAATAAAGTAAAAGTGGTTTGAGTAGAAAATATTTTTATAAAATCCGTCTCAGAGTTTTGACCGGATTCACTATTTCACCAAAGATGTCTCCGGGATATGATTAAGAATTTAATTCCAGTCATACATATGAAGTAAAAAAATTGGGTAGATTAAATATAATTTGAAATGACACTCAGATTTGTTCACCGAAATAATGAATTTTTTGTTCACTTCAAATCAATAGTATATTTATTTTTTTCACTCTTTCAGGCTTAAAAAAAGTCTCCAATTTGAATATCGAAAATAAGAAAGTACCTCACGCATATGTTATTTTTTTTAATTTTTTGTGGGTTAAAAATTAAATCCCTAAAAAAAAAATCCACCATGAAGAAATTATTTTTACAACCTAGATGGCACTCAAAAAATGTCCAAAACTATTAGATTAATTTTTATTTTTTGTCTTGTGTTTAAGATATAGAAAATTGATATTCTACGATAATCCATTCATGATCTTCAGTGATCTTTCAATATCATAGAAGGGTCACTCAACTTCTGTAAGTACCCACCGAGTATTAACAATATACGATACGTTCATGTTATATAATTTTTCAATTTGATTTGTAAATAAAATTTTAGCCGCCCACAAAATCTGCCGTCCGAGGCAAATGTCACGCTTGCCCACCCCTAAATTGGAGCCTAGATATATATATAAGGCTATCGGGCTATTGTACGATAAAAGTCATTTATTTATTTTCCTTTTTCGCTATTGCATTTTGAAAGGATTTAAATAAAATCAACTATTGGACACATAAAATGAGTGTTATGTAGACACCTGAAATTAGAAAAATGATATGAACGAGAATCTTTTGCCAAATAAATAGGGTGAGTATTTGAGGAGGGTTTTTTTATTTTTTATATCGGTTTAAGTGTTTTAAAGCCTGCGCTTTTCCTAACATGACAAAAGCCACAAATTTGGGAACCCAGTTCGCAGAATCGTAATAGTTTCACGATGAACAAACTACGATTTGTTCAGGTTTACACAGTTCAATACATGTATATATATAATATATTATTTTTTCGATTGTTTTCCTAAGTGCTACTTTTGTTAGTCACGTCTTAAAATAAAGATCAAGCTCATTAACAATATCATGATCATCCGAATTAACAATTCGAAGACATCGGTCATTCATTATTAAGCCATTTTTTGCCGTTTATCAATTGAAAATCATATGTATCGTCAATACTCGACTGTTAAGGTAAATATAAGGTGTGATGTGTTAGCAAAATGAAAGGCATTACAAATATACCGTACGGAGAGTTTACCGCTAGATCTATAATTTCTAATGTATGATTGAATACATGAAATGACATCATCCATATACAGATGGACCACTCATAAATATCTTTAACATTCAGTTTCTATTCAATCAACAGTTGATTTACGCGTCACTTTTTAATATTGAATGCTCTATGGAGTGTGTATGAATATTCAATTATTATGGCTCATCCATGATGAACAATATTATAATTTGTTGAACTGCGTGTATCGCTGCCTTGATACAATTCATGTTATTAAATCACATATTGATTGCAGTTTTTAGATATATATATTAATGAAAAATAATATGATTTAACGTATAAAATGGTTTGATTTACTTCTATTCACTAATATTGAACAATGATAAAATCAAAAATAGTACCACAGCTAAAATCTTTACTGTAGTGTTCGAAATATTTTTATCAAAAAACATTCTGTTTCCAAAATGATTTTACTAAACGAAAATATTATCATCTTCCAATAATATTTGTGTATATATAGGATTTATCATCTTCGCACTAATTTCTTGGTATCTAGAAAAAAATTCAACGTATTAATTTTTTTTTCTGCCCGTTTTCCAAAATTTCAAACACTTTTACATTAAACGTATTGACAAATAAAATTTGAAAACTCTTGCGAGAGATAACAAAGGAGTTGATAAACGTATAATGTGAGAGAACAGAAAAAAAATCATAAATAGCTAAGAAAAAAAACTTATCTCATATGTCCAAAGTAAATTGATTTAAAGCTCTTTTCATGGATTGGAAATTGAACTCGAAATATGCATACGATTTGTCAACGACTTTCAAATCTTGATAGTAATTTTTCTTCGGTATGCTTCAAGCGTTAGTTTTGATGGTTTTTAAATGAATTTATTAGCAAAAATATATTGGTTCTTATGAAAAAAGAGACAAAGTGATAGCAACTGGGAAAAAAACTCCGATTATTTTAGACGAACGAAACGCAAAAGATGTCAATTAAGTATGCAGGTAAAAGTTATACTTATTTGAACACACTTCAAAATGTTTTGATTGGATTTAATTTAACCGGTACAATTTCACATTTTAAAGTTTTAGTACCACTATTTCGCCACCTATGTTCTTTCCTGTCTTCTTCTGAAAAAGGATGACCCCTTATAAAGTACACATTGTCATTAACTGTCTCAATTGTTTTTTCTATAGACCGACTGAAAAGCGTCATACATAACCATATGGTATCAAACGTCCTTGCTTTGTTGCCAAGCATTTAGTATTTATTATTAATCTAGTAAGTGAAACTACGGCACAGCGTAACGAGAAGTACCACAAAAAACGTATGACCATATGGGTTTTTTTACATTCGTATTACACTATGATTCATGATTCGTCTACGAACCAGATTAATTTCTAACGTATAGCAATAATTACAAAAAAAGGTTTCACTTGCAACATTTTACATAATGACTTTAAAGAATAAGGGCTTATTAGCTGGCAGTTAAAAAATATATGTATTTCACTCACAAAAAAATATTCGTTGCATCAAAAATTATTTAATCTATAAATGTTAATTTCATTTGATTTGGATTATAAACGATATATAATATATAAGTACTAGAAAAAGTTACTTTTACCATGCAAATTACTTCATCAGTCGTCCAGGTAGTTTTTGAAAGAAAAAAGAGATATGCATATATCACCACAAAAATATTAGAATAATGATTTTTATATTTCGTGTAAAATTTATTCCGTAGTGGTTACGCCCTTTTATATTTACAAACTTCGATATAATACCTGTATGTTGGAAGATGTGGTGAAACATAAGACCTGCAAAAAACTACTGAACTAGAAGAAATAAATGAAACTTTTTTAGACAATGCAATGAAATTTCTTTATTCTCGTAATTTATTACAATTAGGGTTTTCATGCTGAAGATATAGTCAACAGATTATTTTAAATACCTCATATACGCCATGAAGGATTATAAAATCGTCTTCAATTACTAAAAAAAATCATAATATTATACATGTTAGACCTTTTGGCTGTCATTTTGATATTTGAATAATTTTGGTATCATAGATTGAATTTAGCCATACTTGCGGATTATTCATAGTCATTATTTTATTTTCTTGTATTACTCGTTTTGTAAAAGTGCAATTCTCGTGACTCTTAAAAAGCTATTTAAGTACCAACTTTAAGCGAATCGTCGATTGAATTGGCATTTAATTAGTAGAAAAATACCAATGTATTTTAGTTCTACAAAAATAATAAGGTATATAGTTGATTTCAACAATATATATTGCTATTTTTCACCGTGTTTTATCATATCAACAATGCTTTGAAATGTCGTTAAAACTTTTTTCCATAAAAATATATATATACATATTGTTTCTTGCTTTCGCTCTCTCGTGTACATAGTTGTTGAGATTATATTATAGTTTTACAATATCAAAATAGCATTATCAAAATATCACTTATTATACTATTTTTTGCCCTGTATGTTGACGATACAAGATTTAATTTTTAGAACACGTGCAATTTTAACACATGGAAAGACAGGTTAATATGACTCATTCACTGAAAATAGACAGGCCATGTTTTATTCATTGCGTCAATATGTAAAGCAAAGTATTTTATATGAACCGTTGAAGTCTACCAAGTATATCCAATAAGGGAATTTTTCTATTCATATCAAAACGCAGGTTATCCGTAAACGACAGAAACGGGTGATAAAATTAATGGTCATTGAATATTTAAATGCCATCGTGTGTGATCAACACCTTTGATTGGTAATTAGATGTGCTCTGTCAGGAATAAGACGGGTACGAAAATAATGTCATTCAAATAATATTCAATCAGGATTTTATTCATTAACTCAGTAGACTTTATACGCGAGTTTTACACTGGCATTGTGGTGACGCTTACTAGGCATAAATATTTATGTTTACCTGATTGCATATAATTCAATCTCGAAATTAACGTTTTTTTATTAGCACTACAAACAGATTTTTTTAATTCTTCCGCTCATCAATTTTATCATCATTCTTCACTATTTATAGCCCAGTGATAGAAAAAAGAGTTATGTTACTAAATTCAAGGAAATACAAGAAAAATGACATCATATTTTTCGCTAGCGATATTTTTTTATAGATACCCATTCGAATACCTCTATTCCTGGATGTTGATATATAATTACTTTGAAAGTGATTGGTGTAAAAAAATATATAATATTCGGAATTCATATGTTTTACATTCACAGTGGAAATGTTTATGAAAAAATATTTCACTAAAATATACATATTTTTTTCAATAGGTCGCATAAATGATTCACAAATAATACTCAAAATATTTCATTATCAGACAAAAAAATTTTT
This sequence comes from Himalopsyche japonica, assembly GCA_028555115.1. NCBI lineage: Eukaryota > Metazoa > Arthropoda > Insecta > Trichoptera > Rhyacophilidae > Himalopsyche > Himalopsyche japonica. The sequence goes on from JAHFWJ010000101.1 coordinate 583,715, forward strand.
GATCATTACTTCTAACAATTAAAATTAAACATTAGCGATAAAAAAAACAACACTTAAATATAATACTATGAAATGCGTATTACTTTACATTTTTGATCGATTTGCTGTTGTAAATAGGTCATAAATTTTACTGCGTTACCTAAATTCAATCGTAAATTCCCACTTCTTTAGTAGCGTGCGATTTTCCGTTTGAAACGCAAGGACTTGCATCGGTCCTTTCACTTTTGCATCTTGAATTGGATCAAAAAGAATTTGTAGCTTAAATTTAACGCCTACGCAGTTATCTGCATCTGATGTAATCAATAATATATTTTAAGTTAAACTTCCCACACTTTGATTTCCAAATAGTTGATTTATAAAATTGACTCTATCGTTCATAATGATTAGTCCGATTTGTAAGCTATGGGATTGTTTAAGTTGTGAAACTTAACGATACTAAAAACAGACAGACGTATACAGTCCGAATTGCCAGAAATTGAATAACTATTATAATATATTTCAATCGAAAAATGAATTGATATCAACACCTATCACAAGGTGAACAAATAGCAATTTATTTTAGTTTTACACAATTTATTAGAAATATAGTTGATAGCTATTTCAGCTTATACTCCATCAGACATATGTTTCTGATGAGGGCATTAGCAATTTTAATACATTCCTATATTTTCACTGTGTCATAACGGATTTCTATCATGTAAATTCCAATTCAATCAATAAACAAGATCAATATTGTTTTCTTCTTTGTGATATCGACTGAAAGTGCTTAATGGAATTTCAATACAAATTTGAATTGTTGAACGATTCTACATGTTTTGTCAAACTTTCAATTATGTTGCATTCGCTTTATAGAATGCCCGAAGACACCGAAAGGCAAAACCCGGGTTGTTAGTGACAAAACATATGGAATCATGTACAAAGTTTCAGTAAATCAAATTTTATTACGTTTTCAGAAATGCACGCTTTATCTCCATTTTAAAACTATAAAACTATAAATGGACAATATTTATTTTATCAATATTGTGACCTTAAAATTAGATTCCGATTATTCTTTTATAAAAATCGTTGACTTTTAAGCTGTTATTCATATTTATTGCTCTTATTCTGGAAATACAATTGATACACTATTCGATCTCAATTAGTCTTCTTTTTATGCGATATCAATGTCTTCTTAGTAAAAAGTAAACAATATATACCCAAGTGCCTTAATCAAACGCATTCAAAGTAGTTTTTTGGACTTCCGTGAATTGCTCAATTTGTCCCATAAAGAAGTAAATATTTTTCTTGTATTCAATGTTAATAGGTACTTTACACCGATTCATCATTTGGGCAATGAACTGCAGACTAGGAAATCCGGCCCTGGTCAGAAAGCTTGACATTAAACATTATTTCACCGGAATTAGGAAACGTATTACAACAGACGAAGATCGACTAACAGCAATTTAAAATTATTTTATTTGTGCTTAATAATCAATCTAACATAATTAATCTGGAAATTCTTGCTTTAAATACATAGTGAGACACGTAAATAAAAAGAATTTTATACATTTGCATTATTTCCAAGACTGGTTTTACTTCATTCTTCATACTCTATTCACTATTTTTTTTAATTCTTTAATATTTCTTTACTTTACTAATCTCGATCTGGATTTCAAAGCAACCCACAACTGTAATCGATTGCTAACCTTCAGTAATATTTGATGCATTGATAATATTTCTCCGTTAATGATAAAACCACATGAACATTTCAAAAGGTGTTGAAAATGTGCACAAGTAACATTCAGAATGTCTAAAATATGAGAATCTATTTGTGATAGTGGTGGGCATAAAGACATTCTACCTAATATAGACAACACAGAGTAATCAATTATTTATGGTCAGCATGTAAAGTTTTCCGAAATTTAAAATTCTTTTATTGTATTCATTAAAATATGAATTGATTTATCTACAACATAAATTATCAAACAAAAAATGTGAAAATGTCCGCTCCTAGTGTGTAGGATGTGGAATCTCATAAGAGCTTTTCACGAGTGAAGTCAAGAACGTTTTTTTACTAATTCACTAAGTCTATCTTTTTTAAATGAATTACTCTGGGTATGTACTAGTGTAAGCTAGTCGCTTTTATTACACCACGTTTTAGAATCAAATGCATACGAGGAAAATCAGTCTTTAAAAACATACATGCCTTCGAAAACAAATCCACAAATTGATTATCAATCAATTTAATTAATTTATTTAAAATCAGTCTATAAAATTTTCAGTATTTGGATTAAAACTTGCGATACCACAATCGAAATCAACAATAAGTAGGCTTAAGAAGAAATTATTGAGACCACTACTCAAGAGTTTATTGATATTTTGTCTTTATATAACTGCCTTTTTCTCACGCATGCTCATGCTGATTGTTTTGAACACTCAAAGAAAAATATATCCTACATAATATCTCTTTTGACTTAAGGGAAATCAAAATGTTGTTATTTTTTCCGTAAGCCCTGAAACATCTTACATGATGATCTGTATTGCTTATGTTAATATATGTATTAAATAAGTAATAAACCGGCTATATGCTTGCTTTACAATGCGACAATTGTTCTCCTTGTAAAAAACACTTTCATATAATATATAACGATTTGAATAGTGTATTTGTATTTTTAATGCATTGTTCAATCTTTATAATTTAAAATATGACTTCAATTATAATTTTTAAAGACTACATCATTTATTATTGCAATTATTAAAAATATACTCAATCCGATCTACCCTGATATACACAATTGCAAAACATATTATTTCACAATGGCTACCAAATAAAGAATATTAAATAATTTGACCTCACATCCGTCTGCAGTTACTTGCAAAATTTAATTGTTAGTATCGTAAACAATAAAATATTTTCAGCAGATATTGGGTTTGTGCACTGACCAAGAATTCGCATTGTCTACTTTACAATATGGTCAGCCAATTAGCGATTGCAACTTGCAACTTGAGAATCAGCTGATCATTAAAGAGTTTCGAAATTCTCATCTGTATAAGAGAGCTTCCATTTTAGGTTATGTTACACAATTGTTATTCCATATTATCGCAATCATATTCTACTGCTATATTTACTAATACGCCTGCAAGCATTAAGATATATTATTAAATCCAAAATGAAGATCACGTAACGAATACCATAAACTATAATATATACAATTTTTTCACTAAACAATCATATTGTACTCATTTATATAAACTGATGGTAAACCGGTACTACAAGTGTTTTTCAAATAATATAACCATTTTTTTTAGCACTTTTTTCCACAATATATTTTCATAAATTGATAATGCTCTCGATGAGGGAAACCGATCCTGATTAAAAAACATATTTTAGAAATAACTTCTGTAAAATTGGTTTGCTTTATTTAAAATATCCTACCTTTCCATCAAGAAGTGACAGTTAATACATTCAATTTATTTTTGTTTATAAAATCAAAAATGAACAAGTTTCAAGTTCTCAAATATTTTTGATTAATGTGTCATTTTATTTTTTATAGAAAATAGTCTTATTTTGAATTCATATACAGAGATAGATAACATTATTTTGATTATACATGTGGTAAAAATTCGATGCTTCAAATATTTTCGTTGTCATTTATTTAAAAAAAAAAAAAAGAATAAAAGTTTATTCGTCCAAACAAAACTTAAATGTCTCTCCTGCAAGATGTCCTTTAGGTAAAATAACAACAAAATTATATTGATTGAATTGGCATTTACTTAGTAGAACTCCATTATAACACGGTGAAAAAATAGCAATGTATTTTAGTACTACAAAATTTAAAACATGTACGGTTGATAGCTATTCCGGCTTGCGCCAAATTCTATTTTTTCACCGTGTAACATCAAAAGACATAATTATCATATTGATGCATTTTTAGCTTTCAAAAAAAATTCCGTTTTACGTTTTGTGATTGTGATTCTCAACCGTATTTCAGAGTACATACTTTTTTTTAAATACGTTGCAACACTACAACAGAATCGTCAATTTGGCACTGATATAGCTCAACAAAATATTTTTATTTTTATTTATTGGCCAAATATTAAATAAAATCAATATGGCATTTCGTGAATGAAACTTATTTCGCCATTCCTGCATTACATTATTACACGAAGTTAATCTCATAAGCCTCGGGATAAGTTACCAAAATCAAAACAACCGCTCCTATAGTTTTTGCAATAGTTTGTCTTTAAACTGCTCGTTCAGTTAGTAATTTCAAAAACGAGCCAATGATTAATGTACCTAAGATTTTTATACACTTCTATGGCCCTAATCGATTGATTTTTTTTTCACCTGTTACAGTCGAAATAATTTGCATTTCGTACACGGCACGTGTTTATTTGGCTACGCATTATTTTGTCAATTAAGATTATAATCAGTTAGAATTACGTATGTATATACCTTTAATAATATCAAGATTTTTTTTCGTAGTGGACATCACTTAAAATTTTAATATCTAGTTTTTATCGACTGTAGCTTGAAGTAACCTGTATGTAAATATACCCAGTCTATTTGATACAACCTAGACAAGTGGCTCGACTTCATCAACCGTACGAATTTTGAGCTAGCAGAATAATTTATAATTCACATAGGTTCATGCAAACGACATATGATAAACACATAATATTTATTTTTTCGTGTTATATCAAAATAATTCTATACTTTTCTGGTGTAAACTGTCATTTCTTGGTGGAAAAACATTATATCTATATAATAAAAACACAATGTTTACTACTGTTTCCACAATTTTATATTTTAAGCTCAGGACCACTTTTGTTCTTTCAGCCATTACCAAGTAATAAATTGTTTAATGGTCCAACTGATAATCAGTTAATATTTCTTGCGATGAATGGAACCGGTCCTTGATAAAATTGTAAAAATAGCACAAAACATTTTGTTTTTAATCATAATACCCCGCTATTAAGTGTTTTTTTGCAATAGCAATACTTTTTTTGTTATATTTTCAAGTCGTACCAACCAAAGAAGACCATAAAATAAAAACAACAAAATTTCATAATGCCTCGTCGCTCAAAGGTAGAAAACGAATACTGTTTTTTTTAGCTTTAATCAAAAAAATATAATATAAGTTATGTTTGATGATTTATAGAATTCGATGAATCGATAATCGATAATCGGGAAATCGATGTATAATTTGTATAAACATTTGTGGCTTGTATAATATACTTCTTACACAAAATATCATTAAAACTTTGAATATAACATGTTAATCATTCGATAAAAAAAATTGAAGAAATAAAATGGTTATTCATACTTCATATCACAATAAAAATAATATACTTTAGATCCAACTCATATTTTCGTACAGCAAATAATTTAACACAATGAAAAAACACATGATTCATTGTTGCATTGAATTGGTGAACACGTTTTCCGTATAGTATGAACCTGATAATAAAACGTCATTTTCTACACTTGTCGAAAGGCTGACTCAAACCCTTTAAAATTGTTACGATTACAGTAGCGTACTTGCATCTGAATATTATGAAATTGACATACAACATAGCTTTTTAACTGCCGAACGAATTACTTAATCAAAAAAACAATGTTCAATATTTTTTTATAAATTCAAGAATCAAATATTATATTCCGCAACGTTTTAAATAAAAAATATTTTCGCATATAATTAAACTAATATTGTCACGACCCAATATGTATTAAGTTATTCTCCGTAGCCGAACAAATAAAGGTCGCACTCTAACGTCAATGTATGTTTTTTTATATAGTTCCGAAAATATAACTAACCTCTTTATAAGTCATCGGACTCGAACCGCTTAATTAATACATATACAGAAAACACCTTGTTATATTTTTTGATTGCTGCTTACTAGCACTATTGCAATAAATTATTTAACATACAATTTTAAAAATTATACATAAATGTATCGCGTATGTATATAATAGAAATAATTATCTACAAATAACACACACAAAAGTCTTATTTTATTATTAAATATTCATTAGTAAATCACACAATGTTCTCGTCCACGCCTTTTTCAAATATAATAAGCCGGACGTCTCTGTTTGTTGATACTGACCACACCCGTCGGGAAAACAAGCGTCACGATGATATGATAACAATTGAGTTACTCTATTGTTACATAGATAATTTTAAATACAATATCAATCAAAATCGTGATAGCTATAGAACAATAATTGCAAAACAGCCTACAGCAATTACGAAGGATATGATAATGTCATAAATCCTTAGATTGCAGAAGTAAATTACTAACAAAAAATTAATACCGTATCATTACTATGTCACAAATTTGATCCTTTCTATAATCATCGATTATTTATTATAAAACAATTGCATTGCTAACACTTATACTTACGTATATATTATTATAAGTAGATGTATACTCTTTGTTTGTTAAAAAAAACATTTACAGTTGTTTCTTCTATGACCATATACACACCTCACGTATAATATATACAAAATCATAATAAACCTTTACCCAAGTGTCTTTTTAAAAAACGACTCCTCTATTTTTTTAATTTAATGTAACGAAACACTTTATAAGTTTTCTATAACATAATTGAAAGAGAAATCAAGCGACGATTACAAATGAAACATTGACCAGAAAATTTGATAAAACAGATTTCATTTTTATTAATTTTATTTGATAAATTCATTTTCCAATACTATTTTCAATATGTCGCACATCTAATTATCTTTTTTTATACAGAAAGGACAAAGATATCACATTATTGAGCATTTGAAGTAACCTTCGTTATCTATCATTAAATAAAACAGAAATATAACAATAAATAGTTCAACAAAAAAATCGCTCAAGAATGGTTTTTTACTTCAGAGAGTGTAGAAATTGTTATGTTAACCCTTACTATATTTATTTCGTGTATATGATACTTTTTTATCACTGATATTGTAGCTTTAAATATATTAATCTTAATACACGTTTCATAATTATAATTCGTTTTTTTGGGTTGTCTTGACCGGGCGTTGAAATCTAATTAAAGCTTTTATTGCATCGTTACCATACACAAAAACACACTTATTACTTTTAAACTGATTGATTGATACTGTAGTACAATAAATATATGTTTTAAAATTGAATATATTTTTTTGTAATAGAAAGGAACTTATTTATATCTGTAATGAGTGAATCACGATTTCATTATCTAATGGTACAATAAAATTCAATGAAAATATACTAGATTATTATGAATTTACATATATTGCAGCTAATTTTCATTACTCACTTTAAATACTCGGAAATTGTAAAAATTTTAAATAACTGTTTTTCTTGTTTGAATAAACAAAGGATATCCTGAATAGATATTCCCGATATCATTTATTGTAGGTTAGTTCTCACAGTATAAACGGCGATTCACTTTTAACCAGCTGTTTAGCCTTCACAGTTTTTTAATTGTATAATTCAGCAGTAACTTTAATAAAATTTGACATTTTATTGGTACATTAAACTAAGGCGTGAATGATTTGATTTTAAACGTTATATTTGCAAGTTTTTTTTTTTTAATATTGTGTTTAAATAGATTTAAACATAGATGTTCAACACTTTAGGATTTTTATGATATTTTATGTGTAACACAACTATTTCTCTACAGTTAAAATGAAATGAGTAGTTAAAATAATTTATGTTCACAATATTTATTGCAATCAAATATTAATCTGAGTCGCGAAAAACACTTTTACGTTTAATTTAACACAAAATTTAATTTTAATTCAGCGCTGTAAATAGTTTTTTAAGTATTTTAGAAACATTTATAGTGTTATGGTGTTTTATATAATTAAATCTGAAATGCTTAAAAGCATTCTCTCTTTCTATTAGTTCAATAAATTTATTTTCAATATAATAAAAAAAGTCTAATAATTGTACTTCATACAAATAATTGAGTTACTTATTATTCAAAATATTTATTATAATACCAATCTCGTTGGAGAGAAATAGCAACGTATTTTAATGGCACTTAATTTGTAGACCTTTTATTTATTTTGAAGAAACAAATATAATTGCTATTTTTTCACCGTGATATAATGGATTACTAAGATGTAAATGCTAATTCAATCAACAAATCCTAATGTACATTTGAATAACCAATAAAATAACTAAAAAAAATATAGTCCTTAAAGATTTATCACGTAAAATATTCACTATTTTCATATTTTAATGCTGAACTTTTATCTAAAAAAATATTTAACAACGTTTATTTCATTCACGACCGGTAAATTCAGTTTTCCGAAACATAATGCACAAAAAATAATCTTTGATGTTTTCATTCATACGTTTATTTTTTATTATTCAATGCTTCAACAGTAGAAAAATCTTTGACTGATTGAAAATTTAAATTTTTTAATATACATACAAAATCTTGCTATTCTTAGATTTAATTTCTTGTATACATTTCAAAATGAAGCGATTTGTACATTACTTTAAAAATAGTAGTCACCTATCTTATCAAAAAAATGAAACTATTATAAGTTTTCAAAGTATCAACAATTTTATTGCAAAGTTTATAGCTTCCGTAAGCTATGTCTTAACACAACGTTATAATTATTTACAAACTGCATTTTTATTTATAAGCGTGGGTTTTGTTTACAAAACTTCGTTTTATAATGTGCCTCAAATAATTTATTTCGTGAGAAAATATGCCGAAATAATAATACTCAACAAAATTTAAAAAATAAAAGTATTTCTTAATTAGGTTGGAAATATTTAAATTTTATTCAGAAGAAATCAACGACGACAAGCTAAAATTACAAAACTATTTAGTAAATATATAAATACATTTATACATTTACGGTGCAGTAATAGCTATAATTCTGATTGATAATGAAACTACGTTTTTAGAGGGCATTGATTGACAACAATAAACAAACTAATAAGGATTTATAATCTAGAATAAGTGGCAGTGTATAATACTTTGTGAATCGACTGACGGTTTGCAAAAAATAAACTAGCTTTTAAGGCTATTAACAACGACGTCAAAATCAAATTTTTTTCAAATTTTTATCAGTTTCTGACATTCAGAATAGGAACATGATCATTATTCAATAATTCAACTGCTGTAAGAAGTTATATATAGAAAATGTTATATATAGCTTAAAAAAGAACTAAATTGATTACTGTGCATTTAAAAATACAAAAGTCCAAAATGAAGCAAATCGATACTTGGCAAAATTACAAAGCTTAGAAAAATGTTTTTTTTATGTTCCACATTGTAATTGGGAGGTATTTGAATACATCATATATTCAGTGTCATTCATTTAATAGATGAATATCGTTACATTACTATTTATCGATTATTCTCAGCCATGCTCGGTTAAAATCAAAGGAAAAATTTCAATACATTTGCAATCATAGATAGATATCGTAAGTCGCATAACGAAAACTATATTTAAATATTAATGAAAGATTTAATGCATTCCTTAATCTGCATTCAGTGCTAGATGCATGATGAAAATTTAGATATGATGCATTTGTTTGTCCTGGTATTGATCGTGATTTTATTACAAATTAAATTGAATAGATAACAAGATTGATTATGACTCTTAATACTTAAACAAGTTCAGTCCAGAACTTAGTAGGGCTGAATAAAAACTTTATTTTGTGCAATATATTCCAAGAAAATACCAAAACCATTATCAATTGTATATAATATGTGCAATTTGTTTTTAATTTATTGTGAATTTTATTACGAAATACAAATACTTTGGTATTTTTTTTTCTTACAGAAACTATATAGAAACAGCATAAAACTTAACCGTATCGAAAAATCGCAAAACTGTAGCTTGACATAATAGGGTAGTGATAGGCTTAATATTGACTAAGATTTTTCTAATTTATGATATCGACTGAAGGTGCTTGATGGAATTTCAATATCAAATTTGAATTACTAAAACTTTGTAGGATTTCACATGTTTAACATCGTGGAATCGTACAATGTTTTAACAATTCAAATTTGAAGATTTTTCTATTATAAAGCACTTTGTTACGTATATATTGAAATCGGTGGGTGTCTTTTGGCGTTACATTGAGTTGGAAAATTTTTTGCTTAATTAATATTTATTATACTCAAATAAAAATTAAAAAGTAACAAATTCAAAGTGAACTTTAAAACCTTTACGCCAATTGTCAGTTCTATTAAATTGTAATTATCGTACAAATGAACGTTTTATATTAAAACATATTTAAATACTTTTTCCACTGCTATAATATATGATATAGTAATCATTAGATTATGAAATTGTGGAAATAGTTTTTTTACCCCTTGCATTCGAATGTTGGCACTATTAAGCGAAGTCTTACTTTTTTATTAATTTTTTTGTTTTCAATTATTATAAATCATTACTTTATTAACCTTTTGTATTTGATGATGGCACTTGTTAATTTTTCGTATATTACAATGTTAAAGCGCCAACTTTGATTTGTAATTTGCCATTTTTTCTAAGTGGAAAATAGTTGTTTGTTTAAATATACTACGTTTGTGTAGTTAATGTACATGTTGGCCGGTAAAATTTTTCATGTTTTCTCTCATGCTTAGTATACTTCGATACAATTGATTAATATAACATTGACTTCTCAATTTATACATCGACGAATTATACACATCAACTGTAACAAATTCATGTTAATCAAATAATATGTTTTATTAGGCAATATGTGTTCAAATTAAACTTTGTCGATTTTCTTACATATTCATCCCTACATACAATATACACAATGTTATAACGTTCAACTCTATTACTACAAAATCAATATGTTTTCAATATATTTTTGAAGTTAATCCAATATCAGTGAACATTGCATATAAAATATCAGGTACTTTAAAACCTGACACTTGCAACTACGATATATAATTAAGGGTATTGCGAACACTTTTCTGTGCATATTACAAATACTCATTGCAGTGCAAAACATTTATTTGACCTTAAATTCTCTTACGCAAGTATCTACTATTATAGGCAAAAAAACCAATATTATTTTATTACACGCATAAATATCCATTTTAACCGGCCATTAAAGTTTTTACTCGACAAACAATTTACTAGCCACGTTTGTCGATTAAAAAACAAATTATCTTTTTATAACTCTCTGAGCTGTATTATCTTTAAATGCGTTTAAATTATTATCACTTTCACAGTGATTGATTGATTTTACGTTAATACGTGAATAGATTATCCAAGCATCCAGTTACAATAATTAATAAATATATCTAATTGAATAGAAACGAACTTATCGACTAATATAACATACATGTATGCAAAATACTCTGAACACTTAAAAACTTTTTAAACTCTTACACAAAAAAGCTGTGTTAGCTGAAAGTAAAAAACGAAATATGTCTGTAAAGTATATTTATGAATGTAAACAGAGCTTTTTTTAAAAAATGACACCTATTGTAAAAATTATCAAAATGTGAGTGAAATTAAATAAAAAATAAAGAGCCGAAACAGCTATCAACTATATCTTATAAAAAAATCGTTAAACTCAAATACATATAATTTTTTCACCGTGTTATAACGGAGTTCTACAAATTAAATGCAAATTCAATCAATAAAAAAATATATGTCTTGAAAAGAAAATAATATCACTAATTATTCGATAAAAGGTTCTAAAAAATGTTTCACAGTCTCACGGAATTGAGAAGTCTATCACGAATATCTTGTAATTTGTGAGAAAGTAAATAATTTGCTATTTTAGTATATTATAATGAAAGTCCACCAAGAAATTTCAACACTTTTTACAACAGCACACTTCGTTGAATATTACTTTCCTAATAAAATCAAATGACAATAAGCTATAAGCAAATCCTGTTAACAAAACAAAGCGAATTGTGACGATGGCATGAAACTCTGATAGCTTTTAATTATAATTAGTAATTCCTATGGTACTAAATACTCTGCTATTTTTACCTACTGCAATGGAACTCTGTCAAGTAAATACTAATAAACTATATACACTTTGGTCGAAAATCCTGCGTGAAGGTAAAAATTGGCACGAAATACCGTTTACTTATTATGTACGCAGTAGCATTATATAATTTTAATTAAAAGTATAATAAATTAATAAAACTTTCTCAATCGTATTTCAGTAATTTACCTAAATAAATACGTTTTTAAAATGATTTTTAAATAAATATTTAATTAATAATTGTGATTGCGATTTCTCAAGAAACATTGGTTACTTTTCCTCACCAAATTGATCTTGCCTATAAAACTTAGTATGTTTAGCAATAATGGCGACATAACGTTTCCGCACATTTCTTGGAAAAGTCATTTAAACGGTTCTTAATGAGGTTTTTACAGCATCATTTATTAAGTGGCATTTGATGACAGAGCCCGAGCAATTATACTAATTTTGACATTTTCAAGTTTCACGACTTTAGATATAAAAATAAATTCCATCACACGATAAATTTTGTATAACTCAATTTTAGTTTTAGTTTTTTTTATAATCCTAATGTTATTGAATTTTTAAAGAGCAAATTATCAAATTTGACTTGTTAAAACTTTGTACAATTCCACATGTTTTGCCACTAACGACCCGGGTTTCGCCTTTCGGCATCTTCAGGCATTATATCAAACGGATGCAACAGAATTGAATATAATTTCAATGCTAAACGGTTAATCACAATATCTATAAAAAAGTGTTTCTTGTAAACACCGATATAACGAATATATTATTAAAATCAGGTATATCGAGCGTAATTTGATAAAAGAGGCCAAAATATTTATGTGGAAATGGTGGTTGTTTGCTTAGTTCTGGGGACATCATGGTAATCAGCGATATATATATGTAAACTAACTTGAAATATTTCAATCAGATATTTTCGATATGAGTCTTTTAATTGTCATATTTAATTTTATCAAAATAATCAAGTATCCAAAATGGTGACTAAAAACTGTTCTATTTTTTTTATACCAAAAAAATATTTTGGGATGTCCTCGCTAATTGGTAAAGGTGTGAAAAAAAACAGTAAACTGTTGACTTCGGACCATTTTCTGACTACTGATATCAGAAATATGCAACAATAGAATTGAGAAACAAAATTTTAAACATCATACAAAGTAAACAATACTTCTCTCGCCTCACAATGGTAAAAGCGTCAATAGCTCCCGCGAACATTTCTCAATGTTAGCAGAATAATATTGATTTGATACCATTGCTATGTCAAGGAGAAAACTATTATCATATTTTTTCTCTCGCCGTTTAGCAAAATTCACTTTTATTCGTAGCGTTACACCAAAAAACAACAATTGATTTTTTACTGTTAACCAAGGTTCTCAAATCACGGCCGTGATTTCATCTTCGGTGGTTTTGATTTTGTTTTGCAACAACGAATTCTCAACTCGAGAATTCTGACCGCCGGATGCAAATATTAGTTACGGCAGAGGCTGGATTTACACTTTTGGGTTCTTAAATCGTACTGATGCAAACATCCTTGTGGTGCAAATATTTACTTGGGAATTCAACAGTATCTAGCTCGTATCTAGACATGTCCAGCATTTTTACAATCTATACACCGAACAGTTTTTGCATGTATACCATATTTTTTTGTTGCGATGTCTGCTACCAATATGTAGCATATTAAATCAAAATATTTTACTCTTCTGAAGCACCCAAAACGATATACCAACAACAAATATTTAGAAAATTAATTCTATAGTATTGTTATTAAATTAACTTATCAAAAAAATTAGACTGTGCACACAAAAAATAGCTTTTAGACTACAGATTTGACACTTTAAATACTTTCATAATTTTTTAATATCATCTATCGACACATTTCAACCAGCCCTCTCATCAGTTGAGACGTAACTAATTAGTAGTTAAATAAAATGATACACACGTTTAATACCCTATCGTGCAACCCGTGGAGTGGAGTGCATTGGACCAAAAAGATATGGGTAGACAGCACTCTCGCTACGCGCCGTTTTTAGAATCTATGGTTTGGGGGGAATTCAACCATCATAGATATACATTGGACCACAAAACGATACATCTTGTTTAGCTTTTTTGCTAAGATAAAGTCTAGAGCTCTTCAAAATGAAACTTTACTTGCAATGTGGATCTCTTATTGATTTAATAATTTCACAATAATGATCAAATATGGATTATATGGACTTCTGACAGATATAAATATTTGAGTTAGGAATAGTAGTTAGTCCGTTGTTAGTTACTACCAACTCATTATTAGGAAGATTTTTTACAGGTGAAAAGAAAAAAAACAACTTTTATTTTTAAATAGAAGCTTTAAAAATAAATATTTTACAAAAATGAAGGCTTGTGAATTCTTGGCACATATTTCTTTATACGAAACACATTTTTAGATTAAGAGTGCTTACTTTCTATTATCATTTGTTTCGGCATAATGTTAAAAATCAAAGAGAAGATGAATTTTATTACGATGTAATGCGATTGAGCAAAATAGTTAATTAGTTTCCCAGTTCCTATTTTATTTATTTAAAAGTTTTAAAATTATCAATGTATGCAGGTATTATACATACTGTACCCCGAAATCAACGTCAAATAATTTTATATTTAACAAAAGATTTTTTTTCTTAATTTATTTCGAGAATTATAAGAAAAAAATACTTTATCTTTTACCGCTCATCGATTCTTATATTAATTATTGCGAAATGTTTTAAAAATATTTTATTTGTGTATCCGTTCTTGCACATATATACATCGTTTTATTTAGAAAAATCTATCAATACATAATCGCTTAAAGCTATACCTTTTGACATAATCTATTGTAAAAAAAAAACATTATTCATATTAAAAATACAAGATGGTAGGCTTTTATTTGCCATGACCAATAATATGTGCTAATTGCTGATCAGATTTCATTTCCAATGTTAATTTAAATCTCGTGTAATGATATTCGAAACATTATTTTGCTAAATATATTAATTAGTGTTCGAAATTTAAATAAGCATGACAGCCGGCAGCCGCGCCATGACACTTGTGGTTGATATAACGCCGCCTACTCACCGGACCAAAGATTGGACTCGAACCAAAAACCAAATAAAACGCGAGTATTGGTAATTGTTAGAATACTCTTTATATTTATTATAATATACATGTTCTGTTATACTGCGTTCGCTAATAAAAGATTCAGTGGCGTTCAGTAATCATGAGAATCGAAAAAGTTGAACAGTAAAAAATATAGTACAATCAGTTTCCGTTGGCAGGTCATCTTGCTTTGGCTGTTAGTGTATTTTTATTTTTTTAGAAAGACTTGCAACCGTTCGTTTAATAGTTATACTTTACAATTGTTATCTCATCACAATACTTATATTATGTATCTTTTTCAAATTTTCTTCTCCTGATGGAAGAACTCAATTTGGCTGCATGAATGGAGCTTCACAAGGCTTACGAATGTAGGTCAGCGACTTGTATATAAAGAGGAAAGATCGAATGAATCACTTTGAATTGAACAATGTTCATTCCGATCGATAGCATCGAAAAAAATAAAAAAATAATATAAGATCGTTGCTTCATAAACTATTCGTTTCCAAAACTTCTTTTAATTTTGAAAACGCTTATTTTAGTTTTAGATCGATTGTCATTAAAGCTTCCGCTATAAAATGCGATGTTATCCAATCTTTTACAAATTGTCTTATTACATTTGTTTTACCGCTATTCCTTGTATTGTCATTCGGACACCAATGTTTCATATATGACATATCGATTTTTTCGCTTCGTATAATATAATATTATAGATACGGCAAGACGATTGTTGGTCATCGTTCTCATTCTGTTAGCATATCGTAGGAAGTCTCGATACCGCCCACTGCCGTTTCAGTTTTCTCCACCGAGATCTGTTTTCTTGTCTTGCCATCCCACACGACAGTTCCTTGTTCAAAAAAGGAACGTCGAACACGGACACGTTTCGTATTGTTTATTATTTTAACTCGCCATTTTTGTGCGAGGTTTAATTTGATAGCACCTCAGATCACCCTACGCCTTTTGCGTCGCGTGTTTTGACATATTATAATTGATATTAAAATGAAATCTCATTTCAAAAGATGAGATTTGCTTATACGTATGTAAATACGCTTAGTTCATCAATTTATTTCATTTATTAAATCGTTAAAAATCCACCATACTTTTTAAATGATAAAATCTTTTCGTTTTAAAAGTCATTCAATAATTTCCGTAATTTCCGTTATAAGACCAAAATAAAATAAATATGTCGTGTCACATGACTATTTTTGCATATCATTTATTAAATCAATTAATTTAAAATTATTAAGTATTTTAGGAACATAAAATTTAAAATAATAAATATTTGACTAACGTTGAAGCAAGCAAGTCTCCATTTTCATTGTAAAATATTATGGAAAACCAGAAGAATGATACTAATGGATCGATTTACTTTTTTTTCAGTTGATAATGCTCGCGATGAGCGAAACCGGTCCTCATCAAAAAATATATTGTGAAAATAAGTACTAAAAAATGTGTTTTTATTATTTAAAATATCATGCCTTTCCATCAAGAAGTGACAGTTGACACTTTAAAAAAGGATTGATTTACAATTATATCCATTATTGAAATATGTTTGAATCAATATTTTACAATAGCTAAAGAATTCATTGGCAGTTGTATTCATATGTTATGAATCAATCAATTTGACTCATTGATTGTAAAATAATATTTTATATCTCTTTGATCAAAACGTTTTTTTGATAATATAATACAGTAAAACAAAGTGAGGTCAAGCAATAAAAGATTTACCCTTCAATTAATATCTCTCAATAACGGTTAAAATAATGTTTCAATAAAAAATGCAATCACATACAAACCATAACTGTTATTCGTTTCAACTAAAATAATGAATAACCAGTTGCCATCCCACGTGAATATGGTGGCCTGGTTCATATATTCCTTTTTGTTAATCCATAAAATCATGATAAGGACTGAATTATAAGTACAGTTTTCACAAAGGACGTGACTTTGGTCATCGTATTCTCTTGAGAATGATATTTAAAAGACACCTCCGCTTCAGCTTTGTGCAAGATACGATATCAGTTATTAAGTGGTTCATCCCAGAAAGAAAGATATAAATTCTGAATTTTTACCACTCTTGGCATAATAATCTGGCTTTTAATGTGTTAATTGGCACTTCTTGATGGGATGATATGATATTTTAAATATAAATATAAATTGAAACTTATACCTTAACACACATAGTATAAAACATTTTCAAAGATAGACTTTTTATAAAAATAATATAAACACATTTTTAGTACTTATTTCCACAATATATTTTGAAAATAGAATTATTTAAAATGTAATGCTTTTCCATCAAGAAGTGACAGCTAACAACTTGAAAGTGAAAGATAGACGTATCTGTTGTCAAATTAATATTACATTGTTCTAAATATTTCCTGAAAGAAATAATTAAAAAAACATTATCCCATTGAACCCGGCAAATACAATGGAAAAATTTCGAGCAATACTCCGCTGGGCAAATTGGCTTTAAAGCTATTTTGTGCTTTTGGGTATGCTGAATGGAACATTAATCAATCTCTGAGATGAAATCCGAACGACCTTAACTATTTTTTGGGGATCGTCTTCACACCGTTCTAATAGACCATGCTTACCTGATATCAACCAAGGTTAACTATTGTTATAAGAATTGCTTATTTATTTAAGGATCTGCATAACTTTGTTTGATCAGCAGGGTCAACAAACTCGTCTCATGCAATATTTAAAAAAATGATTTAGTTTTGTCTTCACCTAGCAAATCACAGGCTCATCGTATTAGAAGATTTTATTTCGCTTAGTCATAGAGGCTGACAATGCCATTTGGTAAAGATACCGTACGACAGTAATTAATAATCACGCTTATCGAATCCATTGTTTGTCTTATTAAAGGATGTATCAGAATAATTCAAGAACAGTTTTAAAGAATCTTTCCTTATTATAATCAAACCCATTGCGAATTGCCAAGCGCTTTAAAATGCGCGTAAAATCCGAAAAGGAAAGCGTTGTGTGATGCTTGTTTGGTTTTATGCTGTTTCGCATGCGCGGAGTTATTTTACTTTTATCGTAAGCTTTTTATGTAAACATACCTTTTCCAGTGGCAGTTCTAAAATTTCCATCTGCCTAACACACTCCTACATAGAGCCTTTTATAAAGATTTCGACTAAGAAACACCTCCTATGCATAATAATAAATTAATAAATGAATGAAAAAATAATTGAATGAAAGATTTATAACAAGCTTAAAACTAACGCAACATAATAAAATTTATTATATTACTCACTATTTCAAGATTATAATATTACATATGTTATTATTTTTTTATTCAGGTATATATATCAATTCAAATACTAATAGACAAACTCTATTAGATTTCTTCTAATATAATCGGTCGGTAGTGCATTACTCAACGTAATATTTTTTTTATTATTTTAATATTTCTTTTAAGAAACGACTTTGAATTTACGGCCAGTGCAAGTAAATCTTTTGCATAAGGAGTAATAACTACTTTTTATAATATATTTTTATCACATAGTATCCATTTAATCACATTAAAACAATTAGGTACATCACTGTCTTCTCATTCATAATCATTTGTACGCGTAATATTGAGAACTTCCTGGAAAACAATGCAGTATTGAATAAGTGCAACTATTACACAAGATTACAAGAAAAATATAACCATTCTACCGTGTAGGAAATGTTTACCACTGTAAAATTACTTCATTTTTATTTGGGCTTTCTTTTACATGTTTAGATGCAGCTGAAAATCATATAATTTTGTCAACAATGTTGAAATATCATTTTTCTATAGAATACTGAATATACAATATTATATAATAAATGTAAACAATCAATAATCAAAATCAGTTGAAACGTGTAGTGCGTGATTTTATGTATTTGGATATATGTCATAAAACCATACAAATCATTTATATTATTGAATTAAATATTTCAACGATTTAGACATGTGAAAGCTATAATAAGCTGACATATAATACCACAATCTTTTTTTATTTCCTTTATGACATCACTTTGTAAAATCTAATACATTATATTAAATGGCCTACTAAATATGTTACAATATTTTTTATACCCTTTACCTTTAAGTATTATTTAAGACTGATATCAACAAATAATATATATATTAGTGGTTTAATTGACCAATCATACAAGTTTTTTGCATCTTTGAAACTACATGTTTCAGTTTTTATGCCGAATCTTCATTGCCACGTATAATTATTGTTGTTGTAGGTACATTGGCTCAGTTACCCACTAGTGGGTCATTTAAACTTTTTGCGGACCCGCAAAAAGTCTTCAGCGTGAAAACTTTGGCATGTTCGTGAACATACCTCGCTGATTATAGCATTTTACATAGGTTCAATATAACAAATATAGTATTTCGTTTATCAACGTTTCGATCGATTCACATCGTGCTCTTTCGATTTCTAGCACTCATAGTTGGAAGTTGCTTCTCCACACAGTAAAGTATTCTAATTCTCACTCAAGAGCCGGACTTTTCATAGTATATTTGCACTGTTATTCCTGTGCAACTTTTGTATACATGCTTACTTGGTAAGCCAGCAGTCATCAAGGTTAGGCTCGCGAGAGATAACCATTCAGTCTGGAGATATTTTGACCAGATCCTAGCAAATACTATTAATAAATCATTTATAAAGTTATATTAGATACTCATCCTTCTCTTGTTCTGATGTAGTGCTGTACTCGCGAAGTTGATACTCACTTGTGTTATTAAGACAAGTAGAAATTATAAAGAAAAGAAATGACTTGATCAATATCAAAAATAGAATTGAGGATATTGTTTTCTATAATCTAAATATCAGAGATGGACCAAAATAATTAAGATACAAACATATTTGAAATATTATAAACTTTTTAAAAAAAATTTAAATTGTATGACATCATCGATATCAATAATTATGCATTTACTTCATAAGATAAAAAATATATAAATAAATTAATAGTTTCCCATCTCTACGAAAGACATAGCAGTTCATCAGAATATGCGTAGTACTCCTTGGCAGACCATATAAGTGCAAAAGGCGTGAGGAGTAACTTGTAGGCTAACCGCACCATCTGTCAACTGACCTTGGCACTATATATTATATTCCATTTCTGGAGTGGTTGCAAACCTTGAGCAAATCAACTTAATTGATGATGTTTCATTCGAATTTGTCAGGAACCATTAATTGCATTTTGGCAAATTGAATTAACATAACTCATATTTAATTTTAATGAACGGATATATTAAATGCTTCGAGTGCATAAATGATTAATTCTTATGATTTCACAATATTTAATTGTCTCACACTACATTGCCGTTTTGAGTCAGCATAAAATCAATATTGATTGGGACGTGTTGTGTGTAATATTTGGATGTGTTCACTTTTTCAGTTAAAAAATAATACCTCATTAATCGAGTGTAAATAGTGTAAAAGTTTGGCCACTCTTTATTATTTTACACTTCTAAATTAAAATGATGTCATTAAAAAAATATTTCTACCTTTTGTTTGAGACCAAGTTGGGAAGCAGCTACTCTAGCAGGTAGAAACATTAACAAAGCATTTGGGGAATGTTCAATAAAAGTAATTGCTATATAGTGAGACATATGTCTTTGAAATAGAATATATATTGCAGAGAACTACATCAGTAAGCGTTGGTTGTTGAGTTCAAGTACCAACAGAGTCTTAAAATGATTTCTCAATCGATTTATGGATTCATATTTGAAGATATTGGTGTATATTTGTAATGTATAAAATTCTTTACCACAAACCCAATTCAAAACGGGGTGTAACAATTAGCTTGCCATTATTCCGGCTCTGCAAATCTTATATCAGGTCCAAATATTCTATACTATACCGAAATAAGTGAACAAAAAGATGCATTTGCAAGGTATAACATAAAAACTTCACAAGATGATAACTGTGTTATAATGAGTTTTTTCAGCTTTATGTAATTAGATATTTAATCAGTTTTCCAAAATTCGTGAAATTCCCAGTGATCATGGCTGTTGCAAAAACAAATCATTTCATTAACCGGATGGTTACCAGAAACGAGATACCTCGTCAATATCTTTAAACGTATTTTCCTCCAAAAATGTTCCTTTTTGAAATAAATCTTTGACAGGACACTCACTGATATCTATTTATAAGAAAGATTTAAAAACATTTTACCATAACTGTAACGGATTTCTACGTCGATTTTTCTCGATTTCTTGAAGAGTTCGAACTCTCACTTGACAAATGTCAATAGTTCCAGGGTTATCAAAATTATGATATAACAATAAACAATTTGTGAGTTTATTAATTATTTCTTTACATGAAATTAAAAAAAAGCAAAAATTCACTTTTTTGTTACAAAGTATAGATGGCGTGCTAGGTACAGACGTATATTTTTTTCTGACAGCCAAAGGTCCATATGCTTTTGGAAACGAAACAACGTGTTTTATTTTTATATAAAAAAAGATTGTTTTAGTTCACGATCTCCTTGTTTCCCATTAACTACGTAATAATAATAAATTTCAGGTTACATTGACAGTAAGTGCGCTTACATCTTCGCGGCTCACTTGGCAAATAAATGCACTACGCATGCAGTGAAATATCACGATTCAATTACTGGTCAAGTATCGTGTTACAGCCGAGGATTTGTTTACGTTTCGCCTTGTCATGGATTCCCCGCATCGCTTATTGCCATAGTATAACAATAATAACAATTATTATATTTCTGACAAAAAATAATCATGCTGAGCGTGTGAATTAAATTAATCATTGCTTGAGCGATTTTCTTGCATGATTTTAAACGCTTTTTTATTTCATTTTTTTACCATTTATTATATAATTAAGTGTTGTCAACGGTGAATATTTTTAATGACGAATGGTTTTTTTATCGTTCAACATTGTTTAAGATACTTAAAATTTCATTATTATACACGCTATATGTTCTGTGGCTCTAATTTCTGTACTATCAATATCATAAAGACATAATTTTCAATCGAAATATAAATTATTAATCAAATAAATAACTTATTAAATTCTGAAACAACGTATCGAGAGTGAGTAGCTTTCTACAAGCCATTAATTTGTCTGCGTTATCTGTTATCTCTCATAAAAGAAAGACTGACAAACTAAACACAAACCTACACTCGTTAAAAAATCTCTAGTGATATAATCTTTGTGCATAATATCCTCCAAAACTGAAACTAAAATGAGCTTTATTTAAAATTAAAATTTTCTTAAATTTCATAGCTATAAGTTTAACAAGAACGAAGAAAAAGTGTTAGTTTACAGCTTAAATGCACAAAACACGATCATTTTAAAATGATAAATGCTTTTTCTTCGTTGGCCAGTTTCGACGGAAGAATATATCAGTATTTTATTATTCATCTTCAAAATTGAGATATGGCTGTAATATGATTTCAGTTATTAATATAATGTATAATAATAAAGATAGACGGAAAAGACTTTTTAATATTTGAGAAATATTTCTCTCTTAATGTGAATGAAGTTCTCACAAAAAGAACATACATTCGTATAACCAGTGAATGAATGAAAAATACATTTTAAAAATGTAACAACTCGCTTGATCTCCTCAATAGTTTGTAGGTTTTTTATTTACCTTGCCACTTCATAAAATTGTCAAATTTGTGTACTTTTTCTGTATTCCAATTCCGGTGAAAAAACTCCAATCAATTTTCTGCGAATTATATAAATCGCCAAAAAAACATTAATCTATCCAAAATCTACGAGTGGTTATTAAATAAGCAAACAAACTATAATACTTATTCTCAAGGATTTCACTTTAATCTTTTAATTATAAGGAAATAATTAATAATAAAGAAATGATATTTATTTGATCGTATTTAATTAAACTTATTCTTTAAAAAATGTGCATTAAAAACATAATCAATTTGATGTTTTTTTTACAGTTAATCCTTGATAAAATGACAATATAAGACAAATGTGTTTATTTGTATTGAAAATAAAAGAAAAAGTACAAATTCCGCAGTACATATTTTGGTAACTCTGTCTATAATGCATATATAATGTATAAAACATTTATGTATAAAAAGTTTAGAATATTTTTTCATTAAAAATTAAATGCATATTGAAAAAAAAATGCATTTATTCGTGCAAATTTTTAATGTTACGTCACAACGTAGAGTTTCATTTATTTGTAAATATCATGGTGTGAAAATTATTTTCTTATACTTCATTTAATTTTCACAATTGATTGATGCCTTATAAGTGTGTATATAAAGTAATGTCTAGCAAAGCAAGCAAATTAAATAGGTCAGTATGTAATTAATTTACATTTAAACAATGTTCTGATGTGCCGAAATAGCTATCAACTATATAACATATAAATTTTATAAAACTATATATATATACAACATTGCTATTTTTTCATCGTGTAATTTGGAATCCTTACTCAAATCCAGAGAAAAAATTAAATATAAGTCATTTTACACCAAGAATCTTTTTATTATGCATTATTGAATTATTTTCTTCTTGTCATATTTTTTTAACAAAAAAAGTGGTTGAACGAAAACCAAATGCTTTAAATAATTGTCTTGTTTTTCTATAGAAGAGCGTCGAACAAGTTTTGTATTATACTATTTTAATGAAACGTGCTTGTAAAAAGTAAACATTGGTATTCGCAGAACTGTGCTTGGAATATTAATGAATTCTGCATCAGTTTTTTTTTGCTCATAAAACAACTTACAGACTATTCAAATTTTTCCATGTCTTCGTTTTTAATGTGTCGTTAAAATATAAAGCCAGCTTCTCGTTATCTAATTAAACAGTTTTTTTCTATGTTTAATAATGAATATCCTTAGGCCATATATACTCTGAACTTCTGGTTGCTTTTTAAGCTTTGATAATTTGTTTAGATGTGAAAGTTTTGTCACTCAGCCTTACATAACTGATCAGATATAACATACTGGTTTTGATAAATTAATTACATTCCGAAAAAATAATGACAATACATCAATCGTTATATACAGTCACTTTCTTTGTATATCTGTTGAATCTACTATTTAATTGAAAATGCAAAACGCGGTTCCACAAAAATTACCCTTGATCAACAGCCAATTGACGATTGACTTGATAAATTCCTTTGCTGATTTGGATGTATTTAAGGATATCACGGTATACAATCGTATATTCCGATTCTGGTGAGATTATCGGAACCATAAGGTATGACATCATCATTAAAAAGCATCCAAAACATCAAGCATTCTGCGAGTATTTTTTTCAGTGGTATGTATGTATATATAAAACATCTTAGTTATCAATTATTTATCAAATTCTCAAAAAAAAAGAAAATTATCACATTTCTAGTATATTAATCGAAAAAACAGCCAGACTTTTACTCACCAAAACATAATTCGATGGAAATATAAGGTGTTTTAAAATCAGGACTAAGAAGTTGGATTCGTGGACTTGCGGTGTTATGACTGTAATCGGAGTCGTGAAAAACGAACGACTACAACTACTTTTTCGATCAGACGATTTATAAAAAATATCTTAATAAACAATTTGTCGGATTGGTTGGTTGATCTTTAATTAAATGCTCAGGAAATTAAGCTTTTTAAAGTCAGTCGTTTTTTAAACGATTTCACAGCCCTGTATAAAAGTAATAACATCTCATGATTCTTTTCATCCTAAATTATTATTTTCCAAAAAGTTCTCTACCAATCTCAAAATAAGTCGTTGTTGGAGAACTGTTAAGGCATACAAACTATCTTTTTAAGCAGTTAATTAAGTCAAGAAGAGGAAGCATTTAGGTAATCGCTGACACTATGTTCAATTTTCGATAATGTATCGATATGAGAGGAATTTATAAATCACAGATAAATAAAAAAAAAATTGAATGAATATGAATTGATTGAAAAATCAATTTAATACTCTATAAATCTACAAAGTAGTCAGAATCTCACAGTAAAGCAGTTAAACACTACACAATGTTGAATATTTTGCTGCATGATCTAACACCAATACGTTTTTTTCTATGAATCCGATTCGCAGAATCGCTGAATCGAATCACATCAACGTCAAATCGCATAACGTCATTCCAGTGGGTCTATTGTGAGTTAATAAGATATATTATACAACTACATATGTATTTTATATTAACATATCCATTGTTGTGTGATAACTTATAAAGCATATGCTCCATTGAATAATTTCATATAATCTTAATACTGCTGTTGTTTATATTTCGTGATGATCATCACGTAGGACGAATGAATAATTTAATCAAAATCCCATTAACTATTACAATACGTATCGACGATAAAGCAAGTATTATTTAACTGATGAATTTCAAAATGTGAATTTTCAAAAGTTCAATTGGATACTTTTGGGTACCAATTCAATGAAGTTTTAATATATCAGCAAAATTTATATCAAAGTTTGATTTACACTGTAAAAGATCCGATTAAAATGAAATCAAATTAATATTCAGTTCACAATAGCTCCGTAAAAAATTCACTAGATTGAGATTTTTTTTTAATATTACTTTAGTTCTAAACATCAGCTGTAGTGCCGTCATAAATTGAACTCTTTATTTATTTTTTATTTTGTAGTACAAACATAACTCATGTGTTACATTGATTTTATAAATAGCTAAGTGTCTTGCTTAGCCAAAAGTGACTCATAACCTTATTTTGGTTTTAACTTCAAACAAAATGATACACGTATACAAATACCTTGAAAGAAAATGTAAAAGAGATATATTAACGTCTGTTTTAAACATCCTGAACGAATAGGCAACAAATATTTTATAGTGATTAAAAACAGTGCGAAGGAAAAAACGGTCAAAAATGTCTCGAGAAAGTTTCAAGTGACCCGAAGTATCCCGAAAAATGTGATCGTAATAAATTTACTAAATGATTTTTTCGAATAATAAAACTATATCACATTAAGTTTTTCATATGGAACATAATTATTATTTAAGTAAGTTACTTATATGATATATCTATCTACTCGTGTTATCGTCATTTTTCCATAATCAATATAATTCCTAGGTAAAGAGGAGTGTTTATTTACCAGCATATTATTTCAAAGTCTAATCCACTTATGTTTTCCTATCAAAGGAAGAGGATGCATATAAAGCTGGGTTATATGACTTAAAATATCGATAAGCTTTTTAAATATTACTACAATAAGGTGCAGCATTTCACCTTATTGAAGCAACACCGGATATGTTCATATATCAAACAGACTAATATTTAAAAAATCATTTAAATAAGAAGTAAGCAATATGCCTTATTAGGATTAAAATAAAAGAGGAATAAACCTTAAATCAAATGCATAAAAAAATTATTTTTATAAACACTTTTTCGTTTTTTTGATGTATTTTTACATATCATTTTCAGCGAAGGGAAATAGTAATACAGTACCTATATATAATATGTATTTCAATTGTTGTAACATATCACTTTTAAGGTGTTAACTGTCACTTCTTGAAGGAAAGACATGATATTTTAAATAAATAGAACACTTTTTTTAGTACTTAATTCCACAATATATTTTTTGATTAGGACCAGTTTCGCTCATCGCGAGCATTATCAACTGAGCTGAAAAAATATATTGTGAAAATAAGTACTAAAAATGTGTTTTTATTATTCAAAGAGTTGTAACATATAATAAATTTGCGTTGTTCATCGATGAAAAATTCTGATTACAAAAATAATTGACCTACAAGATTTTCCTTCGGTGAAGAAAAATAACCCAACGTAAAAATTAATGAAAATATTCATTCAGTCATAGCAGAACAAAATAGCATTTTTATAGTTCTCTTATCATATCATTTTATTGACTGAAATATACATTCAATACATACCACTACAGTTATTCGATACATGAATACTTATAAACAATAATTAGCAAGTCTTTTAGTATTATTATACAGGTACCTAAGTAGGCTAAGAATTTTTTCATCATGGCTGATTCCAAAAATATTAAATATATATTTTTCATCTTCTGACGAATGCCATCCCTTCAAGCAGAACAAACCAACGAGTCATGTACAGTGGTTGGTCACCGTAATATAATACGAAACGAGTTGCACTTCTGTGTCACGACGCCATTCAAACAAATAATCATTTACTCAACGCTCTTCTTCGAACAGATTATATTTTTTATGACGTCATAGTGTCCGTCTGACTGAGGAGAAGGTTTGTAGGTAGAATAGATTACATAATAATAATTTTCATGTTATTAGTATTCTACGCGTCCTGGAATTTTGTTGACCATATAATATTTTTCATGGTAGAGTACGTACATATGTAATATTAGAATGGCGGTTCCTGGTAACTGGTAATTCTGGGAATATTTTCATTCAAGCGATATATGATGTACATACCCGAAACTGTTTATTAAATTGTACGGAAAGATATTTTTTTAAATTTTAACAATAAAAATGATATATGCGCAATTTTTAGGGCTCGACGCATTAATGTTAATAGTTTTGATTTAAAACAAAGCTATTAAAAGTCCTACTGTTGACGTGTTAGCAACTAATATTATTATTTTAATATTTGTCTGAATAAATATTAATTTTAACAATTTTAAACGTATTATTTTATCAAGATAATTAATGTTTAAATAATTTACTTTTTTAACCACTTCCACAAGAATGTGACTATTTTAATTCGACTGTTACTTACACTTTACAAACTTAATAAAACGGCAATCATATATTAATAAAAATCCTATAAGATAATTTCATCTCTTTATCAAGTCTTTTAAAGAAATCATGTAAATTCTAACAAGTAAATGTTTGGGAATCCCATCAATGCTAAAAATATACATATACGGTGTAAATGAAACTAAAAAGCTAGTTTTTTGCTAATTAAACGGGAAACCTTCGTGCATATTAATGACATAATTATTTTTATAGACATATCTGTTTATATACCAAAATATAAATGATTCTTAGTAAAAAAGACTTTGGCGGACAATTTTATATTGATGCTACGATTCTGCATTTAATATGTCGAGTCCATATCTACCAATGCATATCTGATTGGTTTAATAGCCGCCAGCAATCCGCCTTGATCTTAGACGTATGACATCGCATAATAATTATGGACAACTAACAGCAACATACGGAATAAAATATGTTCCATAATAACACCCACTCCTTTCTTAAATTTAATATGACAATAGGTATTGCACAAAATCTTCACTGTTTATTAGAGGCCTGCGCGGGCTCAGGACAATTGAGATTCGGGCCGCGCATGTCTGCTGAATATATTTTTCTGAAAAATATTTATATTATGTTTGGGTCATGAGGTGCACATTCGGTAATCGATCAAAAAATAGGCAACCAATCCATATATAAATGAATGTTTGGGATCCGATTGGGATGAAACTTTAGTGGGTTGTTGTAAATACGCCCGCAATTTTTTAATAAGAACAACATTTAGATCAGGACCTAAACTTTTTCATCCGGTTGCGATAAAAAATGATTTTTTTTTGCATATGCTCACGAAAATTTTTGAGTAAGCACAACCATTAAATCAGGACCAACTGTACACTGGACTGTTTGGGTATGCTTCTCACATGGACAGCTTAATGTGGCCTACTCAAGAGTCGTAAAACGTCTGATTTATTCATGTACGCAACCGACAGAAAAACCAATATTATATATCAGGTATTAAGTATCCAAATGTACTTCAGTGAATATTATTAAAACACTTTCTTTTTGTAAGTGGCTTTGCAAAGCATGCCAGGTACTTGATACCGTTATATTTAATGATAAATTCAAGGAAATCTGCCGTTTTCGGCCAGAGAACAGAAATCTGTATGAAGGGGTAGATTCGAGTAGTGAATATCATAAAACGACTGAAAAAGACAAGTTCGGACCGGGTAATTTTTTCGGATTTCGGCCCGTGCAGAGCTCTCCAGAGAATATACAAAAAAAACTAAAAATTAAAGATTTTAATGAATGGTATTCTAAATACCGAATTGTATTGAACTGTTATTATCGCTGAAGTATAGACCAAGTGGGCTACGATTTGGAATTTTAATGTCGAAATGATTTCACATTAAGTGTTTTCCCTCATATTTGAAGTTTTTTGAGATTAAAATCTACAATTGCTACCTTATATTTTTGATAAAATGTTTACAGTGATATATTCAAAACAAAAACCATGTACAGGCGATATTCTACAAAAATAATTGGTTTACGAATAATATTAATGTATTTATAAACAAAGAATTTTCATTTCACGATGAAACTTCATATTGAATATTATATACCAACGACAACCAATTAATATTAGTTAGCCCTTTAGTCACCTAAATCCAATGTTTCAACTTTTGTTGCAGTTTGTATACATTTATCAATTTATAATGCGTTTGAACCGCGATATCCCATGCATACTAATCGTAAAACGCCCGGCAAGCAGGAGATTAAAAAATTAATTATTAAAGTTCATCCTCGGTTATTCACTGCTTAAAAATATTTCTTTTACAATTTTTTTTTAATCCAAAACATGTCAGCTGAAAAATTGTGTGCATATAGTTACATAATTTAGTATTCAAAAAAACTCGTGTTTATTATCGCCATATATATATTTTTTATACAAAAGTTACACTCTTGAATATCTAAATTACTGATGAAGCGATAGGTATGTGTGTAAAATTAAGATTTATATCTAAGTCGTGAGTATTTATCTGCAATACACCGAACTTCCAAACATCTCTGACTATACTAGACTAATGAGGACCAGATAACCGGTTCCTCGTATTCTTTGAGTGTTGGTAATGAAATTCATTTCCAAAAATAGATGCATCGATACCATTTTTTCAATTCGTTCTATGGACTTCAGGTCTAGTTGATAATGAACTCTGTGTTGGGTGTTTTATATTGTATATACAACCGCGAGCTTTACAACTATCAAAATAAGCTTTAAGACAGAAAACTATAAACAAAACTAAAAAAAAAATGTTTTTTAGCGATATTTCGTTTACTTAAAATATATTTATTTCGAATGATTTTCTACAATAAAGGCAAAACAATAAAAACAATTCGGCTAAAAGATGTTTGATAACATGCATAAGGAATTATTAAGCATCGTCGTTATGCTAATTGTAAAACGTGTCTACTTTGTGGATAGCAAACGAATTATTATATAATATCAACCTGTATTGACCACATAAACCACCTTTATTTTAATTTGGGGATTTAGTAAAAAAAATTAAAGAAAATTTCGGTTGTCGTAAGATTTTGTTGATTGAAATCGTAGGCTGAGTAATCAGACAAATCATAATGTATTATTTTGAGATACAATCGTAACAAAATTTAAAAAAATTCTTAAATGCCTTTTTATGTAATTCCACACTACATATTCTTATTTAATCTTAATGTGTTTTATTTTATCTTTAAGCTCAATGATAAGCTTTGGTGCATATCAATTAAACGATCTTAAAATCAAGATATTTTGTTCGAACCTGGAACCTAAACACCCAAGCATCATTGATTTGTCATTTAATATGCTATATATATGTATAATGAATTCTTTGTTCACTTATAGCCAGCTTCTCCGATTATGTCCTGGAAATATAGCGTAGAGAGAGCAATAAGCTTACTGCTAACCTTTTCTCAGCCCATACTTTTATTGTAAGCTTCTACAATCATAGCCGATAGTTGACTTGTACATAGATTCTTATTTATACATCAACATAAATAAAGGTTATATATTTTTGTCGTTTTGTTAACAAATCATATTTAGGTTATACTCAACTGTGTTGTGTGCCTTTTCTGCACAGCTATATATAGATAAGCGAATGTTAGTTTTAGCATAGTTCTGACGATGGCGTGAGCCGAAATAGCTTTCAACTATATTTGTCAAAAATAATTTTGTAGAACTAAAATACGTTGCAATTTTTTCACCGTGTTATAATGGAGTTCTACCAAGTGAATGCCAATTCAATCAATAAAGTTTTCTTGGTAATTGAACCATTCCTATACCTGGCAATTAACTTTTTTTTTTTACTTTAAATAATAAAAACAATTTTTTTAGTACTATTTCCACAATATGTTTCATGATCAGGAGCGGTTTCTCTAATTGCAAACAAAACCAACTGATAAACGGGTAATGATCGGAAATATTGTGAAAATGGTACTAAAAATGAGTTTTTATTATATAAAAAGTCATGCCTGTTCAATCAATATACTCAACTTGATTCAAATGTAAATTAAATACTAAACAGCTGTTAATGTTTAGTGAGGGGTGACATGTGTACTGTTAAAAATGTACGATAGTGAATAAAGGCGAATGCGCAGTGACAGTTCTTGGAGTCAAAAAGACGAGCAAGAATTTATAGTCATTATTGTTATCTTAAATATGCTGTAAAACCAGCCATGATTTATTATTATTCATTTGTACGATTCTAGTGACTTTTGTTCACTTCAAATGCTGGGTCGTTTGGATTCGTTCATTTGTTCTTAATTATCTTATCCACATGTTGTACAATGGGATTTTGTGATCTTATCAAGTCACCATTATTAGTAGTTCTAATGGTTTCCACGTGCGTAAGTATATTTCACACAGGGCACAGGAAACTGTGAAATATCTGTGCGTAATGGGTCTTGTCAGCAAAGTTAATGACCTTGTAATATACACCGACAATGATTAACATGAACACAGCACTTCTAATGTAAAACAACACGTTCAAAAGAGAAC
Source organism: Himalopsyche japonica (assembly GCA_028555115.1). NCBI lineage: Eukaryota > Metazoa > Arthropoda > Insecta > Trichoptera > Rhyacophilidae > Himalopsyche > Himalopsyche japonica. Next base: position 615,465 of record JAHFWJ010000101.1, read on the forward strand.
AGATATAAAATAAACACAGTCATTTCGCTATACAAAAGCGTTCATTTGACACACATTAAATTGCAATCCATTATACCTGACGTCGGACGAGGTTGAACAATTTTATGTTTCAAAGTAAATTACATACTTATTTCTTAACGTTAGGTATAATAAATAACACCTACATTCTTTTATATTGACACAAATTTAGGTAATAAAGCCATGCATGTACGTAATTTGTATGTAGTACTTTGAGAGTATTGCTAAAATAGAGTTAACCTTAAATTTGGCCTTACAAATTTATTTAGTACTTAATTCCACAATATATTTTTTGATTAGGACCAGTTTCGCTCATCGCGAGCATTATCAACTGAGCTGAAAAAATATATTGTGAAAATAAGTACTAAAAATGTGTTTTTATTATTCAAAGAGTTGTAACATATAATAAATTTGCGTTGTTCATCGATGAAAAATTCTGATTACAAAAATAATTGACCTACAAGATTTTCCTTCGGTGAAGAAAAATAACCCAACGTAAAAATTAATGAAAATATTCATTCAGTCATAGCAGAACAAAATAGCATTTTTATAGTTCTCTTATCATATCATTTTATTGACTGAAATATACATTCAATACATACCACTACAGTTATTCGATACATGAATACTTATAAACAATAATTAGCAAGTCTTTTAGTATTATTATACAGGTACCTAAGTAGGCTAAGAATTTTTTCATCATGGCTGATTCCAAAAATATTAAATATATATTTTTCATCTTCTGACGAATGCCATCCCTTCAAGCAGAACAAACCAACGAGTCATGTACAGTGGTTGGTCACCGTAATATAATACGAAACGAGTTGCACTTCTGTGTCACGACGCCATTCAAACAAATAATCATTTACTCAACGCTCTTCTTAGAACAGATTATATTTTTTATGACGTCATAGTGTCCGTCTGACTGAGGAGAAGGTTTGTAGGTAGAATAGATTACATAATAATAATTTTCATGTTATTAGTATTCTACGCGTCCTGGAATTTTGTTGACCATATAATATTTTTCATGGTAGAGTACGTACATATGTAATATTAGAATGGCGGTTCCTGGTAACTGGTAATTCTGGGAATATTTCCATTCAAGCGATATATGATGTACATACCCGAAACTGTTTATTAAATTGTACGGAAAGATATTTTTTTAAATTTTAACAATAAAAATGATATATGCGCAATTTTTAGGGCTCGACGCATTAATGTTAATAGTTTTGATTTAAAACAAAGCTATTAAAAGTCCTACTGTTGACGTGTTAGCAACTAATATTATTATTTTAATATTTGTCTGAATAAATATTAATTTTAACAATTTTAAACGTATTATTTTATCAAGATAATTAATGTTTAAATAATTTACTTTTTTAACCACTTCCACAAGAATGTGACTATTTTAATTCGACTGTTACTTACACTTTACAAACTTAATAAAACGGCAATCATATATTAATAAAAATCCTATAAGATAATTTCATCTCTTTATCAAGTCTTTTAAAGAAATCATGTAAATTCTAACAAGTAAATGTTTGGGAATCCCATCAATGCTAAAAATATACATATACGGTGTAAATGAAACTAAAAAGCTAGTTTTTTGCTAATTAAACGGGAAACCTTCGTGCATATTAATGACATAATTATTTTTATAGACATATCTGTTTATATACCAAAATATAAATGATTCTTAGTAAAAAAGACTTTGGCGGACAATTTTATATTGATGCTACGATTCTGCATTTAATATGTCGAGTCCATATCTACCAATGCATATCTGATTGGTTTAATAGCCGCCAGCAATCCGCCTTGATCTTAGACGTATGACATCGCATAATAATTATGGACAACTAACAGCAACATACGGAATAAAATATGTTCCATAATAACACCCACTCCTTTCTTAAATTTAATATGACAATAGGTATTGCACAAAATCTTCACTGTTTATTAGAGGCCTGCGCGGGCTCAGGACAATTGAGATTCGGGCCGCGCATGTCTGCTGAATATATTTTTCTGAAAAATATTTATATTATGTTTGGGTCATGAGGTGCACATTCGGTAATCGATCAAAAAATAGGCAACCAATCCATATATAAATGAATGTTTGGGATCCGATTGGGATGAAACTTTAGTGGGTTGTTGTAAATACGCCCGCAATTTTTTAATAAGAACAACATTTAGATCAGGACCTAAACTTTTTCATCCGGTTGCGATAAAAAATGATTTTTTTTTGCATATGCTCACGAAAATTTTTGAGTAAGCACAACCATTAAATCAGGACCAACTGTACACTGGACTGTTTGGGTATGCTTCTCACATGGACAGCTTAATGTGGCCTACTCAAGAGTCGTAAAACGTCTGATTTATTCATGTACGCAACCGACAGAAAAACCAATATTATATATCAGGTATTAAGTATCCAAATGTACTTCAGTGAATATTATTAAAACACTTTCTTTTTGTAAGTGGCTTTGCAAAGCATGCCAGGTACTTGATACCGTTATATTTAATGATAAATTCAAGGAAATCTGCCGTTTTCGGCCAGAGAACAGAAATCTGTATGAAGGGGTAGATTCGAGTAGTGAATATCATAAAACGACTGAAAAAGACAAGTTCGGACCGGGTAATTTTTTCGGATTTCGGCCCGTGCAGAGCTCTCCAGAGAATATACAAAAAAAACTAAAATTAAAGATTTTAATGAATGGTATTCTAAATACCGAATTGTATTGAACTGTTATTATCGCTGAAGTACAGACCAAGTGGGCTACGATTTGGAATTTTAATGTCGAAATGATTTCACATTAAGTGTTTTCCCTCATATTTGAAGTTTTTTGAGATTAAAATCTACAATTGCTACCTTATATTTTTGATAAAATGTTTACAGTGATATATTCAAAACAAAAACCATGTACAGGCGATATTCTACAAAAATAATTGGTTTACGAATAATATTAATGTATTTATAAACAAAGAATTTTCATTTCACGATGAAACTTCATATTGAATATTATATACCAACGACAACCAATTAATATTAGTTAGCCCTTTAGTCACCTAAATCCAATGTTTCAACTTTTGTTGCAGTTTGTATACATTTATCAATTTATAATGCGTTTAAACCGCGATATCCCATGCATACTAATCGTAAAACGCCCGGCAAGCAGGAGATTAAAAAATTAATTATTAAAGTTCATCCTCGGTTATTCACTGCTTAAAAATATTTCTTTTACAATTTTTTTTTAATCCAAAACATGTCAGCTGAAAAATTGTGTGCATATAGTTACATAATTTAGTATTCAAAAAAACTCGTGTTTATTATCGCCATATATATATTTTTTATACAAAAGTTACACTCTTGAATATCTAAATTACTGATGAAGCGATAGGTATGTGTGTAAAATTAAGATTTATATCTAAGTCGTGAGTATTTATCTGCAATACACCGAACTTCCAAACATCTCTGACTATACTAGACTAATGAGGACCAGATAACCGGTTCCTCGTATTCTTTGAGTGTTGGTAATGAAATTCATTTCCAAAAATAGATGCATCGATACCATTTTTTCAATTCGTTCTATGGACTTCAGGTCTAGTTGATAATGAACTCTGTGTTGGGTGTTTTATATTGTATATACAACCGCGAGCTTTACAACTATCAAAATAAGCTTTAAGACAGAAAACTATAAACAAAACTAAAAAAAAAATGTTTTTTAGCGATATTTCGTTTACTTAAAATATATTTATTTCGAATGATTTTCTACAATAAAGGCAAAACAATAAAAACAATTCGGCTAAAAGATGTTTGATAACATGCATAAGGAATTATTAAGCATCGTCGTTATGCTAATTGTAAAACGTGTCTACTTTGTGGATAGCAAACGAATTATTATATAATATCAACCTGTATTGACCACATAAACCACCTTTATTTTAATTTGGGGATTTAGTAAAAAAAATTAAAGAAAATTTCGGTTGTCGTAAGATTTTGTTGATTGAAATCGTAGGCTGAGTAATCAGACAAATCATAATGTATTATTTTGAGATACAATCGTAACAAAATTTAAAAAATTTCTTAAATGCCTTTTTATGTAATTCCACACTACATATTCTTATTTAATCTTAATGTGTTTTATTTTATCTTTAAGCTCAATGATAAGCTTTGGTGCATATCAATTAAACGATCTTAAAATCAAGATATTTTGTTCGAACCTGGAACCTAAACACCCAAGCATCATTGATTTGTCATTTAATATGCTATTTATATGTATTATGAATTCTTTGTTCACTTATAGCCAGCTTCTCCGATTATGTCCTGGAAATATAGCGTAGAGAGAGCAATAAGCTTACTGCTAACCTTTTCTCAGCCCATACTTTTATTGTAAGCTTCTACAATCATAGCCGATAGTTGACTTGTACATAGATTCTTATTTATACATCAACATAAATAAAGGTTATATATTTTTGTCGTTTTGTTAACAAATCATATTTAGGTTATACTCAACTGTGTTGTGTGCCTTTTCTGCACAGCTATATATAGATAAGCGAATGTTAGTTTTAGCATAGTTCTGACGATGGCGTGAGCCGAAATAGCTTTCAACTATATTTGTCAAAAATAATTTTGTAGAACTAAAATACGTTGCAATTTTTTCACCGTGTTATAATGGAGTTCTACCAAGTGAATGCCAATTCAATCAATAAAGTTTTCTTGGTAATTGAACCATTCCTATACCTGGCAATTAACTTTTTTTTTTTACTTTAAATAATAAAAACAATTTTTTTAGTACTATTTCCACAATATGTTTCATGATCAGGAGCGGTTTCTCTAATTGCAAACAAAACCAACTGATAAACGGGTAATGATCGGAAATATTGTGAAAATGGTACTAAAAATGAGTTTTTATTATATAAAAAGTCATGCCTGTTCAATCAATATACTCAACTTGATTCAAATGTAAATTAAATACTAAACAGCTGTTAATGTTTAGTGAGGGGTGACATGTGTACTGTTAAAAATGTACGATAGTGAATAAAGGCGAATGCGCAGTGACAGTTCTTGGAGTCAAAAAGACGAGCAAGAATTTATAGTCATTATTGTTATCTTAAATATGCTGTAAAACCAGCCATGATTTATTATTATTCATTTGTATGATTCTAGTGACTTTTGTTCACTTCAAATGCTGGGTCGTTTGGATTCGTTCATTTGTTCTTAATTATCTTATCCACATGTTGTACAATGGGATTTTGTGATCTTATCAAGTCACCATTATTAGTAGTTCTAATGGTTTCCACGTGCGTAAGTATATTTCACACAGGGCACAGGAAACTGTGAAATATCTGTGCGTAATGGGTCTTGTCAGCAAAGTTAATGACCTTGTAATATACACCGACAATGATTAACATGAACACAGCACTTCTAATGTAAAACAACACGTTCAAAAGAGAACAGATATAAAATAAACACAGTCATTTCGCTATACAAAAGCGTTCATTTGACACACATTAAATTGCAATCCATTATACCTGACGTCGGACGAGGTTGAACAATTTTATGTTTCAAAGTAAATTACATACTTATTTCTTAACGTTAGGTATAATAAATAACACCTACATTCTTTTATATTGACACAAATTTAGGTAATAAAGCCATGCATGTACGTAATTTGTATGTAGTACTTTGAGAGTATTGCTAAAATAGAGTTAACCTTAAATTTGGCCTTACAAATTTATTTACACTCAATGTCACGAAATATTCCTAAAATGTGTATCGGATTTTTTAAATGTATTTGGTGACCAATTTGTTTCATAATAACGTGAATCGTTGCGTTTTTTTTTATTTATCTTTAGTTGATATTCAGATCTTCAAACTCTCTTTACGAAATAGTAATGCGTAGTAATAAATATGTGAAGCTAGGAAAGAACTAACATTATATTATATAAGAATAATTGAATGTAAAACGGAATATTTAATGCTGTTATGTCAAGGAAAGTCGCTTTGGCTTACTGATGAAACAGTTAAAATCTCTTAAATTATATGTGAAATCACAAAACTTTACTACACACTTAGTTGAATATTATTTCAACGTATTTCATACTAAGTGTATTTTAGTTTAATACAATATAGCGTAAACATTTCTTCTGATGAAGAATTTTCCACTGTTATTACTGACATTAAGTTGCCGAAATTAAACTAACCGTGAAAACTCTAACAAGCAATAAGCTAATAAATGTAATCGTGTATCTCAGTGCTTTGCTTTGTGATACAGTAAGTTAGTCTGAAGATTCATCTAAAAGATGCGAAACACGAGTCACATTTCATAACACACTAAGTGGAATACGAAAGTTATTAATTTGAATTTTACATCAAAATATTTTCCACATATTTACCGCCAAATAATAACATAATAACACATAACAATATATGTTTTGAACATATTTATATATGAAGATGACTTTCACAGTGTTGCACGAATCGTTGATAAAGCAAACATCCATGTGTATGCACATAACGAGTTAACCGTGTCTTTATATGGTGGCGAGTAATGGATTCGATGCGATCATTTGATTTGGCGTGTTAAGGTGGGAGGATACCTTGTCGAGCGAAGGTTAATGATTCGACTATTGTTGGTCTTCGAAATCTTATATTATATTCTTTTGTCGATTATTCCCAGATTATATTTGCATAGTTGATTCGAAATATTTATTCAAATCTTTACGATTGTTTTTTTTAATATTATTTATGATGATCGAAACGTGGAGGATGCGCCACGATTCGTCGACGAAGCCTACAAAAATTTATCAGTATGAATAGACAGTACCTATAATTTTTTTATTATATCATGATTTTTTCTTCTGATTAGTCATATTACATTTTTAAATTGTTACGACCATATGTCGAGTATTCTCCTTGCAATAACCATTTGTAAATTTATCACCTGTATGTTAACATTGCCCGAAAGCTTTTTGATTTTATTATTTCACAGAAGCTTCCTCACAAATTATAAAAAACTGACGACCCCACCTCTCACTGAATTTTTCATTGATCTATACCCGTTCCTAATGAAAAGCATATATTATCATTATGGATTTTATCTCAACATAAATTTTTATTTGTTACTCTATTCCTCAACCCTTGTTTTCGAATGGAGAACACTAGATTTTTAACGAACGATGGAAAACTATAACAGGAATATGGGTTAGTCGATCTATGATGCTTTGTCTCATTTTTGTGGATCGCGTGGGTGGAAATAAAATTTACGTCATTGCAAACACTTATTCCTTCAAACAGATATCTGCACATCAATTAGAAAATCTGTTCTTATTGGGACTCAAACCGGTGAAATCCGTAATGGAAACCGCTGGCGCTAACTACTGCTCTACGCAACTGACAGAAAAATATTCCCTAACAATTTCAAAAACTATTTTTCACTGGGTTCTTTTTTTGCTTTGACACGGGTTTCACCAATTATGTTCAACAGAACCTGAATAAATGCTCCACAAAAAATCAGCTACTAATGAATTACTACTTACTACAATATTATAAATTACTCTTCCTAAAAAATAATCAAAATGTTCCGGTAAAATTTTGTGATACGCGAAGGGCTCCGTTGCTAAAAAAGTTTGGGAAGACCTGGTGTAGACTAATGGGTTTATCTGACGTATGTTTGACCATACGTATTTTCCCTTTTGAAATGCTCATTTCGAATCTTCCCTTGTACATAAAATAGAATAGTTAAATTAACAGAAATAACTCTCATACTTTTTATTCAATACTAATAATAAATCTAAGATCAATCGGAAAAATACTAAACTTATTAATTTTATTATTATTTTTATTATTTCTACAAAATAACTTCCATTTTTTAAAGTTAAGCATTTCGAAAATATAAAAATAAATATATCCTTACAAATTTTCACTTTTTTATAAACACGTTTTTAGGCAGAGCAATAAATTATTATTGAAAAAATAAAGCTTTGCATAATACCGCCTATTGAAGGATGACCGAAAAACAATTATAGAGATTGAAAAATCTATATTAACTTATTATTATGGAAATACACGTTTATTTTTTACTAAAAGCTGCCTGACTAGTTCTTTAGTAATTCTGATAATCTAATGCCTCATTTACAACAGACTTCTCTGCCGAGCAGCAACATCCGTCTCCATCTTCGCGTATATATGCTTTAAGCGAGCCTACTCTTTTTTACGTTTCGCTTAAATTCAATAACGCATATGTGACAAATACATTTTTTTTTAATTATCCACATTGCTTCCCGAACACTAAATCTCTCCAAATTTAATGCATTTAGAATAAAAATCTTATTATTCTTAAATGAATTTTCCACCGAACACTTTACTCGTGTAATGACTTTTTTAGCAATTTAAGTACGTGTGGGATTACAGTAATACAGATGGTGGGGTTATTCTTCTTTTCATCACTTGCTCATTTCACTCATGGGATTACTAGGGTAAGTACTGATGTTCGTACTCGGCCGAGTTCACTCGTTCGATAACGTCTTTAGCATGGGATTTATATACCGAGACATATACATTTATATATTATATGATACATTTATAGTGCTACGAATATTCTAAAAAAAAAATTGTCGCCTCTCAAGACTACGATACTTTACAGTAAATCTTTAGCTCTCTACCTGAGGGCTATTTTGATTGGCGATCGTAAAAAAAACTAAATACAAAAGTATGTCTTTGTTTCCTTTAAAAAATAAATGTTTTAGTTTATATATTGTATCAATTGTTTTATTGATGTAATAAATATAGCTGCCTGCGTAACAAATACCGATAGAAAATTAAATGAATATGTAAATAAATTAAATAACATTGTACTATTAAATTAAAACATCACTTCTTGGTGGAAAATAATATTTACACATCATAAAAATACAATCTCTATTTCGTACAACGGTTTCGCTCATCGCGAGCAATATAACTAATTCGTAATTATTAAATTGTAGAAACAATACTAAAAATTGTGCTTTTATTATTAAAGTAGAGTATTTTTATATTGACTGTTTTTATCATAAAAATTAAATGATATTGTTAAAGCTTAAAATGAAATAAATAATTTATATCCATACATATGCATTGCAATTCAGTAATTAAATTCTGGGAATTGACGTGTCATCAATAGTTAAGTGTTTTTTCTCATTGATTGAATTGGCATTCACTTGGTAGAACTCCATTATAACACGGTGAAAAAATACATTGCTGTTTTTTCTCATTTCAAAACGTATTTGCCTCCTTATTTTAATGGCTCGTCCTTCCTTCGATACCAACATTTATTTTATAAATAGTGTAGCCATGTCTACATATTTGCGTCAGTATTGTGATAAAAGCACTCAATCCAAAAAATATGTGTTTGTTTGAAATATGCATCATCACCAAAAATATTATCACTCTCAATAAATGATTACTCATTTTGTTTACATATCGATGCAAACATGATTTAAATTCATGTTTTTATTTACACATGTCATGCAGTGACAATCGTTTACATCCAAACGCATGATGAAAAATAATACAGATTCAAATATACTAACCGTCCTTATAATACTTTGTATTATATTCAAATACAAGCCCTTGAGAATACATTACATTCTTACACCTTAATATGGTTGTTGGTCGGTACTTGATATTGATACATGATGAATGAATTCAGACTGAAGATAAGGTATGACTATGTTAAATTTAAGATGATATCGATATTTTTTTCAGTCGAGTGTTTTATCCTTCAGCTTTCGTTGATAGAGTGTTGTTATACAGTATATTATACACAGATTAGCATCATTAATTTATGTTGTTCAATTAATCAACATTATTGATTACATTAAATGATCAATAATTTAAGCGTTATCAACATTAGAATTGATTTTTATGATAATATAATACAATAATTTTACCTTAAGATGGTTTGAATATGAATGTAAACTTTTAACATTTCCACATGTCACACGGTCAAAAAAAAAAAAAATTTTAGTTCTATAAAAAATATAGGTTATATAGTTGATAGCTATTTTGGCTTATGCTTCGCAAGTCAATAAATTTCCACATGTTTTCACATCGTACAAAGTTTCAACAATTCAAATTTGATATTGAATATCCACTAGTACTTTCGATTCATATCATAAATTAATATTGATTTGATTACCTAAGAAATCTATATTTCCACCTTGCTAATTTGTCAATAAAAATATGATTGATTTAACGGCCGACGTTCATGAAACATTAATCTTTAAATGAGGGAAGAAATATATGACAGTCATAAAGCGGATAAATCATCAGTGAGACAAAACAAAAATTCAAGGGAATAGCAATTAGAAAGCATTCTTCATTTATTGACAGACAAATCATTGTAAATCGACGTCAATTATCAGATTTTATCAAAATATTTGGTTGACTTTCTGCCAAACAATACTTTGTTTTAGTGATATGCTAAAGCATAATCAAAAATAAACCGCAATTCATTATGATTTTAAGTCACATGTATAAATGGGCGTAAAGATTAATTGCGGTTGTTTGTACTTTAGTAACGTTTTTTGAAATCCAGTTTGTATGTTAATTGAAGGGAACTAAAATAATACAATAAGTGGAAACCCACATAGAAAAATATAAGCGTTCTTGTCTTATTATAATGTTACTGAAAGAACCCATCTTTAGTAGACAGAGTTAAAAAAATCATTTCATTAATGATAACTTGAGTGAGATTTTCTCGTTTCGAAATTTCTCGGGCGTGTTCAAGTCACAAACTGAGATCATTATCGCATCATCAAAAATGAAATAATCTGACGATAACGGTATGCATGAGCATTACATTCAAATCCACTGTCGCCGTTGCTCAATATTGTTTAACACTTTAGCTACGATGTTGTCGGCTTTTCTACTATAAAGAATATTTGGATATCTATCACCCACTTCTAAATTTATGACAAGGTAATTAAACAACATCTCGTTGGTACAGAACAAATAAACAGCAACAGTTATTCGTATTGTTGACATGACCATCTATGGCAGATTGTTACTATCGTACATAAAACACCATTATATCCAAAATTCTATCTGAGGTTTCGATAAAATTGCATTAGGCCAACATATTATTTAATATTTTTATTTCGGAAAGCCTTAAATAAAAATGATCGCCTAAGTAAGGAAAATTAGACAAGAGACAAATTGTAAATAGTATGGCATATTTTCTAAACAATTTTTATGGTTTAAAGTTTTTCCATCTATTATAGTTTTACATGCAACCAAACTTTTTAGCATGAATTAAATTTTAATTTAAAGTTTACTTAATATAACTGATAATTTACACTGTAAAAGATGTTGTTTTTATACAATAAGCATACAAATTCCATCAAATCACAAATTTTACACTGAAAGAAAATAGTAACGTTAAAGGTTTATATGTAGCACTCTTCAACGCATTCTATTTACCACAAACATTTTCATTCACTATTTGAACTTCCATTTTTTAAACTTTCTGCCAACTTTTCGCCAGTTTAGTTTCTTGATTATTGATTTACCCTCATGAATATTCGCAAATGCACAAATTAATTCATTACGAACTATTTAAATATATTTTTATCAGCTCTATTGCATTCACGTGAAAGAATGAGTCAATATTTAATCGGGCTTTTCTTCTTACACGATCTAAAGCTACTTTTTAGGTGTAACTGTCACTTCACGGTATAAATACATGATATAATATATAGAATAGTAAAAACATTATTTTATAATGTTTGCAATGAGCGAAACTAGTCCTGATCTTAAAACATATTGTGGAAATGGCACTAAAAAGTTTTTTTTACTATTTAAAAAAACTTCTGAAGACTCTTCACTCAAACAATAATAACTAATTAACAGTAATATTTTTCTTAATACACCAAATCAATTGTGGTCAATCAGGAGTTTTGTTATTAAAAAACATGTCTCTTTTAATAAGTGTCTGGTCGTGAAGTGTTGAAGACCTAAGGAGTTCTTCATGCCACATGATTCGAGAAATTACCAAAACAGTTCAAGAAATTCTTTGACTAGAAGTAATATCACTCAACAAGAGCAGAAGCTCGACTTGTTTCGAAAATTATTAACTAAGTATGTTTTTCATCGCTTTATTTCATAAAATCATTTTTGTCTTCAATTTGACATATATTCGTTTTATTGCAATGCGAACTGCTTGCAGAGATTGAGAACATAAAAAATAATTTAATGTATTTTTATGGACCTTCAGATTTGTATTATATTTTTATGTTGATTTACCCGAGATTTTTACATAAAACTTTTATTAATGCCGTTTAATTCAAATTCACTTTATAAAATATTATAGTTTTGATTATCTTTTATGTTATTATTTCTCCTTTTGAATATGTCATTAAGTTCGATAATATTTTGATTTTTTGTTTTTGATTTAAATATTTTAACAACGCTCCTCTTCATCTATATTCCTTTATTATTATTATTATTATGATTCAGTGACGTTTAATTCAAATAATTGAAATATATTTATAGTTTTGAACCATTGATTAATTGATGTAAAGAAATAAACCAATCATTCTGAAAGATTTATTATATAAATCTTATTTTTAATATCTCCCTACTTTATCTTTATTTGTTCGCAAAGAATTTATTCCGGAATTTTAATGCGTTTTCCAAGAAAAACATTCTTTTTGGTGGCAAATTCAATACAAATCAAACAAATTTTAGCATCAGCATATTTCAACAGCAATTAATTTTTTTAAGAACAGTAAATTTTCCGTATAATATATGTGTTGCTGTTTATAACAGTACATTAAAATGATCTGTTGTAAACTGTTATAGCTTTGTTTGCAAGACCATAAAAGGTTTCTTGGCTCTGACTTAGAAGAATCTCTCCCACGCGGGAAAAAAATTGTCTCGGTTTTTAATCCGTAGAACTTGATGGCACCAAATACATTACTTCGCTTCGAAACTTGACGTTTGTTTCAACAACTCACAATACGTTTGCGCAAAAAGGCCTAAAGCAACATTACTTCATTAATAATAATTTAAGTATTTTTTATTTTACAAGATATTGCTTGAAACTATATATTATTTTTGACATTTTTACGGCTAATCCTAAGAACAATGAATTTATTTTACAAATATTAAGAAAATCTATATATATAAATCAATGTATATCTATCTGTTTGTCTTATATGCATTACTACACAATTCAGCCGATCGATTTGAAAATTTACAAACTTCTTAAGTATACTCTCTTGAAGATTTTGGCTAACCATTCACTTTACACTAATGCTTTGATTGAACTTAATACAATCAAAGAGATGACAGAAACAGATTTTCGATTAAGTTTGGGAGACAATATACCGAAATGTAGCATACATCCTGATTTTATCATACTATAATCTAACTAATTTTTCTGTTTTATCACTAAAAATATATTTTAATTGTTGAAACTTTGTACAATTCCACATTTTTTATCACTTACGTCGCAGGTTTCGTCTTTTAGCATCTTCAGGCATTACATAACACGGATGCTACAGAACTGACTGAAAACTGAAAATTTAGTCAGTTCTGATTCATCCACATGATGAAATACTGAAGATAGCGAAAGGCGAAACCCGAATCATTAGTGACGATACATTTGGAATCGTACAAGTATCGAGTTTCAACAATTCAAACTTCATATCGAAATTCCATCAAGCGCCTTCAGATAATATCATAATTTATTCTCAACTTAAAATTTAAAAAAACATTTTCCCATAAGAACGTTATTATTTTATCTTTGATAATATAGTTCAAAATTCTTTCGTATAGAAATTCACGCTTTGGCATTTATAGTTAAATCCAATTAATGAACAAGAATGACAATGTGACATTTTTAAAAACCGAATATAAGTAAGTCATATGTTATTTAAACTTTCAGCGAGGTCACATTGATTGCCGATAAGTATAATTTACACGGCAATTCATTTCATACATTAAAAATAATTTACCGTTTAATATGTAAGCCTGGCAAAATGTACGTAAATATTAATACATTTATAATATTTTTCATTTGGTTTATCGTATGCCATTAATCTTGCACGAATCCCCTTCGCCACAAATGACATCAAAAAATGTTTACCAAGTGACATATTACAATATATATTATGCGTGGAAAATGTCCTTGGGTAATGGTCGCCATAAAAAACTTAATACCCACATTGCGCTGTTAAATAATCGTATAGTATTTGCTTTGACACGTCGTTTTTCACTTTCTTATTTACCTAAGTCGTTGACAGATTGGCTATGGTGAGTGTTTCTAAACAAAGTCTTCGAACCATTATTGTATTTTACTACATGCAATACAAATTTGTTTTGCAAGTACAGCAAGGATAACCTTTATATATTTTGTGTTTAATTTTTATTAAGAGAAACAGTTTCCCACTGATGGAGTTAATGTATTCCATATTCACTCCGTAATTAATAAATAATACTCTAATAAATAATATTCTTCCAAACTTTATGTCTTGAAATGTTATACAGTGAAACCTCGATTCCACGTTTTTCAAGGGACCCAAAAAATAAACGAAAAATGAGAGAAAGCTTTAAATAATAATTTAAAAGTAAAATCATAAGAAATACATAAAATCCCCCTCTCCTCTTTAATTTCCAAAAAGGGGATTTTTAAAAATTTGGTCAATATGAGAGGCTTTGTAAACGTTATATTAATAAAATCTTATTTATTGAAATAACCTAATAGCATTTCTAACGTCTTGTGAAATTCTTTATTCAAGAAAGTCTCAAGACATTTGAGCGAACTACTATATATTTCATCAGTAATTTCCTTGATTAAAAAATAAGATCTGATTTATCTACCAAAATTGGTCAATTGGGATAATATTTGAGACTGGACAATAATATTTAGACGGTAGATCAAAGAAATCGATAAATCGGGAAACGGTTAATGCGGGTTTATTTAACATTGTTTTTATGGGTGTTTGACGGTACTATACAAAATGAACAATTCATCCGGGATAACGTATTATGCGAGAACGGTTGATCGGGGTTCCAACATATTATATTAACGATAAAGAAATTGTTGTCATACTTTCAGCTTTCACAGTTATCAACCGTGAAAATGCATAGACTTCGAATTTAATGTTGTTTATCTAAACTCTTTCCGAGTCTTAATATTTTTTTAGTGAAAACATTTATTTAAAAACATACTTTAAAATACCAAAGACCAAAGTCGTCGTTTTCGTAGATATTTTTAATAAAAATAATACTTTTTTAAAATAGTAATAACGGAATTTCCTTCGCCAATATATAAGTTAAAATGAATTTTATTAAAAGGAACCATACAAATTTATAATAATCCATGACTGAAAACATTTTATCATTGCATTATACAAATGAATACGTATTAATATAATAATTCAATACTCATAATAAAATTCATTCACCTATCCAGTAACTATTATTCATATAAAAATGGAAACAAACAAAAATTTTAGTAGTAAAATACTATTATTTTGCATTTTTACTACGTTGATTTCAACAACAGTTTTGTTTTCAATCAATTTATTTTACGTAACCTATAATTTCCTTTCACGAAACAAGTTTTTAAGAAGTCAATAAAACTATGTAACGGAAATTGGGATATTGATTAAATTAAAATATGCAAATTTAGCAATGAATAAAAAGATGTCACACTACTTTCATTCATTTCGTTTTTATTCCGTCTCCTTGCATAATAATTAGTGCTGTCTATTTTACGTCGAAATGTGCTTTGATAATCAGGGTCGATACAGTTCAAAAGATTTGGATACGCACCAATGTGAGGTCATTTTGCCAATTCATTTTGAAAAACAGAAAAAAAACACTTGTTTCATTGTTATGATAACCAAAATATACAGTGTAGTCATAAAATGTATTTACGGCGTGATATTAAAGCAAATAGCTATATCAAAGAGTGCGTCGTAATTTGAATACATAGGAACGTTAAAACATTTTATAGGATTGAAATAATCAACTTAATTAAAGGTAAATTGTAAAAGTAAAACACATTTTTTGAATTTTGAATCGTCCAAACACTGTAATGGACGACATGTTATATTTTCCCAAGACCGAGGTTTCACCTTTCGGCATCTTCAGGCAGTATTACACAATATGTACACAGTATTACAAATAGTAGTACACGGATTCACTTGCAGTGATAGTTTGGAAATAATTTATGTCCACTATATTTTAAAAGAATTAAAAAATATATAAAAAAGTAAGTTTATGAACATTTCTGGTGTCTGAATCAATTCAGACACCAGAAATATTATTTTATAGATTCAATCGTATCTATAAAATAAACAAATTTTAATACGAATTATTGTAAAACAACACCATCTACAATATATGGAAACCTTAGATTTGCGCTGTCAAATCCATTGGACTAAAAACAGGCATAAGGCTGGGCGAAATATTTGCAGTTAATTTAAAATGATTTATTGTTATGGCCTGACAATAAAACATATATTACAAGAAATATTGATAGAACAATACTTATTTATCTTCTACGACAATGTTGTTTTATAATACTTAATGGCTAATATCTCTCACAAGATCGACGTATAAATATATGATTAAATCTTTATAAAGAACTTGCCTTAGAGCAGTAGTTCATTTATTAATTACAAGTATTTGAAAGACACTTAGATCATAAGATAATATTTTTTCATCACTTCGAAGTCGTTTATTCTTTCTATTGAAGTGAATGTTTCATATTATCAAAGATGAAAGCAGTTATTTTAATTAATCAATAATTTAAATTGCGAAATAGCATGCAGTTGGTTTGTACATGAAAAATTTTATAGTGTAGTAAATATTATGTAGTAAACTTACAAAAGATACTTTTAAATCTAACTCTTTGGCAGCCATTGAAGCAGAGTGGTAACGTTCCAGAAAAACGATGTTCAACATAAATCGTTTGTTGGACCGAATAAAATATAGCTATTAGAAAATGAAAAAAAAACAAACTTAATCTAAATAGTTTATAAAGTAATACAATTTAACAATATATTTATATTATTATATAATATATTTTACATTAACTTGTATTATATTATAGTAAACACGCATTGCAGTTTATTATTCATGTTTTCAACAGCAAACATATTGCGACACTTTGTTTTTAATATCGAATTCCGTTTATTGGTTTCGGACATGAGTTTTTACTCATTACCTGATTTCAGTCGTCTTCGAACTGGAAATATATCGTTGAATGCTCTCATTAATTTTATTAGTTCTATTAAAGATTTTGAAAAATCTTTACGGACATTTTGAGACACATTGAATAATTACTCATTAATTATAAAACTTAGTTTTCACAAGCTACAAGTTTTTTCGAATAATTTTTTTAAAAGCATTAGGTAATTAATTGCGTATTTACTATGTTGTTTCCCACACAATTCATCAAATTAAAAAAACGTTATATATCCAGATATCTTTGATTATGTACAAACTCCACTTTTGCCATGAATACATTTGAGCTTTCAGATTATATACATTAATGTATCTGTATGCTGAGGATTCTGTATAACAAAAATATTTGAATTTAAAAAAAATAATGATAAATAATAAGATCACTTACTGTTCCAACCGAATTTGGATTAATCAAAAATGATGGAACTGTTTATTTTGTATCTTTTCTGTTGCATCCGTGCGATATAATGCCTGATTATGTCGAAAGACGAAACCTGTATCGTTATTGATAAACATGTAGAATCGTACAAAGATTCACCAAATCAATTTACATATATTTACATTCTTTCATATTTATTCAATAGTATTTCTTATTAGTAAACTTTCTTGGTACATTACTAAAAACTACACCAGGGCGGGCTATTGCAATAATTGTGTTTATTCAATTCAGTTTATAGCTATAATAAAAAATATTTTTTGACCAAACAAACGCCTTGTCAGAATTTCATAATTTTTGGGAATAGAAACTCTATTTTGTATAAAAATACAGCCCACATACGCTTAAAACAATGTAATATGTAGTCACAAAAAATTTTCATCATTCTTAATAAAATAATTCAAATTCGCTTTCGTAGGAATATTTTTTTCTTAAAATCAACGTGTTCCAAAAACTGACTTCATCAATAAAAATTATTCCATTTCAATGTGGTAAATATTGTCACATATTCGTTCAATATTTAAATTTTCTGACACTTCCGAGTTGGAGAGTTTTTTTTATGTAACTTTTATCACTCGTATTTATAATGACTTCTGGTATATATATAATGATATTATTCAAAACTAGACTATGCATATATATCAAGCACCTGTAATTGATTAAATTTAATTGATTTTTTCAGACGTTTGTTTATTTTTTTTATAATCGATTTTAATTCGGATCTAACGGTATAATTATAAGAGCCTTGCACTAGCAGTCAGATGGTTGTGTTCAAACGCCAATGAGAGGAATTTCATATTTAAATTTTTCAAATCAAACTAATTATTTTCGATAACGTTACATTAGCTACCCAAGCTGATATCAAGTGTCAGTAAAAATATTCTGTTTAAATTAATCTCATGGGATCAAAAAATTTATAATACAAGGCACATTGCCAATTGCTATTTTTAATTTACTTTCTATTAATTCTTACCGGGCTATAATCGAGTGGTAAAGTTTCTCCTTTGTAGTGAAGCTCATAAGTTCAAGTTTTATAACGGACGTCATGAGTTGAATTTTTAATCAAAATAATCAGTTTTTAAATTTTTATCATATTCTCTTAGATTTCACTAACGATCCGGGTTTCGCCTTTCGGCATCTTCAGGCATTCTATCACACGGATGAAACAGAACTGACAGAAACATGTGGAATCGTACAAAGTTGTAACAATTCAAATTTGATATTGAAATCCCGTCAAGCACTTTCAGTCGATACCATAAATTACAATGTGTTAGATTGTGTTAAATAATAAAAAAATCGTGCACAAAGCATCAGATTTACTTTAAAATTTTAATTTGAAATCGTCAAATATTATTACAAATTTGATTTCTCAGTGAAACTCGTCATATTGGGGTCATTATTCAATAGAAATAATTTTATTCTCAAACAGTACACGTTTGCTTTTTTAATGTATATTTTTAATGTAGCACTCAGGTTTTAATGTGTTAATTTAATCAAAGCTGTGTTGAATATTATTATACAAGAAATGAGTAAAAAATGTTAATTCTGCCAGCAGTATGACAGCGTTTATGTGCTAGAAGAAAAATATAAAGTTGAAGTGAAATCATGTCTATATTGGGAGAGCCAATAACAATTATCTAACCATTCTAAGCTATGTAACTAGTTAGGTACGTATCTATTTACACATATTACACATACTACGTACACCCATCACATGGCTATAAAAACATAAACATTAAATTTAAGTGGTTACGTAAAACAACTTGTCTTTAAAAATACTTATTGATCACGTGATTGACTGTATTTATTCTGTAAATCGAGTATTTTAGATAATTATAGACCAAAGAATCATTTGTTTTAACGTTGTTGTACGATGGATTTTATGACTGGAAAATTCTCATTGATTTTCAAATGAATTGATAAACAAATAATTAATTTGAATTCGTCTTAATGAATAATCATTCTAATTAATTCGTTTGATGAAAAATTTAATACCATCATCGATAATTGATATGCATTATTAAATTCTTAGGCTACATAATTTAATACTCATACACAGTAAATTTAATCGGCTTGGATTTGCGTTTCATTTATTTCATTCGAATTTATTTGAATGAACATTAATGAAATTGGAGTTCACATGATAGAACTCCGTTATAACACAGTAAAAAAACATTATGGTTCTGATGTAGAGGTAAGCCGAAATAACTATCAATTCTTTACCTAAAGCACCATGTGTAGAACTGAAATACATTGCTATTTTTTTGATGTGTTAAAATATTCACATATCAAACACAAAGTAAACGTATAAAATATATATAATAGTAAACTAACAAATATATGAAAACTCATACTGAAGCATATCTAGCGTTCTTAATATTGGTTTGTCGTATGCAGTTAATTGATCTAGGAATATTTGTAATGTGGAGAAAATGGCCTCCTAATGAAGGTACCTATAGGCAAAATTACTAGTAAAATAAAAAATTGTTACTAACCAAATTGTTCAATTTATCTTTTACCAAAAGATACCTAGCTTACCCCTCTAATTTTCACTGTAGAACGATTTTTTAAAATTAAATTGAAGCAGGGAGTTTTCCTAATTCTACTATTATATATAAATCGATTGAAAAAAAACTCTTGTTGCTTGAACCCGTAAGCTTCATAATGAAAGTTAATGACGTATATCAATACACCTCAGACCCTATAAATTATTTGGACAGAATCAGCAGGAAGTTAATAGTTATCGTTACGATCCGCTAACATAGAACAACGGAACGTATTGGAATGTTTTCGACTTATCTTGAAATCATTGAACTAAACGAATATGCGTGATTGTCAAATGCCTATCAAGTATTTTTTTAATCGTATGTCTACCGGAGTACAATTAGTATAGTAACATCATATTTTGGCAAACACAATAAATATAGATAATGAATATCACGTGAATGTCACAATTCACTCAGGTTACGCGGTCAAGGTCATGACATGTTCTACCTATCCCAATAAGGCCGGGCATACAACACGCAATGTCAAGAATCCTATCTGAAAATCCTGTCGCATACTCAAATCTTGTTTTGAATACATTTTCAGCACATTATAATAAATTAAAAAAATAAATGACTTAATGTCTTGCTGATTCGTTGGCCGTGCGTTATTGCAAAGAAAGGAATATTTGCACACAGAATATATAATATTATAAACAATACAATTCTCAGAATTTCATTGGTTTTTCAAGGATGGTAAAATTTTACAGAATATCCGGGGCAAACTTGCAAATGTGCCACACGACCTTTCGTATATATGCGTAATGCTTAAATAACTAGAAGAAGTATAGATTTATATAGTATTTTTTGACGACGTAAGTGTCATTTTGATTTAAGGAAAAAGATCCGCTTAATCCAATCAATAACGGTGTTCAAGTATACTTAAATAATACGACGGACCCTAAATAGAAGAAAAAGCGAAAATAAAAACAACAAACTGAGATGATTGGAAAACTGAGAGAAGAAAAACATCCAATGGAATATACAAAAGATATTTAGCAATACAGTGGAACCTCAATCAACCGTTCTCGCATAATACGTTTTACCGGCTGGAACGCTTATTTTTTATAGTTCCGTCAAACTCCCATAAGAACAATGTTAAATAATCCCGCATTGACCGTTTCCTGATTCCCCGATTTCCTCGATAAACCGTCTAAATATTTATTTTGGTCCCGTCACAAATATTATCGCGATTGACCGTTTTTATTACATATTTCTCCGTATCTCGGCAAGCAAGTTTGACACAGCCGAATGCACGTGATATGTCTAGACACGTTGGAATCCGCTGTACATGTTAGACGTAACGCATTGGACGCATGTGCTATTTTTTGGGTTGAAATCCACCACACGCATATTATTGTTTATGATGCAAATGTAGAGTTGTTTAAAATTCATGGTAATAATGATTCCTGTACATAGAAACTTTTAGTCACAAGTTTAGTAATAAGTCTTTGTTCCGAATAAAGTGCCAAAGAAGCAAACTTACATAAAGGACTTTTTTTTAAATAAATTTTATATACAGTATGTACAGGTAACTAATAAATAAATGTTTTTTACGATTTTACTTGTTTATTATTATTGGAAGCTTTCCCGCATTCACCGTTTCCCGCAATTACCGTTATTTTTTCAGGGTCCCTTGGAAAACGTAAAATCGAGGTTTCACTGTATATGAATTGCGTAACTTTATAAAAACATTTGTTTAAAGCTCAGACCAAAATATTATTTCACGATAAAAAATTCATAGAAACAAACATCTGACGAAGCATTTGCAGTTCGATTGTGAAGTATACACAAAGTAGTTTATAATAATAAATCCGTATTGATTGTTACATTTATTACCACAATTATAAACCGGTTTTAGGTTCCTATAAGTAACATCAATGCATGGGGAGTACACAAACTTCATAATTCATTCTCTGGTATGGAAATATTGTATACCTACGTTAGTATTATGCGGTTGAATTCACTTTCATTCTTTAAAACAGTTATTAGCATACAATTCATAAATGTTCCGAAACATCCCGCTACTGTGGTAGATCTTTGTTCTTCTCATAATAATGAGGCCTGTCCAACCTAAAGCATTTAAAAAACACTTTCTCTATATACGTAGGTACATCGTAATTTTATTATACGTATAAGTTTATTTAAATTAGAAATCATACACTTACAATAAATTATTTACTTTGGATATGACATTCAAATAATTTGGTGTACTCACGAAATAGTAATCGATCAAATCATTCAATATAAACAACAGTATGAGACTTAATTTCAAAGGATATAGATGTGGTAAAACTGTTATAACACTACTTATTTATCAGATGTAACACAAAGATTTGATTTGCTAATTATTAAAATCCAATCTAAATCTTTATTCTATGCAATGTTTCTTGAGCTTACAAGAATTGAATCTTCTAAAAACTACAATCGCAAAAGTTGCCACTATAGTTCAAAATATTTTGTACTATAACATCAATTTAACGTTACCAATGTTGGTGCTCAGAATTGGATGTTAGTTTATTCTCAGTAGCTAATAACACCATAATTTTCATTATGCAGGTATTTAGGAAGGAAGTAATAGGATCTGAAATTAAAACGAACGACAGTACACGTTTCGTATCGTGTTTGGAATTGTGGTTTACTGCGGTTTTCAATGTAAAAATTAAACCACAAAATCACCTCTGAATACTGAGAATTTAGCTGCTCAATATAAAAGTAAAAATACAAAATTCCAACATAATAGTTATTAAATGAAAATTTTTTATTTATTTACTTTTTATATAAGATTCATAATTCAATATTTTTTTGATTTTCAAATAATATTAACAGTTTTTAGTTGAGTTTCTGAGCAGACAGTATTCTTGGACATCATTTGTTTCATAAAAATCAATAAATTTATTGAAAGATCAGTTTGTGAATCTTTCCAATATCGGATTTTATATTGTGGACACTGTAGGTAGACAAACAGCCTTGACTACTGGGTAACAAGATCGGCAAAATAGTTTAAGTGTAACTTATAAATGACACTTACACTCGAAAACATTTTAGTAAAGTATTTTTTTTTATTATTTGGCAATATCATATTTTTAATAACTGTATATTACAAAGATATTTAGATGCGATTGTGAATAAGAATAGCGACAATATTTATGTACGATGAATAAATATTGAACCCAACTGCTCTTAACGATCAATACGACCCAGATATTGTTTTCAATTGCCTATTGAATAATTTATCATGAGAAAAATCATAGTCGCCTTATGTGATTTATAATTCCATTGATTGTTGTAAAATTCGATAGTTATAACAATTCTATAAGTTGTAAAATTACAAACTGTGTGTGAAAGTTATGTTCCTTAAACACGACTTCGTATATAAATATATTCATGTTTATTTGTCGCCCGCTTTGATAGCGCGTTGTCATACATAAATGCTTGCCAGGAACAATTTCCAAAGTGATTCTTTTTTAAAGCAATTTTCAATGAAAAAATTTGTATTCCAATTGTTTCTGTAGTCTAAAACTAAAACACATATTGACGTACAACAATTGTTCATCTGAAACTGTGATTTTTGAAAAATTTATAAATCAAATAATTTACTTTGCTCCGTGTAATCAAATGATTAAAAAAACTCCGGGTTTCGTCTATTATTTGTTGAGTCAATGGTTTAAATCTTATAATTGAAACTTTCATATATTTTAAGTGAAATCAGTTTTCATTCAAAATTTATGGTTCTGTTATGTAATTCTTTTTTGGAAAAGATCTTATCACAGAGAGATGGAATAATCATATCATTTGATTTGATAAAACACTATATTATCTCTTGAAAGCAGGAGAAATTTTATGAACCTGTATGTATGTCAGTCACGAGAACTTAAAATTCCAAACGTTAAAAACATATAATTGTGCTTTTTTAGTAACATGAGTTTTAATTTATATTGATATCAGCAACTTTTAAATTAATTGATAGACCATTTTTTTACGTTTTTATCTGAAAATAAAGTTTAAATGCTAAAACCCTCTATCACTAACGAATTTTGGTCATAAATACTACTATAAGGTATCCTATACAATATCTTTGATTATGCTTGAATTAATATGTATTGTGTATTTTAATTATAATACTGAATTTTTTTTTGATTAAGGACATGAAAAAAATGATTTTAGAATATTTGAAAATATAAAATATTTAATGTATTTATAATATTAAATGTGATGTCGAAACGTTGATTGTTACAACCAACTAAAAGAACACGACTTTTTTATTATATATGAAAAACTGAGACGAAAAAAGCATTTACACATGAATAATTGGTAACATACATTCTATTAATGTCGAATTTGTGTACTTTTAAGTCATCTCCTCGCTCATATCTGCCTTACGGCGGCCTTACGTTATTTAACTTACGTAATAAAAAATAATCATTTCTTACCCAAATAAAAAATAATTGTTGAATTGATCATACCAAGGTGGGTTCCCTGACTTTCACCGGGATATTTAAGATTAATTTACTGTGTATTTCAAAAATATTTTCGATTATTAAGTAATGATACGTGTAAAGCACTGCTCATTTAAGTTAACCTCTTAACGATGATATATATTATATATACAAAGAACAATTCTTTTCATATGATTAATGATGACTAAGAAAACATTCATTTTGAATCGAGTGTTTTCATATTATCAAAAGTATAAGGAAAAAATAGGCCAAGTGTTACACAAGTTGGTTGTTCCACCCCCACCCGTTATGTGTATGCAGCTGCTGTTACACGGCCGCCTTTCATAACGCAATACTGGTAAAAAGAATCGATTTTTCTCCTCATATTCTTGGCCCAATACAGATCTGCATGGACCGATCATTAAACCATGCACTATTAACTAAGTATTTACTATCAATTCTTAATGGAAAATATTTTCTATATTATAAAAAAAAAACACATTTTTTTCCTTTTCACATTTTTTATGATCGGGGCCGGTTTTAGTTGATGAAAGTCACGCTGAGTTCGGGTGATATGTATGCAGTTCATAAACGTGTTTTTTATCAATGGAGCATGATAAAATGCGGCAGAAAACTACAATGTTAGCTTGGAGAAGCAGTAGCATCGTTTTTTGTACGAAGAAAAACTTTAGTAATATGTGTCCATTTTTCAATGAAAGTTAAACATTTCTATTGAAAATATAATATGAAACAAATTGGTAAACAAGCACAATAAGTCTTGGTGTTTAACAAAATAGTGACTATTAAAAGAAAATGTTTTTCACAAATTTTCATTTAGTACAATTTTAAAAATGTATCGATTGAAAATTTCAAAGTGACGATGCAGATCAATGCACCTTTTTCAAAAATCCAAGAAAACTTTTTGTAAGTGATTCATTGTTTGAGTGGCAAGTCGTGGTCAATTGCGCCGTAATCAGGTGGCAGAATTGAAATTAATCAAATTCCAGTATTATTTTTTGCCGGTAACTTTCTTCTTGTCCAGCTGGGCATCCGGATATTTATTGCTCAACCACTTTAACGCAGGACCGAATCAAGTGAATCAGATAGTAACGATAACTCACTGCTAAAACTCATTTTATATAACCGTCTTGATTTGTGGTCGTGTTTTCGGCGACTTAATAACAGTTGAGACCGCTTACGCGGGTCACTCAAAGTCACATCGTCTAGCGCCTACTAAATGAAATCGTAATGGCATTGTTTTGAGGGTTTAGATCTAAATTTTGAATTACACATTATCATTTAAATTGTATTCATTCATAGGGAAACTGAATAATAAGATATTCAAGTTCAACTTTTTAAGCAAAACTCCATCTTATGGCGGAAGTTGCTTTACGACAACAACTTCTTATTGAGTCGCTTAAGTTAATTTTTTTAATGAGCTAAGCATTGATATTAAGATATTACAGCTTACAGTTTTCTCTTTTAAGGGAAACAAAAGCTTTTTAAGGCTAAAACTTCAGGCATATTTACTCGAGTTTCATAATGAATATATACTCCTGTTTTACATTAATAATGCAAATAAATCTTTCTGAAACCAATCTATCTGTATTTTTATTAAATTTTTTAAGTTCTTTAACTGTTACATAAAACACATTTTTTTGTTAGCTAAGCCCTCTCCTCTGTCACCTTTTATGATGAGTTTATGGCTTTGAGACAGGGACATTATTTGGCGGACATCGGTAAGGACTTTTGGACTTTTTCAACTTGAAAAAAACAAATATTCACCCCTGATGCACTGTCTTGTCCATACAAACAAAAAATAAACAATCTACCACTTTTTTCCATCTTTTAAAACAATTGAAATGACCTATATGGTTAAAAAGAATATGTACATCCTATCTCTCAATTAATGATTGATTTTTTTTGTATATAATTCAATATTTTTTATAACGTTTGATTGTTTGTTATAGATTAAGTGAATGACATATTACATAAAAAAGATGAGATGTGACAATTTATTTATTTTTCGAAGACAAAAAAAATGCAGATCATAATGTCTTTATACAAACTAACTTATTCAAACCACATGGGAGAAACAAAAATGAAAAAAGAATTGTACAAATAAAGTTGTTGAGTAGGTACAGTAAAATCAACTCACCAGAAAAACCAATATAGGAAAAACGTTGTTATGCTTTATACACAAATCACTCACTAATACAATGTCATATGATGTATGTATTCAAGAACTTGTCACAACTACGTCAGAATGAATATTTGTATAAACTCACACACTGCTCAATCTGACAATTTTTTTAATGACATAAATTGACTCTAAATTGGTTCTTTTTTCAAATCTGAAACACTTCAATATTATAATAAAGTCAATGGAATATTTATCACAAGTTTTTTATATAACACTTGAATCGTAACATCCTATCAGAGTGCCTACCATCATTTTACTATGTATATATATTCATCGAAAATTGAAGATGGACGTACGAAAAAAATTAAAATATTTACAAACAATTTTCATTTCAAAAATAATTCAATAATCTTATATTACATTAATTATTATTATAATATATTACTAAAAATAACATTGCATGTGTCATAATAAATACCTGATATCATTTATTTCAAAATTCATTAATAGTTATATTACATTTATCGTATTAAAATATGAATCAAGATAAATAATTGTATTATTATTTTATTATTCTCAAGATCATAAACTATACTCGGATATAGTGTATCAAAAAACAGATAATATTTTGAGATTTTATAATATTCGTGTAATAAAAAACTTGATATTTTTCTCAATAATATATATATTACTAAAAAGTTATATCGAATATCATTTCAAATATAAATGGAATTTTGGAACAAAGTTTCCAATTTTAATTCAAATATATATTACACATTTTTTTTAATAGAATTCAATAAACTGTTTATATTTGATAAGAATTTTTTGAAAATTGTTCCTTTTTTAAATAAATACGGCATGAATTTCTATTGTGTTATTTTCTTGAAATAAGTTTTATGGCTTTAAAAATAAAGACACTGAGGAATAATAATTCCGATTTTGAAATTTTCAACACATAATTAATGCACAACGTCTGAATATTATAATGGCATAAATCAACACATGGTAGATCTGCGCATGCGCGATCCATAGGTAAACAACTGATTCAATAATAACGAGCCGAATGTTAGGCGCGGGAGCAGCTCGCGCTACCTTTCGGTTCGCCGGTTCGGTAATCACTGCGCAGGTCGGGTCGAGAGGTATTCCGCGCGGTCCGCGACTGACAGACGCGCCCAAAATCGGTAAAGGAAAATTGCGATCAACCTGCGAGTGTGCGTCGCGGAAAGAGCTACCTTGCCACTTGCACAGCCTCCGCGGCCATTCCATTGACGGCGTAGACATGTTGTAACTACGCATATACAGAATACAGAGATATCTCAATCTATCGTTCTTACTTTTATTATTTTCCCGCATGTATCTTTATTTTTACATTCGTAGCAAACAGAACATTGTTAAGCAGTTCCACACTCAGGTTGTTTTAAAAGAACCTTAACGACAATAAACCATAAATCTATATGAAAACATTTATTATCAATACTGCAGAAGGAAGATTTTCTAGGCTTAGAAAAAACCGAAATGAGAATTCTGCCATGATTTCAAATGTCAAACTTTTCCTTGATATTTTTTCTACCAACGTGTGAATACACTCTGCCAATAATGCCGGTGGAAATAACTTTAACAATTTCCAACAGTTTCCATCATTTCATTTAAAAACCGGAATTGGAAATATTACAACCGGTTTTATAAAATAAACAGAAATAAATAAACAGTAGCTATGGCCAATTAAGGCCTAAACATCATAAAGATAAATCAATACAACTATTTCGATATATTTGATTAAGCTTTTCAAATATATTTTCGGCATGAATGTCTGATTTTTTTTACAAAAACGTTTAATGATTGTTTCGTTTACAATTTTACCAACGACTAGCTCATCAATCAGTACTTGAATTTATCAAATCTTGTTAGGTTCTTCAAACAAAAAAATTCAACTGAAGAATAAGAATTCTTAAATGTATATTTAATTATACATATAGGTTTTTGATAATGAAAGCGTCATTGATTATTGCACCAAAATACCAGTATTTTCTGTTTTCAAGATCGGTGCCTCAATACTGAGAAACAGTTAACATACCGGAAATACGGTTTTAATATATCAACCGTTGGAATTTTGATTGACGATGATTGACGACTTGCCCAAGATTTGATAGTGTTATATTCTATCAGGCTTCACTTTATTGATTTCCTTGCCAATCTCTCATATTGATATTATTCTCGCTGATTTTAGCTCGTGGTCCTCCAAAAACATTTTTCAAAGGGATGTAGAATACCTCTGAAAATAATTCTTCGAAGAAAAATAATATTTAACTTGTATTATATATATTCTTTAATTTAATTTAATATAATATATGTGAAGCACCCATAAGAACTCCACTGCACTGCCTATGAATCTCTACATAGACTTTCTGCCCACCTTGTCGTAGGTTTGGCGAATATCGGCCGGTGGAATTCAAAACAAATGACGTCGACTAGGTGTGTAGGTATACACGACAACCTGTAGATGTGTGCGTTTTTTATTTACTATTATTGCAAATGTGGGTTGGTAGCACTGGACTATCGCGGGAAAGCATGTCAAGTTATTTGTTTTCGTTCGTCTGGAATGGGACGAGTGCAAAATAATATTTTACACAATATCACCCGATTTAACACGGTCTGTTTTACACGAAAAATTGTGTGAAGTGCTTATAATTGGATGACATTCTATCTTGTACATTTTACACGTATACAATAATGGTCTTTTTCAGTACCAAATATATGATAAAATACGTCTTATTACCTTGGTGCAATGCATGGCGGCACTGTCAGATCTTTCAAAATTAAAGTCGTTATAACTACAAAGAGAAGAAATCGTCGACAAACACAAATATCATTATCACTAATCACTTAATAAAGAATCGTTTTTTTCTAGATGGAAAACCCCTTTATTTACAAAGATGATATGTAAATAAAGTGGTTTTCACGTGGCATCATAAATATGGTTCGTTCTTTAATAATATTCAATAAATCTGAGAGCATTCGCAGCGTGAAAACTATGTGCAGATGTTGTTTGTGTACATTCGTATTGGTTTTGAAAATATTGGTGATGTCCATGTTTGACTTCCATTGACTAATAGTATGGTTTTGACGAGAGCCTACATGGCAACACCTATGTATTTCGACACAACTTTCTATTTCACTCCGCTAAAAAGTACTGATAAATATTTTTTTTAGTTTCAATTTTTGTTTATGATAAGTCTCCAAATCGATCGATGTATTACGAAATTTTCGATAAATCTTCAAAACAAAATTCAGAGAGGTAAAACATCTCAATTTCGGTATGAATCACGACTATTTCCTCGTAAATATGTCACTTTCTATAAATAAATATTTCATTACATATTCATGCATTTAACTCTTGAGTAAATCAGGTTCTCATCACATAAAATATCGATTTTTTTAATACGCAACCACAATAGCTTAAAATATTCTCATTTATTTTATTTTCGCTTGGTATGTTTTTATTGCAATGGAACGTGTTTACTGTTTATATAATATCAGGTATTTACAGCTTCTGAATGAAAAGAACACGCTTGCGATGCAAAAAATGTGTAGTGAATATTTAATAGTACAGTGGAACCTCGATTATATGAATTTTCGATTTTCCGAATTGAAAAAAATAAAGGGTAATTTTTTATTAGATAATTTTTAATACACGAGAAAAAGCTGTTTACCGTAATACCTGGAGCAAAAATTTTTGTAGATATGATACAACAAAATTTCTTCCACCAAATTTCACCTCATTAATAATCTCAATGGATCAAAACAAATACTTTAGAGAGTATTGCAAGCATATTAAAATAATGCAGAATCTATTATGAGTTTCTGTAAGAAGACTATACGTTTTATTAGTATGCACGTAAGCTGATATGATTAATCAACACAATATTTAGTTCTAATAAAATTAATAATTTTATAGACATAACTATTTTTTACTTGATTTTTTAAAGCAACAATGACAGGTTCATACATTGGACATATGCCGACGATACCCATTGGAAGACTCTACATTATCTGTACCTTATACCAAACGGACGAAGTCTGTCACATTGGAAGACCACTGATGACTATCTATGTAACATGTTCGTTGGAGCTACGAAACACAGGAATGATGTGGAAGAAAACTTGAAGACTGATGTAGAAAATAAAAACATTAGCCATATACTGTTTAATAGAAATCGGCCATACTAAATAAAATATCGATATCACCCCACATCTTTGACTTATAAGTATAGCTACGAAAAACATTTTTTCGAAACCTCACTGTTTTTACGCGTAAGAGAATCAATGAATACCTGGAAAAAATAATTCACAAAAATCTATCAACGGTTCATCGCTCACTTTTTAAATCACTTATAAATAGCCATTAACAATTTCTTGTGTTCAAATTATTCTATACGACCTTTTCAATGTTATACACTCCTAATAGGTCGACTGTGGCACTTGTATTTAATTTTCGATTGGCTACGTATGACAGGAATAGATATATATCATTTATCTATTCAATGTGCGTGTTCGGTCGGCATTTTTAAATTTATAATGAACATTGTAATCGATAAATAACGTTCATTTGGTAACACTATTTATCAATAATATACCAACATTCTTTTACATAATTGCGTAAAGTAATATCCAGATTATAAAAATTAACAATGACCAATAAACGTCCAATTTCAAAAAAATGATTAAATACAACGTAATGTTTTACAGTTTTTTTTTTAGCTCGGCTATTAGCTTTTTTCAATTTTTAATAATCATATTTTACCAAGGAAAAGTGAAATAATGTTAAATTTTATTGCTCTAGCCTTATAAACTAGAAAAGTGGAGCATGTAAAAACGATATGCAAACACTAAAACAGTGGTGTTACTATATAATACATAATATTTGATGACCTCACAGATGTGAGGCGCGGTGAGATGTGTGAAAGCATATATTTAAGTTTTTGTTTAAAATTTAAAAAAAAAATACATATGAAATAAATTTATTCTATAACGACTATAAACTCGATTTAAAATTTTAGTGTCGCTCGAGAAGAAGTAAATAAAAATATATCACAATCACCCTTGTCCAAGATTTTAAAAGATTTATTCAAAATTACTAATTTTAATATTGAGAGTATAATTCTTACCATTAGACAACAGGACCAAACAATATATACTGTACTTATCTCCACCCGTTATGAATTCACAGTTCACAACCTTAAAGCAAGTCAGCACCGTAACAATGTTAAGCGTGTTCCATTTATTTAAAGGAAGTTCAGAAACAAATGTACAAATACGAAAGTAAAAGGAATTTTACATGTATAATAACGAATAACTTGGATTTATTTACTTTCAGTACTTGTCATCAACTTTTTGATTACCTTGTAATGTCTTAAGATGAACAGGTCGAAATGGGCGGGCAAATTCACGTAACCATAGTATTATTTTGAAAAATCGTTGTTGTTCATATTTGGGCATTACTTGACCATATGTTCAGTCGGGATAATTCATATCTCCTTACTAAATTTAGATAGCTTGGTAATAAAACAATTTTAAACAGTTGCTAATCGGCTTTTCCTAAATTCATAAGATAAAATTTGCTCTTAGTAAAGGAGCCTCTACTAAATGTTGAGTTTGTGTGATTAGATGCCTTATTAAAGTAATACTTGTAATAAGATTCATATTTTTGAACTAGCATTATAGCGCATTGCATCCATGCGCCTACTTACTCTTTTGGAGTAGGACATATAACTAAATACATTTTCATATTTTCCACATTTGAGTGCTCACAATTTAATTCATACAACCTTCTTACGCACCAGTTACACATAATTTTCAAAGTTATGACTTTAGGATACAAACAGGATGTATGGTTCGATTAAGACGAATAGCGATTGTAGATTGGTTATCCGATAAACGTGACTTTTTAACTGACATAAATTAATCAATTTTCTTACGTGATTTAGTTATTATTTTTCCTCCCTATAGCGAAGCGGATTTTACCTTTATCCCTATGCTCCGACCCCAACCGTGAACATAAGAAGGTAAAAAAGTGATCTACTTGTATGGAACTTTTAAATTCATCTAAAACTACAAATATGGTGCATGGCGGATTATCTAAAAGGCAGGCCACTCTTAGGTAGAGGTAACCTTATAGCTAAAGCCAAGATACAAAAAATGATTATAAACCAGTACATCAGTAGTGTTTGTAATAACAACATTCATCATCCATTCAATGATGTTTTTACGATAAGAATGTATTATTTTATTCTTAAAGGAATAAGTAAAGAAACATAATCCAATCATTTTCATTTATTTAGCAGTAATTTAAAAATCATATGAATTGTATAATGCCTAACGGAAATATTCACTGACCGACATAAACTATTATACATACTAAAATCTTTTAGCAATCTCTCAATTTAAAATTTATTTCCAAGGCCTATGTATTTTATACTATTCAAGGGTGAGAAATTAGTATTAAAAGTGATAAACTAAAAATAAAACAATTTAACAATGTAATTAATGTGTTCCTACTTAAGATAAAGCCAATAAAAAACTCATAATTTATAATGTTGTCTATTATTTATCTGCTGCCAATATATAAACAATTTATCTTAATAATTTGTATTGTTTAGCTTGTTTGCTTAAAAATAATTAATTGATCGTATTTTATTCAATGTATATTAACATAAAACACGTGTTTGATGTTATTGGGTTGTTGGTATCTGGATAAGTTATTAATTAATTAAGAAGTAGACACAATCAATGCGAAAAACAACTAATCATAGCAATTACCTCACTAACACGGTGAAAAAATAGCAATGTATTTTAGTTCCATAAAATTATTTTTAACAAATATAGTTGATAGCTATTTCGGCTCACGCCATCGTCAGAACTAGTCTGACGATGGCGTGAGCCGAAATAGCTATCAACTATAGCTGTTAAAAATAATTTTGTAGAACTAAAATACATCGCTATTTTTTCACCGTGTTATAATGGAGTTCTACCAAGTGAATGCCAATTCAATCAATAAATTACCTCACTGACTGCTAACATCCCAACTGTTGGCACGGCAAATATTATAGAAGCGTATAGATAGTTTTAAAACTGTTAAAACTTTCGTTTACATAATAATTTTTGAGGAACAAATACGGTCTAATTTATCTTTTTACCAAATTATTTTTTGAAGTGTTCGGTGACCTAAAAGAGCCGAAACACGTACCACATCTAATGACAAGCAAATTGGAATAGAAATTTATTTATTGAATTGAAGCATTTACTCTGTAAAATCCCATTAGAATAAGATATAAGTATTTTTTTGAAATAAACGTTGCAGTTATTCCTTTTTTTCATCAATATAATTAGGCATGTCTGTTTCCGATGTAAACCATATGGCACCATTATTAATTATATCTCGACCTAAGATTTCCTACGAAAATTGTTTGTCTTACAGTCGCTGTGAAAATATTTTTTCGAAAATAGTTTGAATATACATATAGTGCTACAAACTAGTGAATAGTTTGTCACTCTCCCTACAGAATTCTTTAACATCAAAGACATTCATGTTTTCGAACATACATATATTAAATCCATGGATCCTCCCATTTTAAAATGTAATCTAAATAAATAATAAATCGAAAAAGTAACATTTTTTGAGAGACTTAAAGTACAAGTCACACTTCGTCTTACAACAAGAATATTTATATATATGTAAAAAAACATTTTTATTGTTATATGATTCACCATTTAATTTTCATATACATTACAATGTATATCAGTTTATGAAGGAAACGATTTCAAAAAACAATATCTGTAATTAACTCTGTTAACGCTTTGTTCAGGATGATTTTGCAAATTGTTGTTACAATGCCTGCTTCTACTCGGCGGTGATTTTCAATTGAGATTTCGTCCTCTTGCGAGATAGTCGTTTTTGTCTATTTGTACGGCGACGTGGGACGCCTCTACATTTCGCTGGCTTTGTTATTCGCACGGATCTAGTCCCACGCCGCTTCTTGCTTATACAAGACTCATTCTTCTCTCACACACTCTCAATACATATATTTGAATTTAATTATTACTTCCACCAACTGAGCCGTAATAAAATGTTTCTTTAAAACAATTATATGTGTAACACGGGCCCTAGTTATTTTCGCGTTATGTCAGATTCTGTAGTATTCACAAAAATGTAAAGGAAATTTCGCAAACAGTCAGTTCTTGGATATTAATGAAAATGTATACATGAGAACACTCATGCATGTATTTGATAACATTTTTAAACGTTCAAAAGTTTGTCATATCGTTCAATTAATATGCAAAATTCCTAACCACACTTGAGCAAATTGTCGATGAAAAAAAAAAATTTAAGCGTTAAAACGACAATATTTTTTTTTAAATTTCAATATTTTAAAACGTTTCTATACGCGTTAAAAATTATGTGTTTTTTTATAAACTGTCCTAACAGATATAATGTGAAGATCAGTTAAAATACTACGTTATATTTATTTAAAAAAAAAAAGTGCATTTAATACTACATGTATTAAAACACAATCATCTTTTTACACGGGTTTTAAATTGGATTATCCAATCAAATGTATCCTATCTTTCATTTTAAAAATACACATTTGTTTACTGCAGCTTTTTTTACACGGCTGTTTTGCATGGTACGTATATCCCGTGTAAAAAAAGTGTACAATATACTGTTTATATAAAAATAGTAATAAAACAAATGCTTTAAAAAATCATGCTTACTCTGAATAATTGTTTTGATAGTAATACTGACATAAAGGTTCATATTAATGAAATAATTGTGTTTTGATTTTAATTTCCCACGACCTCGAAACAAAAACTTTTTAAAACGTTCGAAAGATGCCAACGTATGTAAATAAGTTTATACAAATTAGTGTTCAGCATTCAAATAAAATTAATTGTTATTCTTAAGCATAAATAAGATATAAAAAGCCTGAAATACTAACAATCATATGGCGTCTGTGTGGGAATGGTTTCCTTGAATTTGTAACATATACAGAAATGTAATCGAGGTTGCAGAGATACCATAACAACGCATTTGCGAGCCATGCATATCGACTCTAGGAGGCATAATGACGTAAACCTCGCTTTTTTCAAAATAGCTTCGATAACTACAATGTATGCTATTTAATATAGTCATATCGAAAGAATCATAGTCTCAAAATTAGTATCAAAATTGAGTTTTTTTGGAAAATAGGAAGGCCTGTCAACTTTTTGGCCAGGAAAGAAGGCATTCGCTACATTGTGTGTGAATAATTTATTTAATTTATAATATACAGTGAAACCTCGATTTTACGTTTTCCAAGGGACCATGTAAAAATAACGGTAATTTCGTGAAACGGTGAATGCGGGAAAGCTTCAAATAATAATAAACAAGTAAAATCGTAAAAAACATTTATTTATTAGTTACTTGTACATACTGTATATAAAATTTATTTTTTAAAAAAGTCCTTTATGTTCGTTTGCTTCTTTGTTATTTGACACTTTAATCGGAACAAAGACTTGTTACTAAACTTGTGACTAAAAGTTTGTATGTACAGGAATCATTATTACCATGAATTTTAAACAACTCTACATTTGCATCATAAACAATAATACACGTGTGGTGGATTTCAACCCAAAAAATAGCACATGCGTCCAATGCGTTACGTCTAACATGTACAGCGGATTCCAACGTGTCTAGACATAACACCTGCACTCGGCTGTGTCAAACTTGCTTGCCGAGATACGGAGAAATATGCAATAAAAACGGTCAATCGGGATAATATTTGTGACGGGACCAAAATATTTAGACGGCTTATCGAGTAAATCGGGGAATCGGGAAATCGGGAAACGGTCAATGCGGGATTATTTAACATTGTTCTCATGGGAGTTTGACGGGACTATTAAAAATAAGCGTTCCAGCCGGTAAAACGTATTATGCGAGAACGGTTGATCAAGGTTCTACTGTATTTGGTTAATGAATTGCGGTTGTGTGAAATTAAAATTTTGATTTCACCTCAATATTATTTAAAAAAAAAACTTTTTTTGTGTTTCGTATATAAAATGTGACCGGGTTACCTCCTTTACCGTTTTACCAAAAAGAATAGATCCTAGAGGTATTGCTAGACCAATTATAAACATCATTATCTTAGATTTTTAAAAATATGTATAAAAAATTAATACATTATATTTCATAAGAAATGTAAGGCCTAATATTATCCAAATAAAAGTATTGTAATAATCAGCCATTATATAATACTTACTACTGAAAACTTTTTGAAATCGCTTCACTTTGATTAAATGAAT
Organism: Himalopsyche japonica; assembly: GCA_028555115.1. NCBI lineage: Eukaryota > Metazoa > Arthropoda > Insecta > Trichoptera > Rhyacophilidae > Himalopsyche > Himalopsyche japonica. The sequence goes on from JAHFWJ010000101.1 coordinate 652,615, forward strand.
TTAGTTCCAAAAGAATATTTCACATCCCAAAATCGTCATCTTAAAAAAGGTTGTATATCAATGAAAAACGCTTCCGTCAAAAGTCATCGCTAGTTTCATGTAAACGTAAGTGTTATGCAATACCCAAGGGCGATGTTTTGCCATATATTTTCAAAATCTCTGCAACCGGGAAACACTACTTTTTTCACTATAATTCAAATGACATTAATTATGCTAAAAATATTTTGATCAACATGATACCATTTGTACTACGTCACTCCAATCTGATTTTAGAGCTGTATGATAGCTACTGATAGGAATTTCATCAGTTCCTCAACAAATTAAGTCAATAAAGACATCATATAAACATAGTTACTCAATAAACATTTCGAAAGTTTTTTTGCCTTGTATATTTTTTATAAAGCTTTCAATTATTTAACCGCAATTGTAATAATTATTATTTAGTTCACGAATAACTCGCACCTCTCTCCAAATTGTTATTAAATCATAAATAGCATGCGAATATTACGAAATTTTTAAAAATCGTCACGTGATATGCAGTGGAATTTACTAGTTAGACTTTTTTGTAAGTTGTAACTAGTAAGGAATGTACGGCTTATGTTCATATTATCAAATTAATTTGAGGTGATGGATAAATAATAAGGAATATTTTGTGAACAATAACAACTGTTTGAATGAGTTAGATACTAATTATTACCTACTAAAGATGATTTAATAAAAACTCTGCGTTTCAAAGTGTTTCATCTGAGATAAAGCGATGAGTGCAGAATTCATTCTTAATTATTGTAAAAGAATGAAGAAAAAATTGTATGACGGGGATAGAGATAGGAATACGAATGGATGCATTATATAATATATCAAATCATTCTTGTATTTTATATTAAATAACATTATAACAGCGATTCTAAGACGGCTATTATTTATTAGAGTCGCTGTAATATGTGTAGGGTCGCAATACAGTCAATGAAATGAATACAGACGTCTTGATTAATCACATCAAATACCGATATGAAAAATATTGTATTTGTATCATATGAAAGTATGAAAGGCTGTTTAAAGTTTAATATATATAATAATTACCTTGAATGAAGTAAGTATGGAAAATAAAGCATTTTCCAGGGTGGAAAGAGGCAAAAACCACCGTCTCGATTTTCTTTTCTTCTATATGGACAAACTAATGCATAAAAAATAAATTTATATATAGTCTAATTCAGGAAGAGGTGAATAAAAATGGATTGGATTGGAATATATAAACATTGTATTTGTACAGAATTGTTGTACTACAATATATTCCAATTCTGAAATACTGGCATTTTTAATTACCAATCCTGGCATTTTAGCTGGACCCCGGCTAAAGTAAAACTTACCGATAGTATTATACCTTGTATAATATGATATAAAGTTGAACGTAGCTTCAAACTAGTAATAATCGATATAAATCCGATAATTCATAAAACGATTAAAGAATCATAGAATGAAATTCGTTTGTACATATATCGCTCATCTCATTGATTTCATTGCTCCACTTTCACAAAAAGAATGATAAAAAAAATATCACGAGCATAAGTTACCTATGACTACTGAATATTTAAGTTGTCTGAGGCAAATATCCAGTATAATACGCAGTATGGTTGTTTATCTGCATAGCGATCGATCAAATAAGTTAACCGGTACACTGCTATTGATTGGATACCGATTATAATGATATAATCAGAACAACTTCATTACCAGTTCAGCCTTTTTTGAACTATAGTTTCCTAGATATTTGAGAAAGGTGATGTACAGACATTTCGTAAATCCAATATTTCGCGTTCTGGCAGTTGACCGAAAGCGACAAGTACATATAGGTGGCAAAAACTAAAAAACATACGTTTTTAATATTATTTATGCAGTGTAGAAAAGATATCAAAAATAAGATAAATAAATATAAAATTAAAACATAAAAATCACAGCAATAACGATGAAATCAACCAAGCAAACTCAGGCAAAATCTTCTTTAATGCTTTGAAAATTAAAAACATCTTTTTTAGTACGTATTTCCACAACATATTTGGAAATACTTATATTCTAGAAATAAATACTAAAAATGTGTTTTTTTACTATTTAAAATAGCATGCCTTTCCATCAAGAAGTGCCAGTTAACACCTGAAAAGTTACTTATATATTAAAAAATAGTTTTCGCCTGCACTCACTCACGTCCACGTGGAATATGTTAACATCCGAAGTAAAACTGTTGAGCTTTTACGTTAATGCTCTTACCATTGGCAGACTAGTTCTACACTTACGAAACTAAAAGAAATTTAACTGTATGCCAAGAATACAATATAATTCAACTAATCAAATCCATTTAATTTAAAATTCAATTTATTTAGCTGTTATTTTTTTAGATAGAAACAGCATCACCATCAACAACTACTTTACTACTCTACTTTTTTTACGCGCGTCACTCGTTTTTACGCGTTTTTTCCCCAAAGTTATTTTAAAGAAGAAATTTTCATATGATGCTGGGCATGTACATTTCATTATTTTTTTAAATAAAAAAATATCTGTATTTTTAAAACCAAATTTTGTAAAGCATTCCATTTTTTTAAATACACATACAATTGCCAAATGTTAACAAGTGTATCGGATATTATGCGAATTATGTTTTAGGGTGTGTAAAGAAATATAATGCAATTGCGTAAAATCATTGGATGGACACACATACCATTCATACAAAATTCAATACTTTCGTTCAAAAAATCGCAAACGATTACATTTCGCAACCGAGAATGACAGCACGGAATAATTCATGTAGGTGAAAAAAATTATATTTTTAGAGTCTCATTATATTTTTATAAGCAATAAAGACATGAAAATATATATATTTTTTGCACCAATTTTAAAGAGAAAATTTTGGTTTTTCAAACGTTTTTGGTACTTTTTCACGTGATATTTTAATTTTTGGAACCAAATTATCAAATTATATGAAAGTTGCGATTTTTTTTACGAGCCGTTTTCTGGAACCAATGTATCGCGTAAAAAAAGGACTGGGTGTACTTAAATATGTTTACTTTTTTATAATGAAGTTCAACGCACGAAGTGCCAATTCATTTAACAAACTTAGTCTCTTCACACGTTACGATTTGAGAAAAGGACAAAATAACAATATCAGAATTTCAATCCTGAGCGTAATGGTAAGTCGAGGAGTAAAAAAAATAATGAAATATTAATTTTCTTTATGTATCAATATTCGTTCATTCTATAATATTAAGGTGTACCGCCACAGATGTCGCAGCCTCTGAGTCAGTGACTCAGAAAAGTACATAATTTGCGGAGTAAACTGCAGGCTGCATTTTAGTGCCTAGTGGTACATGCATGGTGCAACTTGTCACCGGTGTAACGAGATCGCGGGAAGCTGGTTCTAGCATTCCTCAATCGAATTAAGTCGACTAATAATTTATACGCAGGTATATATCGGCGCAGTGGCATGCTCATTATATTGCATAAGCAATGTAGTGGTAAGGAAATAAACCGATTTAAATATGCATACTTGTTTTTAATATCTTCCTTCGACCACTCACTGGCCATCAATAGAAAGCAGTAGGATTTACTATTCAAATTAACTAACAATTAAGTAACACAAATGTCTTGGAATACTTATTTAAGAATGTAATAAGAAATGGTATTAACACGAGGAAAAAATAGCAATGTAATTATGTTAAGTTCTACAAAATTTCATTCAGACCTCAAGCATGATGACGGCGTAAGCCGAAATGGCTATCAACCATATGCTTTATAATTTTTTTAGAACTAAACTACATTGCTATTTTTTCAGAGTGTTATAATGGAAAAAAGACGAGCAAGAGCGATTAGCTTACCACTTATCTGGCAACTAAGTAACAAGTATAAGTCATAAAAAAACTCATATTGAAATATATTGAATTAGGATTCCATATGATCTACATTGGGCACGTATATGCTTAAAAGATACATATCGACATATTAAACCTTACAAGAATTAAAGGATATTATTGATAGACATTTCGACTCCGCGTTATCATCAGAACAAGGTATTTGTGATATTTAAACATTATATTTGCAATACAAATACCAATTCGATCAATTATTTCGTTTTTTTTTATTATAACAGATCTCTTTATACGTAATACAAAAATTATAGTTGCTCCTTCCAATATATTTCAACATTGACTTTTTTGGTGTATCTAACAAAAATCCACAAAACCGGTGAGATTCGTAACGGAAGTCGATGACATTGACCACTTCGCTGCAAATATTAAGTCTTTGACCCTATATCTTTGACATGAAACTTTCAATTGAGTACAATGACGATTGTCATATTCACTGAAACTTTCCTTCCATTGTTCCAAAATTGGAATTCCGATAATTCAATTGAATATAATTGATTTTGTGCCACTCAAAAAGGAGGCAAATTAAAATATATTTTATCACATACACTCAAGTACAAGCAAATTGAGTGGATGCAGGAAGAAAATTTCTTATTTTCTATGAACTGCGAACTAAACTGGGGAAATGATTGTGGCTTTGTGATACAAAGAAAATTGAAGTAAACGATGTTTTAATGAAGTAAATAAGTTGATGAAATCTTGTTATGTGAACTACGGTCTTGAATAAAATGTTTAAGGGTTTATCAAATCGGTTGCGTCTTGTATTGTAAGCAATACACATTGCAAAGCCTTTTAGTTGACTCTCAATTTGTTCGATACGTCTACTAGAAGTAGCATGTTAGATGTAGCCAAAAATATTGTAAAAGGTTAGTATTTATAAGATTTATCCAAAATATTACCAATAAAGCTGTACCGTTATTTTTTGATCTCGTTTCGATGTTTCAAAATGAATATTCTCTTTGAGATCCCACTTCACTGATAGTATCTATGACTTGTACCATAGGGTTGGTTTTTGGTACCTGACCTCTTGTCTTTTGCGTATCACTGTCAATTTCACAACTCGTTTATCATAAAGGGTCACCAAATGTTGTAAAACTGACAATTTAGATTGCATTTCAACAAACTCTTTACAAGATTATCGGAATAATAAGATTAAAAAGTTCTCTTAAAGATGTATTTTTACAGTGCATCGAAACAATTTATTTGTCTTTACCTAAGTATCATAGAGCTTTGCTAATTCAATCGATCAATTACTAAATACTTGGTCATTGAATTATTAAAATGGCACGACACTGCAAATTAATATGAAGTGCCAGTCTCAGCACGGCCGCTAATGTCGAGTCCATGATTATTTCCAAACGCTTATTTGCCATGTTTTAACGCCACATTCATCGCTTCTTGAGATGTGATGGTATGAAAACAAGGAAGCCATAGAAAATTCTAGAAATTACCGATGTATTTTGTCTTGTATTATTAAACGTAAATCCATTACATTAAGTGTGTTTTGCTTTCCGCGTAGTTAGTTTCAATTGACACAACAGGAAATCAATACTTTACAACAACGTTTCTCAAACTACGGGCTGCATCCCTCTGGGTGGTTGATGGCCTTCTAATGAGGCCGCAAATGAATTTTTGCACCTTTTAAATCGTACTACTGTTTTCTATGATAACACATTATTAGTATATCATATTTTAAAAATCTGTGAGTAAACTGTAGAATTCGAGTGTTTATAAAAAGTAAATGAAAACAAAACGCTTTTGAAATTTAACTTTATAATCGTTTCATTTATTTTAAAACATTTTCAAATTTATAATCAAACTGACTGTTTTATATTTTTTTGCTTGAAAATCTTTTTGACGTTCGATTATTATATATTATTATTATTTATTATTATAGAATGGCGTTAGGGGCCGTTCAGGTCCATGGCCGACTGTACAACCTCTCTCCAGGCATCTCTGTCGAGCGCTCTTTCTCTCCAGTTGACTATCCCCAGCCTCTCAACATCCTTTTGAATGTTATCCGCCCATCTCCGTCGAGGGCGACCGAGAGGTCGGGTGCCAGCTGGTGTTCCTTCATAAGTCTTATGGAGAGCTCTAGACTTCGAAGATCGTACAACGTGACCCGCCCATCTGAGCCTTCTCGATCTTAAGACATTAATGATTCTTGGTTTGTATCGGTCGAAGAGCTCAGCGTTCGTACGAATGCGCCACCGGTGGTTTTCATTAACAGGTCCAAGTATTCTCCGGAGGATTCTGTTTTCAAATACTTGGAGCGCCTTTTCTTGTTTTTCTGTTAAACCCCAGGTTTCACATCCATACATGACTATCGGTTTAATGATCACGTTGTACACCCGGCACTTGGTTTTGATGGACAGCATTTTGGACCTAAACTAGACTATTTAGCGCGAAGTACGCTGCATTTCCACTTCTCAGTCGGTCAGCAAGCTCCAAAGTCATCTCATTCCTAGAGGAAATATTAGAGCCCAAGTACTTGAAAAGAGAGGTTCTCTCGAACGAGGAGTTTCTTATTACAATGTCTCCAGAGGGTTCGTTGCCTTTTGTCATTTTCAAATACTTAGTCTTTCCCACATTTACTCGTAGGTTTAACCTTTTTGCTGTGTCCTCCAAAGGAGTGAAAATGTCTTTTATTTCGTCTTCAGATTCTCCGAGAACCACTAGATCGTCCGCGTAGCCCAATATTTTGTGGGACCCATTCAGTATAACTCCGCCTTCTGCTTTCATTGCCTCTCTTACGGCTTTCTCTAAAGCTAGGTTGAAAAGCATAGGTGATAAGGAGTCTCCTTGTTTTAGTCCTGCTGTCACCTCAAAAGATTCTGATAGACTACCCTGCATATGAATTCTGCTCTTGGATCCATCCATACATACTTTTATTATATTTATAAGTTTTGATGGTATTTGGAATTCCTTCAATATATTCCAGAGAGCTTCTCTATCTATAGAGTCATATGCAGTTTTAAAATCCACAAAGAGACAGTGAACATCTTGGGCGTTTTCCCATTTCTTTTCAAATATTTGTGCGCAGTGTAAAGATCTGATCAGTGGTGCTGCGGTTTCTTCTAAAGCCGCATTGGTAGTCACCAAGAATGTTTTCAGCATACGGCAAAAGTTTTTCGAGAATAATATTTGACAGAACTTTGTATGCAGTAGGAAGAAGAGAGATGCCACGGTAGTTTGCACAGTTGAGTTTGTCTCCTTTCTTGAAGATAGGACAAACCGGTGACTCTTTCCACTCTTCGGGGATCTTTTCTTCTTCCCATATTTCTTGCAGTAATTCAAGCATGGCGTTAAGAAGGGTTTCTCCTCCATACTTGAGTAGCTCTGATGGACGTTTGATGGACGTCTTTTTGACGTTCGATGGTATTTAAAATTGTAAGCTTAGCGGTCCGGGAAGATTAAAAGTATAGCAACCACTTTATTGAGAAAACAAATACTTATTTAAGTACTTATTTCCATTTTTAGTAATGATGATCATTATCAGTTGATCATACTCGCGATGAGCGAAACTGTTTCTGATTATAAAATATATTGTGGAAAAAAGTACCAAAAATGTGTTTTTATTATTTAAAATATCATGCCATCCCATTACCAAGTGACAGTTAACACCTTAAAAGTAAATATCAATGTTGTTTGTTATGCAGTAATTGTATTATTATATGGTATAAATATTGTTATGTTAGACTTGATAATAAAGAGACGCCGAAATAACTTTTAGTAATATACCTTAACATACCTTGTTGAACTTTTTATAACATATTACCTTTTTACCGTAATGTAAACAGTTGACATTTGAATTTATGTATCAATTTCACATCCATGTTTTATAAATGAAATCGAAATAAACATTCCGCCATGTCATAAATAAGTAATGTGTACATGCCGTAATAAACAACAAACTGTGTGATCTATTATTGATTATTTAAAAAGAATGCTTTACCAGATGGTGCATCTTTTATTATAACATGAGCAATATCGTCCTAATTCGAAAGCCATAATATTTATAATTATTAAATTCAAACTTCATTCTTAACGATCAATCTTCCCAACTCCCTCTTCCCAACTCCCTCTTGTTGTACCCTTTACGTGATATCGGTTCAATGAATCGACAATCTCATGACGATAATTCTTATGTCTCATCACTAGATGTTTGATATTAGGTATTCTTGAAATAAAAGAAGACACATTTATAGTTTATTGTTACTTGATTTAAATTTGTTGAAAACCCCATTTCAATAACGACCACTTATTAGCAAGATCGTTAATGAAAGTTGTTATAGCTAATTATTATTGGATTAATATTGTTACATTCTTTTCAGCTGCAATTTTTTGCTCGCCTATTGGTAAGTAGATTCCTGTAGATAATGATTTTAATATATTATATATACGATGCTAACTGTTTATTTTACGTCAGTTCTGTTGCATCCGTGCGATGGAATACCTGAAGATGCCGAAGGGCGAAACCCGAGTCGTTTATGACAAGACATATGGAATCGTACAAAGTTGCAACAATTCAAATTTATAATTGTTATAATCTGAGTTCTGAATCAATGGATCGCCAACTGAACGCGTTTTAAAGCTGTTCCACATTATGTTAATAAAAGCTTTGCATTTGAATTAAATGGAATTTTAATTATGGTATTGTCCTTTAAAATATAAGTTAGTATGGTGTCGTAACGCAATTAAAAATTTAATTCATGAAGATGATCATCCTAGTTTTTTTGGTTGTTATAAAATATGTTCGCAACTTGTATAAGGAAAATAGAAATTTTACTTTCTCGACTTCACAAGTTTCTCCATATTTGTAAACCTCTTTTTTAACCAATTTTGTGAATGACAGTTTTGTATTAAAAATTCTCAATAGATTTCGAGAAACTTAAAAACATTCAATGTTATATTTTTAATAGAAAATTGAAACAAAAAGACACAGAGCAACTTTATATTTAATGAATGATTCATAAATAACATAGAAACTAGGTTCATTAGTGACAAAAAATATGGACTCGTACAACGTTTCAACGATTCAAATTTGATATTGGAATTTCATCACGCACCTCATTCGATATCGTAGATTATACTTTATGTAGAAACTTATGACAGCCCTTGTTTTGAAGCTTCGGTGATCACAAAAAAAAATCTGATCCAATTTGTTTTATTATTTTATCTAAACATTAAATTTGGCATTTAGGTATATCCAAACTACATAAATTCTCTTTTATTCAGTCCAGGTGGTCGTCATTTTAGAAAAAATGCGTGGCTCAAAATTTTTATAGACATTTTCGAAGTCTACGAAATGAATTTAAAAAAACTTTTCTTGAAGGACGGACAAGGGCAAGTCATCATTGTTATCTCTGCGGCCATGTTTTCATTGATCATTTTCGACCTACTGAAATGCGACAACCGGTTATTAAAGCCAGCGGTCGCCAACCAATGATCCGCAAAAAAATTTGGAGGTCCGCAAAGGTATTGTATTAACTTAATTTCGATAAAAATCCACAAATTTTAACACATGTCGCAACAAATGTCGTCGAAATAAGTTCTTATATAATAACTAAAAAAGCAAATATCATTTCAAAATAGAAATATTTTAGCGTCGATATTATGTTTATTTACAAGCATTTGGCAAAAAATGTTTTTCGTTATTTATGGAAAACAAAAATGATGAGTTTGGTAGTCCGTAAACTCTGAAAGATTGACGTCCACTGGTTCAAACTGTTTTTGTAGAACCCGTTGATAGACATTCAGTAAATTTTACTGAATCATTTGTCACTTTTAAGGTGTTAACTGTCACTTCTTGATGGAAAGGCATTATATTTTAAATAATAAAAACACATTTTTTTAGTACTTATTTCCACAATATATTTTTTGATCAGGACCGGTTTCGCTCATCGCGAGCATTATCAACTGATAGAATGCTGGTTCTTACAAATAGTCACCATTCTGGAGTTATGGTAGCAGGTGCACACGGGCAACAAAGAGGTCCAGTCGTGAACGATTTGCCATAAAACATGGCTGATGTGAAATAAAAGTACCAGAGGCAGTATCAAACATACTCAAGAATTAAATACAATTATGGTAAACAAGTTTAAATAATGTCGGGAGTGGAGTGCACGATTCTTGAAAATACCCACAATGCTTGGTCACCCAAAATAAATTAATACATGAGAAGTCGGTTAAAGATAAATCGATGAGATGGGAAGATATGGTCAGTCAGGGGCGTTCCAATATTTTCTGTAAAAACATGACTGACCTGACTGACCATATCTTCCCATCTCATCGATTTATCTTTAACCGACTTCTCATGTATTAATTTATTTTGTTCCATTATGTAGTGATTGTGGGTTATTTTCGTCATTAAAAATTTCCCACTCCTTACTTCCTTATTGATTGTTTAGAGCTCCTAATGGATTATTGATTTACCTTAATTGTAATTTTAATTTTTAATAAGTGATTGTGAACATTTAATTTTTATACTAATTTACTTTATTTGTATCAATATTGTATGATTTTATGTAAATCGTTTCCTAGTTCTTGTACCCATGGTTTTGTACATCTGCTACCATTAACTCAAATTAATTTTTTGTTTTGTATAAATAGACTTGTTTGTAAATTGTATTCTATCAGTTGATAATGCTCGCGATGAGCGAAACCGGTCCTGATCAAAAAATATATTGTGGAAATAAGTACTAAAAAAATGTGTTTTTATTATTTAAAAAAAAAAAAAAAATGAATCATTTGTATCTTAATACTACATTGTTGGAACCAGTTGTTAACATTTTTCATGCAACTGTCGTCCTCCTACACGAGAACCGGTAGATATAAATTTTATTTGCCTGACTTATGATTTCTTGACCACTACTATTATACCAATAACACTCAAATAGTGATAACTTAAAAAAAACGCATTTTACGATGAATTAAAGTAAAATTTATAACCCTTTTAAGTGGTACATTTTTAATCACAGTAAAAACTTCTACCTCAAATTAACTACCATTAGTAGTACAATATTATTTGTCTTGATTAACAAAAAAAGTCTATTTAAATTATTATTTTGATTTTGATTTGATTACTCGAATCAATTTATAAAAAAATATTGCTTAAATTAGAGTCCGTAGTGCAGTGGTCAATGTCGCTGCCTACCATGATGGACCTCACGAGCTGGAATACCACTACAGACAGCGTATTTTTTCAATTGATATCATTTCTGTACAAAGGCATGAGTGTGTGTGATATCGATAAAACTTCTTTAAATAATAAATCAGGGAATGAGTGTATATTTTTAAATATGGAATCGTACAAAGTTGCAACAATTCAAATTTAATATTGAAGTTCCATCAAGCACCTTCAGTCGATATCATAAATTATAATGTATTTGTTTATTGCACTCCACCATATGACATCTAGGAAATGGGAGAATAAAATCTTTAACTGAATCTTTCTTCTACTAACATTTAAACTAATAATAAAAAAATAGTTCATTTACAGCTGCTTTTTACTTTCTCTGCAGTCCTTACACCTACTCTTTTAAGCATGAAACACTAATACCAACAAGTAAAATTTGTTACATAAGTGAAAAAATAATAACTTCAAACGACTTCCTATTTGCTTGATATATTTTGTTAAAGATTTTCTGGCTGTGAATGTATTGTTAAAATGTAAAAAAATATATATTCATAGCACAATTTCACTCATGATGAATGTATACCCTTCGAATTATACATAGCATAAGAAGTGTTTCATTTTTTTATGAAATAACAATTCCGCCATCTCTTGAAAATACCAAAAAAATATTGAAATTTGATTTAATATATTCAATAAATCCAACAAAAAAAGACATTTTATACTTTCTTGTAATATTTTTATTTATTCATGGTGACATCATAAAATGGCACCCACTACAATTCTTATTTTGGATTAATCCATGTTCTATTAATTATACCATCTGAGTAGTAAGTGCCTCTTAGGCACCCATTGTGTCAATCAGCGTGGTGCACATATGGTAGTGTTTGAATGCCACCATTGAAAATTCCATTACCAATGAGAGATGGCAATGCCAGGTGACATTGTGGACTGTCAATAATTATTTTTTGAATTCGCTGGGCTATTAACTAGTTTTTTCAATGGATCAGTCACTAAATGCAATCCCGCAGATAAAATTGATTGACACTAATTTTTTTTATTTCAGAGAACATATCACGTTAACTAAAATTACCATGCAATCAGTTTTTAGTACTTAAAAATATACAGCCAAAAAAAATTATTTCACCGCAATCTTTGCTAGGTGTTGATATCATCAAATTTAAGATTGAAGTAAAAAAATTTAATTCAAAGAAGAAAACTGCAAAATAAATTTATTTAAACAGAATCACTATAAGTGAGATCATTAAACGACCATTCAATTATTTGTTTACAATCAGCTGTCTGTGAACAAAAAAAAAATACAAAAAAGATTTCTTTGAATCATGTTTGTGTATAAATTATTGCATCAACAACAGACGTAATGGTGTTTACAAGTCCCAGAATGGATTGTCTCATAAATATTAATTTTCAGTTAATTTATCTTCAAATCACATGTTGAAAATAAAATTACACACATCTGATAATAAAATAACACTATTCAGTGAGAGCATTTAATTAACAGTCATATCCTTATCCTATTCTTTTTTACCTTCTCTCTTTTACCAATGTTTCTTTTTACTAAATAATATACATGAAGAATAATGTGTGCACATTTAATATAAACATTATTTTCACTCAAATAAACAAACGATTTTTACTAAATGACAATTGAATTATGGTTTATGATTACCATCAGTTGTGACCACTCAATACTACCATTTGAATTTTGCTTACACCAGTTCATAAGCTATGAAGCATTTTCAGATAAATCAAAAACTGTTGCTTAGTAAATATTATATTAAATAATATTAAAAATTGTCATATTCAGAAGTAAATATTTTTATATTCAAATAAATATATTTGTGTTTTATTTACGATCAGATGATAATGCTTGAGATAAGCGAAACCCATCCTGATAGATAAAACATAAAACACGAAGTATATTAAAATTACTCAAAACTGTGCCTAGCATATTTTTGTCAGTAAAAACATATAAGACATATAATTGGTTATGTAGAAGAATTGGAGAATTTATGAAAGAAAATTGATTAGTCTAATCATCATGTATGTAAACAAACAAAAGAAATCTCAGAATAAATCATTTAATATAAACCTTGTGGGATTACAAAGAATCTCCAATCATATTATGCCACAATGATAATATAATCTGTATTTTATTTGCAGCTCTATGACATTTCTTCCCACATATTTATTATCTGAGGACAGTGATGATAGCACACATCTGTTTGTAGGACCTCATTTAAACCAGATTCTTCCACCCACTCGGCAAACTGATGTTCGAAGGTTTTATTTAATCCAATAAAGCATAAATAAATACTAATGCAAATTAAAATCAAATACAAATTAAAGATAGTATTAAAGCAAGTCAAAATATAGCGGTGTTTACATAAGACATGTCATTAAAGTAAGTTGCTACAAGCAAACTTGAACACTCAACTAAATGCTAATGTTTACAACTGTAATGACACTCAAAAATCTTCTCTCATATTTCCAAGCCGCCCTGCTCTTTTTCCTCTGTGTCCACTATTGGACACCATTTTTATACACATTATTCCTGAATATGAATTTTTTTTAAAAGTGATTCACATTTCATAGCTATCATTTTTTTGTATATTGTTTTCTTCCAGGATTGTTTATGTTCATTACTTGAATTCAAAGGTATACACAGCAATCAACACACCCCAAGATTGCAGCTTTAAATTTCCATATCTGGCAAATCCTATGAATGTTCTACCAAAAGTATTTTTATTCATTTAGTGCTATAGTGACAATCAACAATCAATTAATTAGTTTGTTACTTTGAGTAAATTCATTTTCAACGTAAAATTATCATTTTGCATCAATTCATCTAAATTTTGACCTGTGATACTAATCAATCCCAACCAGCCAAAAAATGGGGATTATGAATTTAAAAGAGTTAATATCATTTGTCAATACACCAACATTCTCATTCATTCACCAAAAATATAGAAATATACAATAGGAGCCATCTATGAATGGAAACATGTAGCTAACAATAATAAAATGAAAATAAAATTATGCCAATAATGATGCAAAAGGTAAAAATATATTTATTTTCTCATTAATTCAAAAAAATATGTGACTTGACCCTTGTTTTATAAGTAAAATATAACGAAAAATTACTAAAACAAATTTAAAATGACAATTTTGATTATTTGATCAGACCTGATAACAAAAACAAAATATTTTTATCTCAGTACTAATTAATTGAACTAAAACCTCATGTGGAATGAACAGAAATTATTAGTAATGTATTGAAGGGAAAATGAAAATAAAATTCAATATTTAATCATAATAGCGGTACAATACTTCTTATATGCTTCTGTAAACTTTTTGTATTATAAGACTTCAGCCTCACCACAAGTTTACATTTATCAATTATATCAAACATTTAATTTAATTTTGTGAAAAATAGCATTATGTGTGATGACCAAGATAACGTTTTTTTTATTAATTAGTGCTTCACAAATCCAACTATTTGTCAAAATGAGGTATGTCAAACAAAAATGTTACTAAATTTACCCACTTAAGGTGAAATAGGAATAGTTGAAAAACATTTGTACACCAAGCATTAAAACCTGATTATAGTAATAAGCATAGATTGCAAATGAGCAGGGTAATTCAAAAACCATATAAAGTTATGGCAAGATGAGTTTAACAAAGTCGTTCGAAATTGATATGAGCAGAAAGAAAACACTATTAACATACAGTAAAATGTATTGTAGGTTATTAAAATGTTATTGTAGGTTAATACCAAATACATTTCTTGAATCCCAAGCCTCTTACCAATATATACAATACTAGATTATAAGATAATAAATGTATAATTTTTGGAATAAATAAAATAAATCTATTTAGAATAAATAAAAAAAATAAACTAGCTCAGTCAAACTGTCTTAACCTTCTTTTTTCAAAAAAGACATAATTACAATTTGTTTTTTCAATATATATTGTAATATACGCACAATACAATTCATAAAATATTCAAATGTCTTTTGTGCAATATTCTTGTAGAGTATTAAATCAATTAATAATAAAGGAATTATAAAATCCTTTCTGATTTACACAAAAAAGTAAATGCCTTTATTTTTAGTCCTTTAGTATGAGAACAAAATGAAAGCAAGAAAAATAGTTTTCTGATCAACAAGTAATAAAATATATTAGGGAGATAATTAGGTTTGAGCCCAAATCTGCACAATGCTCAAAAAACCCAAATGTTTTTGACAGTAAGAATATTATTATTATAATTTCCTTGATAACAAATAATAAAGATCAAAGTCCAAAAAGTAATTAATGAAGCTTATTTTTCTTGAAAGAATTACGTTGGATTTGCTTAGTTTTTAAGTAGGAGAACATTCCATTGATAATATTAACAATATAAGTCGATACGCAAACTACACAAAAGTCATTGAGAATAAAGTATAAAATGTATGCCAGATAAAACGAAGTCAAGATGGAGAGTGATGATAGCAGAAGTTGAATACGAGCCAATGTGAGGTTACTTGTACGACCTGAAACAAGAGAATTTAAATCATTATCATATCACATTTTTTATTTCATATTAATAGACCCTACAGGTAACAACATGTATATGATATAAATTTGCTAATCAAAATGATTTGAATTTAATAATATAAATTTCTAATAAAGTCAGTCTGTGTGTGATGAATATTACAAAGTTTTATAACGACTGTGAATAACAATCTCATTATTTTCCATTTAGCAAATTGGATTCACACTTGGCAGTTGGGTAAACTGAAGCGATTAATCAGTAAGAAATTATTCAATAATTCAACAAATTAATGACACTTTGTTGAATTTTTAGCGAAATATAATTTACTTACACAGTACACTGATGAAAAGATAAAATACTATCCCAATTGATCCATTCGGTACATTGAGAGGAGAATCTTCACCAAACAGTTTCGCTACAATTCCAAATCCTTTTCCATACCTTTAAAAAAAGAACACACAAGTTTCATCCAAACCTTAATGGTGTTACTTCATACAATATAAATAAATAAAAATGTTTTATTCAATCATCCTTATAGCTCACTCACATAAAAATTGTTGTTTGTGTTTTACAAAACAGTTTTGAAAAACTGCTTAAATATTATATAATTACTTTCCGCGACAGTAAAAGTTAAATAGTGATTTAATAATCAACAACTTAAATAAAAACAATATTAGGCAATTATTTTCACTTAAAATGCATTAAAAATTATTTGAGATCATTCCTGTCCGATAAATTAATATTTCATATAGTTATTTATTATGAGAACATTTAATTTACATGTTACAATAATAAAAAAAAAAACAAAAAGGATAAAGTTTTACGCAAACATATTATGGATAGAATGCTCATTTTAAAAATTTTGAGGCTTACATGGTTAATATGCATATTTTAAACGCATTATAGAAATAAAGCAATTTAAACAGAATTTTAACATAGGGATAATAAAAAGATTGCAACCAATATCGAATAGTAAGTCAGCATGTTCAACTTATTTGGCTTTTAAAAATTACTTTAGGCTTCATTAGTCAAACATAGAATAAACAAAAAACAATGGAACTCATTAGAATAAACACTGAAAAGAACTCACTCAGACATAAAAACTTTAGTACAGCTAATATGTTCAGAGATGTCACACATTGCTTCGTAATTGTCGTCTTTTTCTGCTGCCACCTCAACGTGAAATGCATAAGCTGATAGCAAAGTCCCGATAATGCAGGAAACTGCTATAATTGCGTTACACATCTTAATCGTCGGAAAAAACATTGGCGCAGCCATTCTTGAAATATTGTTTACTATTTACCTGAAATACGAATAAAAACACTATAATTTTCACTAATAACAATCACTACTAAGCTAGGTACAATTTACTCAACTTCAATTTGTATGAGAATAATATGTATTCAAAGAATTTTTTAAATGCTCACGATTGAATTGTCAATGTTGATGTTTCTTGATGTTGGTAAACCTATCCTATCAATATTGTATTTCAACACTCTTTTACGCTACATAAACTATTCCACACTTTTTTACAATCATAAAATAAAATAAAATTCAAAGACGCGGTGTGAGAGTGAAGAACCAAACTGCAAGCACAGACACGTCAGATAGTCGACTACTATTGTATGCGAAAATTTGTCGACGCGAGAGGCAACGAGACGACAAATTCTGTATTGATTTGCTTTTTGACAGTGGCGGGTTATAACAACAAACAGGAAACACATAAACCTTTGACAAAAATGTTTCGCTAGCCATATTACTGACATAGAAATGGTTTATTTTACAACATATTTTTTTACCGACAGCTGATTTTCTTTCAGACACAAATTAAGCCAAAATTTAAATCATTTGCAAGAATATGTATAATGAATTTAATTTTCTTAATGCAACCATATTGATTATTGATTCCATTCAGAAATGTCAGTAGAAATGAGATAATCAAAAATCTAAAACTTTTGTAGACTCTGTTAAACGCCAGTAAAAGAAGTTTCAAATATGTTTTCATCATAACTCTCATGCAGCGTGTATTTGATAAATTTATATTTAATTTAGATAAACTTAAAAGTAAAATTTATTAAGCATCCTGTAATGTGAGTGATATTAATTATTAAGTATATAAACCAAATATTCAAGCTAGAAATGAATTCAATGAGGTTATTGATAGTTATTTCGGCTACACGCCACCGTCAAAACTATTTTCTGTTATTAAAAGTCGTTTATTATAGTTACATTTTATTTTTTAATGTGTCGTGTATCTAGTTATGTATTGATTATGAAGTTTAAGTCAATAAATCATTTACACTTGGCCAACACATAGGGAGCAGGCTTAAATATCGACAGCCCAGCGTAAATACGAAATAAATATAACAATTTTGTATCTTGTTACTCTATTGCATATTATAAAATCATAGAAAAGTTGCGAAAGGAATTTAAAATATAGACAAAAATGTTTGCAAAGCTAAACATCATGATCATACCACGGCAATCATTATTTTATTGGGCCAGGAATTACAAAAACCCACATTTAATTTAATTACTTAAAATGCACTGTTGGTTTGTAGTTTTCTTAAAATATATTTTTTATTTAGCCCCAAGACAACTAAAATGTATTTAGGAATCTGAAAAATTTGGTTTAGAGTCTATTTCTTTTTCCAAATATAAGAAGATAAAAATAGTTTTCGTAGATTCTCATTAACCATTACCCTCTTTGTTTTTCGATTATGATTTTTACAGATTGCAGCAAAAGAATTTCACACAGCAGTAGAAATATAATTATTGATTTTTTGATATACTATAGAAAACACAATAAAACATGATACGGTTACACAAATTAATATGGAAAAACTATTTTCAGCATAAGTGTATCCACCCCAACAAATTGCTTTAAATTTTTCATAAAAAATATTTTGGTAAATAAATCGAAACAATAATCTTATCGGAGGAATATTTACTGCGCCACTGTTTATGTTAAATGATGACAGCGACACCTTATTTATCTGTAAGATAATTCGAAAAATTGTTAAATAATCCAAAATACGGTAATGAGATAATCACTAAATAAGTACCTACTTATGGCTTAATAAAGATAAACACTTACAAGCATAATAATTATAGTTGGTATGTACTTGTATTCCGCTACTAAATTAAATCATTGTTTCTTGTATTAATATAATATTCTATAACTATTTTATGTATAAGTTTATAATGTGTTCAGAAAAATATATTTTATAGAAGACCAATTTTTCTATGTTGATGTCTTGAATAAAAAAATAAAAAAAGTTCAAAAAGCTGCATCGGCCGGGAATCGAACCCGGGCCGCCCGCGTGGCAGGCGAGCATTCTACCACTGAACCACCGATGCACAACACTCGGAAACAAAATTTTGTTTAAATAATAAAATGTAAATTAACAAGTTTCAAGATTTTACTTAAGGCACCTGGATACTTGAATCTACAATTTCACTACTATTACATACAATAGCGCACCCATGTATATATCGCCCTTGATCCTTTGTATTACATAAAATTATATTATACCGTACATGAATTTAAATTTAGTTTAAAAATAACAGAGTGACTAGTTTATCATTTTTCGATAATAGTTTTACAGTTTTTCTTTAACATGTTTTTTTGGCATCACCAAGAGATAGACATACGAGGAATGCTGTATTGATAGCTCATAACAACCAAATGCTTCTAGTGTACTTTCACTTTTAGGACAACGATATTTTTATAATGAAATCAAGAAACATTTATTTGCGTTTTATTTTGCTTTATTGCCATTAGGTAGCATATGAAATTACTTTGGCAATACTATTGAATTCCATAAATTTTTGACATTATCTTATCGTTAGCATACTGTGCAAAGCTCTATACCAGGCGTGGGGAACCCGCGGCCGTTTCACTGATAAAACGTAAATAGAGTCAAATTGAACCAAATATTTAAATGCTTGCTAACAAAAAAGCAGAATCAAATTAGCCATTAAAGGTTGATAAACTGTAACATTTACAAATATTTTTAATGACGTACATACTTTATTATGCATTATCTTTTGTATATCACAGATACGCAGCATGATCATTGATAATTATTTAAAAAAATGGGACGGCAATAATAAAAGATCTCAACAAAAAATAAAATATAATTCCTTTATATATATATATATATATATACACATACATATGAATAACATTTTCTTTTATACACAAATATAATAAATAAAATTTGCAAACTTGTACTTTTTCTGGAAATATTTATTATTTGCGTTTTGACTGATTCATGTTGTGAATTAAAATATTTAGTCGACGTTTTCTTTACTGCGGCCTTATGTTGATTTAGATCAGATCAAATGAAAAGGTTCCCTACCCTGCTCTAAACTATCTAAAAAAGAATCAGCATTTCAAAAAACATCTTATCGAAGAATTGATTGAATAAGCAAAAAATCCAATTAAATATTTTGAACAGAACTTTCACCAATGAGCGCTATGTTGGCTGCGATGTAAAATTGCGGCCGCGCAGCAATTTTAGAAGCATTATGTAGCCATGGAACGTAGAATAATACATGTTATTCAAATTCGATCTTTAATAATTAACTCTGGGCTCGTTGATATTTGCAAAAATAAGAACAATATGTTTATTTCCATCTTGCGACCGATGGGAAATGTGCAACACGTATTCAAACATCTAAAGCTGTAATTATGAATGCCCAAAAAGGAGACGATTTACACTTGATCTTCTGTCATTCTGTGAATTGTAAAATTTATTTAATGTTTCAATCATCACAAACCAAATATTTAAATTTAGAAATATTACTTGAGAAACACATTAGCCCGGATAAGGGTGTACATTATCGATCAATTGTAAAAAAAAAACGACATAAAAATTAATTATGCTTAACATTAGTGTCAGTGAAAAAACATGTTATTTTATATTACTACGTGTCGCTTCATAAAGACTTTTAAAAAAATTGGTAGAATTATAATAATTATTTCAATACCATTTTCATATTAATATATCTGTTTGTAATATTAAAAAATATATTATTATAGTAAAAAATAAAATTGAATGCCAATTCAATCAATGAAATGTGTATACTTCATCTTTCTTAAATTAATCTTCATCTTTGTTTTTCTTCATAATTCATATGATACATGGAAATCACTAACAATGCTCGTTCACAACACGTGTCTTGATTTACGAGTACGTATTATTGAACAAATATAAGCAAAATGGATTACACCAAGATAGAACAGGAGGCCGTATAAAAAACAAAATGTTTACTTTGGAGCTTAATACTCATTAATACCATTAACGAAAATTTTTTCAATAATTTAGCGAATATTCTATTGATATCCCTGTGTGTCACAATTCGTAATGATGACACTTCTTCCGGCTCTTTCGTAGTGAGAGATTTTTCCATAAAAATTCCAGATTGCCTACATATATATTCGCATTTCAAACTGTTTGTTAACCGATCACCCATTGTACACGTATGCAATGGAACTGACAGTAGGTAAATGTTTGGCATCGCTTATCTATTATACAATAGGAATTACTTACAATATGAACCCTCATGATTCAAAAGCCAAATATAGATATGATTTTTGAAAATACCAAGTTAACTCATAATCAATTCAACCTTTTGATATAATTTATGATATCGACTGAAGGTGCTTAGTGGAATTTCAATTTCAATAGTCAGAGTCGTGTTTTCTTTGACGATTCCACAACGCTGCATATTAGTCTTATTACTTAAGGTTGATTTGCTCTGCGTCTTTGGTCTGCAAATATATTGGTAAGCTGGTCATAAGAGAAGATTGGCATATTTTAATAATAATAATGTTCGCGTAATATAAAACAACTAACACATAACTTAGTTATTTTTGGAAATATTTCAATTATGAAACAGTCCACTGTTAAATTTGGACCCGACTGCCATTGGGCAATTGAATACACTTTAAATTAGTCGGTATTATTGTTTTGTTAAATATGCTCCGGCTAAAATAGCTGCTGTTCGGGAAATACAATAATGCGAACGTATTTCGCAAGGGAGTGTTGTCCCCCCTAAAAATTCACCCCTGCAGCATGGGCGGTACTTAGGTACACGTCGGACATAGGTAGCTATATGCGTACCAATATAGGATGAACACAAAAGAAAATATCAAAAGAAGCCTAGAGGCAGCTGCACGATGCACATAGATATTTCTTTTTTTTTTGAATTGGCATTTCCTCGTTAACATCTTCTAAGTATTTACGATATGCTTCAATTTTTTTCAATTTGATTTTGAGTATAGAACATGTTTTTTTTTTCATTTTAAAACTGTGTGTTGCTCTCACCAAAAAATAGTAACTTGGATGAATGTCTGGCGTTAATAGAAAAAAATTAACCACAAAAAACACGCACATTGACAAAAAAAAAATTAAGACACCTTCAAGGGCGTGCTTACATATTTCGACTAGTAAATATATTATAATGTTACACAACGATTAGCATGCAAATAAAATTATTTTTATTGATGGTATTAATCTGTCTTAAATATATACTTTTAAAACAGTAGCTTTTTAGTAGCCCTATAGGTTTGTAGATGCAAACAATAGGTATGCCAGATTTTCAATCATTAGGCGCATAGTGTAAATCTCTGTAGTGCCCGGTGTTCATTTTTCTAAATGAAGAAATTTATTATAGAAAATCGTATAAAATCTTTGAATTATATCTTTAGAATAAATAGTTCGTCAGTTGTACCACTACACAAAGATTTTCGTTCAATATTTTCGGTATATGATATTGATTATTTAATGTGTTCATATAACAATTACTTAAAAGAATCCGATATTTTCACTTTTAAGACAACTTAAATAAAACCACTGGAAAAGTATTGAGGTCGAATAGTTAGATATCCTTGTCCTACGAAGTATTCATACTAGTACTTGAGAACCCCAAAGCATAACATATTAATGGTAATAAGGTTTAAATGTAATAAACAAATAGTGTGAATAAAATAAACGATCAATTAAAAAAAATAAAAACTCACTCTTCCTAATGACGGGAATATGACATGTCATTAAAAATATCAATAAAACAATACCACAAGTCATCAAGACATCGAATGAAAAAATAAATACTATGGCAGTTTTTTGAAATAGCAATAAATTGGCAAATCAGTAACACAACAAGTGAAATAACACAGTACTCATAAAACATTGTATTGAATTGACAAGAAATGGTGAAAAATGTTTGGTTTGTCAATATAAATATTTGACAAATATTTCCTCTCCAATATAAATGTGAGTTAATCATATTCAAAACTTACAAACAAAATTTATTGTATAAAACTACTAGGGCAGCCTCTTATTAAGTTGAATAATTATTATTTGTAAGATAAGTTATTATACTTATACGTATTATTAAATATTTAACTTAATATATATACTATCTATCTCTAATAAAATATATATTACGTACTTATTATGAGTATCACAGGAGTTATAAATGGAATGTAATCATATTTTCCAATTATGAAGTAGGTACCAATATTATATATCAGCAATTCCCGCCACTACTTTAAATTTGCATTGACATTATGACGTCACGGCCAGAACTAACGTCAACAAAGCATGCACTTTACATAAACAAAATAAAAAAAGATATTAGTGCTGCCATCATATAAAAAATATAAAAGAAGAAATATAGCTTCGAATCAATGAATTATAAAACACTTTTGTTTAATTTGTGAATTATGACGGGGGAAAGCCCTTTGATTTAGAGTTGGAATTTATTTTCCTGCCAGGAAAAGACGCTTATGATTGTTTGGAATGAATATTGAGAATAATGGCTGCTATGCGGCGACGCCCGTCTATTGGAAATTATTTTTCGAGCGTTGGCAGCACTGCTTTAGTTCCCCATCGCGACCGCTAAGCGGTGTTCGTGCTGCGCGACATCTTTCATTGTATTGACTGGTCGTGTACGCTAAAAATAATGCTTTAAATGTTTTTATGGACAATATCGCGAAATGTGAGTTAATATTAGGTGTGTAGTGTGTTGTGATTAAGTGAAATGTTGTGAATTAGTCAGTGTTGAGGCTACAGAACAGCCGACAGAGAGCTACGCGGCCATTTTACTTGCAATGCGTCAACCGTGTATGTTCCGCCATTGGAAGCAATCAGTATCTTTCTCCAGGTGTAAGTCTGCGTATTTTGTCGAATATCGCGTACAAAATACAATCTGAAGATAATGTGTGACATGAAAAGTGCAGTGCGGACCTTTGTGGAGTGACGAAAGAGTGGATTAGTGCGACAGATAATGTGCGAACGATGGAAATCGAAGTAAAGCAGCGCAATCAAAGGAATAGGAGACGGGAGAGGGCTCAGCGCATGCAGGCTCAGCGAGAAAGTAAAACGAAGGATGGGGACAGTGCGGAGGACGAGTCCCCGGCCCGCGAGAAGCCCCCCAGACCGCCCGTCAGGAGAAAAAAGTCCAAGGAGCCCATGGGCGAGGAGGACATCATCGACGGATTCGCCATCATGTCCTTCCGCACCTACGAGGATGTCGAGGTAAGTCACTGGCCCCACTGCCACTACACTCTTGATCGGGGCCCTATGACATTTCGAAAATGATGTCCATTAGCCCTAACTGTCATTAAATTGCATTTATAAACCACTAATCAATTTACCCATCGTTTATTGAATATGCGAAAATTACCATATTCATTATCCTTGATGATAATCACATTATAATTAATAAAGTCATAATTTTAAACGTTAATACGACACTAGAGTCTTTGTTCTTTCCAATTATCGAAACTTGAAAATAAGTACCCACTTGTCACATTTGAAAAATAATGTTTACATTACAGATATCTTACAGTTTTTGCAAATGATGTCAAGTAGGATTTCGCTTTTACCGCGTTGGAATCAATAATTATGAATGAGAAGTGATCGAACTGGTTGTAAAAAATCTACTCTCGTTTTTCTTCGTAAAAATATCGTATTTCATACTCTATGTTGTTATAACACTTCAAATTGACACCCGTAATAGATAATAGATTACGTTAATTAACCAACTCCCACATATCATTTTTTTAAGTAGAATTTCATATTTGCAAGAAAAATATACCAAATTTTACTCTGCCTTAAAAACATATGTTTTATGATAGAGAGGTTAAGTTCGTCCGCCATATTTGTTCAATAATATTATGTTTACAGTGATCCTGAAATATCTTCTGAAAGTTTTAATGTCAAAAAGCATATCAAATTTGCCGAATTATTTATTTCATTTAAAATATAAAAAGTGAGATATTTTGTGGTTATATCATTTAAGATATCACACGTTTTCTTCACCGTTTCCCTGAAATAAGATAATCCGTTTTGCGTTTTGCTTAATACTTTATTATTTTATGCGTACGAAATTGATTCGTCGTTTCATAGAAAAAATAAAGTAGGAATACATCAGAAACTTAAAAAAGTATTTTTTCCTGATAACAAACAACCAGCACATATTTGTTTTTGCAATTCTTTTATGTGCAACGTAATAATTTTCATTGTTATTGAATATACCCGTGATTGAATTAATTTTATTTAACATGTGGTGATAATGTAAATAGAAATGTCATATAACATACATATTATATTATGTACCCAATGTCATATCATTTTAATAGCTTCATATACTATAAACGGTAAGATAACACGATCGCTATCTAATCGAATTTTATTTGCGAATGAAATTTCCTAATCACGTTTAAAAGTTATTTGTTTTATTATTGTCGTTTCTATGGTATGAAAATTTCACTACGGAGAAGATTGTAGTTTTTGGCAGTTATGCAACGATGTTAATAAGTCAGTGCTTCCCAATTTTTTTCTTGCCACGGCCTCCCTGAACAAAAAACATTACAACATTTTGAAAAAATTGCTACAAATGACAAAATTGTCTGAATCCACGGTATAATTATAATTTTTGGGTTCATATTCAGTCAAGATTCGAACCTAGATCCGCTTTGATTGTAGGGCTATGGAAATGGTAGGACCATATAAAAAGGGATATGATATGATAGTTAAAATAATGGCCAGAAAATATCATATCATTTATATTTCGAATAAATATATTAAATAATACGTGATTGAAGTTCATAATTTTTTTTTAATAATATACTTGGTCATCTACTAATTAAGATATAAAGATAAATGGGCTTGATTAATATAATACTCACATCCGCTCCCAATGTAAGTCATATGGCCTTGTAATGGACGTAGGTTTAGCAAGAGAATTTTTTGTAGAGGAACTGCTTGCTACTAAATTGCTCAACCTTTTTATTTTATTTATTTTAAAACAGTAAGGAATGAAGGATAGGGTTAGGGCAGGACTAATTGTTAAAAACCACATGGGTGTAAGGTAATTTTTCAATCACATACACTCATGTTTTCGAACGGAAACCCACAGTGGGATTCGAACTCTTGAAATCTTTAACTAAAGCCGACGTTGAATACTGCAACTGCTGAACGTTCTCCTACCCTGTCTTAATTGAGGTCTGAATATTAAAAAAAAAAAAATAGTTAATTGATTTATTTTTAATGCAGTTGGTAAGTAAGCACCGGTATCCACTGCTATACGTAGCGCAAAATATTATAAAAAACAATGTTTTACAGCTCTAGACTTGAGCGAGAAGCGCCCGGTGATAACTTGCTCGCAAGTCGCCGCGGGACGCTCTTTACGTTCTTGCCATTCCATCTCGCGAATAGGGTCGGGCGCCAGAAGTACTTAGTACGGGTCCGTGCATTGTTGCCATGCCTCCCGAAATTATGT
This sequence comes from Himalopsyche japonica, assembly GCA_028555115.1. Classification (NCBI taxonomy): domain Eukaryota; kingdom Metazoa; phylum Arthropoda; class Insecta; order Trichoptera; family Rhyacophilidae; genus Himalopsyche; species Himalopsyche japonica. The sequence goes on from JAHFWJ010000101.1 coordinate 679,010, forward strand.
CTCCCCATAGTGAAATTGTATCTATTGCTAGACTCTTGAACGGATATAAATAGCTCTGTTAAAATAATATTTAACAAATTTTCCAAGAACACCGTTAATAATTTTACAATGTCATAACAGACACAATGACACTAAAAAGAAAACGTTAGGTTGGCATCTTTACACGTAAAAAAAATATTTCCTCTTGAACCATATTGATATTGTCATGAACCGCCGTACGCACAGCAGAAATTATATAAGTAGGTATAGGTATATTGTTATGGCGTACTCAAAACCCTTTCATTAACTTAAATACCTACCTAGCTTACTTAATTAAAGACATAGAAAGCCCCCGTGGAAATCTACACCTACGCACAAACATAATAGTATCTAACCATAAATTTATTTATATGTTCTATATTTGCCGACGTTATTATTAATGACATCTGTAATCATTAGTCAATGAATTTGGTGAGATAATTTTATAACTGATTTTTTTATCTTTTTGATTGATAACAGATGATTAAAAATAACCACTATAACATTCGCTAAACATTTGCAGATTATTCCTTAATTGTTATGACAACTCCAATGTCATTAGGTTTTGCGTAGAATAAAGCACAGTGGTCTCAAATCGCCCCTATGGAAAATATACATATATTACCTCCCTGAAAATCTATTTTGAATTGGTTGTAAAAGAGGTAAGAGCCTTCTTAGCCTTAATTTTCACAGGAATATTTTTACACTCGATTTGTTACTTGTTTTATAAACAAAACTCTTTAAATTGACAAGTTTTGCTATAACAAAAAAATCTACTCAATCTATTTCTCTGTGCTACTTCTCCAATATAATTATGATTATGCTCTTTTTTTATCCTTTCATCAATTTTATCTTGATTTTTCATTAATGTATTATTTATTTGATGATATGATATTATCATGTCATTTTACAAATCATTTACAAGCAAATCGAATATTTTAATTGCTTTACATTTGATTTGATATCTATTAATATTGGAGATTATTCAATCATTGTTACAATTATAATATAAAGACATATTTTAATTAATATAAATTTGATTATTAGTTTTGTGATTTATTTTCTTGCTTGTCATATTTGCATACAAAATCTTCGATCATAATAAATTTATTTTAACAAATACTTCTTCATTCATAGTGACCACAATATTATTTTACAGTGTGACTAACGAATTCATGATATCTATTCACATTGAAATTGTAGTACACATAAACTGTACAATTTCGGTGCTCTTATCGTTTGCTGTTGAATGGGGGTTGCTTTATGTGCATTTACATTTTTAATTTTTGTAGGAATGGCACTATTTTGTAGACAATATTAAATAGTTTTTCCACCAATATGTCTGATATATTTTTAGTATGCGTATAAAACTTATAGCTCAATGAAGTAGTTTGTAATAGTCGTAAAAAATACATTTATTTTACGTCTTTTTGCGTGCCGTTGAGTTTTATATTTCACAGGTTTTTGACCTCGCCACGATAATTTTATACCGATAAACCTCGAAGCAGGATACTCACTTGTGTGTTTAATATTTTATTACAGATATCACCACATATTTTATAAATATATATGTTATATCACCAGTACTAATTGTTCACATAATATTCTAAGAATTTAAATGAAACACCACATATTTACATTCCAGCAATATACAATGTTTAATATTACAAGTTTCATTCTTTAGCTATCTATGGAACTCAGCTAACATTTATTATTTATCGTTTTAGTATTTACAACAATGCTTATTGTGTAACTGGTAAAGATTTTTTTTTAATAATCACTCACTTCAATATTTTTCAGTTAAAATAGACAAATATAGTCAAATATATTAGAATATTTGATTTAACTTCATTAATAAATAAATAATTTATAATTATAACAATTTTTCATAAGGATTATGCCAGCTCATACTAATAACGAAATGTTTTTTTTTCCTTGTGGAAACTCAACACAAATTTAAGTGGTACTTGATACCGAGCTATTCTGAATTCTTAAGCTTACATATGATACAACATATAAAATTAGTGTTTATAAGAAATTACTCCTAGCGTTTTCTCGAAATAAAACTCTTTATACATAGCCACCCAATGCATTTGTGTACAAGTGCGCATTTCTAATTCATTCAAAAAATTATAGATAAATTCTGACACCGGGAATTAAGGAGGAACGACTGGGCAACAACTTCTTTCTTGACATTATCTTTTTATCCTTCCATATTTCAGACGGTAGATTGTAAAAGTGTTATCAGACTACACAAATTTCTACAATTGGTGGAGCTCTTGTTATTACTCCCTTTAAATAATTTGTGATTAGTTTAAGGTGACATTATAATCAAAACTGTTTCAAGTATTTTTTTTCTTAGAAGCAATAACAATGTCTTTATTTACATTTTTTTTTAGCTACTTGATGATGTTTAAATTGTCCATCATCTTTGATACCCCAATGATTTGGGAATCGTTGTTCTTCCGCTTTCATCGCAATCTATACACTCGGCAAGCCTCTGCGGATGTCATTGGATTCTTAAATATTCTCTCACAATATTTTCACAGTCATTATATATTTTATGATAATAAAATGTATACGTTTGGTATAAACTTGTATTGAATGTGAAAAAAACTGGGAGATACATGAATAATGATTGGTACTGCTTATAATAATAAAAAATGCACGTTACGGTAATACTTTAGTCTACCTAAGTATTTGCTTATATTTTTTCATGTGGCTAAAATTTTATGGATGGCTATTGCCTTGTACTTTTTTTCGCATCGATTGTTTTGGAATATGCAAATATCTACGTAACATTCGCCTGCTCATATTGTATGAGAGCAGACAATTGTTGGTTGTTTTTTTTTTTTTTATATTTGGATGCTTGAATGTTGCTCACACTATCAGTGTCAGTCGCCAAGTAAATGACTGATTAAAAGACGTATAAAAAATGGAGCTATTATTTCAAATCCCTTTGTACACTGTTAGTAGGTAAGTACTTTTTTATTTCGATAAACTTAATATCGACTCGAGGTGAGAAGATATCTTGATCTCCAATATTGAAATAAAAATTGCCAATTGATGTTGACCTTCAAAGACCGAAACAGTTGTATTGCTTTTTACTAAGCCTCGTGACACTTGATGGCATTGATTAAACGTTATTTACTATTGAACATTTTTAAAGCAATATCTAAACGTCGTCATTTTGATGTTGATTACTTCACTGATGGTGGACATGTCATTCAATGATCTTTGAGTAAATTCATTCCGATTCCTTTTTGATTCTCCATAGATAATGACCGCCTGAATCTGTAAAATGTATACTCGAATTTGCTATTGATTGGCCTTGTAGTAATTAACCGCGATGATATAATTATAAATTTGATAATGTTAGACAACTACCCGAATTTAATATGTACTACTTAAAGTTAGCGGAACTACATCGCGAATAAAGAAGACGCTAAGCGGAGAGTTTTATTTTGGCATTGTTATGAATAACATATCTGCAAAACTTGACTTCACTCGTGAAGCCTTTTTCAATAGAGTTCATCAACCCTTATACCAATATGTAATATCACAGCGATTATGACGAATTGAATGAGTGCCGAGATTACATGCAAATTATCAATATTTTATGAATGGTGCAAGACATTTAGTAAATTTAAATTCATTATTTATTTTGATATTGATTCATGCAAGAAACTCGTTATTGTTTTATTCGACTGTTGGTACTTATTATTTTAGAATAAATCAGTGTTTTATCATTCGCTCGATTAAGATCATCAATTCGATAAATTTTCCCTATATATTTCACCTTTCATTGCGAATCGAAATAGTGTAATCGAGGTAGAGAAAGCAATGGAAAATTTTTATATAGCTCTGTTGGTCGCATACAAACTGGTCTATAAAGTATATGAGGATTCGCTGTTACACTACCTAGAAGCAATTGTTCATTTTATATCTTACGTAAATTAACCTACGTACATTTTGAATATACGTAATGAACTAATATTGCCACTAAAAAAAATATAATTACGTGTGTTTATTGAATACATTTATCGAATAAAATGATCAATTTACATACCCCAACATATTTGCGGAATTTGATATCTACTAACGGTACCAAGCTATATTTATCATAATCCACATACAAGCCTTTTCCAAAAATTACTGAAATAAATTAATCTATAATGTTCTTAATACCACGGAATTGTCTTATCAATTGCTATATTTGAGTATGCCCTTTTTTGAGGCTGATAGCGTGTAATCGTGGTGACAACCTGACAAATATAATTTCAAAATGTTAACTCCTTAATGATAGATACGTCTTCATGTTTTCATGTAATGACGGAGGAATTGTCAATCTACAAAATATTGAGTGCTAAATTCAGGAATGGGTGCGTAAACTATTACGAAAACTTGTTTCTTCGTACGCTGCAGCTGATGTTTAATAACTATTATAATCAACGTTTGAAATGTTCCCCAAAAGTTAACATAAACGTAAACTGTCCGATTGTAAAACGGGTTTCTTTACGCCACGTTACAATGTGAGACTTTCTCTCAATTGTGAAATATGCGTTAGAATCGTTATCACAGTACCTTACTATTTAGGTAGATACTTATCCAATTTAACATTTCACGAATATTTACTTACATAGTTACTAGTTTTGGTTCGCAAGGCGGCATGTACCGTTATACATTTAATTGCCTATTTAACAGCAGTTAAAACCTTGAGACTTATATACACGGATACCCGTTTTGAATACACACACTCGAAATGAAGTGATATTTGTCTTCCAGCGGTTGTAAAAGTAAACAATCTTAAGTTTAGTTTTAACAACTTAAACTATTAACATATTTCGTTTAAACACAGACCGCTGTCGGCACAAGTTTAAGTAATCGCGGAGCTGAAGTGAGCCCAACTAAAATGTTGAACTTCTCGAGTTTGTACAACTTCGTAGTTACAGACTTGTACATTTTGAGTATTGTACAATATATTCACTGCATTCCCCTACCATTCGCTCGAACCTCGAGGGAGTTAAACTTATGGTATTCAAGCTACTTTCGAAATTATAGTGTTACTATTTTCTTGTAAATAGACCACGATCGTTCCTCAGATAGAAAAAGTCCCTCGTTTTTACCCTAATAATTGTCTTGAAGGCTTACAATAAACTGCCGTGTTTAGTATTGTTGAACATTTAGGCATATAATAAATTTAGTAATGTAAGTAAAATTTTTTACCTGCTGATTACTAAACCGCTTCGTTATAAATATGTTTAAATATTTTTTGGATTAATTTAATGGTTTCGTCGCTATACCATTTTTCAAGCACGTATTATCATTACATTTACAATATTTTTCAAGACTATACATTTCGAATAATAATTAGTGTACCTAGGTAATAAAACATTCGGTATTTAGATTTAATAATGCCAGTGGATATGTACTTCACTATAAAAATATGTCATAACTAGAAATATCTTCAATTTAATCAAATACAATTTGTTCTGTTGGTAATTCAATAAAAACTGCTCCGAACGTTCATCTGTCTAAAATCTAAAATATAATTGAACTCAATTCGAATACCGTTTAGGAAACAATGAACTACATGCATTTAATCGTTTCTTTTTTATTATCATTAAAACACAGGTTATATATTATATTATGACCACCCAGAGATCATCCGCGCTTCATATTTTCCCCCTGACAATGTCATTCGTCATGTCATTACTTGTGTAGTAACAACATCCCAAACCGGCCCATGTTATGGTGTATTGTTTTCCCTAGGGCCGTTACATCCCACGCGAACCGGCGTAGGTAGGCTGCAGGTCATGTACCCTTGACACGATCTCGGTCGGTTCGCGGCATCTCACCTCAGCTGGTTCGTATCGGCTGCGGCATCTCAGACACCGTCAGAATTGTAGTCTTTGACATTGTGATGGCATCGTTTTTCTCGCTGACTGAATCGTCACCCTTAAAAGCAAATCGCACATAATTGTTTTACTATTTCATCACAAAATTACATAATAATCTTTTGCACAGATTATTGTTTAACGCAAATATTATCTGGATGGAACCATCACACTAGTGGTCTACGATCTAGTAGCTAAATAATCAAGTCTTTAACAGCCATATCTTTAATGTCGAAGTGGAAACGGTTCATAAAAATAATATTTCACTATTTGTATCTTATTTTGTTTCAGCATCATCACATACAATCAGCTTAGCTGGAGTATGTTAGGGCTATAGCATAATGACAGCGTTGCTCATGGAGATCGTCAAATGAATCATCTCAAAATTGTCTAAGAATAGCACTATGATAATATTTTAGTTTCATCTTTATACTTTAAACGTTTTTAATCAAAATATTAAATGAACAGTGTGGGAAAACGTTGATTACCGAGTTAATTATAAGCAATTTTCCCGTGCGGTGTTTTGTAATTGCATAGGCGGGGTACAAAATAATTATATGAATTAAAACGAAAAATTCATGTCACGATGTTATCAAATATACATTTCTACTTCTAACTGTTCCATTTAATCTCGGTTTCATTGTGTTTCGGTGCTTTTGAAAAATACTGCATAATATTATGGAAGGTTGTAAGAAGTCGGTGAATTGGATACGGCAATAAGATGCGATTTGCTACGAACATTAAATGAAACGCTGCACCGGTAACTATCCATTACATTACACTTGAGTGTCGTTTTTGCACGTATATTTCTTTTTGACTTAAAATAATACGTTCTAAGAAACCTTACCAAATATTTTTAAGTGGTTTTTCACAATCATTTACTGCATATTACCGTCGAATATAATGAAAACGAATAAAGTTTATTTATGAAAAACAAGACAAATATATTTATATTTATATTTGAAAAAATCTACAACAATTGTGTTTATTCGATATTATGTTTGTTTGAAGCAATGAAAATAATGTGAATACTCATTTTATGACTGCATGTAAGTTTTGTATATCTTATGAAGATAATTACCATTGTTTTGTTTTATTTAGTAAGAATCTAAATATTATAGTATTTGCTAAAACTATCCACGAAATATGCCCAGGTATTGTTAATCTTAATTTTCCGCCCAAAATCAAATTTCCCTGAAGTCTAAGCAAGTTTCGAAAACAATTCATTATTCCCTTCTTTAGCCGGCCTACCTTGGTTAATTGTTGAATAATTTATCACAGTTACCTTACTATTTATTCCCTTTCAGAGCAAAATCAAATTTCTTTCTCGAACAGTGTAAGTAAAAGTTTCCGAGCGGGCGCGGATGTCAGGGCCGCACAAAGGAAGGGTATTAGCGATAGGTTTGCCGGGCGCATTCATTCTTGTCGTGGCTGGCCATCGGGCGAAACTTTTAGCGTATAATTGACTGAAGTCAGCCGCAAAGTGCTCTGGACGCTCCGTTGCTTATTATTAAGCTTATTTTCTTGGAATCTTCACATTTAGGTCGACCGGCTTATAAAGTTAGCCAGAGAAATTAATTCAATTACTATATTTTATTTTACTTCGAAATTGAAATCGTTGTTACAGGATTTGACAGATAATTGTCAAGCGATCCTTAATTTCTCGGTCATTTTAAAAGAAAAAAGTTATACTTAATTTATTTAGATTGTTAACTTCCTACACTTGCTTTTTTTTATAATATAAATTATAAGGGACGCCGCAGTCCAGCTATGATTACAGTTATACTTCAGGCAAATGTCTGCTCTAATGATGGTTATTGTGATAACTGAACGGGAAAATGATACTTATAAAAGGGGTTACTATTATGGGGATAATGTTTCCACACTACTATTGATCTGATTTTAACTTTTAAAGTGTTCATTGAGCGGAATCGATCCAGATCATTGTTCTACTTTAAAAGGAAATAAAGTTTTTTTTTTTAAATATATTTAAATAAAATTCTTTGAAGCATAATTGAAAACGTATAATATACTCATTCCTCTACTTTTCTGCCTTAATGAATATTTTCTCATGAAAAGATATCATTTGGCAAAGGCATTGAAGATTACGTTTTTCTGCTTTTTATTCAGTTAGATCGGTAGTGGTCTTTATATTTGAAATGCAGATTTTTAAATATTAATGTAAGAATGCATTTTTAAACGATACAGTCTAAAAATTCTTTTTTTTTTTTCATTGCGATCGTGTAGATAGTATAATTTATCCTTAAGCAAAATGGCTATTTTTTTACTTGATTTAGACGCGAGCTTGTAGAATAGGCTTGTCTTTATTGTATTAGTTGATAATGCTCGCGATTAGCGGAATTAGTACTATTATTAAAAATATACTGCCTTAAAAGTGACAACTTGTGTTAACAACTTTACAGTATATGGATATAGTCCTTATTCATTTGAATCTGCAACATCCCTTCCAAGATGTTCTATATCTTGTATCAGATAAATATTTTTGAAGAAGTAATATCTAAATAAAAAAAAAAAAACGAAAATCATTTTAATGCGGTTCATTGCAACTCTATATTATAAGCCAACAACTAAAAAAATTAAATATTTTTTTATTTTAAACTGCATAACTGATGCTATTACTGTGATTTATACTGACAGGCAACTAATCATTTAAAACATCAACATACATTTCATATGGATATATAATTCTCATTTTTAAACGTGAAAGTCAAGTGCAACAGCAAAAAAACTTCCCTACCCCTGGCTTTTAAAATATAAATTATCATCGTATTATTTGTATACCACCTCTGTATAAAATTTTGTGAAATTCTGGTAGGTTTAAATACTAGTTAAAAATAATTTTACGTTAAGTCTACCAATCATGAGAGTGTGTACACAAAGACTTGACTTTCTGATGGAAGCAATGGAAAAACGAAGTTTGTTTCAATTATTCTGCTATTTATACATTAGAAAGGAATATTTTTTTAGTAATTCACTTTCAAAGAGGTTTTATTCTCATTTCAATTCAATTTGATTTGATCGCATTCGATCACCCCGTGCCCAATGTAAAGCCGGGTCTTTGATTTTAAAACCCTATTGTTGTTGCAAATAATAGCGGCCAGACTATTGTACATCTTTGTAAAACTTTTTTTTTTACCGTGGGAACCAATTTTTAACTGTTATATTACCTCGACGTTATTTGATATGATTTTTTAATGAAAGAAAAAAGATTTTTCTAATTTTGACGGCATTGGAATAGTAATACACTTAAACTGATTTTGTACGCGGATTGATTGTTTTATTCTTAATTTCGTAAATATTTCCATTGAAGTTTATTTATTTTTTCTAAAATTTACTTAATATATTTGAATATATAATAAATTAACATAATAAGCAAACGAAGTCTTTATTGTTAACGTGGTATCAACTAAGCTTATTTTTTTTAAGAAGAATAAATAAATAAAATCAAATAATAAAACTTCATTGTTTTTCTTTTTTTTATTTGATTGTGATTTATTTCTCTACTGTATATAAAACGTGTGTAATGTGAAGCGTTTGTGAAGCACAGTTGTGCATCCTGAATAATATCTAATTGTTATACGTTAGGTATCACTTCCAACTCATTAATTTCTTAACATTATTAAATTTGTGTTCTGGCATTTTACTGTTTATAAAAGTGTGATGATTTGTTTTATTGTTTTAGATAATTTTATTATTTAAAAATATTAATAAATCAATAACATTTATTATAACTACAGTTAAAAAAAAAATGAAAATACTACACTATAACCTTTATTTTTATTCATAAATAAATAAAACTTATCATTAAATGTAATATTGAATCCAATTATATCTAAATATATTTCCTATATATTTATTTTCGATAACACAATTTAATACATAGTTGAAAAAGTCAGAATATAATATATCAGTTTAAGTTAATAAATTATAAAATTTCATCCAATGTATAATTTAGTTGCTGTCTTTTTTCCATATCGAGTATAACCGGTTATAGTTCAATAACATATTCAAATTAAACATTCATTAGAATAATTACTGTGTGTCTTTTATTTTTATTGCATTTGCAAGATAATGTCTACTGACTGAGAATTTAGCTAACGATATAATCAATTTTGTGCGGAAGTGCGGTTATTCTTGTAAATTTCAAATTATTAAAGAGTGATTATTCGATTATTCATATAAAAAATGGTGACACGAAAAACTACCGATATTGCTGTCATTAGGTTTTGGAATACAATATATCTCGTAACAAAAAGTAATTTTTAGCAAATCTAAACTTACGCAGCTCTGCATCGGGACAATCACGTGCTACTTAATCGGAGGTAGCAGTTAAATATGCTGCTACTTTAAAAAATAAACTTAATCTACAATTTGTTGTTTAATATGTAGTTAGTACCAATTTTCTCTTTATTATCGAACTAGTGCACTTGTAATTTGATTTTTTATTTATAATTTGAATGTCCCTCTTCTAAGTGTTAACAGCGATTTCATGAAACTGACTGAATAATCTATATATATAAAAATGAATGTCTGTCTGTCTGTCCGTCCTTTATGAACTCCTTCACCATTAATCCAATTGCGATAAAACTTTGTCGAATTATTGCTTAGACTACCGGGCAAAAGATAGAATACTCAGAATTTGATTTGATTACAAAATTTAATTGAATATTTACGAAAAACATGTTTTCATACAAGACTATTGTAATACAGAATGGCCATTTATGACACATTGTATCCATAGCAACGCCGAAAACAAAAATGACAAATCTGTCACATTCATTCTGGAAACAGATCGAGTACGCGTAGATCGTACCAGACGTACTCTGCATGCTGATTTAAATCATAGTGATTTCCATTACGATCATAATTATGAGTACAGTCTGCACCCAAGTATTGTTATTGGAAAAATGGACAAATTATGCGTGCATTGTAGTTCCTTTAAATTAAAAAATGAAACACTGTGCTGCGCGAGTGGAAAAGTGAAATTGCCAGAATTACATTCAATGCCCGAACCTTTATTAACGTTGGTATCGGGTGATACAAGTGAATCAAAACATTTCTTATTTGACAAACATACGAAAGTACAATTCAAGTTTCCAAATGACATCTTTTGGTGCCACCAATATCGTGCGCGAAAATTACAAGCCAACATTTAAAGAGCAAGGACAAATTTATCATCGTGCAGGATCATTACTACCACTGCCGAACGCAAATCATAAATTTCTTCAAATTTATTTCTTGGGAAACACTGACAAACAAATTGACCAACGTTGTCAATTCAATACGGGTACTAAACGAGAAATAGTTGCTCAATTACAAACTTTATTCGATCAAAACAAGGAATCAATTAAATTATTTAAAACTGCTCTCAAATAAATGTCATCTGATGATTACAAAGTTGTCGTTATAGTTGGTGAAGAATTTAACTCGCGTGATATCATTCTTCATCGTAGAAATGGTCATGTTCAGCGAGTTTCACAAACGCATTGATCGTACGATAGATTGCAATATCCCATTTTATTTTGGCAAGGAGAAGACTGATACCATTTCAACATCCCGTTGAGAAATCCGCAAACAGATGAGGAAGCGAATAAGAAAGTCAGTGCCATGAATTACTATATATCGATTGATGATTCGCGAAAACGCTGAAAATCGCTGATTTTATTTCATAGATAAAAGCACAGGTAAAATCTTCCTCATTTCACTCATTTTGGCAGTCACACGATCACGAAAAAACATTGCACTACCAATCGCATCATCTGGAATTGCAGCAACTCTTTTGGAAAGGGCCGAACAGCGCATTCAGCACTGAAACTGCCATTGAATATGTAAATAATTGAGAAACCAACATGCAATATCAACAAAAATTCTAAAACGGGCAAACTACTTACATCATGTAAAATCATTGTATGCGATGAATGTACTATGGCACACAAAAAATCATCGGAAGCACTTCATTGCACACTAAAAGATTTGAGAAGAAATGAGCAACTTTTCGGTGGCGCACTCATTTTATTGTCTGGTGATTTTCGACAAACTCTACCTGTTATATCACGTTCAACAGTGGCCGATGAACTTAATACATGTCTCAAATCATGCGTTTTATGGCGATACGTACATAGATTCACTTTGATGACCAATATGCGTGTACAATTACAACATGATGCATCCGTTGAACGTTTTGCAAAACAATTGTTGGATATTAGAAATGGGAAAACGGCAACAGAGGAATCCACACAATGTATCACATTGCCAGCGAATTTCTGTAAAATAACCGCAACCATAAAGGAATTGATTCACAAAGTTTTTTCCAAATATTAGCACACTATCATTAAAATCATCGATGGCTCAGTGCACGTGCTATATTAGCATCCAAAAACAAGTATGTCAATGTAATCAATTTCAGCATACTAAATGAAATACTTGGAGAAGCGACAACGTATATGTCAATCGATACTATAACGAATCAAGGCGAAGTCGTCAATTATCCAACAGAATTCTTGAATTCACTTTATTTGCCAGGCATGCCGCCGCATGTTGTAACATTGAAAATTGACGTGCCTATCAATCTTCGAAACATAAATCCACCACGATTTTGTAACAGTACCAGGCTTTCAGTGAGAAAAATGATGAAAAATATTATTGAAGCTACAATTTTAAATGGAAAATTCAAAGGGGGAAGATGTACTGTTGCCACGCATCCCAATGATTCCGACAGATATGCCATTAGAATTTAAACGTCTGCAGTTTCCAGTGCGAGTCGCCTTTGCAATGACCATCAATAAGGCACAAGGACAGTCGTTACAAGTGTGTGGACTAAATTTAGAAAATCCATGTTTCTCACATGGACAACTGTATGTGGTCTGCTCACGCGTTGGAAAACCTTCTGATTTATTTGTGTACGCACCAAATAGAAAAACAAAAAACATTGTGTATCCAAAAGCACTCCAATAAATAAAAACACATACGACCGCCACTGTCAAATTTCGGTAAGAAAAACATAGCCTAAGCTTATCGTTTCTAATTGGCTCCGGCCTCGCCTCAAGTCCGACTTATCCAATCGGAAGGCGAGAGGCTCCCGACGTGACGCTTCCATAAAGTCGCGGTTTCTTTTTGTTTGAGTGGCATTGCAACACATGCCGAGAACACGCTAGTATTTAATATAAATAGTAATAATTTTAGTAAGTCAATGCGTAAAAATATATTCCGTATATGTAATTTGTTATCTTTTCTGCACTCACTATCGCGGCGCTTATCTTATTAGGTAAATCTTTCATAAACACATTTCTATTTCATTCCAATGAATACGTCAGTGATTATGAACCGAGTGCTTATGATACCTTTGTGAAGCAATGTTTACTTCGAAGGACACTTTTTTTAAAGTTTATTCAACGCAAAGTAAGACGAGAGAGCCTTAATAGTTGAACTATAAAATCTTTCGGGAACTATAATTGGTTGGTATTTGGTCCTAATGATTTAATTATTATCATACATTAAAGCGGTCCAATTTTTTAAATTTTGGTTCGGCGTTATGCTTTTATATAAATGAATTCACAGTTACTGATTATATTTTCCCAGTTGGGAAGAAAACACCAATATATATATGTTTACAAACTGTGGTTTAGTCATGTCTGGTACAGAGCCAAGAAATTATTTTTGCAGTGTAATATTGTTCATAGAGAATTATTATTTGTCTATGTAAATTATTGGATAAAGATATCTCTACATAAAAAAAATCTCTAAAAAATGCATTAAATTGTACAAATCGATCTTAGAACGATTTATATTACACGATGCATTTTTACCGTTTCCCTTCCCTATGTGAAAAATATGGCCGGCTACCGCGTGGTACACCTCCCCGTGGTCGATCGCTTCCTCCAATAATAAATATACCAACACCATTAATTTCCGCCATGCACTTACAGTACGATTGAATCCCACCGCTTGCAAAAATAGACAATCAAGGGTTTCTTCAATAACAATTAGCAACAATTTTCATCTGTATACTTTTAGTCACTGTATAAACCTGTTGTATTATTAAAACATTCTAATTCCAATATTTCGACGTAAAAATTTAAAAAGTGTTAATATAAATCTAAAAAGACTTTCAAGAAGTTTAACATCGCTGAGTTACAGTATCGTTACAGATGGCAATTATTGTATTACGACAAAGTCAGCATTTATGTCGATCAATTGGCAACGCAAACACTATTTGACGTTGTCAAACCGTTGATTACTCATATTAATATTCCGCCCATATAACTGGTCCGTATTGAATTCAATTACACGAGATGTTGAGATAATACTTATTATCTATTCGTGACAGTCTCGAGTCGAGTCTAGTCGGCCTGTCTCGTTCCACTACTCGGCCGCTTCACTGGCATGAACGCTCTCAAGTGGCGCCTGTGATTTTATTTTTCTTTGCGGCTTGGGAATTTATCTCTCACTATAAATACGTCATTTTGTCTGAATTGCTGAGTTCTATAGAAAAAGTTTACTTATTGCATACTGGAAAGAATTTATAACTAACTATACGCAATGAATATATCGTAAAAATTATTATTCATTTTTTGTTTTAGTGTTGGCCTGCTTAAATCATACAAAATTATTCCTATATAATATAATATCATTCCTTTTTTTTGATTCGTGTAGATTTATTTTTTCAATTGTTTCAAAAAATCACGCTGTCCCCGTAAGATGACTTTCCATTGACATCTTTACAGAACAATATACACGTATCTAAATATTCTCATTTGATATCGCGACGAAATTGAAATATTGAAATATAAAATAGACTTCGTTTGACTGCTGTGTTGCTTAATTTGACCCGTGTTTCAGCTCATTCAGATTGATTAAGAAGACCGTGCTTATAAATTTTATATGAAAAATCTGTCGAAAATATTGTATTTTGTATATATTCTGTGACTGATATATTAAATATGCATTTTTAATTATAAAATACATCATTCCTTTACACAATAAAAACAAAATGTGGTGTATTAGTAAATGTCTTCTTACGCCAATATAATACATATTAAAATCATCAAATAAGTTTTTTATCTTGCGCATAGAACGCCGTGGAACGTAAAATCTTTTAAACTTTAAATTAAATACCTCCATAAAATAGCACGCGCCGAAAACTTTAAATTAAATCCTCTTAATATTATAATAACGTGGAAGAGAAAAACTAAAATTTAATAAAATATATATATTTTCCAGACACGTTTCATATTTTGACCTTCTGCGAAAAGTAAAGTAGCAGCGTTTATTTTGTACTAAAGCCCTCGTGTTTTTGCACAAATGTGTGCCTATAGGCAGCTGTTTTCTTTAAGTCTGTGTTAAATTTCCGCGAAATCTTAAAGATAGTTTTTTCTCTATGTTTATTTAAAAAATGCCTCAATATTAAATAAAATGCTTTGGGGCTTTTACTGGTTAGATACTAACAGGAAATATTACCATGTCGAAATATTTATAGAAACTTTAAAGGTTCTATATTTTTATTTAGTTACATCATTATTTTGAATAAATTTCGTGAAAATATTCTATATAAACAAAATAAATATTACCTATTTACGCAACCAATCTAGCGGCAATATTTACTTGAAGTTATACGAGATCATCCTATTGAAATGTGAGCATCTTTTGTAAAATAGTTACAATTTATATTTTTTCCCCGATAACAGCGAAGATTTTCATATGTATGCTGATCAGATGTGTAACAGTGGAATCCCGATGTTTGCTTTTTAATGGAGCAGTATTACCGTGGTCAAATGATACATATCACATGATGATCCAGGATTGAACATTTTTTTAAAAATGTCTTTGTTTTCCTTCCTTCCCTTCCTCGCCCATTTCCGCATTACAGTAGATATAATTATTACAAAAGAAACACTCATCTCAAAACTCATAATCCTTAATTGCCCCATCTGAAAATTGCAGGGGAATCGATTTTCGGTAAGACATATTATTTTGAACAATAAAAACACAGTTTTAGTACTATTTCCAAGAAATTATGGAAACAGTAGTTAAATGTGTTATTCAAAATATAATACATTTCAACCAAAAAGTGACAGTTAACATATTCAAAGAGAAGAATTAATATGTTAATATTAATTTGATTTTAGATTAATTTTCCTTCATTGTTTATTTTTATATAATAATTGGTATTGTTACGATGTTATTCAATCAAGTTTTTATTTTAAAAAATGCGAAATCTCGATGAACAAATGGTTTTGAAAACCCAAGTTCTACTTGCAAGCAATTAAGCCACGTTTCAAATGAAAGCCTACTTTTTATGAGATAACTTTGAATGTTGCATTACAGAAATGCTGATGTATCTTATTTGCAAAATCTAGTCTATAAACTGTCAACAATTAATAACTGGTTGTTATATGATATTAGTTTCTCTTTTTATAGAAATAAAATTGTTTTCCTTCTTGAGAAATATATAATTTAAGTTAACACAGTTTGGAAAAATGATAGATCGATAATCGTTAGTAAAATTGTTATGATTAGTGAAATCAATATTCATTAATATTCTGATGCCGGAAACTATACTATGTTTAATGTCGAGCATAATTGCCATTGTATTAACCTTTGTCTCTGCAAAGTTATATACTGATATTATTATCAATTTATAGCCAATAATATTCGTGTTTATATTTCACAAATCATTATATCTGATTTATTGTGACATCTGTAGCTTGTGTATACTATGCCAACATGGAACGACAACACTGTTCAAATAAATCATTTTCGCAGGCCAGATTACTTCTTCAATAATAATAATTTTACTCGTTCTTTCACACTGTTGTGTCGATTGAATAAAAAATACGCTTATCGTTATGTATATCGAGAATATTAATATATATTATTTATTTCGATTCATTGTTTCTATTCCCATTCATGCATTTTATATTTAAATTTTAATCAATGTTTATTTAATATCTTCGAGTATTCGGTCTAAATTGTGCAGATTTAATTTTCTGTTCACGGATACTAAGTTGCAAAAAGTTTTGGTGATGCCATGTTTACATCAAAGTAATAGTTTTTTAAAGTTAATTTCAAACGTAAAATATATTTTTTTCCTTGTTGTAACGGTAATATATGAAGTATGAGTAAATCTTTTTAATTAAATAAAGAATATAATATTTTTGATTGTTTCACCTCTGATCTTATGGAAATTCATCGCTATCAAAAAATAATTAGTAACTTTGTTATTCTACTCGGTTTGCTACTATTGTGAAGCATTAAATAATGAAAACACATCTTTAGTACTATTTTCACAATATTTTTTATGATCAGGACCCATTTCATTTCATTATCTACTGATAGGACGAAAATTATAAACACGCCTATTTATACAAAAATAAAACAGATTAGTTGATAGTAAGCAGGCGTACAAAATAAAAGCTTCAAAAATTAAATAATTTACAGGAAGTCTTACAATATACATTCAATTGACGTTAATTTATTCAAAAAATCAAATGTTGACATTCTCGTATTAATAATTTGCAAACAAAATAAAAACGAATCGATAATCCTTCAAGACTTCGCTACAATCTGCATTTAAAACTGATGAAAATATCCGTCACTTTTGAAGTAATCAATTGTTGTTTTTTTAATCTGATATATTTTGAGATAAAATTTATTTTATTTGAAATCGGGTGCGTTGAGGGTTTACTGTATAGTTCTAAAAATTCGCTTTTCGATGAAGATTTCAATCATACGTTGTAGAGAGCTGTCTTGTTTTCATTATACAAATGGGTTGACTTGTTTTCAACAATTACCATGCGATTACCATATTGGTCATTTCCGTCCGATTTAAAAATAAAACGTTTCATCAGCTTTCTTTGCGTTAGATTTTTCTCCATTATCGGTATAAAAGATAGTCATTTGTTTTTACTGGTGATATCATGGCCCTGTTTTTCTAGTAATCGCACAATAAATAGTAATAGTTCGTTTCATATCTACCTATATGTGTATCGAATTATGTGTAGTAGTCGACAAAAATGTTCATTCATCGTATCTCTCAATTCACAGTCCAGCTGCTAATATGTATATATATATATATATATATACATTTTAAAATGTATGAGAGCCGTAAATTATGTTATTATACGGAAGTTTTTACTATCTACCTATTATGGATTTACAAATAAAAAAATGGTGTCACTATTGTACAATGTCGAGCATATAGTTTTGTGTACCACTCTTATAAGCATATTTGTGATATCTATGGTACATCGGTATTGATTTCTTATTTTTTACATGTATATTGGTAAGCAAGTCAAATCTAAATTAATCTTTCTTAACAGTTTATTATAATTCGTAATGATTAAGCTAATAATTAACTATCTCCAATAAATTACTTCTTTTTATGATTAAAAATTCCTGAAGCTTATTTCATTTGCTTAAGTTAAATCAATATTTGTACAATAAAATAATTCACGTCTTTTATGTATTATATTTATTTTATTCACGCCTAAAATATATTAGTTAAATGAGCAAAAGTGTCTAAATGTGATATCTAAACGTTCTTCCTATAAACTCTTCTAAATCTATTAAAAAGCGAGTTATTGAAAATAGTAATCTTATTCCATTTATGTTAGTCGTTATTTCATTTATCTTAATTTTGATTTTAAGTGTTTATTTCACTTCTTTAATATTATCAAAAAGCTCGGTTTATAAAATCGACAGAAACGACTTTACTTTTAAACCCATTTTAATATCCACGTATAAAACGTATACAATTTTATTTAGGTATTAAAAAAATGATCCAGATAATTGGAATTTTTTCCTCAGTCAAATGTCTTGTGTGATGTAAAAATCACACCGGCGCATATGAATAGCTTCCCAAACTGTGGCTGTACATTTCACAGCAAGTTGTTCAACAAACTAAGCCTTTTTCTGGCACAGTCGCCGACATCAAAGCCTTTCCCCTCGTTTACCCCACATTACATCATCCACCCTTTCTCCACACGCCCCGCATGCATATCGTGTCGCACAAAACCATCTAGATACATTTTATTATCCAGATGTCGCAATCGCTTCAGCTTTTTTTCTCTAAAGTTATTATCAAGAATTATCGTATAAACAAGTTATAAAAATATTTATAACTATAACATCCTGTCGCTAAATATAATTATACTTCGAAAGGTGGTTTAAATTTACAGTATTTATTACTGTGTCGATTCTTGCTTTGATAATTATTCAACATTATCACCACAATTTAGTCTTTTTTATCACCACCAGGCGTTAAATAACGTCCACATTAATAAAATGTGTACTACGTAATAAATTTCACTGAATTGAACTCGTTAAATTGTAAGTGAAATATTGGCTGATATACTTTCCCTAGTCTTAACCATTCAAAAGGGTAGTCGCAACTTTATCGTAAGGTAAGGATTGCTAAATTATTGATCACATCAAACTGGGTTTTGTATTAATATTTAAACTACTAACCAAAAAGGGAAGTCTTAGAACACAGTCGCTATGTATTAATTAAAAATATCGACTATTAAGCTTATGTACTTCATTATATGACATCAAAGCCTCTGACCAAAATGTCTCATTTTATCACATATCCGGACGCGTAAACATGGGATAGTAAAAACAGATTTAAGATTCATTTGATTAACAGCACACAAAAGAACTCGACTGTTAGTCAGAAGTATGCACATTTCTAATAAAATGCGGTTTGCGGTATACTAGCGACAGAACTATTATATGTAGTCGCAATGGGACTCGTTCCATTTCGTGCCGAAAATAATGACTGGCTTTACTTTCAGAGACGACAAACAATGGCAAATTCCATTTGTGTTATAATATTATAGAGAAAATGTATCATCTTGTATACACTATAGTAATTGTATCGTGTTTTTTTACATTCCACGGTAGACAGATTGTTTTTATATATTTTTTTATTTTGTTCTAAATGTACGCTTTACTGTCTAGTTGTACGAATCGTTGATTAATATTTCGCATTCATTACGAAAAACAATGAGATGTAGATATAACATAATGATGTTTTATCTTTTTTTATAAATAACCACTTGATTGTATCTTTCAATTCAAAGACACGGTCGATAACATTTTACTTCCACAAACTAACGTATAGCTTGTACGTGTCCAAAAGCAATCGTGATCAGAATATATTAATAAAAATATTTACATTTCTAAACAGGTGTTGAGAGCTTTATTTTTTTAGAAGATTCAATCTTACGAGCAAAAATCTATTAACATTATTTAACTAAATAAAATCTATCGATAAGGTATGCAGTGGTATCCTATTACCTGAGGATCAAGTTCCTTTACCTTTTTCAGACAGGCGTCGCCTTTGAATATAATAGCTGGTAGTGTTATAAGACAGAAGGTAAATGCTTTACGGTAATCCCTGGCAACTTTCGTCACCAGCAACATTTATTCCGTGTGAGAGAATATACAGGATTGATTGAGTAATTCTTGTTTCATTCCCATCCCATATATTATTACTTAGCAATACATCTCTAACTGTATATATCATTCAACTCTAGGAATGATATATATTATGAATGAGAACACATTTGATGAAATGGATGTTCTATATTAACGGATTATTAGGAACTTATTCTTCAAATGAATGTTTCGATAAAAATACAATATGCAATTTCCGGTCATGCCAAAAAAATTACATAGCTAACCGCAGCATTAAAATTATACATTTTTTATATCGATAAAAGTGGCAACGTTACGGTACGGTCAATGTGTGCCTTGAGTGAATATCATGAATAATAAAACCACTTCGAGTAAAAATTACCGAGGTTAAATATAGCAACACTAGCCTGATCTTAAAAAGTATTAAATTGGGAAAAAGTGTGGAAAGCATTGTGTTTAAGATTTTATTATTGTTTTGCATTTCATATATTTGGAAGTGGATACATTGTTTAAATCACAACCGATCTTTGCAAATTTAAAATAATTAAATTATCTGTTTAATACACACCATAAGAACCTTCATTAAAATGTATGTTGATTCCTTAAATAAGCTCTTCTGATTTTTTTTTACTGAATATTTTTATAAAATATTGTTTTATCGATAACGTTAACATATATATATTATGTAATATGGCGGGTCTAAAGATTCCTTATTATAGTGGACGAATAGAAAGATGGATACCTTACAGACAAATTATCGTCGAGCAACCAATTTGCATTGATAGCAGCCTTCCGTCGGGCGGACGCGAAAGACCATCAATCCGGTGGCGTAACTCGCATAAATCCCCAGGCAAAACGAAAAGGCGAACCGGAATGGCAACAAAAACAGAATAGCAAATAAAAAAGAACGATCTACCCGGAACTCTGAATTGAACTGCGGTAAATATATCACGGGTTTTGTTGAAATGCCAGTGTTTAAAACGGAATATCTCAAGTTGTAATGTTTCAAAAAAAAAAAAAATGTTGGATTAAAAATACTACTAGATTTTTTTTTGTAATACATTTCGCTCTCAATTTCGCGCAAAGAACTCTTATTCGAACATATCTCTAAAGATTTTCCTTGTTACATCGCCCAACTTTTCTTTTTCGGAGACGGTAAGGATATAAGGATGAGGCGAAGACACGACCAGCGTTAATAATCATTGTCCTAACGGCCCATTATTAATATTGAGTGGATGTTTGAAGGAATTCTGGCATAACATTAAAATCTATCGTGATATCTAATCTGAAACTGTCCGCACTGAGAAACACACAAGAATGTATTCGATAAATTTAAAAGGGGACAAAACAATTGACGGGTGAGGGTCCGATTTCTCGATGTGGTGACTGTGTTTCTTATAATTGGTGGCTATGGTCCTAAGAAAAGAAGGATTAACGATTTTTTTATGATATTAAAAATTGTTCTTACAACGAAGCGTATAATTATAAAAGAAAATTTAACCATTAATGTGAAGAAATAACATAAAAGTTGATGAAAATCATATCATATATCGACGTGCCACTGTATTTGTAAGTTAAGAGATAACTCTTTCGTATGACAGTTTCCAATGTTGCCACTATACGATATTTTTTTCTTTTCAATAAATTAGCGTTGTTTATCACCGAAGTTAAAAATATATTAAGGCAACTCCAGGCATCTACTGTCGACTTTGACACTGGTTTACGATGTTTTGAGGTTGCAGGGTGTACAAAGTAGGCGGTTAACACACGCTCAGTTGCGCTACTTCGAACCGACGTTACCCAACACAATAACTAAAGGCAAATTACATTTGGAATTACCACAGTTGGTATTATTTATGAACCTCGTGGCTGGCAAATTCTCACTCTGCAAGTCAACTGCTGGCTACTCGCAGAATTGTATATCGTGATATTGCCAAGAATCATTTTCAATTTCAAAACTAGCTACTCATTGTAAATATTATTCATATAACTATATTGTTTTAGTGTTAGGTAGTTCGGCGACTATTTTCAATATTCAAAAATACTATAATTACATAATTATAGTGTCTTCTACATCCTGTAAAGCGCTGGTCTGCAACATTTCTTGTTACCACGGATAATTCAGAAAATATTAGGTGTAGTAAAAAGTCCTGACGTTTTTTTTTAAATGAAACTCAAAGTGATTTTTTTTTTTTTTATTTATAAAAAGTAATCTCCCTGTCTATCTATAACCTTCTGCTACCTTTTAGGCAAAGTCCCTTTAGTAAAAAAACTCTACTGATTTGGAATTAAAATAGTCGGAAATAGCGTTTTTCACTTCATTTTCCGTTTGAAATATTTTATCCCTAATTTTTTTTTATTTTAAACGGAATAAATGGTTATGCGATTGTGCTAGATCTGGTAAATAAGGTGGATGCAATAAAGTTGTCCAAACCAACTCCCAGGTTATATTCACCGCATGCGGTCGCGCGTTTTCGTATTGTAGGGATAATGTTACGTCTTTTCATCCTGCCCGGCCTCTTTCTTGTCAAAGCTGCACTTAATTTGTTTAATTGGTCACAGTATACTTGTGCCGTCATAGTTTCACCATATTTTGACACTTCATAATGAATTATTCCTTTGAAATCCCTCCAAACACAAAGTAAGAATTTTTTTGGGTGTAAACCAGTTCGAGGGGTCGGAATTGGTTGTTGTCGACGATTTAGATATTGTTTTTTCTTCGATATATTCGTAAATAACACCCACTTTTAATCTCCGATAATCAGGTTTAGAAAAAATGGTCGTAAAGTGTGTTAATGTGAATGTTAAGTGTAAATTGTTTTTTTGCAGCTATTGGCACGCGCTTAGTCGCTGCGCCTTGTTCCGATCGCTCAACGCGTGTGGCACCCAAATTCCTACTTTTCGAATTTTTCCCAGCCTTTTCAGGTACTTCTGTGTTATGGACCATTTAGTACCGACTATATTGGACAATTCCTTTTTTGTTTGCATAGGATTTTTTTCGATTTCAGCTTTCAGGGCGACTTCATCCACTGTTTGAGGTCGTCCACTTCGAGGGTAATTTTCAATGCTTAAATTGACAGATTTAAATTTTGCAAACCACCTCTGACATTTTCGAATCTTTAACACATCTCCATAAACGTCGCAAATGCTTTTTGTGGCGACGACTGCACTGTTCTGGGCGTTATATTGAAAAAGCATGCAACCGCGCTGATGTTCTTATGAACGGCAAAGGTCGGTCATTCTGTTTGGGGCGAATGAACATATTTTTTTTCTATACGAAACGTAACTTGAGATGTCACACA
The DNA here is from genome assembly GCA_028555115.1 of Himalopsyche japonica. NCBI lineage: Eukaryota > Metazoa > Arthropoda > Insecta > Trichoptera > Rhyacophilidae > Himalopsyche > Himalopsyche japonica. Next base: position 702,663 of record JAHFWJ010000101.1, read on the forward strand.
ACACGAAAAAAAATATTATGACATCTTATTTAACCAAATGCTCGAAGCCGACCGATTTTAAGACATGCGTTTGAAAAAAACGTCAAGACTTTTTACTACACCTAATATACGAATTTTTGTGAATCGGTAATTGAGATATGGACTGAGGGCGCTGGATAGAATTTAAATATCATTCTGTAATTGATGAAATGTGGCGACTTTACTGGTATTTGATTTGTTAATTTATTTTAGAATAACCGCCGAACTGACATAATCGTTTTTGCAAAAAAATGTTGAATTTTGAACACTATGTTCAGGCAGAATAAAAAGATAAACTAACCAGCCGGAGGATTTATGATTGAACATAAAATTACACAGTGCTGTGTGGGAAGTTATATAATCAACGTCGAACAGCTGATTTCATTATCACGTCACTGAGAAAGTGGAACGTCAGTGTTTCGGAAGCTCTGCTGACAGGTAATTTATTTAGTAGTTCTCTCCTTGTAAGGCGTGGATCGATATCGCAAGTCATCATCATTTCTCGTGTCTATGAAACAATTTGCCTATTGCTGCTAGTCGCTCTGTCCTTTGTTAATAGAATTTTCAATGATTACACTGATAGTGTTTTAGAATTGTACATTAAATTTGCACGGCAGATTGTCAAATATAAGCATTTATTTAGCAGTTTTAGCCGTTTTATCGTAGAAATTTATTTCGACGGTAAAAAGTTTTCATGGAACCATGGAGTTTCTCGATATTTGGTAATCTTCATATCAAAATATTTGCTAAAGAGTTTCTTTGATTATTTTAAGCTATTAATTTGCTTTGCGGAAATAAGTAAATTTTATACTTCAATACATACGTATTGTAGAAAAATGGACATGACAGTAAACATGTATACGGTTACGCCCGGTGACTAGCTAATTTCCGCAAATTAAATACCCAAGAAATATATGATACTTATTTAATTATAAGTAATTTGAATACATATAATATTAATGTGCATTTCTGTTTGTAAATTCTAATGCAATATTGCCTTTATGCATCTTTGCACGCCGTCGCATTACGGACAACAAAATAAATACACTGGTTTGTCATAATGCGCCATTCATATCATCTCAGATTTCAAGTCTCCCAGGGCTATTGGATCCACTGCATGCAATATGATCGTCCGGGCGATATAATACTGACTGAGTTGAAATGTCCACCACAGGTAGCGCCACATCTTTGCATTGTTGATAGCATTACAATTAATGGTGATATTAACATTTGGCGCACAGATATTAGTAAGCAAACAATGTATTCCAATATAGCCGTGCTCATTTGTTAAATAACATCAGCATATTATTAAAACTACTGCAATGTTTATGTTGATTAGTATTATCTCTTAAATCTTGTTATATATAGAAAATTAGAACACATCAAATGCCACATATATAAAAAAAAAACCGCTATTCAATGAGTAGCCGAACTCTCTCGTGAATTTCATCAGTAAAAGATCTTGGAGTACAATTCGAAAGTAAACTAACCTTCAATAGTCACATTAGGACTACCTGCAACAAAGCATTGCAAATGTTGGGCTTTATCCTACGTACTACGAGAGCCTTTTCAGGTGTTAAAATTTTAATATTATTTTACAATATCTTAGTGCGAAGTAGGCTTGAGAGTGGGTCTATTGTTTGGGCCCCAGGAGATTTGAAATATGCCCTTATGGTGGAAAAGGTTCAGAAGAAATTTTTGAGACTTCTTTACTTGAGGGCATACGGATACTATCCGTGGCTTTATCCAACTGACTTTCTTTTAGGTATGCTCACTTTTAATAGCTTGAAAAATTGAAGAGAAATATATCTAGCCACATATTTCTTTCGACTAATTCGGGTCCAAAATGAGAATTCTGCAATTTGTATGTTCCGGATAGTTTTTTAAGAAATCGTGTACATAATTTGTTTGTTCTTCCAAAGTGTAGAACCAGTCTGCCAATGGGGATACCAATGGTAAGAGCATTAACAATATTCAACAGCATTGCTTCGGATGTTGACATATTTCATGTGGACGAAAGTGAGCTCAGACGAATGCTATTTTTTCAGTTAAAGTAGACATTTCATGAGCTTACTTGGTTGACTTTCTTTTTTTGCAATCCTTATTGATCGTTTTATAGTGTATTTGTCGAATTTTTATATTCTTATATTTAAATATGTTAATATGTTACGGTGCAAAAGCATTGAATTGATAATTTGTAAGTTTTGTACCGTATAGTTGTAATAAATAAATAAATAAAACTATTAATTTCATTCTCCCAATTAAATTGCGATTCTCCCATCCACAAACGAATAGACAAGACTACAATGATATATGGTAAATATATTTGGTCGCCTCGAAATTAAAAGTTTGTTTAAGTTTACATCTTTTAGATAATAAAACAATAATTCTTAATGCAATATGTCATATTAAAGTAAACTACAAAATTATTACACGAAACACATATCGGACATAATTTGATCTAAAAGTTATTACGATAAAAAAAAAAATGTAGAGATAGTCTTTTTCATCAATTTGCATTTTGCGTCAAATCTTCAGTACCAATTAACACCTCTTACAAAATGACAAAAGCCTTTTAAAAATCTTCCTTTGATATTTTAAATACTGTATTCATCCTTGATTATCACACGTTCCACCAAACATCATCAGTGTAATGTATTAATTAGCATTTCGCCTTTCTGTTTTGTATAAAACGACACCCGCCTTCAGCTTCCTTCGCCCCGCTTTGCTTTCTTCATTTCCCCGACCGCCGACTTAATTGGTTAAGTAACTTAGCAATCTGTATTCACGGCGAGTTCTCAGCTTATTCCACTCGTCTACGCTTCAATTCTGCTCTATGGCTACATTTTGGACAAAAGACTTTGCAGGATTTGTCGAGGATACTTGTGAAGGATTTCAAATTGTTCTTATATAAATAAATGGCAACATGATAAAGACACGCGTATAGAATTTATTTCGTCATTTACAATTAAGAGATCAAAGCCAGCGATGTTAGTTACCTGAAAATGATTGACAATCTTTTTATTTTTGTTTACTTTCACTACGCAATCAGACTTTTAACTAATTACTTGCTACACTTTAAAGGTGTTAACTATCACTTCTTGATGGAAAGGCATGATATGTTAAATTATAAAAACACATTTTTTGTATTTATTTCCGGTTTTTTTTATGATCAGGACCGGTTTCGCTCATTGCGAGCATTATCGACTGATGGAATACAATTTACAAGCAAGTCTATTTATATAAAATTTTGAGTTAAAGGTAGCAGTTATACAAAACCATGGGTTCAAGAACTAAGAAAACAGTTTACAGGAAACCGGCGAAACCAGTCCTGATCATGAAATATATAGTGGAAATAAGTACTAAAAAATGTATTTTTGTTATTTAAAATACTTACTACTACACTTCAGATATATTTTACTCAATCGTATTCACTACAATAAATGTCTTGTAAATTAACAATCGCATTAAAATACTACATGATATTAAAATTACATTGTAGACTTATCAAAATGTTATGATTAAAAGAACATGATACCATATTACTGTTCGGTGTTTGTTGTGTCTTTCAACGCAAAATATTGTATATGACCCTTCCTTTGTCCAATTAGTGGATGGATACCGAGATATATATTTTTTAATAATATTATATTAACTGTAAATTAATTGATGATTATAATGCCAGCGTAAAATAAACCACTATTTTTTAATTTTGTCAATTTACTTTTATAGTGGCGTTTTGATTTTTAGACGACATTCAGAGTACCACTGATATCAACACACATATTGTATATCCACTACTATTCTGCCGTGTAGTTAGTCCGCTCAGGTATTTATTTATTAACCTCATACAGCATTGATAATATGGTGACGCGTTAGGTCATCGTACGCGTGCATGCCTTCCTTCATCCGTATTGATGGCCAATGACTTAATACCACACCGCGACATCCGTATAAATAAGAGGGTATAATAAACCGTACTAATGAAATTATTACATGAATAATACTTTCGTAATGAAAAACTTATTAAGGTCATTAAAACGTTTTTTTAATGCAAGTCGGTTCACCGGAGGGAGGTAACGTGCCCTATTTCTTAATTATTGAAAAACTTTTTTTTTTATAATAATTCATAATTTTTGCGTTTTGAAGGGGTTTTAAGTGATCACGTGTAAAAATTTTATAAATTTTGCATCTAGTTCACACTTATGTATGAAGTATGATATATATATATAGTATCAGGTGTGTATAGAGGTTTATATAAAGTAGAAAAATAAATATTTTGCAAATAATTAAAGTGTTTTGTAACAATTTTTAATTAAATTTTTTCAGTTGTGATAACGCATATTTTTTTTCGCAAATGTTCTTTTGCTTATCATTAATCAAGTAACGAATACAACAACTTCATTCATGACTCCAAACCGTCAAAATATTACAAGTGGCCTTTTGGTTTTGGGGTAAGGATACTTTTACTGTTCATTGCATCATTCAATGTATGCGTTAAAACTTGAAATACCTTAAGCGTAATGAATCTTCTACTTTCGATTCCTGCTAGCTTGTATAGTACAATTATGTTATTTATTTTCGTGTCTTATAATTGCGACTTTTTATTTAATCTAAAAATAACCTTTACACTCAGCACATGCTTTATTGCCTATAAATTTTGACGTAAGGTATTTACATGATTTATAAATTTACCTGCCGGCTTACTAAATTAGCATTCCTAACCTCACTGAATTGGAAGCACTATTACCCTTTTATTTTGTCAGTCGCATGCCTTCTTCTCTTCCTTTTTCGTTCTCTTTTGTAGCAATTCTCTGTCTCTTTCGCGCGACCCCCACTTTTAGACATCAACTCCCATTCTGACCCCACTGCTAGATGTGGTTACCCACTGTTTTATTTACAAGCTTTTTGTAAAGGTCGATTCGAAATCGAGGCTCCAGTGCGCATACAATCTACGACGGTTGAACGCTGCATTGTCTTCACAAAGCGACGAGAGTGTATTGAACACTGAATAAAGCGCTAGTTTTCATAATTGATTTCATCTTAATCTGGATTTACTTTCATTAAAATCCATCTTTTTTCACCCATCTATACTATGAATGTTTAATTTTTATCTTGGATTGCTTTTCAATTGATGAATGTTTCGTCCATAAATCTTTTTGATCTTGCTCTTGCTTATTGTTTGTCAGCAAGCAAGTCTTTCCATCATTTTACTATATAACTTATGATATCGACCATGGGTATGGGTGTTTGGTAGAATTTCAATATCAAATTTGAATCGTTAAAATTGTGAAAACTCCCACATGTTTTGTCACTCTCAACTCGGGTTAGGCTTTTGGGCACTTCGGGCATTCTTACGGATGCAGTATAACTTACATACGTATTATTATTTTTTACGCAGTTTTGCAGAAATGATAAAAGTACTTTTCTATCCCTTGTATATCAAGGAGTATAGAGATACATCTAAATAACTATATTAGATTATATTTCTCTTGACCCACTGGATATTATCAATCTCTTTTAAGAATATCCTTGAGGGGCTAAACTCCGTGTTTTTAATGCATTGAAAAAATGTTGATGTATGAAAACTATTGAAATATTCAATGGGGTGTGTAAGAACGCACAATTTAAGATTAATGGGAGATTTTTGTGTCGATTGACTTTTTGGGTGTTTTATGCTTGCGTGTGCCCATGTGAATCTACCAATGAAATAACTGAATAGTTTATTGGATCTCTTTCTTAAATTGTCCACTCACTTTGTAAAAAGTTCCATATATAATTTATAGAAATATTGTTTTGTTCACCTTCCTTAAACTGCGGGTTATTTCAACAGCTTTGATAAGTACCCCGCATAATATATACATTTATGAAAAGCTCAGCAGGTGGGAGCGGGATTCGCGCACTCCATTTTCGATATTGAAAGCATATACGTACGTAATATAAATAAATAAACGATTTTATAAAATGTGATTTATTCGCTCCGCGCATCACTATCGCCATACGATGTAGCATTATTTTATATTGTATAATAAAAATATGATCGAGTATATCTCAGTGTATAAATATATAGTGTTTTTAAACTACTTATGGATACACGATGCGTCATTTACCAATAGAATGACGGAAACAAATCCAATTCTAATTTTATGAAAATTATTGTTGACTGTATGTCCACGGGATATATCTTCTGCAGAAGCCCCTCATCACATTTCCCACACTTATTACTAAACATAGATAACGATTATCTATATGCCATACTTTATCTACGTATTCGACTTAATTGTATACATTTCTTCAGATTATAAGGATGCCAAAATCACGATAGTGCTTGAGGACATAATACAAAAATATGAAGTTGATTTACACCATCAAAACATTTTGCATTTCAGTTAGGCTGACCCTTTTTGGTTTATTTCACATCAATAATAAGTAATGTTTTCTGTACGATTTCCGTCAAATTGTGCGATTTTGGAAGACTGTTGTTGCATCGAGCTGCGAGCATCGCCGCCGCCTGGCGTTGACAGGGCGGCCATTCCCGTCACAAATTACAAGCAATTAATTATAATTAAACGAGCAGGCTCTCCGGGAATCCCGCAATATCCTCAGGCTCAGATGGATGCACGCGCGGGTCGTTATACTTCTCGCGGGGAACCTCGGACCCTCCTAAAGCGAGTTTAACTACTTTTTGCTTAATCGTTTAGCTAAAGCACGTTTAACGTTATAGTTTGCAGTTGTTGGGTGACATCTCGAATTCGATTATTCTTAACGCTTGTATCGAAAACTTTGCAAATTTAAAATACTCATCTGACTGTGAATTCATTTTAATGTGATACCTAATGTCTTTTAATTAAATTGTCATCTTTTTGATAGTAAAAAAACAGAAACAAAATTAACATATTTATATTTACTCCAATAAAGGTACCTTTTATATTTTGCAAAGCAACGTCTCGTTACATACATCTTATTCTCGCGTTTGTCTCTTTTTTTATTGTTATTGTATAAATACATATAGTCTTTAAGCACGAATACAATTTTTAAAAATGTGCTTTATGTAATTGTATAATTCAAGTAACATTAGAATAGTTAATTACTACTTCATTATTATGTAAACATAGACACTAAAATAACTAAATGTATCAAAATATCAACGAATTATATGCTACCCTTTTCGCTCTTCCAAATATAAATTACATGACTCAATAACGTCATGCCTCAAAATTGCAGCAATCGTATGTGTGGTGGGCGATAGTTTAAGTGAATCTATACATCGGATTAGAGTGTGTTAGGACTGACGTCATACACCCCTTGATAGTCAAAACTAATGTCCAATTGTGTCGATTGGAATCTATGCATTTAAGATTGATTATTTAAATTGTTGCTTTGGAAACATTGGCAATTATTGTAGCAGTGTCGGTAAAAAAGGTAATCATTCATCAAAACTTAATTCGAATCTGTTGTGTAATATTTATCGGTTTGCAATTTTATTAATTAATCAAATTTGCTACAGCGGAGGTCATATCATATTTATATTACATTTTTTATCTTGTTAACTTGTATATATATATATATATATATATTCCTACCGTTTGCTTTGAAATATGTATAGCTGTTAATAAGCACCGATTCAAGTATAGAAATCAGTTAAGTTTATTTTAATTCGGGGTGTGGAAACTATTTATTTCCATTATTAAGAAGTAAATCGATAATCGGTGACGATGATTCCTAAATCCATCTGCCGCTTACGTCTTATTACACGGTCGGTTTCTGTATGAATTCTTAGGCAATATACCGATTTGCAAAGGTTTTCGCACAATTGTCAAATCTACTCTTCAAATCAATCAACCCATCCTTGAGTCTATGAATAAAATATCTAGGTTTTCGCCAACGAGAGCTCATCAATACTAATCTTAACAATAGTGATATTATATATACCTACTTTTTTCCCTATAGCTGAAATAGTGAATTCTATAGTGATGGACGGACGAGTCATAAAAAATAGTCGGCGGCTTAACCAGATTAACAGAAATCGCAGCTGGCGTAACATGCAAATAATTCAAATAAAATTGTCCACCAGGCGTCGCTCGAACCCTAATATTTTTATTTTCCACAGCATCGTCGCTAATCCCGATTCGGCGTTTACAAACACGAAACGTTTTTCATCTGGGGCTCTCTCCAAACGAACTTGTTTACAATTAACTCGTGAAGGCAGGGGGTCGCATTCATTACGGGTTACGTCCAATATGCTCTAACCCGCAGCGAGGCAGTACTGTCGGATAGTGCCTTTTATACGAAAGTCAATTATTCGAGCATTCCAATGCCTTAGAAAAGAGGTGTTTATGACGAGATCATTATTCGATTTACAAAACTAGTTATTTCCTCATTTTTAAAAATGAAATTAAGTCTCTTTTCGTCGCAATAATGTTGAAGAAGACTCAAAATATCTTTTTTAAGATCTATGTATCGTCCCTCTATAACATATAAAATTGTCGAATTACAAAATACATAATAGTTACTTATATTTTTTTGAACCTTAATATTTAAATGCATTCGTATTATTATTATTATATTTACCGCTTAAAGTATTGGGAATATGTATTTACGACCATCCTATTCATCGATTTAAAAGAGAATATTCAATTCTGTTCCTATGGATTAACATGTAAAAATCAACAATTATTTCATTGCCAATCATCTATCATCAATTTTAGATCTGACTTAGTCACAAAAAATATTTATTAAATAATTTAATAATTAATGGATTCAAACAATTACGCATACTTTTTTTATGTACCGCCTTGTGTATAATCATCATTATTCATTACATATTCAACTCGCATAACAAAGTAACTATCTAAAATTGGCACCAGTAATTTGATTTCTCGACATTACAAAAGATTGTGGCCATTAGCGAAAATTATTCTGCCCATTCATTCGCTCTATTGTTGCGTAATTGTTATTAAATAACACTTCGAACCGTAGTCGGAGTGTGTTGACTGACAGTGATGCATGAACCTTGGCACACATTATGGACATAACTCCATACTTCACGTATGAAAGTTTCTTTTTTCCGTTGACTTTCGCTCGCGCATCTATTATGCTTTTTGCCCACGTATCTCGCGCTACATGTTCACATCCAATGCACCGCGTTCCGCGCTTGTTTATTGTATAATTGTTCCATTCATTGGATTTCTTCGACGGTTTTTCTTGAAACGTCGATGTGGTTTTATGTACTCTTACAGTCATAAATAACGAGACAGTCAAGATTTTTCTCCGTCTGATTGGTAAACACTACAAGTAAGCGATTAGGAATTCTGAAGTTTCGCAAATTAATTAATGATTTTTTTTTCACACAAACAAAATAATGCCAATGCTCACTCAGCCTACGGACGTCTTACATTAGAATAATAGGCTCGGCTCTGTTAGTGTTTAGCCACTAATATACGTGGCAGTAAGATCTTAATTGTAGCCTCTACCTCTATTACATCCATTCGGCGGTCGGAATATATCAATATTTTCGAATGTGATGTATATCTGCGCCCCCGTTGTCTCAGTTGCGTGTTTCTGACCGATAAATTCATGAGCATTCGCTATCTTATCCATAAGAGACTAACAACTATAACGCGTTATACGAAATCCTTGTTTGTGTAAAGAATCTCTAGTCACGCGTTGCCAGCCTGTTTCTCAAGCGCGTTCAGGTTCTAGTTTTATTTATTCCCAATTAGTCGGGCTGGCGCTCATCCCGTCGGACAGAGTCCGTCCGCTATCCTAATGGAATAATGAAGTCTGGGACGCAAATAAATTGCAACGGAGGCGGCGCGGCGGTTCTTGTCGCATCGTTAGTGCCGTCGGATCCTTTGCCGCTTGCATGCTCGCGCTCAAGTGAAGACAGGGAGCGTGCCAGTCGGTGGTGTCTATGAATCCACTTACAGACCATTTGGTGCAATATCTACCTTGGATCCACAATCAATCTGCCTTGAATGAACAATTGATAAAGAAAAAATGCCGAAGTTTATATACATTTGATTTTATTAAACTGGCACAAGTTTTTCATCCATTTTTTTTAGAGATTTACGATGCATAATTGATATAATTTTTTTGGATACTATATCTTATCAATATATATTTCAATAAAAAAAATATAGATTTGCCTCCATCGATCGGATAGTTTTTGGTATTTTGCTATGTGCATAGAATCATAATGAATTTATTATATTGCTACTTTTACTTATTTTTTATAGAAATAGTTAATAATTTTAATTATACCTGGTAAAAATTCTTATTGCAAAAAATACGTCCGTAATTTGCTACTTGTTTTAAAGTGTTTTTTGATTAACACAGGCGTTGTGTACAAGAAAGCTTTAAAGATAAATATTATAAATAAAACATTTCTACTCATATATACAACATCCGATCCCTCTTCTCTCCGGACCCCCTTGAAGGCCGTCGATGAGACTGCATGATGATAATAATACCGAGGCGGTCACACTAGCGAACACAAACGAAACACATTCAAATAGGAACGTAGCATACACAAACATACACCGAGGAACACGCACTGTCACACTCGCACTACTTATCCCGCGATGTGAATGCACTCGCTAGTCGCCCGACGCGCCTATCCCGCTATGCCCTCACTCACTTTTACAGCCATAGAATGAAAGATTTTTAGAAATTTCATAAATATTGTGAAATCACTGTCACATACTAGAAGAGTTACAAATAAAAAAAAAATGCTTCCTCGCATGTGATGAAATCCATTTCACTTGCCTTCGATAAAAATGCTTTTTAAATCATATTTCTAAAGATCATCCCCTGATGTGCGTAACATAGACTAGCTTTTATAAATCTATATAATAATGATTGTCCGCTATATAGTTAAATAATAACCAGAGCGATGATAAAGGAATCATCAAACATTTAGTTTATTATCATTTTTATTTATAAGTGGTGGTTTTCCATGCATGAATTTTTTAACAGAAAAAACATATTAACTTTCTTGTAAAAGCTATCAAAAATGTATTTTATAAATATCTACGTTTCCCATTTCTTACTATTTTTTTTTCTTTAATTGATTTTATATAAACTTTTTAAAAATAAGTATAAATTCTATTGATTTCACATGATTTACCCTGTATGTCTTTTTATTGCTTGCTTGTCTAGTGAAGTAACCCCCCCCCCCGTACCCTATACCCATGTCCTTCATCCTTCCCCTTTCGCTTCAGAACTGCGCTGGGATCGATATAAACAAGGTGTCTATGCTGAAGTATCATACATTTAAGGAGAGGATTAGGTACATTATTGTTGATTTAATAATAAAGATCGCAATAAAATATCTGGAATGAAATGAGTCTGTTTAATAATTTTGTATAGTCTTTGAATCGGTTTTGACGCAAAACGAGCATGATAAATTATAGCACAGAAATGTTTAAAATTAAAGAATATGACTTAATTGAGGTCAATGCAGAATGCTCTGCCCATTTAACTTACACTTGTTTGATGTGTAGGGGTTAACAATGGGTTTGCAAAGATTTTATTATTACTTTAAAGTTTGTATTAACTTTCTTTACGAGTGATTTAATTATTTTTATAACCATTTTAGCATCACGCCGTTGACAATTCTCTATTGTGCATTTAAATCGTATCGTACATACCGTGTTTATCAAAATTGATCTTTCTGAAGCTCCCGACTCATTCTTTCCCACATCAACGTGATTACGCTCACTTTGGACTTCCGATAAACCGCTACCGTCGGGAAGGCTTTACATGTAGCCCGTGGAGACATAATAATTCCACCATGATGTTTTCGCTTCACTTATTTTTAAAACATTTCCACTCCGAACGTGAAGCGTTTAGATTTTTAGTGGAGTTTATGTTAGCAGATTTTTCTATGAGAACTGTTTATCGTGAAGTTGCTCAACCTCTGTTATTTCGAAGGGATTAAGAATTTGGCTACAACGGGTTAGTTAAATCCCTTTCTGGTTAACTGGGTCTGGGTTAACACCCGGATTTATGTTTCGTCCGAATGGGAAGGAGGGGATTGCTAGACCGCGATCACGTATTCAATAACTATTTTAACATATTGAAACCCGTACGTCAAATATTAACATTGGCGGATAAATTAACATATTGATTAATTTATATTTTTTATAATATGATGAATGATTTTTCTTTAAATTTAATTGCTTTTATCTTATGTGCTATAATCGAAGTACCATATCCCTATGTCTCTCTCCAATGCATCCTTTACTGTTTGTAGTCATTCCCCTTCGTATTATAGTACGTCGGTGTGTGTAATAATTGAACGTGTATGCGTACCGAGCGGGCTTGGTGTGTGTTTGCGTGTTACCAATTTATAATGCAGTCATTTCTCCAGATACCCATTTGCTTGAACTTTTGTAGGGTTTGTTGATCTTTCATCCATTCATTCGTATTGTGTGGAACATTTGAATAGGTCGGCGCGGTAAATTTACAGGTGATGGAATTCTTCAGTGGGCATTGTTCGATATTTGAATATTTATACCGATTATGGAAAGAATTTAATCGTATTTCAGCAAAACATTTCAAACCTTTATTGTCGTCCGCTTTGCTATTTTATTTTATTTTGCATACTTTTATCAGTTTGAAAAAGTCAACAGATGTATTTTTAATAACGCAAAAGAATCTCAATTAACGTTACCTCGAAAATCGTAATTTTGTGCATAGGCTATGTTGATTAAACGAAGAATTGATCTTAATTTATGTCACCTTCGTCCATACATGTCTTGTTTTAATACTAGTCCATAAATCTATCTTTTGTTAGATTTCTCTGCGACTATTTTTCTATGAAAATCGTTTATAATTATTTGTTCTATATGCATATTTTTCATATATTTTTTGTTTTTTGTTTTCAGGTAAGAATTGATGAAAAATGTTTATTTGGCAAACAAGCTGGTCGTAGCGAAATAGTAAGTGGCGTATTCAAATTGCAATTAATGCTTAATGTAATAAAGTAAAAATATACTTGTGTATTTCTACTCAATAACAACAATTTTATACAGTATTTAATAATCGTGATAAAATAATTTCACTTTCATGCTGTTAACCGTCACTTCTTGATGAAAAGGCATGCTATTTTGATTAATAAAAAACATACTCTTTTTTTCTATTATTACAATATATTTTAAGATTATCATAAGTTGATAGTTTTCGTGGTGTGCGGAACTGGTCCTGATTATGAAATATATTGTAGAAATACTACTAAAAATATGTTTTCATTATTTAAAATAAAGTATGATAAAATAATATTTAGCATTACTGCACTCTTGTGTTTTCATACTCTAATTAAATTGCTTGGTATAAATATTATATGAAAATAAACAAAATAACCGAAAAATGCCATGAATTAAACCTACATCCGTGACTTCAAATGAAATATACGATCTTAAAATTGATTTCGAAATATTTTAACTAATTGGTTGTAATTTATTTGCATTAAAATAAAAAGTAAAATTTGGACTATTCATTTTCGTTCTTTTCCATATGTTTTGTCACTTTTTGTGTCCCGGTTTCCCATTTCGAAATCATCAGACGTGTTCGTGCACAGATACACTCGAACTGTGTAAGTTTTGTTTATAGATCATATTTAACATGTTATATAAGCATTAGACACAACGACACCTCTAATAATCTCCGTGTAATAATTCAAAATCGACTAATTGATCGAGTAATCGTTGACAAGTGTAGTGAGAAGTAGTCGTCAGCGGCGATGTATTGGCCTGTCGATACCGATGCGAAGTGGAATTATTCATACATACGAGTGGCACAGCCGAGTGGCATCAGCTGTTGAGTGACAGCTGTCAAAACGATCGTGTCACCGGTGATTGCGGTGCCCGAGAGCGTTATCTACTTGTTTAGAATCGTGCCGACACAGTCGTTGTATCTACAATCTGATAGAAATTCAAAATTAATTCTTAGCAAATGAATTTGATGTTCGCTATAAAATTTAAATGGCCGTACAATTCGTGATGCTGTTTCGCTTATTTGAATAGCACTTTCAGACTTAGTTTGTCGCCAAATTAAACTACTTTTTAAGCGGCAATTATTTCCTATGACGTAATTATCAATGCTCTTACGTTATTATTACGAATGTTACTTAGCATACTCACATTTTTCTAAATTGATATAACCTACTTGTATTATAGTCAGTATTTTTTTAACTATAAAATTTTGCGTAATAACTGTTTTTATCGTACATCATTTTTAAATCAGCTTACCTGCTAAATGCACTAGAAATAAATATTTTCAAAAACTTTCTCGGATGTTTGACTAAATAAATCACAACACCGCATCGACAGAAATTTTCCGTTTCCTATAAAATATCACAAGCAATTTGCTCTATTAAAACAAAACACGGGAAGCGAGCAACGTAGCGGTGTCTAGGGTAGGTATAAATGTATATCCCACGAGGTTTCCAGGTAACCCGATAAACGTTCCCAACCTTTTCAATTTCTATTATCGAGAAAAATGGTATTTACACGTATGCGGCGAGATCTCCCGCGGTCGCTGGGGTGGGTATAGCGACCCCTCTACAACGCGGGGCCTCGCGCTGCCAGTAATGTAAAATCAATCTTTTCTCTTACGTGGAGTGTGAAAGAAAAATCTGCGAGAAAGGTGCGTATGTTTGACATCTCTCGAGACGACTTATTTTTTAAAAGCTTAATTTAACAAGTTTTGTAATACTCGAATATCAAAACGAAAGTATTCTATTTGTTCTATTTATTAGGGATTATGATGGTTTGTCTATGTAGATTTTTGAGCAGATTTGATGAAATAATTTTGAATTACATTCTTTGTAACTCTTTCTCGAATATAATCTAGATTGCCGGGTGGCTATCTTCGCTGGCATTCCTACAAATATCGTTTCATTTTCTAATCGATTTATCAATTTCGTTCGAAGAAATGAATGTTGTTGATGTCTAAAATTTCCCTTTTCAGCGGGGGCGGTTAGCTAATCAATAGTACTGTCCTAGCTCTCTTTTTTCTACCGCTACTGTCGCAATAACACAGATGGAGCAACTGACTAAAAGAATGTTCTTGTCGAAAAAACATTGCATATTAATACACCATATTGGTAGCGTAAATGCATTAAAGAAAATGAAACGGTAGCGAGAACTATTACCTAGAAAACCTCTTACGAATACTGTTTAAGATTCATTAATTTCAGCTCTTATTTTTCGTAAATTTCTGAAAAAATTATCTAACGTAAGGATTGAAAAATAATATATATATGTATAAATCTATTGTCTTCATTTAGATTTACTAATTATAAATATTATAATCCATGTATGATTAATCGTATATCTCTAGTAGGAGAATGTTATACGAACTACTGACTTTTTATTTAAATCTTAAAGTTTCTATAAAAAGCATTCACGAATAATCTATTTTGTCCCTCTCTCGATACATTTTGAAAAGCAATCATTTACTGGCACGTCTACCGTTTCGACCTCAATAAAAAAACAACCTGTAATAAGGCTTGTAGCGCCAACATGTGTTTAATGCACGATTAATATATAATCACCTTCGTCTGATGTATTAATCATGTTTACATACATCTATAATGATAAGTATTAGAGATATGTATGTTTACATAGAACTTTATAATATAATCGTTGTCAGCAATAGTTTCATGAAATATATAATTCGTTTAAGGCAGGAATTCAAATGCAATTGGGTTAATAAGATTTATTTTATTATATTTTAAAATCAGTTGAACAGTTCAAGTGAAACAATTATTTTTTTCTGTTATGCTATAAATATGATCGACGGTGTTTGCTAATTTGTTAACTTTGTGTTATCTAGATCTTAATATACGTACCTAATATTGCACACAAATTTTAGTATTATT
Organism: Himalopsyche japonica; assembly: GCA_028555115.1. Taxonomy (NCBI): domain Eukaryota; kingdom Metazoa; phylum Arthropoda; class Insecta; order Trichoptera; family Rhyacophilidae; genus Himalopsyche; species Himalopsyche japonica. Next base: position 718,567 of record JAHFWJ010000101.1, read on the forward strand.
GATGCTGATTTCTATCAGATTAATTGATTTTTTTTAAGTTCAATAAATTAAAGACTTGTACAATATTAATTGATGAATCGTATTATGTAATATTATTTGTAAAATGACCACTTCAATATTTTTTCTTTCTTGTATGCGTCAAAATAACCTTTTAGATTTTAGTTCTTACGTTGGTCATTTATCTTTCAGCGGCTTTCCGCAATGGAATGTCGAACCGAGAGAAATAGATTTCCGTTTCATTCAACAACAATAATAAGAAAGGGAAAATACTCACACGAATATAATTTTTTTTTCTCAATATTTATTTGCATTGCATAAAAGTGTGCGCCATGCATCCAGTAAGATATTTAAAATAAAATAGGGATGTAAAATATATTTCGAAGCTTATCATGCGGCTGTTGTATTGATTCTCTTTACTTTCCTTTTTATTTTTTACTACATATTTCTTCAATTTTATGCATCATTTATTTCTTTACATTGTTTTGACGCGAGCGGAATTGTAAATTTTGTCCCACTAATCGAAAATTGTTCACCGTCCACTAAATCTCGTAAAGCGTCTATTTTTTCACGATTGCACTTTTTTCGTGGAAATATTTAAATTTTAAACCCTCAAGCAAAGGGTTGTTCAAATATTGTTTTACTATTCAATGCCACAACAGCTTGAGATTTTTTCTAAATAACCGAGATTTTGATTCTGAAAAAAAAGCAGCAAAAGGTTTTCTTTACAGTGAGCGAATTTTCTACTTTATTAAATTTATTTAAATGTATTATTTCATTCTTAGCTACCATGGCATTTGTTAGGCGCAATAAATAAAATGTAAGGAAAATGTTCCACCTTCAGTCACACAGAATAATACTATATATATAATATACAATATATGAATAATCTCCATTATTTAAATATACTTCCTAGCTCTTGATCTACAATTGAAAACTATCTAATACGGTGAAAAAATAGCAATTTATTTTAGTTCTACAAAATTATTTTTAACAAATATAGTTGATAGCTATTTCGGCTCACGCCATCGTCAGAACTATGCTTAAACTAACATTCGCTTATCTATATATAGCTGTGCAGAAAAGGCACACAACACATCCTCTCTCCTGTTCCAACGGCCTAGCTTGTTACTTTAACACAATGACACTAAATTTTCAAAATTCTAAATGATACAATAGGTGTCTATGACAATAAGATTATATGTGGGACGGAAGTGGTCCTTACGAACGAACAAACTAACAATTATATCGCCACTTGTCCAGCCGTTGTACAAAGGGGTGGTCTGATTTGCTTCCAGAAGGACCACTTCCGTCCCACATATAATCTTATTGTCATAGAAACCTATTGTTTCATTTATAATTTTGAAAATTTTGTGTCATTGTGTTAAAGTAACAAGCTAGGCCGTTGGAACAGGAGAGAGGATGTGTTGTGTGCCTTTTCTGCACAGCTATATATAGATAAGCGAATGTTAGTTTAAGCATAGTTCTGACGATGGCGTGGGCCGAAATAGCTATCAACTATATTTGTTAAAAATAATTTTGTAGAACTAAAATACATTGCTATTTTTGACCGTGTTATAATGGAGTTCTACCAAGTGAATGCCAATTCAATCAATAAAATGAAAACCACCTACGTTAGTGTATGTTGTATTGCTGTATTCCTCCATTCCTCCATCTATATATCAATGCCAACAGCTGTACTCGTCAATTCAAAAATGAATGAGTAGTCGAAGTGTATTGACGCGGACAACTCTCGACTGGGAGCCCAATTATTTATTTATCAGCTGTTTTAATAAAAAAAACGCGTTCATTATCGCGCATTGTTAGCTGGCAGGCATGATTTGTCTGGAAATGCATTTTAGTAAAAAATCTCATTATCTATGCAATTACTGGAACATATTTTGATATGTAATATGAATAAATAATCATTTTAAAAGAGTTTAGTACAATGTTGAAATAAGTAAAATATTATCGTCATGGAAAATTTTGTGTAAGTCTATTTCTATCTGTTGTTTTTTGATGACAGGTTTATTTCCAATTCCATAGTGATATGAAAATATTTCACAAAGTATACTTTTGAGTGCGCTTAAAACAATGATCGTCAAGTTGGGTGATCTCTAACGTGAGTCATGTTTATGCAGCCGCTCATTAGTCGTTTACCTTCTGTAAATATATTTACGATTCAATAAACCATTTGTTAATCGTAAAAATATTGGACCTGGTTGGAGTAAAACGTTTTCATTCTCTTCGTGGAGGTGACATTGAAATCAAAATATCGTTGGCTTTTATTATTTCTTGACTTCAATTAAAAAATATCATTTGCATAAAAAATTTGCGATATTCCTTTGTTCGATTGGTATGTCATATTATCTAAAATTAACGCCAAAATTTAGTTAAAGTATAATTTTATAGATATGTTAATTTCATATTTATATTAATAAGATTTAGCTAAACACAATAAATGATGGTGGCCAACTGTAAACGATATACTCGTCATTCAATATTATTTTAAATGTTCGAATTGTATTATTCCTTTCAATATTTGTTCAGTTCCCACTTCCCATAAAATCAAGCGTCCACTTTTCGTAATGAAAAGTTCTCCGAAATTTGCCGTACTTGAACGAGAACATCTGATTAAAATCTGCTTCATCACTAAACGGTCACTAAACGATCTTGCGCAAAGATCGTCCGTCCGCCTTACCTTTTGATACCATAATACTGGTATTATTAATAATAGCAGGAGAAAAGCTAACTCTGTGATGAACTCTGTTCAATGAATATGTTAGTAAATATATTATTATTTTTTTAGTGTTGTGCATAATTTTGGCTTAATCAATTAATACTTCCAATATTTTATATGTAGTTCAGCTTTTTTTTATTCTCGTTTCTTTCAATTTGTACTGCATCAAAAAAACCTCCAACACATTGTTATGATTGGCGATCACATGTTTTGTATAAAATATTCTCTTATGTGCCCAGTATTAAGCGGATACAATGATGCGCATTAAAATGCCATTTTACACACGTTAACGTTTATACAAGTTGTTTCCTTACAATTGTTTTGAGTATGTAACGTGAAAGAATATAATTATCGATAGTGATCGACTTTTCGCAACGTAAATGTTTTGAAGTAAAGAGTTGATGGATGTATAGTTTTAGTGGATAATATTACATTTACTTATAGAAGCAGCAGAAGTGGAAACTCTTCCATTGAATGTTTTAGCATATGCTTCAATTAATATATTTCTAAAATATATTGTTTTCTTGTCCTGCGAACCGAGTCAACTTTGAGTATGAGCGCACTGAGTGGTGTAATAATGAAAGGGGTGGGCGGCCTCCGGGCTGCAGCAGCCGCTCCGACCTTTCCATTATCTGATTAAAAACAACGCCGACGGCAACAGAGCAGCTAGCTGACCGGCCGCAGCGCCACCTCTCAATTATTTACTAAAACTATTTTGTTGCCAGTGATGTGATGTTGCTTCATTATTCTGCGATGTCCCACTAGTACTGATTTCAGTTGGTTGACACGGACAGGGTATTAATAGGCAGTTTATCATCTTAGGAAAACGTTTTTCTTTTATATCACCTTAACTGCCACTTCTTGATGAAAAGAAATTATATTCAAATAAATAAATACATTTTTTTGAATAATGACGGGGACCAGTTTGTCTCATTGCGAATATAATTAACTGATGAAAAAATACACGTTAAATATTACATAAAATCACAAATTGTTATTAACATATTTGGATAACATGAACATATAAGTATTAACTTTATATTTTTACTAATGAATGTACGATGATCTAATGTGAATTATGACTATGTTATCCATTTCGAAATGTATTCCACTCCTACGTATTAGTTGCTACATATGAAATAAACCACACATAATTCACATTTAATGCTTATTGATTTTCTCCAATCTGTCACTCGCATGCCCCACAATCAGATAGCTGCCATAAAGGGCTACAATCGAGATGAGAGAAACTATTTCCGGCGTCCCCACTCGAAACATCTCCCAGCATCCTTAGCGATACTTTCACATTTGCTAATGCCGTCCGTTTATCGCAGCCCCTCGACCGCCGCCCGACAAATAGTATCTAATCACGGCGAAACTCGCCCTGCTCGCGTCGTGGACTCGAGGGCCTCTCCCCGCCGGGACGACCCTTGTCAAGACGGTCGGGGTGACTGGACGCGGCGGCTATCGGCTCGACCCTGGGCGAGTTGGCACTTTGTTAGTATCGTGTGCGTGTCCCGTTGAAAGCGCTCATCCCCCCTCAATAACGAGGTCATTTAATATGGCCATTTTGAGTTTAATATCTTTTATATACAAATATATACTGCAATCAAGGTTATTAATAGCTTTACAGCATGCCAATATTCCGCTTATGCTTTTATTAACATTGATTGTTTTCGACTACCTATTTTGCAATTTTATAAAGAGAATATTTTTGATTTACGCTTACCACTTTACTTTGTTCACAAACGAAATGAGAAGGATCAAATTTAGAAGCGTATTGCTGTTAAGTAATGTATTGAAATTAAAAACTTAACATTATCATACAAATACAATATTATTTTGCGAAATAAGGATACACAGTTCAACAAATTTGTGTTTGAACCATTTCTGCATGAAACAATGTGGTAACTATACTAAATTACGATCCGTTGTATAAAGTTCATATTTTATTATTATTAAATTTCTAAATTTCCCACATAGTACATTAGAATTCATATCGGCTATGTAATACGTAATTGATTCTAATATCAAGAAGTCCCTGAGTCTGATTTAATTGTCCATATGATTCGGTAAAGATAACCAAAAAAGAGATTTCCTTTCAAATATTCGTTTGGGTTTCCTTCGCTCTAGAATTCCACTGCATTATCGTTATTGCATTATCTTGCAAGTCGTTTAGGAAAATATCCACTAGGGCCGCTTTAATCCTTTCTAGGTACTTTAAGTTAACCCATATCCACTCGACTCGATTTATATGTTTTATTATCAACCGTACAGGATAAAACCGAACATATTGAAACCGTTTAGGATAATATACCGAACAAATAAAAAGTTTTTAAATTAATAAAAAATGTTTTTTTGTTTAATTAAATCTGCCTTCTACAAAACACAAACTTATCAACATTGAGTGTAAAATTGTATTTATATTAATTGCGAAAATTATCCAGTATGTGAATCGTAATTTTGTTTTAAATTTTCCTATGGCTTAAGGATGAACTGAAAATTAACATTTTTATGTTCCATATCAGTTCTTATGATCTTAATATCAAATACCATCAAAAAAAATATCTGTAAAATTACAGTAAATAAGGTGTATGTAAATATTGACTCTAAAAATGCTTTCGCTTGGACCTTTCTTCTGCTTAAAAACAGATCACTTAAATGTCGCTTATCTAACGCATTTTATTACATTTTTTTTCATCTTTAATAGGAATCATCAAAACCGCCATACTGTAGAAATTTGACTGCATCGTCCGGTTAGTTATTCATAATTAAAAATAAACAACTTCTATGTCCGGTTTTTGCCGTGTATGGATTTATTCCCGTGCGGTTTCATCCTGTGTTGGTTTATCTTTAAACTTTTGTCTGTTGATCCTCTATTTGTAAGTACTTATATCCCTCGTTTTTTAAAAATCTAAACTACGAGATATTTACGAATTAATAATTGGCCAGGAAACAGTCTGTCATGACAAAAATGATTGTGTTGGTATTCGATCATCAATGACTATTTTAAAACTGACGATATATGGATGGCAATTTTAACATTATTTCGAAATATCTGGCAATGGTAATGATAATTACTAACACGCAAATGCAATGGTAAAAAATGGGACGTAGTTTATTTTAAAATTTATTATATTTTTACCATAACCTATTGAATAGTTTGATTGCTTTTGAAATGTATATGCTGTGATCATTTTGACATATAATTATTTACATAATAATTAAAATTGGAGTTATTCTATGTAATTTAATTGATTAGAAATACCGGTGTTAATGGAAAAGGTTTTTTTAGCTGAGGAATAATTATTCAAGTTAACCTCAGTTGTAAGTTAGGTTATCCTTATCCACCCATATTATCTATCTTTGGTTCGAACATTTATCTGTCTGAAGTTTTATTTGGCACCAGCTTTTAAGTGCGTATTCCCACAATCCGTCCCGAAGCTCTCTAGCCGTTTTCGCGGTCATTGATTCCCCGATGTTGCCCGCAAACGAAAGCTCTCGCGCAGCTCTCGGGACATTCCCGAAAGGAAGGCCACTTCTATTAACCGCCGACGACTATTCCCATTATCTTCCGGCTGTTGACTTTCCGGTCGATGTAACCTTTTGGGTATGCTCGCCGCTAAATCGCTAATACGTTACGACAAAAGTCGATCCGGCCAAAGTGTAATGGGGAAGGGCCGCTATAAACTTCTTAAAGGGCTTTTATTTAAGCAACGAAAACTTATCTCTGACATTAGTCCGCATCTATTTTTTATTATCATTATTTTTTTCATATGAAAGCGGAAACAAAATGTTTCGACTCGAAGATTGAATAATACATTCAATATTAAAATATGCTTAACAAATGGACACTTGTTCCATTGATTGTGTGAATAAATGTAGTTACCAGATCAATAATACAATATTTTTTTAAATTTTAGCACTATTATTAAATTGTATCTTGCCATTGTACTCAATACTTTAAAAATTAAAATAATTTCACTACGTTAACACGCACTGTCTTGTCAATATTAAATGTGTATCTCACGTGAGGTTAAATTAATGATACACAAAATATTTTTATTTTTGATTCTTAAGTGTCGGAAATTATTCCAAGAAATTAACAATTCTCAAGAATTTAAATTGATTAAATGCTAGGAAAAAGTAAGCTATTTTTTTTTTGAACGACAGGCGCTGACAGATTACAGAAAAATCTACATCTGTGCGTGTTTGTAAAGTTTGTTTAATTATCCTCACGGCTCGACATTCAGTACCCAACGCCACCTTACTAAAATCATCTTGTCCTATTTACATGTTCATATTATGCACAGTATGAAGAAACCCCAATAATGTTCACCACGCCGCATTGAATTTTAGACACCGTGTCAGTATTTTACATCGCATTTATCGCTCCATTCATAACACGTCTGACAAAATCATGCCCCACGTAACGTTGATCCCATAAATAGATGTCCGCATGAAAGGGGATTCCCAAACCTCGCCGCGTGATGGGGAAGCTGTCCGGCGAGATTTTTTCATCCCCTTTTTTCTATTTCCTTTATCTGTCCAATTTCGCCGCACTCGCCATGTTATTCCAATATCCGAATTGATGCGGACGCTGACGTACCTCGTATGTTTATAGATTTACAGATGTGTCTAACCTTTTATTTATTTTACTATAATATCTATCAATGGTAAAAATTTAGTTTCCCTGTGAATTTCGAACCATTTTTGACTTATCTGTTAAAAATGAATTGAATATTAAGAGTATTTTATCGAATACGCAATTGTTGATAAGTGGATTTATTTTATGTACTCGAAGTAAAATCCTGGATAGTAAAACAGTTAATTATTTTTTCAATATTTCCTGAGTTATACATATAATTCTTAATTAAGATAATCTATAATATAATGAATCGTTTTGATCACTTAATTACAAATAGCAAACAATTTCATGTCAAAATAAAAACTTCAAAACCATTTAAAAAATCGTTTTCACTGTATCTGTATTTAATATGCACTTGACTTAACAGATAGACAGAATATTTACGTTAGTTGATATGAAGTTATTCGTAGCTCAAGTGCTATTGATATATATACCTTTTTACTTTTATTTCTACCGTCAATAATATAACACATCAGAAAACTACAAATACATTATTTATATTATAGTTGATCACACTAATCACATTATTGCCTAGCTATAATATAATCTGAAATTTTATCATCAGCCAATTTTTTTTTCCGTTTGGAACTTTATAATGTATAGTTTTTCAACCAATTACTATTGATAAAATAATCAGTTATAGCTCTAGTTATATTTAACCCAGTACTTAATATATGAACCCGTGTTGTCGATTTATCATCACTGCGACGACCATATGCACGCACTCGAAACGTTTGCGTTCGGATCTATAAATGCAGGCAAATAATAAAAACTGAAAAAACCCTCACCGGAGATAATGTAAATCCACCAGCTTATTGCACGAGATATCGGATTTTGAAATTCAAAAGCAAACATATTAATTCGTTTTACCTCCCAAATATTTCAGTGTTTACATTCTAATGTACTTATATATAATATGAACCGACTATTGAAAAAATACAAATTTCATTAGTAAGTAATAAACGAAAAATCTAAACTATGCAAACTCAACACTGAGCTCTTAAAACTCAGAATGTAGTGTTTCCGCAAAATTTGTCTGATTAAAGAAACTATTGTGATTTAATTCCTTATACATTTTAAAGGAACTTGAAGCAAACGATTACTTAATGAAATTACGAGGAGAGTCGTCTCGTTAGTATCGCCAAGTATCTTTTTCACATCGCATCACAGATATCAATTCTGTTTTATTTAGAATTAATAAATCAATCATGATTTGATTCGAAACGTTTACTGGCAAGATGTAGTCACATGGAAGACCGAAAAGAATAAATCGGTGAAAGCAGTGAGGTTTTAAGTGTCTTTTAAGTCACTCACACCGTGCTTCGATTTTTATTTAATTTTACAAATGGAGCGACGAATTACTCTCAAAATGCATACGTACAATTCAATATTTAATTTTTGTAACATCAATATGATGCGTAAATGCGTACTATATTTATATTATAAGAATATACACTTAGTAATTATAAACTTTAAATACCGGCGATTGCAAAACAAAAATGCCTCTAATGAACTAAGCTTGCCAAGCGAATCGCCGTGGCCGATTTACTCGTAATTAGCGAGCACCAGTAATCGAGTTCATTGATAAGTCTACTTATAGTACGGTGAAAAAAATAGCAATGTATTTTAGTTCTACAAAATAACTTTTAAAAAATATAGTTGATAGCTATTTCGGCTCACCATCGTCAGCCACGTCGCCACGCTCACTAGTTCTGACGATGGCGTGAGCCGAAATAGCTATCAACTATATTTTTTAAAAATAATTTTGTAGAACTAAAATACATTGCTACTTTTTTCCCCGTGTTATAATGGAGTTCTACCAAGTGAATGCCAATTCAATCAATATATATACTTATAGTATTTCAATTCTGTGAATAAAACAGCTGTTATATTATTTTTAATACTCTCCCGGAGCCATCACTGTGGGGAAGCACATGCAAGCGAGATATTTATTATTATTACCTACTGCCATGCACATTATTGTGAGTAAACACTGGCCAGCAAAATTTATTCTGCATTGCTTGCAATCCGCTTTGTTCAGGCAATTGCATCTCTAAATATTGAATTTATGTATGCTTTTTTTTGTTTATCGACAGATGTTTATAACGTCTGAAAACTGATCGAATCATTTCTTTCTACACAACTATTTTGGCGATTTCGTTTACCTAAATACTTATATAACATTGTCTTACCTCCACCATGTATGTGTATGCTTTCAAGTCTTCAACGGAATAGCAATCAAGATAAAGTAATAAAATATCCATTTATGATTTGCCTTAAAGAGAAAAAATAATACGACTTGCTCAGCCACTCGGTTAATGTGATATTAAATATCCGGTGTCACCTCATACTGAAAATCCGCTATGGTGGTTGAACGTTTTCCATCCAGCGTTGTATCATAAAAGGAATCAAAAATTGACTTAAAATATTCCATATTTGTCAAATTCCTCAAAATTGGCTTTGTCTGAGATCAAGTCAGCGTGCCCTATTGAGCTCGTATGAGGACTGGCAGACAGCTAAGGCTAAATTTCCAAGGTACCCTGTTTTGCAGTATGCTATATCTAATGTCAAATTAAATAAAACACTTTTTTTATCATACGAAACTTGTAATCGGTGCCTATTAAGACCGATACGGCTACCTGTGCTCGTTGTTGCGATGGCACAGTCGTCAAAAATTAGTATCGAGGTCCTTCGTTTGTACTCAATTTGCCCTTCCCATGATGATTATGATTCAACGAAAATGTAAAATACACCGGAAACCGATCGTTTACTCACATTGTCCATTACATACTATAGACTAAACGAACTGTTTTTACTGCCTCTATTGTGGTTTTAATCATCCATTTTAACGTTGCGTGTTTACATTTTTGTGGTTGTAATATATTTTTTCTAATTGTTAGTTTTATAAAAATGTTTTGGTTGAACAGAGTGAACAGGGGGTCATCATTAACGTACCGTGCTATTGTAGTAGGTGTGTGTTTAACATACGTAATTATCTATCTGGCTTCAGCGGGAGGCGGCAGTCTTTGTTTTCAGACCAACGTGGTAATTGCTTCGTGCGGATATACCGTTCGCTACCCGTGTTCGACGCATCCGTTTAGGATTAATCAATTTCGCGATACCGCCCGTGAACTTATTACGACCTAAACGGAAACACATTAAAGCGAATAGGTTAACATCAGCTCCTAAAGTAGAGTATATTGTCGTTGTGTTTCGTGGCTACAACGTGGAAATTTAAAGTGAACAGGAAATTGAAGTTAACAGTTTTTTTTATTATAAAGGCAACGATACTTGGCAAATCTATACACTTGATTGATTTATTTATCAGAGATAGTACAAGTACATTGATTTCTCAAGTTTAACCATCATATAACCAATTCCAGTGTAAGGGGTAGAGATATGAAAGTTTTGTTCTGAGGAAACTCGGAAACTACTAGTGTGAAAACGAGAGATCCCACTGAAATCACTTTCGGTCTTGTCTGCGAGTATTTTTTTTGGCTAGTACAGCACAACTCTAACATTAATAACTTCAACTATGACCCATTCGAAGTCATTTTTTTAAATACTGTGTACCTCCGCCGGCAATATATAATGCGCATGTTTGTCCACAAAACGCTGCACATCAGCGATCTCTGAGAGAATATTGAGCGTTTTTAGACGGCGAGTATGACAAGTGCTATAGGCCATCGGGTATCGTAGGAAATCGGAAGATCGACCTGAGATGAGAAGAATGATCTAGATAGACAACCTAACTGCAGCGCTAGATGAGGTTGAATATAAATACCCCCGACTTAAATTTATTTCTCTTCTCGTTTCGTCATCGAAAAGTCTTGCTTAGCGTAGATTTTTCTTTGTGTCATTTATTTACTAGATAAAGATTTTTTATTCTTAAATAACAATCGAAAAATACGTAAACGTGCGTTTCGGTTCGAGTTTCTAAATCTTAAGTTGTTGTATGTAAGAGTGTAACATATATACATACATTAACTGAAATAGTTTCAATACTTTATTATTTCCCGAATCAACAAAGCGGTGTATTAATTTTGTTTTGTAAGTATTGGTTTATTAGCAGATAACGTTGCATCCCACGTCTGTTCAAAAAATCAATTGGTGAGAATTTATTCGAAATCCACGTTATAAAAATAATACCACCAACGAAGCTCCTTATAATTCCCTACATTCTAGAAAACCATTGAAGATTAATTTATTTTCCACTGGCTGTAAAACACATTGTGGCTTATTAAAAATGCTTTCGGGTTATCCTTTCTAAAAAGCACTAATGTAAACGAGTCTGCGAGCTCAGTAATGGCCCTAATTTACCCGCCATTTTCTCTGCCATACTTTCGCGAGCTTTTGTGTTATTATTATTATTCCGCTAACCGTTCCGGTTTGGTTCTGCAAAAGCTACGCGGAAGCATTTTATCTAACGCCAATTCGTGAAATGGCTCCTTAATTTTCATCGTTATAACGTCTTTATAATAAGGCGATTTCGCCTGCTATGGAATGTTGCCAATTGAAAACTAAACTCTCTATTTTACGGCCGCTTGTTAGCGTTCCACTAACTGCTTACTCTTCTAATAGTTTATAGCTGCTTTCAATGATATCATAAATATTCTTTATGGTTTGAGTAATATGGGTAATCCGCGGTAACAAACAGTAAGAAAATTAGTTTGAATGTTTGAGAATTTTTTATGAATCATGTATTACATGTAATTTGATTCTCACTTTTTAATAAATATTATATATTTTATCATGTTTTGAATTAGTACAACCATAACTATAATATATCACTCTTCACTACTGTACATAAAATCCGTTTCGTTGTTTTGTAAAATTCAATTTTATTAAATTTACACTTTTTTGTACAACCACCATTAAAATAATGTGTTAATATAATAAGAAGATATCATATAATTCGTCCTGCAGAAATTCGATATTTTCATTATGTTACAGTTCATCATAATTCACTTACCTCATATACTGAAAGTTGATTTTTCGTAAAACAGTAAAACGCCTCCATCAAATTTCCCGTCTTAATATTTTGATTCAACCTCACTCACTCAATTAATAAAAACAAGCTTTATGTTATCTCAGGCACCCAACTGGCAAATATTCATCCGAATTGACTGAATGGGGCTTGCTCTTCGAGCTCACTTGATTCGTGATATTAATTATATCCTCGCCTTTGTTAAGCGTTATTAATCAACAGCGGTATCTATTATAAATTTAAATCACTTTGGATGCGAGACATTGCCACCGGGGGCCAACTCTTTCACTGCGTTTGACTGTCGTCCCTAAAGACGTGACAAATTGGCTGCGTATCGCATGCCTAATTGTTACGAGCGTTCGTCTGAAGGAGCTTCTAAATATGCGATATTTATCATCACTTCAACTACATTGTGTATTTATAATTTCGATATTTTTGGCATTCATATTCATGTATATGTATATTTATTTATCTTTTATATGAAATATTTACTGTGTTGACAAATTTATCATTGTTTTTTTGGAAGCTTGATAGATCCATTTTCTCTTATTTCGGTCTTTTGATGTCATGCGTTTACTGCAATACGTTTTTCTACGTGAAACTACTTGAAGCTGGGAAGCGGGCTCTCATTTCCCTTACAATTTTCACTCTCGGTTATATAGTCTTGCCAAAAATTGTCTTCGTAAGGAACTGAGTCGGAGCTTTAATTAAGGATTTGTTTCAAGAATTATAAAAAAAAATATTGATGATGGGTGCTACATTTCCTCAATTATTTTTCTCATTATCGAGTATCATGGATGAAAATGAATTATTGTGCACACTCACGTGGGTATACAAAGTATATCAAATATACAAATCTCTTACAAATATCGATTTTTGGATATTATATTACTACAATTGCTGTATTTGCAGGGATTATTCTTCATTCGAATGTTTGTATTTACGAATTTGTTGAAAATAGCAAGAAAAATAAAATATACAAACATTCATTATAGCAAGCGTTGTAGCGGACAGTCGTCAGCGGTCAATTGCAATCCCACACTCCTACGATATTCGTCTCTGGCTCACGCGCCAAATGAATCCATCTATTCTGTATATTTGATGAATCTAGACCATAATTTGTGATTGATGTGGCAATATAGCGAATATTGAAATACTACTAAGGAATGTGTGATTATTATTTAAAATATAATGTCTTTCTTTCCATCCAGAATTGAAAAGTTAAAAGTGTTTGGTAATTTAATTATTTACAATCCTACATAAAAAAAACACATCAAGAATGAAAAATATTTCATCCATCTATGAATTCGTGATAACATATTTATTCTCCTCTGTAGTAGCCAATCGACCACAAGTGACTAGTTAAGTGGCTCGCAAAATACTGTGGTTTTTTTATGATCCAAATCGAGCCGATAAAGTAAATGCGATCGAGGCACCCACTATTGCTTTTATCGTACCAGGTTGGTTGCCAAGATTTCCGGAATCTCCAATCAATGTGGTTTACCATTTATTATACAACACTACGAAAATAATGTGTTCTTTGTGCACGTTAATTGATTATATTAATTACTATATGCTTAAAATATATGTTCAATAACACTTTCTATTTAACACAGTGAAAAAATAGCAATTTATTTTAGTTCTACAAAATTATTTTTAACAAATATAGTTGATAGCTATTTCGGCTCACGCCATCGTAGAACTATTAGTTCTGACGACGGCGTGAGCCGAAATAGCTATCAACTATATTTGTTAAAAATAATTTTGTAGAACTAAAATACATTGCTATTTTTTCAACGTGTTATATTGGAGTTCTACCAAGTGAATGCCAATTCAATCAATAAACTTTCTATTTACCTCATTAAAAAGAATACATGTGCACATCAAAAGATATTTTCATCCAGTTATGGTGGTTTTCGCGCAATATTGCTGCAAAATAAACGTACAATATTGTGGATTAATTATATATAAAGAAAACATCCAGTCCTCATTACGGTCTTTACACTACTCGCTATAAAAAGATACTTAAAACAGTTTCACTATTTTTTTCATTGCCACTGTATCCACTACATATAGATTGAGTATTAATGAAATATATATATTATACCTACTTTAAAACTGTTTCGACGTGCCCCGACGCTTAGCATTTGCGATTTATCTGTTTAATCTATCTGCAAATAGAAATACAATTATCAGATTAAATACCGATTGACGAGATAGCAATACCCCACCGAGTCGAGTACGAGTACTTGTGCCTAACTCCTAACATTGTTTTTCTAAGTATTTAGGATACTCAAACATTGATTTAAATGCACCAAGAGGTATTATCAATTCAGGACAAGTCAGTAGCTTCGCTTTTATTTGTTCTGTGTCCCCTATCAGTCTTGCCGATTGGAATATCTATATATATTGTTGCCGATAAATCGCTGTTTGTTTAAGATTATTTATATATACAATTTATATTGTTACATCTGAGTGTCACGAACGATGAGGCTTGTACTTATATAATTGAAATTTAAATACAATACTCATGAAAACAAATTGTGGAAATGGTACTAAAAATTGTATTTTGTTTGTTTAAATATTGTATAATGCCTTTCCACCAAGAAGTGGCTGTTATCACACTAAATAGGAAATTGATATTGTGAAAAATAATATACAAATCTCAGACACTTATTCCAATTTCAAAAACGAAACGCAGATCTTTTGTTAGATTTGCTGATTTGGGAAGAATCGTCCATTATCACTCATTAAACTGTCTAGAAAACTTACTTATGGGAAATGATTTGACTTTAGTGACTCGACTTGAAAAGTAGAAGAGGTGTCACGTGTCCATGTGTGTACTTACCGTTTTGGCACGGATATTTTAAACAATTATTTTAATTCGTCAATGAAGATATTTTTTGATTGGGTATACATTTTTCTGACGTGGCACAGCAGAAAATAAATGTTCTCTCAACGGTTTACTCAATTATTTGGTAGATCTAATTGAAGTTTCTGTACATTGACTTGATATTAAATACTTTTTGCATGAACAACCGGATATTTGTGATCCGCGTGTCTGATTCACGCATCAAAGAGTATCGAAAAAGTTGCATAGCAATCAGACAGAATTCATATTATTTGGGTAAATTTGACGGCTACTATATTATATCTTCGTAATCACTAGCACTAAACGATACTAAAGCTAGTCGGTCATTCTGCCAATGCAGGCCAGGCAATGTTCGACGCGAAGCTGAAAGCCGTGCATAATCATTAATAATCTAGTAAGCACTTATTCTTTTTGTTACATTAGAAGATTTTGTTAACAATTTACACTCACAGGTGAGTTTTTTTATGTAACTCTTAATGACTTTTAAAAATGCAAATTGGTTTTTCGTGCATTTAGTTTCATTGTATGGAGAATTCGGTCGTTAATTTTGTTTTCAAGTCGGCCTCAATTCTAATCGTTCTGCTATTTTGCAATCTTTACTGCTTTTTTTTCGGCTGCTACAAAAACGCACAACTTACATAGCTTATTTAAAGTATTAAAAACATATAATATATAAGGTTAGAGTATTCACGGTTTTATATTAATTTTATGATGTTAAACTAATGTCAAATGAAAATTGATCGCTATTCCACATTATTTGTTGCTATATATGACACGTGCTTCTATTAACTAAACTGTTACTCCGAAGATGCTACTAAAAGGTACAACAAACTTGTCAAATTTAGTATCACACCTAGTTGAATTACAATGTTACCTCTTATCGTCGTCCCGTGATCAAATGGTTAGTACATATTTTAAATAACAATTTCCGCTTTCCCTATAATATTAAGTTAATTTAAATAAGTGTAATAAGTAAATTAAATAAAACTTATGACGAAATAAGTTTTCTCTGCTTCCGAAGCAATTAAGTTATTATTGAAAATAAATTTGATTAATCTCTGCTTTCAGTTATATTGAAAATGAAACCGCACGTTTAATAGTATTCAGCTTCGTTGAGGGTAGCGGAGTAATAATTCCATGCAATCATTATTTTTATTTTACTCTTTCAAGTCCTCTTTTGTTTGAACCGATAAGGGATCGTTTTTAACCGCCCGGCATCCGGTTTTTATTCAAATTTACTTTTTGTTTAACTTATTTCTAAAGCCATAAAAACTTTAACTGACTTTCTTAAAAGAAAGTTAGCCGGGAAGATGTGTTCAACAGGGTTTTAAGAAGTTATTCTCTAACTCGATATGAGCGGAGATTTTATATAAAAAAACTTTATATACTTCTACCTAATATGTAGGAGCTTACTTCGGGTTGCTTGAATACGGACCCAGCCAGACGTCTGGTTATATATGCTTATGTTTTTTTTATCGTAGATATTCCGCCATTCCAACCCGTAGCGCTTGAAAAGAACGATATATTTTGAAATTCAAATATTATCATATATTGAGTAAAACATTTAAATATTATTTTTAGATTTTTACTTGGATATATATTTTACCCTAATAGACTTGTTTTATAAGGATGATAACAGTTATTGGCTGTTACATAAATATAGCTGTTGAAAAAATATATATCTTTATCATACAAGAGTTTTTTAATGCTTTTTTTTCATGTGGCATCCACATATTATATATAACGATTTTCATTGTACATTGTATGGAAATATTATTAAATTATACATTTTCTTTTACAGTATAGCTATAACAACAGGAACGATTGAAATTGTTTTTTTTCTCTTTAAAAGATAATTGTATATTCTTTTTAATTTACTAAGAAATGCAATTGGTTATAAAATATTAAATTGTAAATTAAGATTTTCAAAAAAGTTCTCTTCGTCTTTCATTTCTTACAAAGAAAGTGTTGAATTAATGCTTAATTATGTACAAACTACTACCGTTGTGTAGAAGGCACTCGATGGTAATGTTCCGTAATTCAGGTTTACTATAATATACATACAATTTTATTGGATTATTTTACCAACTTTATCGAGCGCATTATTATCGTGAGTGAAAGAATGAACACCGAGCAGAACAGGTGGTGGTACGGTCGCTTTATTTGGCTCTCATATAAGATGTAATTCAAGCAGCGCGGTCGATTACTTCCCGGATTCACTCTCGTTAATGATACTCCTCGACTCGAATGGTTCGGTAACGACGCTCTCGAGCCACCGGCGCCGGCTATATTACAGCGGTGAGCAACCAACGACTCTCGGCACACTGATTGAACTACGAATAGTCAACTATGATAACCTTTATTTCAACTAATAACAGGATATACTCAATGTCATCTTGTAGTGGATGTTTTTACAAAACAATTACATATGTATTATATTTGCATATTTTACTTTCCACGTTTTTTCTTCGTCTTAAGTAATTTTTTTTTAGTTTTAATGTGTCAGACAGTTAAAATTACATTATTATTCATGATATCAATTGTAGAAGAAAATAAATTAACCTAACCTGAGCGCTATGCTTCATCTCTTATCACAGTACAGAAGCCGGCGTTGTTGTGATGTCAGTTTACATTATCATTGCAAAAATGATTCTTGATTTGGACTAGAATTCCTTTTAATCGAAATTTTAATTTGGTTATGAAATTCTTTATTTCGATTTTGTTCATTAAACATCGTGCCTACCAATTGTGGAAAAAAATAACCCATATGTAAACATGACTTTATAAATATTTGCAAGACTACACTGTGAACCTGTACACATGAAAAAAATATTTTGTCGAGATTATTTGATATTGACATACGAAAATACAAGTAGAATCTTGGTAATGTAGTTATGTTTAAAGTGAAATACCCTTTGGTATTCATTTTGACAATATTTTTGTGCGACGTACTCTTATTCATTATACTGGTTTCGAACGACTGACTCGATAGAAGGTAAGCTTTGTTTGTTTCTCCAAAGGTAGAGTAGGTGCCGTGTTTCTATGTGACGTTATTCACATACTCGCATATTTGTATGTGATAAGTTGTTCAAAGCTCGGTTTCACAGCAGGAAAACACGCTAACCCACAATATTCACAGAATTCAGTATCTGAATTATTTCCAGTACAATAGTTTTGTTAGTGTTATCTGTGAATAATTTCGACGAACTTGTCAAAACAATTTTATGTTGGGATACTTTCGACGAAATAATGTCGTCGGTTAATATTATTAATTGAACTATTTATCATGTCCCTGAAATATTGTTGTATTTCTGCAGTTGTCAATTCAATACTTTGTGTGATTATTTACAAACTGTCTTGAAAAAAATGGTCCTGTTTCTATTTTTCAACCAAATATGATATTTATTTTATTTTATTTCGTAAAGCATACTTTTCTGCAATTTTAAATCATAGTTTTTAAAACGTTATGTATATTTATTACAAAATGAAAAAAAGTTTATATTTAAATTTTTCCGAATTTGTTGTTGAAGTAATTGGACTGATTTTGCAATCGTTTAATGATATGAATGATTCATAGAAGGTTTTTAGAATCGGCCTTGTTTTTGAAGGGCGTATTTTTTCTGTGCAATATCTTTGCACCGCAAATAGACATCAAATATTTTTTTTTCCGGTCCGTGTTGAGTTGTTTTATAGCAAATTGTTATTTTTTCGGTATTATGAAGTGCATGGCGATTTGCAATCACTTTCTTTATTGTGGATCATATGGAATACATTGGAAAATTTATTAAAATATAATTTTACGGTCACTTCTACCGCCATATAAAATATTTTCCACCGCGTTGACAAAGCCAACATACGTACTTTACTTTTATTTTTGTTAAGTTTCAATTATGAACGCTACGCTTAAACCAGTTTGACACGCGATGAACTCTCGCGCTTTGTACCTCTCGTATGCGCGCTACATAGTAGGATAATATTTATCTTTCAGGATGACACGCTGTATTACGTAACCATCGTATTCACGAGGTTGACACGGCACCAGTACCGTCTGCGACTTGTATTATATTGCCTGACCCTCTTTGTGATTTTTATTATTAAATAAACATCGCTCTATTATCTCATGAATATAATAATCAAATTATTGACTTGAAATGTTGTCTCAAATTGCTCCTTTAAGAAGAGATAATCGATATTTTATGCATACGTCAATTCATGGACAGTTCTAATAGGTTTCGTTGCGAAATATTTCATTGAATATGTGCATTGTAAATATCTGTAACATGAGAGGGTATACATTCATACAATAATTTTACAGTTATTGATATTTTTCATTCTTTTATCTTCACGAGCTTATAAAAATGATTGCTAAGCTACCAGTAAACAGACATAAAACATTTTCTATTCAATTGTGCAATACAATAATGTGCAACCCAAATTTGATATTATTTAATGTATCATTACTTACGAATTACATACCAAATATGCAGCAACTAGAAATGTAAAAGTAAATTCAAAGTTGTTTTTTTTTTAAGAATCGCGTGTAAATTTTGTAATTTGTAATCAATTTTCTTAAACAAACTCTTATTTTGAGACTAGAGTTAGCCGACTACTACGCGATCACTATAGGTATATTGAACGTAACACATATAAACAAAAAAGCCTTAAGCCTATTCTATAGTATTGATTAATGTTTTTTCATGAGCCTTACGACCCGGTCTTAGGTGATTAATTAAATATGGTCTTCGATCATACCACTTAGAAAACTGTTAGTAATTACAGGCTTGAGAGAGGCTGATGAATAAATAAACGCTTTGTATATATGTTTTACTTAGCGTGTATTTGTGATCTAAAAGCCTTTTCATCTTCATTATGTGAAGATAAGAACTTCAAGACAGTGATTTAGTTGAAGCGGTCGACCAAATAGCAGTTGTAACGCTTAAACTTTTTGATGCCAATCGAATTGGCTTTTACACCTGTGTGCTGCCAGGCAAGTGTTTACCTGTAGCGTGGTCCATATTTGCACGGGAATAATGGGCGAGACGTGGCGCTTGAAAACTTACAGAATAACTTAGCGACTGGCGGAAGCTTGGTGTTCTTCGCGCCGACCTGCAGAGCTTTTGAATAGCTGTAAAGATTGCTTTACGCTGCTAGAAATGAAAACAATGCACCTACCTCCGGAACAAAAATCTAAAATTTTTTGACTTGACCAAATGGATTGCATCCACTTTTTTGATATCAGCTCTCGAGTGTTTTTTTTAATGGTCTTCGCAAGAATTTTTTTTTTTATTACAATGATTCAAATCGAAAATTAAAACTTTGAAGATAAATTTAATAAAAAAAAGTTGTTGAGTTCTCACTTAGCTTCACGTTTTTAATTAAATCATGTATATAAAAACATTTTCAAACTTAAATGTATACAGCACCAGCAACTTCTATTTATTGTTAGATAATCATTGTCTCCATTTCAAAAAATAACCTACAAAAATTATACAACACATACCTTGTGTAAATACTTAAAATTAATTCTGCCCGTATACATATTTCTAAATGATTAAATAATATTGCACAAAATAAACTGAGCTGAAGTTCACTTGCACATTTCCTCGAAGGTAAAGGCTTTTAAACGTATTTGAGAAATTTGAAATTCCCTTGTGAATATATTTTGCCTCGTGAAAAATAAGCGACTCTCTTCAAATATGTTTCCCGGAGAAGCAAGTCTTGTAATTTTTCGCTGTAGGTTTCTTAGAATAAAATAAAGCGGTGGCCTTACTGCTTACTCCTTTGAAACAGATGTGCATCTTTTATAAGCTCAGTTCATAATACCTTCTTATTTAATATAATATCTTTGATATTTTAGAAAATATCTTTGTGAGTGAACTTATTTATTATAGAATTAAACCGGTGAACTTAGTTAATCGGCAATTTTTGATAGAAGGGAATTATTATTATTGAAAATTAAAGCATGATTTGTAGTTTTTGTTTGATGAGACGGTAACTTTGCGGAAACTCATTTTAAATATAAAATTGATGACTTTATTTCTTAAGTTTCTAGTTGACGTGGGTACTAAATAATGCGACGTGTTTCGCCACTTAGCATCTTATCAGATAATCAAATCAAAAATGATTGTTTATTTAAGATTGTTTTGCCCAGCGTTTTAATATTTTGATATACACCGAAGTTATGTGCAGTTTTTAATCTCGTCATATGTTAAACGCATAAACGACCATGCTTTATTTTAACCATTCTCTCAAGACTAGGTGCCCTCGTATAGTCTATTTGGATTTTTATGTAGCAAAATTTTAACGTTGAACGAATAATATCATAATCTCTTGCATACTAGACACATCTCAGAATAGTACAGTTACTCCCGCTGCGTACCGATGAACATAGAGCAAAAGCCCCTGGTCTAGACGCTAGACGCGAAGAATTTCCATTACTTGTGCTAGAAATAAATATAATATTAATAAAAATGCAGCTGTAAATACTGGCTTTGATTATATCGCTTTGCTTTACGTATTAAAAAATATACTAGTTATTTTATAATGCTGTACAACGGTTATGGAATTTTTCTTCGGTGTAATAAGTCAAGTGTGTTATGTTATCTTACATAATTGTATTTTGATATTCATGATTATTTATTGACGATTTTTTTAGCAGAGTTTCGTAACTATCTCACCATCGGACAGTGCTTATGTTTCAACATCTTGCCAAGAAGTTAGTGCTAAAGCGCACACAGTGCATTTTGAGTTGTTTACTTTTGGGTTTATACCGCCCACTTTTATGAGTCAGGTTTTTAAAAAAATCAAGCTATTGATTTAGTAACGAATCTTTATTGAATTATAAAATTATCAAAAATTCTACAAGAAATAAATCATTTTTGTTATTTAAATGTTATCTGCAAATTTGCGTTACTAGGCCTTGTATTATATTAAAAAAATACACATTTTTTATAAAGCTGTTTAGTTACGTGATGACAATGCTTGCGGTGAGTAAAACCGGTTCCGATCAATGAAAACAAAATGTATTTTGAGTATAATATATTGTATTATAGAAAAATCAATGCAAACATGTTAAAAAAACCGTTTATATTTTCCGTTAACAATGTAATGTAAAAAAACTACTGTTAATATTCATGTTAAAATTCCTCTGAATTTATTTAACTTTCCGGACCATTTATTTAACCAGTTACTTACATTGAAACTGGAATCTAATTCTTCACAAAAGCTCTCTGTAATAATGCATACTCTTTTGAACTCTGGCTTCTTTCTCGGTGTTGTTTTATTGTATTTTCGTTATTCAACTGTTTTGTTCTCGGCGGGAGACCATTATTTATACGGCTTTGCAAGCATTAAATGGATGTCTTCAAGCCGTCTCAGCAACATTATATCGCACTCCTCTCCGGGCAAACTTTCGCGAGACATTTTACTCTGCCAACTATCACATTTGGTTTGCTGTTAAATCAGTTTATTCAGAAACGGAATATGCGTTCCTTTTGTTTACTTAATTTAAAAATAAAGTATAATTCACGTTAGAAACGACGGTCGATCACATACTAAATAAATTGGTAATCAGTAGATCGTCGTGATGTTGGCTATGGATTTCAATGTTATGTATACAGTATTTGCATACCTATTAAAATAAAAATGATGATTTCATTGAATAATTGAATGCAATCCTAGACAATGAAATCACACTAAACAAATTACAACGCTCTTACTCATAAATCCCTGCGCCCCAATTAATGCAATTTTTAATGTACGATAATAATTTACGACACGTTATTTCATTCTTCGTACGCAATACATAATCGCCATTTATTATATCGCCACGAGAATCCCAACCACAGCAGCTAGTCTCTATTGAATCGTATCTATTTTAGTCTCGATCACGCGGCTCAGTAGACATGTGGTATAAGCGTCCACCGGAAGTGACCATTCGCAGAATTCGGCAACTGAATCGTCCGCGATCGTCCGATACTTGGCCGTGCGAAAACATGACAGGAATTCATTACAAGCAATTAGTTTACCCTACAACTATGACTTGCAAATAAACATAACATTGATTTCTCACTAAATGCAATTTATTGCTTATCCGTTTTATTGATCCATCGATACTAAATCTACTCCCAGTTAATAAAAAAAAATGTGGTTGAAAGGTGTATCAGTTTTTCGCTTAGTCATAAAAGTTTAAAAAAATATATTCTGCAGAAACATTTTTCAATTCACTTTGTTATTGTGCTGATTTTTAGATGACACCTTTATAAATGTTAATATTATTTCATACGTTCGGTAACATGAAATAATAAGCAAACGTTAACTCTATCCCTATTTTTGATTTTTATCGTAGTTTTTGCTGTATTTTTTTTTCCATCAAAAATTTTATGTTTCATATTTCAGGTTTTCTTGTTATACTTTGCGAGGCTTGTATAAAAAAATACTTTTATATTACCTATTTATGTTTGAAACAACTGCTATACAGATACAAGAAGATAAAGCAACGTTAAGGTTTATACAGTTTATATGAAGTTATCAATTTATCATCCTTGAAAGTGTGTTTTTTCTCAGAAGTCAGTTTCATTCAAATTTTACTGCTAATGGAACGGACGCTTTGATGTAAATGTACACCGACGTGGTACAATTTCCAATTTCTCGTTGAAAGCTTCAAGCCGTGGCCTGTCCATAATATTTATCGTCGGCTCTGAACGTTTTTATACGCCACATTCTTTCCTTCGCCCCACCCTTCTTGTCAAATCTCTAATAGCGAATCTGCGAGCAAGAGAGCGTCATCGTCAGTGATGTCCGTACACTACAAATTTTAGATAGTCGAGCCCGTTACCTACCCGAATATTTTTAACAAATATACATTGTGCTATTAAGAATTAAGAACAAAATTCTTCAATAAGACTTCATCAATACTTTTGTTAGTTTTTTTTTTCAAATGATTTATTTATTTAACGAATAAAAATTTAAATTAAATGGGAACAATTAAAAAAAAATTCACACCGAATTTCTAGCTATTACTTTTTTTTTGTGCCAATAATTTAATTGATTATAAAATTGTTAGTTATCTTCAACTCATTACCATTTCGATAGTAAGCACGAGTAATTTCAATTTATTTAATTTTATCTCTTGTTAAATTTCCTTTGTTTGTGTTCACACTGTATTTTTAAATTTCTTGCTACGTTCCCGAATTTTGTAAATAAATATATGGATAATATTAATTTTACAACCCTAACATCACAACTCGAGTACAATTAAATTTAACTTTAAAAAAATTACTATGAATCCGAGTATTCAAATCCTCGTCATCAGCTTACCACTACCGTTTCTCGGGTCTATGACACCCCCTATCACGTAATATCATCCCTTTTCAACAAAAAGTAATCAAATTAAATGAGATAATTTAAATTAACGAAAGTCTTTGGAAAATTCCTTCTCAAGCGCCTGTGTTAACTTTTGAATAACTGTGTTTTTCGTTCACCGTCTTGAGAGAATGTCTTGAGTGAAATGTTGATCGCGTGAAGTTATTATAATTTAATTTTGTGGCACTTCAAAGAATTTTGATGATAATAAACTTCCCCAAAAATTTCTCAATTCTTTTATTTAATATATTTACGCTAAAGAATCACCAATCTACACTATTCGTTTCTTTGAATATTGTTTTATTCTGTTATTCAAGTAGTGTATTATAACAACCGTGATTTGTATGTATAAAATTACATATTTATTCAGTTTTCTGACTTACGCTCGTCGTTTCCTTATTTAGAGTTCGAAATTAAAAATGTTAAATTTAGGTTGTATTACATTTTGTTTTACATCATGATTGAAGAGTTTCGGGTTTGTTTTTTTCACGCTTATTCTTCACCCAACTGCATTTTTTAGTTTAACTTAATTTTATTCAGTTCTTCCCATTAAAACTTATTTAGTTTTTAATTAAATTCATACATTATTTACCTTGAAGTCATTACGTTTTTGATGAAATACAATTCGATTATTTTAAGATGAATAAATATAGCTTTGTTGCTAAATAAAAAAAATACTCTTTATATTAAATGCATAAAAGGTTTTGTTTGTCTATTTTTACACGTTACCAAAAATTTCTATGTAATTAGGCGTGCTTTTTTTCGATTGCACATACTTTTTCTTATCTTGCTAAGAATATCCACTAACAAAATATAAAGCCATATTCTCGTGTAAATTGCAGATGTAAGGATTCATTTTTTATTTTATTTCATACATTACCCATTATTTTACAGTGAATCAATGCTATTTAAAAGCAAGCGAAGCATCGTGTTTGGCACGTGCGTATTATTTTTATATTCTTGGCACTGACATGTTATGATGTTTGCTAAGAAAGAATATAAATAAGATGATAAATAAATATTTGGGCGGCCGTTGGGGCAGGTCGTGACGCTGCAGTGGGCGGGGTGCCTACGTCACGTTTTAATGTCGCAGAAGCCGCCGCCGCGTATCACGATCTGTGGGATTACTCTATTTACATATGTTTAAGTTTTATTATTGTAGCGCTCTTACTAAATGCAAATTCTTTAGCTTCTTTTCATATTTGAGTTTAAATTTATCATTCTGTATTATTTTCTTATATAATGAACGAATAAATTCATTATCCGATGCTTACTTATTAAAATAATATCATCCATTGATATCTACACTATTGAAAAATCTAACAAGATCGATTAATCCTTGTCGATTTCGGTAGTCAGTAATGTATGGATTCCAACACTACAGTGGGCTTTGGAGTATTATGTTTGTCCTGCTGTTTTGCGCCTCATGTTTTACTCATGGCCCGTATCGCTTTTAAATGTTATAAAATATAAAGCGTTTTGAAATAATTAGTCAAGCTCAGTGATAGACGCGCCTTGTAATTAGTCAATTGACATAATAACACGGTGAAAAAATAGCAATGTATTTTAGTTCTACAAAATTATTTTTAACAAATATAGTTGATAGCTATTTCGGCTCACGCCATCGTCAGAACTATCCAACTTTTGTTAAAAATAATTTTGTAGAACTAAAATACATTGCTATTTTTTCACCGTGTTATAATGGAGTTCTACCAAGTGAATGCCAATTCAATCAATAAATTGACATAATTATATTATTTATCCACTAAGAATAACTGAATATTGAAATGGATTATACAAACGTAAAAAATATTTTGATAGTTATTTGTCAATATTTCATAGAAAATAATGCTAATTGCGTATAACTTTCAACTATACACGCTAAGAATCTTTTGAAACTGATTTTTTTTATATATTTCCTAATACTATTGCTCCAGTAAATGAATATCAAAACTCATCATGTCTGATAATATTTCGACCGAGTTCATCCGACTTGTTAAACCATCAGTCGCTTTTGGCTGTCGAGCGTGCGAGAGGATCTCGTCGATTTGGCATCTGGCCAACACGACAATAAAATTCATTCTGCCAATTTGATTGAGCGGACCGCCGAGCTTTAAGCCCCCTCACGGTGAGCTTTGCCAAGACGTTGTCAGTTTCTTATCGGCGAATTTATCGTCCTATTAGTGTTGTGTCGTCATAAACACTTGTTATATTTTGACTGCGTGTAAACATAAACGTTTATTATGAACATATTGTGTTCTCCTATTTGATAGTCACGTATTCCGGTATTGACGGGATGAGTCAAGACATAATAATTCTTGTTTTTTATATGTGTTGACAAATTAACATTTTTTAACAAGTTTTCGGACTGAGCCAAGATTTTCTTCCAGTAATGTTATCAATGTTAAACTAATACAACATCGAAGAGAATATAACTAATCGATGTTATTCAAAGTGTTCTAAAAAATAAATAACTTGAAAGTTTTTTGAGGGACCGTGAGAAAAAATAATTACCCGTAAACAATTAATAAAATAATTAATTTAATAATTAACTTACTCGTAGATAAAATTTTGTTTTAGAATATTCCGTTTCATATTGATTGGTTTATGTAATACTTCATTGCTTATGTTGTTCTACTTATATATCAACGTCAGATTAGATTACCAATATTTCAAAGCGCATTCATGTTTTTGTTTTTTTAATATCATGCTTGCTCATCAAGAAGTGACAGTTAACACCTTAAAAGCGCTTTCATGTTTTGACCCGTACAGATAATCGCGTATAAACGACCAGTGAGTAGTGTTCAAAGCCATACTAATTCAGCTTATGCAATTACAATAAAAATGCATACGAACGTCTGACTCAGCACGAATGCGCTACGTGTGTTTTTTCACACTATTTTTTAGTGTGCCTCTCATCTCAACTTTCTTTTCATCTCGTTATTTCAAGTCGCAAGCATAGTTGTTAGAGATTTTTTTAAAGCTCTTCAGTTTCAATTATTTTGTTGATTGATTTCAATGCAGACATACAGGTTGTAGAACACGATGCTTTAACCATATATCATATCTCAATATCAGATAAATATCAGAGTATACAATGGGTCAGATTATACTGCCCTGACTAGGGGTAAGGAAGTATTTATTTTTTCGATAAAATTTGTATTATTCTTCTTGTTATTCATAAAATAGAAAAAAATACCACTCTAGATGTAATACATATTTACTTATAACATTGACGCATAGATAATTAATAGAATTACTTATAACAATGAGTCGACTGTGAAACAGTTCTAGTGCCAAACAACACTGTATGGATGGTTAAAGGAAATATATTAATCATTTCGGTTAATTTCTACTCAGTGCACCGAATTATCCAAAGATCCTCCTTATCAATGAAACATATACAGTTGCATTCGACTTTCTTACGTTAAATTTTTGTTGTTCAACTTAGTTATTGTACAGCTCTTATTTGTTAAAGATTTTTGCCGAGTCCAAAAGGTGTGGTATTCCACGCTTGCACGTTCAAGTAATCCTACGTTTCGTTACTTGAGCATTCAAGAACACAAATATTTTTAATATACTTTTGATGCTTCATAATTCACTGCTCTAATTTTTAATATTCAACATTACTAGACATTTTCAGAAATATATTATGTACACTGTTAAGTTTTTTTTTGTATCGACAGTTCGACGAGTAAGAATTGTTGCTATGTCTTTCTTTGCCACTCTAAAATACCCCAATATTTTCATAGTAGTTTGTATTGATCGATTTGACCATACACTTGGCTGACCCCATTGTACTTAAAGATTAAATAATTTTAAAATATTCTACTGGAATTTGGAAATGTTGATTGATGCGATGACTATTTATTACCCAGCACCACATCTCATTTGAAAATATCAACCTAACTTAACCGGAAAACGTTTATATATGCATCAACTGGTATCGCAAAAATATGTAAAAACCTTTAAATTTAAAACTATATGATTGCAATCAAAAAATTACGCTTTAGGTTTTCATTCACTCAATTGAGTGCCAGTTCGCAGTACATATCTGATTTGCATCACGAAACTTTCTTAAATAACCACCTGTAGACGTTACCGAAATCAATCGAAACCAATCCATTATTGGCTTTAACATAATAGTTACTAACTGCCCCAAGCTGCTGTTGTAGCGTTTGTATCAGCTTTGGTTCGCAGAGCTGCAATGATGATTTATTATCGGCTTAATAAATGTGACCCTAATCCGAATGGAGTGAGAACATAAATCATGGACTCCACCTACCTTTTCAAAACAGCTGACGAGGATTGCATCACAGCTGATTGCTTTCGAAGATAAGAGATGTTGAGTGGATTACCTTTATAGAGGCCGAACAATGGAAAAGAAACTGGGTGGTCGATTATGTACGGTGTTGATGATATTAGTTCACAAATTAGTACCACTCATCCGAAATTGCGATAAACGTATATTGTATCTTTGGCGTACATTGTTCAGTGATTTTTATTGCGCATTAAAATTATTCATTTAAAGAAATGTGTATGTGTTTCTAAAAATATACATCTCCGCCATGAAGTGACATTCGACACACTAAAAGTGGTTAGATGGTATGATACTATTGGATCAAAAAATTACCATTTCTTCCTCGATTCGTCGGTACTACTCAATGAGATGTCCGTCTTCAAAAAGGTTCGCCGTCAAATAAAAAAACGATTTGAAATTTTATCATAAGCTATCCTTTTTATCCATGTAATCCGTCAAGGGCTTAGAAAATAAAGAAAATATAAAATTTCTTTTGGATTCCTTCGATAGCAAAGGAAACAAAATAACATGAGCACAACCGCATTGTTGTCGTAGGCAAAAAAGTGCGCCTAATACGTTACATGTCATTCTTTGCGAGTACGTTATCATTATTCATGTTTTCCCGGCGGCGTTTTTCACCACACTCGAGCATTTTAAAGAGTGCGCGTCGTTGATTTACGGCTTCGGTCGTGTGTCTCCGCCGCCCCTCAGCCCCCCTATTCCGACCGACATTATGCACTACTTGTTTTCCGACGCCGCGCCGCTTACGACGTCGTGAGCTTTTACAACGTGTAACAATGTATGCTTTACTCTTTTCCGCAGCGCGAGCGGTGCTGTCTTGAATGCAATTTTCTGTCAGATATTTTTTTTTTAGCAAATGCCAAGTAATGTTAGCATAATTTAAATTTAAGCAAAAATAGTAGCTAGATGTTCTTCACTATATCAAATTCAATATTTAAGTAAAAAATGCTATCAATTTTATCTAAATTAAATTCGATCTAAGCAATTCGTTATTCGTTTGCCCGAAAAATAATATTTTATGATCGAAGGTATCATGCTATTATTTTATTTTTACGGCGTATTTCTTTACAATCGATCTGTAAATTATATAGTGGTTTAAAAATATAAAATTTTCATATTTAAAAATTGATCTTAATATTTTCGTTCGTAAGTTAAACATGCCAGAAAACAGCTTTACAATTGAATTGGAAAATGTGTTTCATGTTCGTTTAGTTTGATGACTCCATTTTTGTGTCCATATTAACATGAATAATTGAAACTTAAACGAGCAATTATGGAACTTTAAGATTAACCAGTCAGTAGACAATTTTTGTTGAAATATAATTCATCATTTGTAACACGATACGTTGTTCCTCATTTTTAAAAATTAATTATAACCGGTGTTCATTGTCGATTGGCCTCTGATCGACAGGTTGCGTTTGCGAATGATTTTTTTATTGCTAATTTACAGATATCTTATTATAGTGTTGTTATAGTGTATAAGCAAGTATGTGTAATCAGCTGTTTAACTAAATAAACATATTAGCAAAGGCCTTTGGCTATCTATCGGCTGTTAACCTATTCAAAACGCCTGTGCAAATAAATTGTAGAATAATCGCTAAATTACTTTGCTAAGTAAAAGAAACTGATCTTCACGTTAGAGTGTTGGTGAGGGTAGGGGGGGGGTAACATAAAAACAAAAAATCCACAAAATTACCTTATGTCTCAAATTAAAAAAGTTGATGTTATACCCTATGTTTACTAGTCGTTATTTATATTTTCCGAACAGAACGTTTGAAACAAATTCGAATATTAATGGTTTTATTACTACTTGCCAGTTTTTATTTGCATAATCAAATTTCTCCCCAATATAACAGTTTAAATAAATGTCATTACGTTCATAAATAACATCGGCCGCCAAGTATATACGCGTTTTTCCAACCGCAATAAACTCATATTAGACCGATGTTGCTAAGGTCGATTCAATACATTCTCCCTCAATATATTTCACTCCAGCTGTGACCAACCACACATTCCTGAGCTCACCTTGGTCGTTTGACGTAGTGCGGACGCTTCTTGGCAATAAAGCTGACCGAAGACGTCGTCCTGACGTCAATTATTTGGGACGCGGAAGCTCTGGCGTCTGCATTAGGCATGTCAATCGAGTACTCATATACCAACTCTTATACTCGTTTTTTTTAAATTCTTATCAAGTTACCTCGTATATATTATGATTTTGTGTTATGGATTCTGTCCAACTTCAATAATATTTAAACATTTCGAACATTTTGATTTGTACATACTTAAGAACACTGCTTTCATTATTGTCCTTCTAACAGTTTGTTTATACATAATCGATTTGTATTTAAACTTCAAATTTCTTAACATAGATTAATTTAATTTTCGATTTGTCGAATGTTTAACTTTCTTTTATCATTTTCATAAATCACATTTATGTAACTGAAACCATGAAAACGTAATAACGAGTAGGTACACGAATGCTCGATACTTAGCAAGCGTAGCAAGAACCCTTGGACGAAACGTCTCGATTGTCAGCAACGCCTTCGCATACCCTCGTCAATGTATCGACTCCTGATATACGCACGATGTTTTCCAAGTGTTTGGATTGAATTGGTTTGTGATATAGGTAGTGTTGTCACAACATTTTCGGAGTCCGAACATAACTTGACTTAATGAGACGTTAATGTTTAATACAAGTCTTCATACATTGCGATTTTTTTAACTCTTTGGACGATTTGCGCCCTAAAAGAAAAAAAAAACAGAGCTATTTTTATCATGAAATAGAAAGTATATAAATATTATTTGTAGACAATTGTTCAATGAATAATAAAGCTTTCCCTTTGTATAACACTTCAGGCGCAAAAAAATATATCCTTCAACGAAACCGTCCAACTTTGCCAATAGATTGAGCTTTGATGTGCTTAGATTTGCTGTGACCCAAGTTGCCACGATTTAAAGCTGGCAGTTGTTCGAATGGTATAAAAAATATTTTCATCTAATTTTCCGATAAGTAATTCTTTTCACATAGGTATATTTTTTTTATTTAAGATGTTTAAATTGTTACAACTCTGTACGATTCCACATATTTTGTCACTAACGAGCCGGGTTTCGCCTTTCGACATCTTCAGGCATTCTATCACACGGATGCAACAGAACTGACTCAGCTCAGTTTGGTTATATTAAATTATCTCGTTAAAAACTCAAAACAACTTGTCTGGATAATGTTACAGACAGATTCTCAGAGCTTATCCATCATCTTTGCCCACACTAAGTTTAAATTTAGTCGTGTGATCCAATATATTTGATGTTTCCGAAAAAATTATGAGTAAAAATCGATAATTATGTATATTCAAAAAGCTGGCAATGCTAGATGAATGAATGGAGATGCATGCGAATTTAACTTCAACAAATAAGTCAGTTTATAAGAATATTAATTATATCCTAATAAAAAAATATTAGCGGAATGGTGAGTGCAAATGACATTTTCAAAGCTGCTTTCAATTTGAAAACAATACTTTATTTGGTTTCGGATATCATTGTATATTTATGACCTTTCAATGTATCGGGGTATTTTTATCGCATTACGGAACATTCACTCCCCGGGTTTTGCAACATGACAATTGTTTCCGATGCGGTTTTGTTGGGCGTTAGCTCTTTTGGTGCGGCCTTGTATGGCACTTCACTGCTTTTCATTGTTTTTGTATTGCATTCGAATATCCGCCCCCGGTCGTATAAAGCACGTTGCAACTATCAAATAAATAAAATGTCAATCATTTCATTTCGGTATAACGCACTATCTCAATCAAAATGGCGGGCTGGTAACATTGTAGTATTTTATGAGGTTTTCAATATTTTTTATGAAATGGCATGACTTTTCACTGGTGATTTTTTAAAAACATTTTATGAATATGGATCTAGACGACTTTTTAATTAAGTTGTATTTTTTTTTATTTTATGATAATTTTTTAAATAGTAAATATTTTTATTAATGGTACGCTTAAATGCGCCAATAAATCTTATGTCACACAGCCTGCCACAACGATTAGTAAATTGGTTTCTGCAAATAAAAGACTCTTATTACCATTAAACGGTGTCACATATCTTAAAACATGGTGAATATGAATGCAATGTGTGTATTTTTCACCAAACTTGTCTACCGTTACATCCAGGGAACGATTTTTTGCATAAACCAACAATAACATCTTTCATAACACGATTTTTTTTTCTCATATTAATATTTTACATATCGATGATAGGTACACTTATACTGGCATTATATTGACAATGCGAGTTCATGTTAGAGCTTTAAAATATTGAAATGATGAATCGTGTACTGCACGTGTATTTAAATTATATTTCTGACATATTATTGTTGTAATTCTTCATATTATTCATATAGGTAGAGATTAAAACTAGTCGATGGCTTTCCGACTTATGTACACCCGCTAGTCATCTTAAAATAGTATTGGTATTCATGAAGTGTGTTGACTTAAAAAGCCTTTTTGTGTATTTGTTCTCTGCGTACAAATACTTAAGAAATATAAAAATACGTAACATTCACGTTCTCACGGCTTTCCCTCCCGAACATATCAATCCGTCAGGCAATGGGCGAGACAAACGTATGCATTGATTGCGTGTGCTGGAAAGAGACGACGTCGCTTGTCTCTTTCGGGACTGCGGGGCAAATTGACTGGTCGACCGGCTTCCCGCTATATTACACGGTTATTTATGGAATTAATTTGCTTTTTGACACAATCGACGACTTATAAAAATAAATCTAACGCTCGCCGTTCGCTTTGGTGGCGTAACTTGTGTTTTCATTCTTTTATACTTTTGTATTTTTAAATTCCAAACAAAAGTCTTTTATTAAAAAAATCTTTTGTAAGTGGTTACATTCACATTTTATATAAGTTATTAAGAATGAAGATGGAGAGGCTTAAATTAGCAATTGATTATTTTACTGAGAATGTTTTTTTAGTAAAATAAACTTCTTGGCAGCTCCCAATAAGAATAATTATTGTACACCAATTTTACTTCCAACTTATGATTGTGAATGTTTAGCATTTACCGTTTTAAATGAAACATTGTTTGTATCGTTTCTGTATTATTATGATGTATATTCGTTTGGCAAATAAACGTTTCCTTCTTGTTATTAAATAATCAATCTTGATCGCCATTGAACCGTAAGCAATGCATCGATAATATTGCTATTATTAATTAAATTTACAACCTACGAACGTAATATAAAATTTGCGAGTCGGCACGCGACCATTAAGCGATATTTACTCCTTCATTTGTGCAGTGTTTCTTTTGTGAGGTGATAAAATATCGATAACCAAGTCAGTCAACCGAGTAAGCTGAAAGATTTCGTCACTTGAAATAATAGTCGAAGTATAAATCGATTTACATAAAAAGCCAGCAGACATACAGAAGCACACACACTTAAATAGATTTTTCAATATTAGCTGTTAATAATCCATATTTTGGTTTCCGATCAATTGATATTATGTAACATCTAAATTGTTATAATCTTTATGTTCACATGTTTGTCAAAACAATCATGTGTGTACTTAGATTCCATGGGAAAATACATTTTACAAATACTCATCATAAAGCAAACCATCGCTGGTACTTATTACGACAATAATAAGAGTTGAAAACAATTTTATTGACACATACGATGTTGGTAAATTACTGAACACCATGAGCGCTGTCCTGTGTTATTACATTACCAAACAATATTTATTTTATAAATATTAAGTAAATCATATCCAGTATATGTTTCTTTTTATGTCATTTAGCCAAGTTCATCATATCATGTATTTTTCATTTAGGGTTGAGGTGGCGTTGGACTCCGGTAGTCTCATGCGCGATCGGGTGGTTTTTACTCTTTATGCACTTTCTCGTTTTCTAAGCACACAAACATCCGAATTGCGCCTGAAATCGCCAATGTATAAATCACTACTATTAGATGTGCTCATGAACCGTTGCTCTTGTTACAGATGTTCGTTCCGCTATAAATAGAAAACGAACTCGAATAGAAACCAATACAATTACATTTTACATAGAAAAAGTAAAAAGAAAAACACGTGTTAAGCTAAGCTTCTTATGAAGAACAGCCAAGTTCTTTGGTTCTATCTCCGTATATAATGAGATTATAGCGATTAGCTTGCCAGGTGCAAGTTTTCCCGCGAAGTGTCGTGTCGGCCTGTTGATTTATCGGACAGTGAGCGGGTCCGATTGAAATCGGTGCCAAATTAGTGTCGTTGGTTTTGATAGAGAGATTACAGTTGACCTTTCGTAAAATGAAATATTAACGAACACGAATTCAAAGTCGATGAATTTATTAATGATCGTTATTTAAATTTACAATATTTGAACAGATCGACAGATTCGCACAGCAATAAAATTAATAATTTTGTTTGGCTTAAAGAAATTCAAATTATATAATTTATAGTGCGTATATTTTGAAAATATAATATATACTAAGCAACATATTTGCGTATGTACATGATACTGGATTGATGTAAATAATGACTGATTACAACACGATAAAAGATAGGAAAATCAATTCCCTTTTATTTAATATTCCGTTCGTAAATGATCTGTGCGCTTATAATATTATTTTGTAATAAATTTTTATTGGCACTCATGATCGTAAAAATTTATTCGAATATCGTCGGTCGTAAATCATGCCCCAATAAATATTAGTTAAAAGCTGATATTGTGCTATTAATTCATGCAATTATTTATTCATGCCACGCTCTCTATACGAAGGCAATTTCATTTGAATGAAAATTCGAACAAAATTTATTTTATTTTAAATGGACGAATTATTCTATTTTGTATTAATAAATTACATCGGCAATTCCCGACACAGAAATTGTAAATTATTATTGGTTAATTATCATATCGCTACTGATTTTTCAGCGTTTTAACTGACTCACATTTAGTTGCTCTGTATTGACAATATAACTACATCGAATTATTGAAAATACATAAAATTATATATATATCCTTTGCAATACGAATATAATAAAAAATACATATTATGCTAGATAACTCTCATAATTTTGCATCGCGTTTTTTTGTATGGTCATTGCTATATGTGCTTTGCAAATGAAACTCTTTACTTATATGTTGTGTCTATCTGTCGCTAGAACGTTTTCCAACCGGTTTCCGGTAGTAACTTGACATTGGCACCGGACGCTATTTTTGAATTATTGAGCTATTTTCAGCATTTATTATGAGTTAACGTACAAATTTTGGGGGCTTTTGAAGTACGGCTATCAACAGGAGCTAACGCCAAAATCACACCATAATAACGCAGGCGCAAATGTGTACATTTCTGGTGTTTGCGATTGAAAATGGAACACATTCTAACTAATTCTATTTGTAGAATACACGCGTTCTTTTAAGAAGCGTAATATAGAATATATATTTTTGCTTGCTTTTTAATTTTAAGAGAGTATTTTGTAGAACAATACTAATCATTCGAGGTAATTAAAAAAGGATGTAATTATGATATCGACTGAAGGTGCTTGATGGAATTTCAATCTCAATATCAATTATGAATTGTTAAATTTTTGTACGTTTCCACAGGTTTTAAAACAAGTGGAATCGTACATAGTTTTAACAGTTTAAAATTTTAAAACATTGTGTTTGAATATATCCTGGCCAAATCCGTGTAACAAATACTATTTTAATACATACATATATATCTTTCATATAGGGAATTCATAATTTACTACAATATATGAATCATTTTATATTAACACTGCATTATCTTATCAAGTCAACTTATCTTGTTTTTTTTTCTTTTCCAGGTAAGTGTTTTCACCTTATATGGCAGACTATTTCTATCATATAAACATACTCAGACGCGTGTAAGTGTTTATTTTATCATCTTTTTTCGTGTGTTTATGTTCATTATTCAGTGCTGACACAATGACTTGTCAGTTTCTAGTTGACGATAAATACCATATGTTTTGTAACATTTTTTTTTTCACAAAAACGAAAGACGTTATCATTTACATATGAGGTCAATGCTGCGTAGTATGAAAATGAATGATACTTACTGTACAATGACTCCAACGCAGCGGCTTGCAACCGTTGGAGGCGCGGATTTTTGCTAAGGGAAAAGCCAATGGAAAATAATTTTCATATAATATCTACAAATAAATAAAAATTCATACTGTAAAGTAGTAAAACACTGTTTTTTTTTTGTTTTTGTTTTTATGAAGTAATTATTTGTAAGTGTATTATATTATTATACCTGGTGGCATTGTAATATACCGATTAGAAACCGCTACTCTTTTGACTAATTCTTTGCTCTGTCACTTATTATATAGCGTTTCCTTGTGATGGAGATAATTAAAAGAGGTTTTTAGTATTTCGGCGAAACGAGGAAATATCAATAGCCATTGAGATATTGACACATTTGAATCGATTGGCTGCCAATGTTGAATTAATATTTATTTAGTAGCATAAAACATTTGTCGTTCCGTATTTGCATAATAAAGGAGAGGAATCGACTTATTTGAAAAACTTTTCCAATTATTTCATCCCCGCACGCACGTGAGCTCAACCCACCACCGCTCTTCGCTCAACTGAACTACCCCTAAACTTTCACACTGGCTTTTACGGCCGGAACAATCTTGCCGTGCAATCTGATAATGGAGATGTCTTTGAATGACATTTTGAAAGTTTTATGTTAACATTTCGACGTATATTGAATAGATTTTTGTGTTGCAACGGAGTTTTAATGTATGCGTCGATGATGGTGGTTTATTCTATATGCGAAAACTTTTTGTTTTTATTAATATGTATATTATTATATTGATTCCATTTCTAATCAATTTAGTTGATGTTCCAAATGTGTTAAAAGTGATTCTCTCCTTTAAACCAGTGCTTCATATTTTAAAACATGTATAAATTTCTATTTTCTTTGCGATTTCTTAGCAAAATTTTTGTGCTGACCAGTTTTATGCGAAATCTGATTCATTCTATCTCTGTTTCTTGATTAACAATGCCAAGAGTAGTCTAAACTTTTTCGTTTGCGAAGAGCTCGCAGACTTCCGTGCTTTCAATATTGTTCTTGTTTCACACGACAAGATTTCTCTCTACCCGATAAAGCAATCCTGTTATTTGACCTCCCTAACAAAATAAGAAAACTTCCCTTCATGAAATACTTTTTTCTTTTTGTTTATCACTTCAAAGTTATTAAAAAAGTACAAGACGGCTAAACGTCGGTATTTCGTGGAACTTTTTATAGACGAAGGAATTTTAAATGAAACTTTGTTCTCGAGTATTATAACAAGCGATCGTTTTTGTTTCCTTCAAAAAATTGTTTTAAAAAAACTTTTTTCAATTACTTTTTATAGTCTTTTTGTCAACGATATTTAGCAAACATAACAAATCCTTATTAATTCAAGTAATTTAAGTAAGTTTTCTAAGTTACCCAGGATTGCTAAACCCAACAATGTTTCGAAATATTTATTTTTTGGAGATATTTAATGTTTGAAAAAATACTGAGGAAAATTAATAAAATATTCTCTTTGAATACTAACTTATTGAAATGTATACACTATGTTGTGTATAAATTTCGCAGTTAAACAAACGTTATCATACAAAATTAAATATATGGATATTGTTTTGATGCTAAAAGGCGTACAATCGATCTTTTTTTAATTTACGTTAACATATATTATATTTTTTATATGAATTGTTCAACCAATGTTATTTTAATCATTTCAGATCCCAGACTATGTCTTTGGGATTTTTATTGTAATTTATTTTTGTTACTGTATCCTTTGAGAATATTATTAACCTTTTGCCTTCGATATAAATTGATATAATAAAATTACGGATCAAGTTTATCTACCAAATTACCTATAAATTTATTATTTTTGTGTACTTTTTTTAAATTTTCATCTTATTAAAAACGCTCAATAACAAATCTATTAGTATATATTTTTTTATATATGGCCCTCTTTTGCCGAGTGAAAAGGTAGTACCCGACCGATCTCACCCCACTAATCCTCCGGTCGCTCCAGACAGACTCGAAGGTCGCTCGCCTCTCGTCCCGCCCTGTCACGTGCCCGCTACCCGCCCTCGTCCCCAACCGAAGGCCGCCCGCTTCCACGGCACGTTCAACCCGTTTACGATTTATTGTTTCGTTACCGATTGACATCTTGTCTCGCTTATGTATGTAACGGAGCTTTTTTTTGTATTCGTTACTTATTGATTGGTTTTATTGGATCGACTTCATCAACGGGTCATCAATCTTTGTATCGAAGTGTTGTATTAACCTCGTAACCGCGGCGGTCGAAATAGTATGCGGCCCGCGTATTTACTCATTAAACTGCCGACGAAATTTTGCGTAAATATTAATTTAGTTTATTGTAATTTTTGATGATATAAAAATAAAATAATCGACTACATGCATATTGGTAAGCAAGGCTATACGATAATTTATTAAAAATCATAACTAGTTACTTCATTAAACATAATTCAAATAAAAAAGGTATCGTTCGAACGCAAAGCTTTTGTTCATCAATTTGCTACTTAACGAAGCTGTAGTAAACAAATCTTTAAATGCAAGTAGCTAAATATAATGACGAATTAGTTCCGATGTATTAAAAGATGCCAACATAGTCATCGAAGCAATCAAATTGTATTAGCCTATTAACTCACATTATGTGTCATTTCGATACCTGGTATGAGGTCCGTTTCTAAAATTGGTTTATTTCTGTAATGAAAAAAATGGCTAAAAAAGAAAAACATTCAACGTGAATTGTCGTAATCTCTTTATCAAAAAAGTCGTGCGACTTGCTAATAGCACTAAGTCATAACCTGACAAAGCGTGTTTCAAAATAAAATAATTCACAAAAACAATGTGATGTCTAGCCAGCTTTTTATACTTGCGAAAAGGGGAAATTTTAGGAAACGGGGTGTGAAAAATTATAGCGTTCTCAATCCGGTATTTCTTGCTGAAGTTTTTCGTCCGCAGACTTGTAACAAATGGCCTTTGTTTTGTTATAGATCCATGTTTTTGATAAAAGTTAATGTAATGTTACCGACATCTGGCTCTTACATTGTCGGTTATATATTTTTATTGTTCTTTAACATCTATAAAACATTCATAAACACGAAACTCTACGAAATTCAATTATATATAGCCGGATTTGTTTTATTAAAGCAACTTGATGCATGATGATTGAAACAGTCTACGTATATCTTTAGCAAAATGTGGAGAGTAAAACAGGCAGTATTTATTCATTAGTTTATATTTTCCGCAGTTATATAATACTTATAGTTTTCATATATTTATAAAATAAGATTAATGTCTACCATGTACCGAAACGATTCATGATTCTTAATTATATTTCATGAAACGAAAATGTATTCAAAAACATTTGTAATGTAACACGTTTTTAAATTACTAATAATACAGTGACATTGAAATGATTTTCTACATCGTTTAGCAATAAAACATTTCATCCAACTAATGAAAATATTCAATATTAAAAATTAAGCCTTGAAAAGGATAATAAATAATACGAGGAAAGTAGCGAATACAATAAAATTATTAAAAAAACGGTGAAATTAACATACACTTTTTATAGAGAATTTTGTTGCACTAATCTCATCTTCAATAGTTTGATTTCTGATATCTACTGAAGGTGATTTATGTAATTTCAATATCATATTTTAATTCTTAAAAATTCCTTAAAAGATACGACCTGGGTTTCGCTTTTCTGTATTTTGAGGTATTCTATTATATCGCACGGATCCGACAGAACTGACTTTAATTGTTTGATTTTTTTTTTATAATTTATAATTTAATAGCAAAAGAATAATATATTGTGAATTTATCGATATATATAAATATGCAGGGTCATTGGTGATATATAGAAATAAGATTGCATATTCATCCAGTAGTAGATCAAAGCTGTTTCTGTTATTTTAGATGGCAACAATATTTGTATTATAAAATTACACTTATTGCAATTGATACATAACATATGGGCTGAGAACGCTCTATGAAAAGCTACGTGAAATAAATTGTTCTATAAAATCACTTGTTCGATTCCCTCCTTATCTGCTTTGCCATTATGCTCCCCCAATACCATCTTTATCTTGATGCTATGGGCTGTTTCTCGGTGCCAGGGGTTGTTTTCAGGGCGCTGCCATAATATTCGAGCGAAGCAGAGGACCATAAAGTGGAGGGGTAGATCGGTAATTGTGATTTACAAGCGGCTTCATCGCTCCGGGTCGAGATGCTTGCCATCTAATGAAAAAATACCGATTTTGGGAATTATTCTGCCCTTTGTGCTGTGTTTCGTTATATCTTTGCTTTACTTCTTTGTACGCTCTTGTCTTACTCAAATGTACCTATAAAAAAGTATTTATTTTGGTCCGATTGAGAAATTGTGTAAAACAGGTATTTTATAAATACAAAATTTACGGTATTGATTTTTTAATTAAACAGTTTTTGTGGCCCAAGTTCAGACTGCTATTTCAATGAAAGAGTATTTTTTTATGTCAATATTCCGTAAGCATAGTATGCATTGCTGAATGAAGTACGCCGAGTTTTAAACATTACAATATAACTGAAATCTCCGTAAAAGACTTGAAGTCTGCATGGTTACTTTATGTGACGCATATATAATCACTTTATGATATCACAAAATACTTATAAGCGTCGCATAATAAATAGCACTAACACGAACACGGCAACACATCAAATTGAAAATCCAAATAAAAACATCTTTAAAAACGATTCAGGGGAAATAAATTAAAAATCCTTTTACTTTGATAGAAATATCTATTTTTGTGAATTACTTCCTCGTAGTGAGTTCTATATTATACATATAGAGACCGAAAATCAAAGTGAATCTAATAATACCTTTCCGCTATTAAAATTTGAATTTAACCCAAAACTAAGGCCGACCTATCACTACAAGCTTTTACCCTCCACATATCGGCGCTCACTTAAATAAGGTGTCGGCCTATTATTTCTCACTTTAAGGTCTATTCGCATATTGATTTACAAACTTTCCCCAAACTCAGTCATATCGGTTCAGAGTGAACCCGTTTCGTTTTGAATAAGTAATTGCTTCGTATTCGAAAACTTTCATAGTTTCAATATAAAATTGATAACTTTCTTGTACAACTTGGTGTGTTACTTTTGCTCGTGTTTCACCGCGTGTCACATTACAATAAGTGGAATGAATAACTATGTTAACAATTTCAATTTTATATTATAACAGTGAGAGGTTACTGCTAATATCATTAAGTAATTTGAAAAGCTTATGAAATGCTATGCTCCATTTTCCTGTCGCATTTTCATTCTTAAATAAATTACAATTTATCATTAGCAATTTTAAACACTATAAGGTTAAGTCGACAGAAGTTAGCTTTACAAATATTCGTAAACTTTTCTGTCTCGCAGTGATTTTATTATACACTAACATTTTGTTGACAGCATATGCAGGAATAGAAGTAACTTATGAACTGGTAAATTCCTTAGCCTATTTCCAACTGCTTTTAATATAAGATAAAGGTATTGTAAACGTCACTTCCAAGACGTTAACTGTCAATTCTCGATGGAAATACTATTTACCAGTTTCGCTCATCGCATTGATGCTTATCACATGACATTCTCAACGAGCTAATCCAGTTCTAATATAAAATTTTAAATAACTTTGAGCAAACTTTGCGATAATAAGTCTGAAGATTCACAGTTGTCACAGTTAGTAACACAATACGTGGAATAATCAAAGTTGTTTTTAATTTTATATCAAAATGAACTTCCACAAAGTTACCGCCGAAACCATCGAAAATAATCCAATACTGATTATTCTTAGTATGAGGAACGATGTGTAAGTATGCTACAGAATGCTACACAAATGAAAATTCATTTTTTAATATTGCACTAATGATGTACATATATTACAATCAGTATATCAACTATATCCAAGTATTTGAAATAATGAATAGCTCTCCACGAAGTATTTAAAAGTATTATAACAGTTATTTCAATGTTCTTTAATTCATTGGATATTTAATTAGTATGTGACTTGTTTCCTATAGGAACACTGCCAGCCTCAGTTCGACTGTAATATAGACATTGATTGTAATTATTTTATATTACGAATGAGCATATATAGGGCGAAATAAAAACTGCTAATAATAAAGTATTCGTAGAAAATATCATAGCAAATGAATTTTTTAGTAATAGTTTATAATTTTTTAATTATAAAAACACATTTTTTTAGTACTTATATCCACAATATATTTTTTCATCAGTAGCGAAACGGGTCCTGATCAAAAAATATATTGTGGAAATAAGTACAAAAAAATGTGTTTTTAGTAGCGAAACGGGTCCTGATCAAAAAATATATTGTGGAAATAAGTACAAAAAAATGTGTTTTTATTATTTAAAACATCATGCCTTTCCATCAAGAAGTGACAGTTAACACCTTAAAAGTAGTTTATAATTGTCAAAGATTTTTACTTTACCTTTTAAATATAAAATTCATATATTGTATTTTGATAAAACTATTATACGTAGGAAAGCGTTTTATACGTTGTACGAAAGGCTTAAGTATTATACTAAATAACATATCTATTCGTAGCTACTCTCCATTTTAAGCCGGCTAAAAGATAGGCCTTGGCACCATTACATTATGGGATGGCTCCTCACTCCGCCCAAGTTACAAGGCCTATTACAAACAGCTGGTCGGTAGGTCGTTCAGATAGCGGGCTATCGGGGTGGGATCACCACCCGTGTCCACCATCCCAGCCAGATCCTTTCATGAACCCCGGGGTCCGTGCCAGAGGCACTCAATCGTCGAAATTTGTATCTCATGTTGTTTTT
Organism: Himalopsyche japonica; assembly: GCA_028555115.1. Classification (NCBI taxonomy): domain Eukaryota; kingdom Metazoa; phylum Arthropoda; class Insecta; order Trichoptera; family Rhyacophilidae; genus Himalopsyche; species Himalopsyche japonica. Next base: position 762,379 of record JAHFWJ010000101.1, read on the forward strand.
CTTATTAACTTTTTACCATTAATATATATTTTTTGTACTTAGTTCTATCTTACTTTTTCAATCCTCATGCATACATCTGCTGTAATACGTTGACTTATCTTACCGAATATACATCGGACATATCCCAATAATATTACTATAATACTAAACCAACTCATAGCATCTATAATGAAAATAACTCACAGACTATTGTAGTGACATATTTGGAAGTTTGCGCTCGTGAAACTTACTGGATTATAATTAACACATCTCAATTTCATCCACTTCAATGGATCAATCAGTAATTTTTTTTTTGTATGAAATGTGATTAATGCTGACTCGCTGAGTCGAACCCGGGCCGACAAATCATATTACACTTCGTATTTGCACATATCGTTTCTTTCCGCCGAGACTACATTTAATACGATCCGTTTAGTTTGCTTCAATTCTCATAGAATAAAAGTTTGGACTCGCTGCCCTAGAGTTTCATCCACTTCGTTCCCGAGTTATTCGAGTTGCCCTTTTGCTCGAAGATTGCCAAATCTATAAATCTTACTTACACTGTGCCTCAGCTGTCCTTGTATGCTTTTTGTTGTTACGACCCCCTCTCTCATTTTGCCATTTTAGTTGGCTAATGTGTATTACTTGTAAGACATTTGCAAAATGACTATAATAGTTGATCAACATTTCTTTGTCATGCGTTTAAAATAATTGCAATAAACTATGATCGATTTTTGACACTACAACAGTAAGTAGTAATGGTAAAATAATTAAGATATATTACGAGTATTTTCAAGCAATAGGACATGTTTTTAAATAAAAATTTTGCAATGTTTTTTATTAGCTAGTATTTTAGTCCAAATTTTATGTTGTTGTTTATCTATTAATTCGATACATTATGTTTTCAATGTGTTACTAAGTTTTCTCAGCTGTCTTTTTTTCTAACGAGACTATAAAATTTATCAAAAAGCATTGTATGTATTGCTTTTCACGTCGTATGCTACTTCTTGGAATGTTAGGATCGGGTCAGAATCACAGATGACACGGTGAAAAAAATAGCAATGTATTTTAGTTCTACAAAACTATTTTTTTTTAATATATTTGATAGCTATTTCGGCTTACGCCATCTTCAGAACTATACTTATAGTAACATTTGCTTATCTATATATAGCTGTGTAGAAAAGGTACACAATACATCTTCACTCCTGTTTTACTATAACAAATAATTTGTAATAAAACTAACAATTGTAAATGTAACTAAAAAGGTGGCTATATCAATAAGTTTACATATGACACGGAAATGGTCCATTACATAATCAAATAAACACCCCCCAGAGGATTCAATAATGGTGACCGACATATATTAGTTTGTTAAGAATCCTTTGTGATAGTTTTTCACAGATAAGATTATAATCCGTCCATCCATCCATCAGAATTAAAATATAATAAATAAAATACATAATTGAAATGTTTATATTCAATAGTTTACAAATTTTCGACTAGATTTTCATCTTTCAAATATACAATATGACAATCTAGAAAAACACAGTGTCGCATTTATCTAGTGATTATTATGTAATTCATGTTTTACTCATCTTGGCATGGCATTTTACATTATGTTGGTTTCTGTTTTAAAAAGACGACTGCACACGGATCGGTCGACTGCTCCGGAACCGGTTGATGATGTAAAAAAAACGACTAACGTCTCGCATTACCTGCCACCGTACTGAGCTTTTTTACTTGACCAGGTGCACAAAGCTGATTATAAATTGCAGGACAATGTCCGTCCCCATTTTATGTCGTAAGTTGGTGTAGGAGTTCTGTAATACGAGTCAATTTGATCTTGAATGTTCGCGATTTGAATGCCCATTATATTAGGGTGTCACATTTCCCTTAAATTATTTACTGGATTAAACTGTCATTTTCTTTCACTAGATTATAGAAGAATAACATGTATAACGAGACGGCAGTGAATGACAGTTCCATTTACCGACAAATCATTAAATATACAATATGTATTTTATACATTTATCAATTGAATATTTACAACACATTTTAGTCGACTATTGTGTTCATCATATAAATATTTATCTTTGCCGAGATAATTGTATTAACACATGTATATTTTTATACGCTCAAAAACATATGCATGCATCATGGAGCAATTAATCAGATGCTAGTGTTATTGTATTGATTTAATTGCTTGCACACAGAATGCGCAAAAAAAAGAATATGATACGCGTTTTATATGTAGCCATTAGCATTGTTTGATTAAACTCACTTCACGCTTGTAAACCAATGTCATAAATAAAAATTCTCATGAATACAGACATGCATTCTTGTCTCAAACGGCGCTTCTACAATGTTTATTACTTCCGCACCTTATTGAGATCTCTAATGTGTAACTCAACGATTTTATATTTTTTGAACATTTCTTATAATCGACAAATAGTACAGATTGCATGACGCCTTGAACAATATCGTTAATCCACAATTATCATAATTGTCGATATCATACAAAGAATTTGATGGTCTATTGATCAAGTAATGTTTTTCCCCATTGGTTGGAAATGCTATATTAATTGCCCGTTTTAATTAAATTGTCAGATATGTAGATGAAAAGCTTAAGGTAAAATTAAATTAATTGTTTGGTACAGCTTTCTTGTGGACGTTCATCGGCTTTGTAAAGTTCGTTTCGAAAAACACGTTTCACTTTAGTTGACTGATCCAGCTATTCCTAATAGCTGCCTATTCCTTTTTAATGTAATATCGTTTATCAAAATTCTTTTCACTTAAAATTATAGAAAATATTTTTTCCCTCGATCACATTTGTGTTTTACTGTTATATTAAAATTTAAAAACGTATTATTATGAATGGGTTAAAAATACTCCATAGAAAACACTGACCTACGCCAAGGAAATGCTAGCATGTGGTACCATTATTTCATTTATTTGTCGAACGCGTGGGCGCTCACTTGGCACGGGTTTCTTGCTCGCTTTGTTTTCTATCAGATTATGCTAATCGACGTTGAAAGGTCGAAGGCATTTAATTACGCTCAAATGGTGCTGGCTGGTTACAATTCGATCTTGAAAATAGAAATGCAGGTGCTCGAAATAGTAGGCTCTAACAAAATATGACTAATGAAATAATTTGCATATAATCAGTAGGAATACCAACCAAAAACAAGCTGAATTCTCCGAAATTTGAGTATCATGTAAGTATTGATTCTTTTGAATCTGTATAAAATAGTAATGAGACAATAAACACTTCCCGAGTCATTTATTTTGCATTGCTAAATAATAACCACACATAAACATTTTTTTCTCCAGTAAAACGCTCTTCCATTTGTTCAAATAAAAGTAGATTTCAATGAAATATTCTTTCTAAAAATATAAATATATAATAGTTTTCATTACATAGAAAAAACTTTCTAATCAAATATGTACAAAAGACGATGTTGAGGTGAATAAACTTATACTATTTTATCACAAAAATAAATTTTAGTTGAAGGTTTGATTTTTTTATGTACATTTGGATTAATTAATATAGATTTAATTCTTGCTTAAATGCATATTGGCACATAATTATGTAGCCATCGAAAAGGATGTGGCGTAATTGGAAACAAGGTCAAAACTATGTCGACCATTGCAAATAGTTGTATGTGTTCTACGTTTTGGCTATTTCGGTTTCACCAAAACATATATTTATGTAATACTTCAAAGACACCTTTACGCCAGATAGTTGAGAATCTCAATGGTAGAAAAATTTATTGTAAGTATTGGCAATGAAAGTGAAAGACCAAGTTTCTGGAAAACTGAACCACTTACAGAAATTTTACTCCTGAGGTAGACGAAGTCGAATATATGGAGATGCAATTGATTCAATACAAGCTAGAAAAATCCCTAATTGCTCAATGAATTTAAAATAAGCAAAAGCGGCTTCTGCGCAAATTCTATTCACATTTAAAAATATTTTTATGTAGATCACTGTAAAATCGATAAATTTAATTCCTAATAACTTCCCAACTTTTTGACTGTATTTTCAGTACAACAAAATTTGCCGACCTAAATATTATAATGTTTTTTTGCCATGTTCTATTCTTTATTTGATCAATATTTTTATTGAGAAATGGGATTCTAGCCTATCAAAAAGCCGGAAGGTAGAATATGTATGAAATTACGATTATTTATCTGTTTATTCACAAATATACTTTCCATTGAAGATTCCTAATAATAATAATGCCTAATACACATTACGCAGAATGCCTCACTGAGACAACAAAAACATGATATTGCGAATGATACGCCAAACAGCATCGAATAAGAGCCGAATCTGAGGAGATAATGGCATCTACAGCGTTATAGTGTGATTTAAACCAATAATTCTGACGGAAGGGGTCGTGTGTCTTGTTTAAGAGCGCCGAATAAACGGTTTTATTTGATCAAAGGAAATCATTCGGCGGAGAGACTGGCAAGACTAGCGACACTTCACAGGCGGCTGCTTCAACATTGTGTAAGATTATAATCAAGATATACGGCGAATGGCTTTCGCGACAGTGAAGTTGTAGTTGGTTCTGATATTCGGGTTTAATAGTTAGAGTAATATAACAATGATGTTCATATATATTCTCCGGTATATTTCAGATTATGTATTAGGATTTCAATCTCAGAGTAACGTATATATTTTGGGCGAAAGACTTAAAGAATTTGCAAATTCAAATTGATAAAACAAATTATTGTAGCGTCATATTAAAATTGGTAATATGTTCCAAAAAGAAATGTTGTAAAAGCAATGATTTATAATTATAAAAGTTCAAATTAAGTATTTCGGTTGCCCCGCCATTCATTATCAAAAGTTCGATTGGTAAAAACACGAGCATGTTTTTATTGCTTCTAACAAAATAAAACATCAGCATTTTTCCGGTAAAAGCCTTACCGACTATTGCACGTATTTCGGTTTTGGTCTGGTTTCTCGGTGAAATAAAGCATTGAATTATTAGAGACCGCCATCAGATAAATTCTAAATTCAATTATTATTTCGTAGAGAATAATGTTCTTTTTGTGAAAATATTATACTCCCGCCATCGTTTTTGCATCGCGTTTTTCATCGTGCCTTTTCAGTGTTTTATTATTTACTTACACTTGTGTGGAGGGTAGGACGACACGCTAAGGGTGATGTAGTATTTACGAGACCTATTCATAAGCTTGTTTTCAGATTTCCTCGCAATGTTTCTTTTTCTCTCTTCTCTCAGAAAAATAAAATATACTTATTTTCTCATGTGATAAAGAAAATCATTATTTCTCGCTTCTTGCTATTCCAAACGACTACATTCTTTATATATGAAACATTCCGTATAACATAAAGAGATACTTCATCATCCACTGTTTGTACAATATATTATATTAGTTATCATTTGTTGACAGACAATTAATTGCCATCCTAATAATCTATAGGATTCTTAAACACTCGTGATTACGGCGGTCATTAATGTAATGTGAATGATTTACAAATGAATTTTTATTTTTCAGCTTCTCAAACCACTTTTTCTTTTACACCGATTTGCGAGTTCTACGAATATTTCAGTGGTCGTTTTAATTTGATGATGGTATTTTGGCGTATATATACTAGCAGCACTAATGACTTGAATCAATTTTAAAGTATGCCTTAAATTTATCCCTATTTATTCACATGAAGCGTGGATAATTTCTGATTTTAAAACGCTTAAATAGGATTTGTAATTAAACTGTATACATACATAATAAAATGCCAATTTTTTTTCAGTATATTTTATCATCTTGCGTTTTATATGTACTTTTCATGTCATCTAATAATCCAATATGTTAACGTATTAAATATAATAAATTTTCTCTCGTAATCTGAAAATAAACCTCTCAGAAAATGAAATACATTTTTACAAAACTTGTCTCCGTAGAAAAAAATCTAAAGATTTATTCGCCGAGTTTTCAAATAAAATGATAAGCTAAATTCAGTCGTAACATTATCCCTGTACATTTTTATACGTCAGTTTCCCTTTTGCGCGCACTGTTTACTGCTACAGAGAATGTTTTCCCGTAGTATCCGTAACGCACAAAGAGCTGCTCGCCGTTATGTGTCTGGAGAAACGAACCAATACATTTCGATAGGGCAGGGCTGGGCATAAAGCCTTTTATTCAAACATAAATAACCGAATATCGTCCGAATCTTCATTAACCGACAATTTGCATTCGATGTACATTTTATTTGGTATTTTATTTAGGCAGTCGCTTTACGCGTTTGATTAGGTAAAATCGTCATTTGCAAAATTAAAACATTCACCGCTATCTATCTAGAATTTATTTGGTTTAACAAACCGTACACAATGAAAGTGATCAAGATGGCGATTAATACTACCTAAAAACAACTGCTGAGGGCTTAAGGAACACAATAAAATAAATAATAAAAAGTAAAAGCATACATTCCGCCTATGAAGGATCGATTTAGATGACTTAGGTACCTGCCAAAGTATTGATCTCTAACAACTAATGTACAATGTTATCACTATTGTAATATTTTTTTGCTTTTTTGGTGTGCCAATGATTCCTTTACAACCACATACTTTAGAATGAGTCTAATAGAATATTTGTTTGGAATTTATTTTTTTATAGTTTCTCTTGAAAATATAGACCATTGCTTCACTATACTGATAATTATGAATCATATAGGTCGACGGAAACTCACTAAATTGATACTAAATATTTCGCTCGTGCGTGATAATTTTATTTTGCTCTTGCCTTTGTAATATATATATTTATACTACTATATTTTACAATTTATGCCGCTTTGTCTGATAAACAGTTATTAAGTTTGACCTCACGTCGTAATTTGACAGCTTTGATTTTTGATCACGAATAAATCACGCACTATTGAAACAGCACGTATCACTTTTAAAAGATGAGAAAAATAATTAAAAATTTTGTGTATTAAATTTCTCTGTAATGAAAATATGGGATTCGTTAGAATTAAAAATAATAAACAGCCCCAGGTTGCCGGCGCATGTCGCAATAAAATGTTTGCCGAATGAAAATATTTCAAGAAATTCCGCCTTTTTGAGCTTGCGCGGTCTTAACCCAACCCTGGCGCCTTGCACCCCCTCTCCGCCCTCTCCGTGTCTCGTCTCGGAAATAAACCTTTCCACCTAAAAATGTAGAGTGGATGAAAGAAGCTTTTCAATATATTTATTTAAAAGATTTACGCGTATACCCTGCAAGGCTTTACGCAGCTTTGTGTTTCTCACGGCTTTCTTTTTCTTCCATTTGGCCGTTTGTAAGCGGAGCTTTCAAAGCTAGCAGGGGATTAATATTACCTCCAATAAGACGTTTACACGTTATACTCTGTGATGTCTCTATTGTATAGTATATGTATTTATTACATAAACATCGCAACATTTTTCTCCGAAAGAATATTATGGTAAACTGCTTGAGGAAACATGTTAACAAGCACGGGCAAGGCTTTTTATTATTGACATATTATGTAGTGCTTAAGAATATTTTTCACTTTCCATTGTGTCATTATTTTATTTTAAATAATAACAACACATTGTTGCCGAAATACAAAACATGTTATTATTGTTTAAAATTCATACCTCTCCATGGAGGAGTAACAGTTAAAACATTAAAAGTGAAATTATTTTACACAAATAAAAAAATTTGTTGACGGAGAAAATTCTAGATAAAATGCTGTATTAATATTTTCTATAATAATATTAAAAAAAAAAAAAACAAATTCGATATACACTTAGGGTGCTTTTATAGAATTTTAATATCAAAATTAAATCGTTCAGACTCTATATAACTTCCATATCTTGTTGTCACTCTCAGCCCGAGTTTCTCCTTTATGTATATAGAAGCGTAAAAAGCTTGAACGATTAAAATTGAACAATTTAATCTTTGAAAATTAACTTTTCATTAAAATAAAATAAAAACATGCAATTGATTTTTTTTAAATTACTATCTAATTATGACGTTAGATAATAACCGAAAAAATACATATATTATATATATCATATCATATTATTATATTTGAAAATTTCCTCCAGCTGAAAGATACCGGTCTAATGCAACATCAGTTTCGTTTTCTTTATTGATTTTTATAAATATCAATCTTCCACAAATATAGGTGGCTTAATTTCACGATCTGACTATGTATTAATGTTATATCACGATAACTACACTATAAAAATCGATAAACGAATAAGATTTGTAAAAACTGTCTACTTAAACTGCCGCATAAAATCTTCAACTAACTTGGTATGGTTATGGTAAAGTTATTAACGAGTGTCGTCAGCGCAATAAACTGTGATCTGCCGCTGGATTACACATTAAGTGCTTCTTGAAATATTTTCTTAGGGTTTATAAGTATATTCTGTCTGAAATGTCATACTAATGAATCAAATCGCTTTTTTTATTTTTATGTTTTAGTCGATGGGGTATAAAGTATGCTTCTAATGAAACGAAATCATTAATCCTGCGTAAACGAAGCTATTACCACTTTGATAATGGGGAAGAACGAGCCAAATGCAGATTAATAATAATCGCAGCTTCTGGCATTCCCCCTCGGGCTGGGAGAGTCTTTTTCGTGAGGGGCAACATTTTCGTATAAGGATTATTAAGTTGGATTATCACCGGTCGTTTGTCGTTGTCGGTCAACCCGCAAGCAAGCTTTGCCATCCCCAGAAAGCTTTTAACATACACATTCTTACAAATAATAAACAGACCTTTTATTTTGTTATCTGTGTAACAATTATTTACTTGACGTAAACAAATAACTAACTACTCCGATGTCCACGTCTTAATTCAAATTTCGGAATTTTGTTGCAATATTTTTTTAATTTAATTTTGCAATCCTCTTAATCTTGTTGGTTAAATTTAAGAAAAAAATCGCTATTGTATCAATTAGCATAGTATCTATGCATACTCAATATTTAGACAGGAAAGAAATTACTTTTTTTCTTTTTTTTCTATGTTGAATGAGAAAGTTGAAGCAAAGAAAAGTGCGTTATATAAATTCATTTTGAAATAAAAATGTCGATGTTTGATGTTTTCCTGTCTCACATTTTCATTGACAATATTATAACATACCAGCCTTTAATCCTATGTATGTGCATGGGCGATTCGCAAATAAAATAAGATTAATATTTATGCTAGATAATTTTAAGTAACAGTTTGTCCCGGCTCGAACTTAAGATTGCCAAATGACAATTAGATAGCGGCGAAAAATTCCTGAAGATGGTTTATTTTGTGAATAATAATGTTTCTCACTCTGATAATCAATACTTGTTCATCGTCAAAAATGTATTATATATTTTGATTTATGGATATGTTAAATGAAATCTCTCATAATTCTTTTATTATTGATAATATGATTTCATTAATGTGATTCCTTTGTCTAAAACAATACCTATCGCTATACAATTCATCTTCAAAGCTTTTGATGTTAATCCATATTTATATATAAATTCTGCAAAAATCTCTTTCACGTTTTCTGATACGTACCCGTCAACATTTGATATTTTCATTTTCCTTTATGCTATCTATTTTAATAATACTTTGCGGTGCTTTTGTCTCGCATCGTGATCACAAAGCCAGTTTTTATTTTCTCGTTTGCCGCGAGCACGTGAAGGTTGCCTATGTTGAATGCTACATATTTTCATTTAATATATGTATGTGGTTATTTAACGTTTTTATTTTGTGTTCAAAAGTTTACCAAATAATATTTTCAGTCAAGGACAAAAGCTATTTCTAGATTAAGCTTTATACGTGGGTGTATAAGCTTGGCTGTATACACTGACGATCTATATAAATTTAGTGTTGAACAACTCGTATTTTGTTGTTATGGCTTCATGTAAATTGATTGCAAACACTGTGTGAAAAAATAGTAATTCAAAACATGAATCCGAATTTTTATCTTCAAGATATGTTTTCAATAAACTCTCTAAAGTTGAAAGTAATAGTAAACCGAGTTGATCATTTAGGCTTTGTAGAATAAGAAACATATATATTTTTAAGAGCCTGCATAAATATTTTTCACTTATAATATTTGGCATGCGGAATTTTCCTGCTTGAAATTTTGCCAACCTTGTATTTTTTGTAATGTTGTAAATGATTTTTGTTGGTTATATATTATCGATTTGTGATATCACTTATTATTTACTGCAATCTCTGTTTTCCCAAACGTTTCTCTTAACCAGCCTAAATCCTTTGCAAATCTCTTTATCCTACGCTTTCCACTCGCTCTAATTACGTTACCTCACAGTATAGCGGTGTGGCAAGGGTTCCCATTCTCATAGAGTTGAAATTATTTTTATATTTTTATCGGCAGAAATCGAGAGAGATTGTAAGTAATGCTAATAAATATATTTTGCATAATATTGCTTTCGCTAAATATTTTTCCATATTTTTCTGTTTTCAGCGTTGACAACGATAATCGTTATCCGTCTCGCTAATTTATATTAAATTGTGGAATTATCTGTCTAATCGACCAGAAGTCTACCAACCTCTCCTTCTTTCTTGATTAACGCTACTTTTCAAAACATTGTAAAATTTTTTTTTTTTACTTCACTGCACCTTTATTGAAAATTAGTTGTTACTTATTACAGATAAAAATAAACAATAATAATATTCCCAATCATTGTTATGTCAACCATTTTCCACAAGAGCAGTTTATATAAAATACATTCATAGTGAAGCTTTAGTTCCCCACGAAAACGTTCCGAACAACATGCCATATATTTTATGTGACGTGTTCACGCCATCACGTTCTGCGTAACGTTTTATTCTGTTATTATTCTCAAGTAAAATATATTTATTTATATATTGAGTTTTATTCATTTTACATTGAAGCATCTTTTTATTAATATTCTAACAGTATCCTTTTTTATACGCGGGCTTAGATATTTCAAACAAACATGTTTTTATCGTTTCTTTGTGTTTGATGTTTAATGCGTAGAATTCTTAAAACACGAAAATAATTTTTACCGGTATTATTGAAATCTTGTAAACGTTATATCATAATATCTTGTAGGTCAAACTATTTCTAAACCTCCATTTTTAGGTAGATGACCGTTTAGAGGCAGTAGACTTACCGAAAACTCAGTTGAACTCACTGAGTCATTTATTTTGTATTCAGTTCTTTAGTGACAAAACATGTGGAGTCGTTCGTACAAAGTTTCAACTATTGACATTTTATAATATACAATTCGAGACAATTATTAAAGTAATTTTACCACAAATTGCCTTGTTAGTCAACGCTCATCCCTATCTAACTTGTTATCAGGGAACCCTTCTGTATTATAAATAGGTTTTCGTTGAACGTATCATATGAAAGTAGTCTTGTAACCAAATGTATAAATAATTCTGACATCTTTTTCCCTTCACTATTTTATTTTCTGCCAAACGAAACCCAGGTATGGTGAGTTTGATATATTACGATTAATGAAATGATTTTACTGAAAGAAAGCAACTTGTTAATTGGTATATTTTTAGATTTTGATCATACCGATGCACTACTGCTGAAGATGGAAACAAGTAACGAGTATCAAATGGAGAAGCTTTAGATGTACAAGTGTCTCCGAAATGAAGTATAAACCGTTCTCAAAGTGGCTTGGCTCCCTTTGAAGCACTTAACGACACAATGCTCGGAATCCCTGCCGAGATTTCAATTTAGCATTCTATTCCTTCCGACATTCCGAGTGACCGGTTTATCTCAATAATCAATCGCTTTGATCTTGTTCGTCAGCTGTCTTTTGAACCGTGTCCTCGACAAAACTTCTAATACGTGACCCTTAGGAAATATCCATTTTGATCAGACTATTTACGGAAGCATAACGGGTCACCACACTTGGCGGTAAAATAACATGTAATCAAAAACGGTTCGCCGTTCAATGCTTGCATGCGCGTATAGATACACGCATTTAAAATTAAAATAAATAAATAAATATAAAATTCCCAGATGAAATTGGCATCTGGATATAAAATATTAAATTTATGGTAATATGAGCATATCAATTTAAATTTTCCAACGCCAAGCATATATTTATGCGCATATAACCATTCCATTTTCAAATATGAAAATTAAAAATGATGTTAAATGAAAACTCTTCTCGTCACTTATTTTTACAACAATTTCTTACAATCGAAATAATTCGCCTAAATGTGGACTAAAAGATTGTCCGGGTGTTTTGTAACTACTGTTGAATACATCAAAGGCACTTATTGACTTGTGCTTTCAATACCGGTATTTTTAGGATTGCTGTATAGACTTAAATATCGAAATCGGAAACCCTAGTTTTTACTCACGAAAAGAGCATTATTATTAAAAGGTTATTATACAGGCGGGTATGAATAACTTAGAGGTGATAAGAAGTATTCATAAAGTATAATTATTCTTTTCGAAAATTTCCTGAGTTATCGCCTTTTGATGTTTCACTTCAGTACTTTTAGCTCGTTCTCGTTTACGCTCGATGAATTTTCATTTCTATTTACCTGATAATCAGTTCACAAACTTTCACCTATATTTTACATCAGAACTGATTGAAATTCATACCCTTGTAAAAGTTGCGGAGTCGAAAGCTCAGATTAGAGAAAATCTTGTTAATATTATATTATTTCGAAGCTTCTACATGTTTCTCGCACTCCATTGTTCTGTTAAGAGTTTCGTGAACTCCGTCTGTTTAACGGCGTGGCTCAAAAACAATAATTTTGTTTTTTTTTTTAAATTATGTTACAAGTCCTCCATTTACATTTACCGTAACGGTCTTACAAAATTCTTAGTAAAGATGTTCAATTATCTATTTAAAATATGCCGGTCTACACATTTTCTACAAATTTACAAGAATCATTTTTAGTTTCACCGTCTCTACTGACCTTCGAATTAATTCTTTAACAAATGTCATTTATATTTTTGCTGAGCGTTTTCCCTTCGAATGTTAATTGTAGAATAATGTCAAAGTATGAAATTAACTTCGATTAAAAGTTTAGAATTAGCTTTATTTTAAAATTTTAACATGCAATAAAATACCTTTCAATATTGGAATAGTGTTGCTTAGTGGTTTAGTTTTTTTAAAGCTGGATATATTATATATACCGAGTTTGAGAAAATATACGTGTATGGTACTAAAAAAATGTATTCGATTGCTAGAATTCTTTTATCTCTCACAGATTATAGTTTAAATAATAAATAAAATTCAAAGGATTCTTAACGAACAAACTAATATATGTCAATCACCATTGCTTAACCCGCTACGGAGAGCCGTTTTGTCACCGTAATGGACCACTTCCATGCCATATGTAAACTTATTGATATAGCCGCCTTTTTAGTTTCATTTACAATTTTTAGTTTTATTGCGAGAAAGAAACAAGCTAGGTCGTTGAAACAGGAGAGAAGATGTAGGGTGTACATTTTCTACACAGCTATATATATATAAGTAAATGTTCGTTTAAGCATAGTTATGACGATGGGTGAGCCGAAATAGCTATCAACTATGTATATCTAAAAAATAATAATTTTGTAGAACTAAAATACATTTCTATTTTTTTCACCGTGCTATAGTGGAGTTCTACCAAGTGAATGCCAATTCAATCAATAAAATCTTCAGTACTATTTCCACAGTTTAATATTTTTATTAGTAGGACCGGTTTCGAACATCGCGAGCATTATCAACTTATAATCTCAATCCTCGCGGTAAGCGATATGAATTTATTCCAATAAGTGGCATTTAACACCAAAAGTGACGCATGCAGTGAGTGCATGTTTTCAAAGCTTTACCTTCAATTAGTATTCCAATATATTGAAGGTTATATGTTATAACAACTAAATATAGAAGAGATAACTGTTGGTACTCTTAATTTGTATACATTTTTTTTTGAAACTCCGTGTATGTTTTTGTGCTTTAGTTGCATCTCCTTCCTCGTTCTCTCTAAAGTTCCACCTACTCTCTGTGACGCGTCAAACTCGACTCAACTCCTCGGGAAGTCTCCGCGAGTTTCGCATAATTCTTGAATACCGCCGGCGCTCTGGGAAACAAACTTTCGCAGGGTGTAAGGCACACGACGGCTCAATAAAAAACGTCTCGCACCTTTTAATTATTTAATCAGATGTCTTGCTTACTCGTTTACGTTTTCCTTCTTTACCGTCAAACTTTAAATGAAATATTTCTTCGTCAAATGACGGTTTAAAGGCAAACATTGACAATTTGTCGACAAAAATGTTGACTGTGAATTCGAGTAATATTTACTGTTGAACACGGAACAAACCATCATTTCATTAACAAAATGGACTGCTGTCTTAAAATTCCACTTTCCTCACATTTTGAAATTGGAATTTACTTAATTATAACAACATAAAGATCACATTTAATTCATTCATCCGAAAGCGAAATAGTGTTTGGTATTTGAAATCTTAATTGTTTCAAACATAAATTTGGGTTACTCAAAATCTCGTTTTCACCCGCATATTTACTTTTGAATAAGGAAAACCGCAGGTATTGAAAATCATCCTTCGCGGCATGTTTGTTTTCCGTTTGATACGTACATCATACGCAATTCTTTATTTCATCAATTTGACGGAACCACAGGTTTGAGTTCTTCTCGAATGTCTTGATGTTCGTGAAGTAAATGTTCGAAGCTTGTTGTACACACACCCTTTCTCCAATCTCGCGACAGACACACTTCTCTTCAGAGTTTGGTTTTATGGAATTAGTTTGTTGCTTGCGGTGGAGAAGATTTTGTAAGAGTGAATGTTTGCTCAAACTCGCGTGTAGTCTCTGTCAATGCTAAAAGTGTGGGTAATTAATTTATAGGAATGCAAATTAAATTATACATGACAAGTATTTAAATTCCATCTCGGTGATTATCTATTATTGTTATTAACCATTTATCAACATTTTCTTTATATATATTAAATTGCTGTATATAGTGGCTTATATGAATAAATAATTGTGAACTGTTTTTCCTGCAGCCTTATATATCATGCATTGTGAAAAAGCTGTCTCTTGTGTTTTGTCATGCACTATTTTTAAATTTCATTGTGCGGTTTTGATAGTGTTAAAGATGTTTTTTTCTCTTTTTGGATGATTTTTAATCATTACTTAAGACATGTCTTATGTATATTTTTTTTAACATGACTTTTCTGACAAGTTAATAAGTTTACTTTTAATGTGTTAATTGTCACTTCTTGATGGAAAGGCATGATATTTTAAATAATAAAAACACATTTTTTTAGTACTTATTTCCACAATATATATTTTGATCAGGACTCAGCTCATCGCGAGCATTATCAACTGATGATAATGCTCGCGATGAGCGAAACCGGTCCTGACCAAAAAATATATTGTGGAAATAAGTACTAAAAAAATGTGTTTTTATTATTTAATAAGTTTAGTTTTCAACAAATTGATAGAACTGCGAAGGTTCTTATTATATGAATTCTTATTATATGTCGTTTATTGATGTCACATTTAATTATTGACATATAGAGACACTTCAATAATTGCAATTAAGTTATGATGTAAAACGTAATCTCGGGTAACACAAAATCTAATATGACCATAGAAAAGTTAATAAGAATATTTCCATGCACCAATCAGATGTCAAAACCAGTCAAGTTCATCTCAAAATTGAACCTTCATAGAAATTTGATAATCTGTCCGGTTATCACACATCTTCTAATGAATCACCTGATATTGATCCACATGTTCAATTCTCAATCGAACCACGATATAGCAATAACAGTTAGGTTATGATGGCATAATATCAAACCTGCTACGCATTGGGGAACTGTATGCCGCCATGCTCGGTTTCATTTTCTTTTTGACGATATTCAAAGTTCCTTGGTCAATATTTCATCCGACTGCAAAAATCTCAATGTCATATAAAACACAGGTATATTATACCAAGTTCATCGCAAGTTAGATTCGTTATATGACGAGAAGCTTACATAGCATTTTAAAAAGTCTTAGGATCTTACTGGTTCTACAACAGTTTTAAATAATTCCTCGCTTTTTTTCTCTGTATCCCTTTTTTGCAATACAGTTTCAAAATCTATTTCTGATGATACTTTTGAGAGTTGCTGACCTTACGAAGTTTTTTTATCCGTTAATATTTGAGACATTTATTAGCTGTTGATGTCGAGTTGATAGCTTATTAATTGATTCTCGCGATTGGGAACCGTATCTGAAATTTAGTACAGGAAGTTTCAGAATTAGTCTCGTGGTAATCTTGTAAGACGATAAGTTTAGTTAAAGGCTGCTGAGCTTGTTAGCGAAGGAGGCTTTCGCGACGTCAAAAGCGGCGGCAACGGTGTCTTTTCTCGCGCCAGTCAAAGCTCCGCTGTAATACAAGTCAAGAGGCGACTATGTGCGGGGTATATCTTTCGAAATATTATCAAGTTACACACTTGGTGTTTTAGAGTGGTTCTCTATAGCGCGTGTTGGAAATTGAATTAGATTCATGCTGCAAATGAACTATTAATTTGACTAATTAATTGTGCATCCGATTGATGGGATTTAAGTATATTTTTTCTTTATCAATGTGCAGGATGTTCTAAAACTATACTTTTTTTTGCGTTTAGTTTTAAATTACGATGGCGACCGAATCTTAAATATTTTGCTGCGATGTAAAAATGCATAAAGATTTCGTTATTTTGAGGCTAATATGGAAATTCATATTCTCGAGAAATTCTAAAATCCTGACGATAAGGTAAAGACGTCACCAAACAAAAATACTACACTAATATTAAAGTGAATCTATCACCGAAGTTATGCAGTTTCGAGATTAACTTCCGGTCTGTATTTGAAAACATTTTTTTGCTTTTTAACAATGCAGCAGCTAGGATTGGTCTACGTTTGACGCGTCCTTGATAAGAAAATGAATATTTTTCATAGTAATCGAATTATTAAATTTGATCAAGGGTCAGATCGTTATTTATTGTTTTAAACATATCTGCAGAAAGAAGGAACTAATCTACGCATACAAAAAATATTCCGACATAAATTGACAAAACATGTGGATTTTTTATTTTGAATTCCGAGTGTAATTGATTTTTATCAAAAAATTTCCTGCGATGTTAGCATATCCACAATAATTTATCGAATTTTTATTCGGAAAGCTTTTTTTCGCCTCGCGTGTTAATACGTTGTAAAGAAAACTATTTTCTTTTCATAAATCATCGCCGTATTCTTTATGCCGAGCTTCGGTCCGCGTGGCCAAAGCTCAACAACATTCTACAAATAACTTGTCAAAATACAATATTTAGTAGGCGTTATGAGTTATGCGTGAGAAAATTGAATTAAAATATTATCTACGGTCGTCAGACTTAAGTTTAACTATAATGCTTTTTATCTGATTTATTTTCAATGTTTTTATTGTTGAAGTTTTCATTTTCATTCTGATAGATTTTGTGACTTAAGCGTCTATGACGAAGATTGTTGACGCGTGTTTAAATAAATAAAACGATTTGTGTCGAAATTATTTTCACATTATATAATAAAATGATCAGCACCGGTTTATTACCCATGCTTATACAAATAAAACAATTTTCCTAGGACATGAAGCCATATAAAAATTCCGTTATATTCGTTTGAATATAAAGCTTTTCCACCAACAGTCAGTTAACTAAGAATATAGAAAAGCAGTTAAATAAGAATAAGAGCATAGGTATTTCAACTAATGACGTTACTATGAACAGGCAATAATAATATATTTTGCTAAATCTTTTCGCCATATTTATAGCTGCTTCTGACTTAACACTATTTCTTTCAAGTACGTCCTTTGTCAACAATTTTAGAAATATGATATTTAAAGTGACTCTAGCATTTTGTTAGATTTAAGATCTACGTATTCATATGTACAAATTAATTTATCTTATTACTTTAAATACTGTCATGAAGTAAGAAATACGATTTTTTTACAATTTCCATCGTAAACGCAACGCTTCTCACCATTTTCAGCGGTTGTCTCTTTCTTGATATTATATTTTGTTTTGTTTTCAGGTAAGCTCTTCAACTTTAACAAAGACTATAGAAAAATACTTGAAGCCAAAATTAACCGCCGTATACCGAGTAAGTTTCAATTTATTTAATATTCCACAAAATAACAGGTTATCAAAGTCCCAATAATTTAATTACGGCAATCCTTTTTAACCAGCGAAACACTATGATTCTCCAACTTTACTGACAGTCAAATCTGTCTGAATAATATCAATATTATGCTAATATTGATGAATAACCGTATTTATTCAACAGGTCGCTTGGGACCTTGGAAGCCGAAGCACATTTATTTAATAAAGGCATTTATTAACATTTGTGCTTTCAATAAACTATTAGAAGCCATTCACCCACTTTATAAAACACGGCGTTTTGTCATTATCTGTAATTCAGATATTGTAAATCTGTCAGACTAAATTTTATTTAAAAACGCTAGATTATGTATTAATACAAATATTGGAAAAAATTTATAATACTATAAAGCATATCCTATTTTTTCAGACATTTAATTGAAAAGATTTTCATGAAATATTTCGTTCAGGATCATTAATAGTAATAAAAACAAATATGTACCTACGCATTTTCGAAGAGATCGTGGAAATATTTACCGGCAAATTCACTTTGTTCTTTCATTCCGCTTTTCTGATTCTCTTTCCTATTATTATTATTTTATTAATTAATTCCGCCTGAACACTCTTCCGGCTCTACTCCGATAAATTGGTAATAATATTTCACTCTTTTTGTCTGTTATATTATATTTCATTTTGTCTACATACTTTGTCGTTTTCAATTTTCTGCTTACATTATAAAACAGTAATAGAAGACACATTTTAGTATGAACCGTGCACAGAAAATACTCCCTCAATATTCTAAGGAATACTTGGAATATTATTATCCCGACGTGTATAGTGTTCCCTTTTCTTTCGAAATATAATTTTCAAGTGCTGGTATATTTTTATTGATTTTCATGCAATATAAGACGGCAAAGTGAAAACGTTGCATTATCTTAACTATCCAAAAGGAACGGATTTGTTTTAAGTCATTTATTTTCTATCAATATTTTGATTGTACGATAAAAAAAATATTAACCACTTTTTCGTTACATATAATATTTTTTATTAACTTTTTAAAATCTTGCTTTAATCAACCGTAAAATTGATAAATAAACTCTCAAATTACACATCTGAAATGAACTCTGCAAGAAAATTATATTTATATATTAATTTTAAATAATTATTACTTACTATGTGTTGTTTTTCGTTTTTACGCAATTATTAGACATCATTGGAGCTGTTAGCAATGTCTTTACAATTTTAATCGTCTCATGTTTCACCAAAAATAAACACGTAAATTGAAGGTCGTACTTAGAAACATTGTGATTTATTGTAAAATAACTGTATTTTATAACAAAAAGTCCTTGGAAAAATGAATTTTAATATAACATTGTCAATTATAAACTGTTGTTTACAATCACAGCTCTTAGCTACTTTTATCATATTCGATGATATTTCACAGCGAAATTTAAAAATATATGATACGACAATAAATGTCTGCCGTCTTATTTGATGAAAAAAAATGTCTCCGTTTACATTGAGAAAATCTGTATTTTTATTTTGAGACGCGCATATTAGATTATATCTTAAAAGGGACACGGTCATTGTAGTCAACTCGAGATGAAAGGAGACAGACGATTGTGTTGGAGTATAAATCTCCCGTAAAAAACTGCGAATTTATGAGGAAGAGAATTGAAAATAATATTTCTTTCGGAGTTTATTTTTTTTACTCCTCCTCCGTTCGTTCGGTAACGATATTACGTGCTCAAAGAATCCTCGATAGACGAATAAGTGTGCAAATACCGGCGGGGGAAAGTTTTTCGATGAAAATGCCCTGAAAGATTTTTATGAAAATGGCTTAAGTTTATCCGATAAAAACACAGAAATGCCATACTTACTAAAGTCGTATTTTTCAGTTAAAACTGCGTTTTGCTGAACTTTTTGAGTATTAATTTTAATAATAGAACCGTTGAAATTTCCACGTTATTAAATTTTATTTTAATCTTAAATGAACGTTACCGAAACTCTCTTATTCTTTGGAATGTGTATAGTTAATTTATATACAAATAGTTTAGATTTTAAAAATCGATCGGTTTTGGAATTAGATTATTTACAATATATTGGTCGCCTGACATTTATGTTTATTAAAAATCAGCTTGAGTATTATTTTTATTTAATTCATTGATTTGCTCATCAAAATAAATTATGTCTGTTTGTAATTATTTTAAATCCAATACTATAAAACTGCAATGCTGTCAAAATTAAAAGGATCTTAGGTTTCAAATATTTTCATTCATGAATAACTAATCCATTCTCAAGTATAACGTAATAAGAAATATAAAAAAAATATGCCGGGAAAAAGTTTAATAAAACAGAAAGAATATTATTAAATACTCCGTCAAAATGATACCAGCCAGTGTATACATCCTCCTACCCACTTTGAGTCGATAGCTTTTTGAAGGAGACGAAATGTTTATGATTGAAGCAATAATATTATTTTATTCCATGTTTACTGAATCTCATTGGAGAAGAGAGAACGGTAATAATGTTAGATGTTTTCAGATCGCTTTATTTTCGTTATTACGCTCCATCGATTCCTGCCGACTGCCGACTTTCGGTTTTCCCCTTTGCAAAAAATATGGGAAAATAATATATCTTTTATTTTTAAATAAAATCCTTACAGAGCCTATATTTTGATATAATACGTCATTTAATTTTGGTAAGAAAAATCTTGTAAGGGCCGAGGTTCTTTTGGTGTCTATGAACATATTAATATTAAACTAGTCAAATAATACGTTAAAAACGTTAGCTGACAGGACAATGCTCTTTCGTAGGAAATCTCTTAAACAATTACCATAAGGAATTTGTTTTTTCTTAACATCGCCAAAATGAAAACCACATTTTTGTAATAATTATTATATACGGTGATTTTTACTTTTTAAGATTTTATTTGAAGAGTGGACTAGATATAAAGGTACGACAATTGCTTATAAATAAGAAAGAACTAGCCACCCGCCGATAACTGAACGAAATCATTCGATTCATTAACGCCATTTGATCACGTGTTGGTATTTAACAACTTATTACCATGTCTGATACAGCATATTTCTTAACAATAAATAAATGGTAAAAATAAAGTCCGCTTGTTTAAATACTTGCCGCCTCCTTGAATTTGCATTAACGAAGTTGGGTGTTCGTTGGGGTGATAACGTTTACTAGTCGTAAGGGCCGTCGATTGTTTAGGAAAATTAGTTTACCTCAAATGACATTACTGGGAATTCGTTCCTAGTTTATATAAGTACATACTTTAAGTAACAATAACATCATTTAAGATTTCAAATTTCAGTATCGAATACGCTAGAACTTACAGTTAAGTAGTTTAGTAATAAAGACTAAATGAAATCATGAAAATTTCCAAAATGTAAACGAATACTAAATCGGAAAAACACACTGTTATCGAAAAAAGAACGTAAAACTATTATCCACCAACCCTTCTATTGTAGTTGGTACGGTTTTCTAGGTTTTATGTCGACTGGTTTTTATGCTCATGCTCAAGGATTCAATTCACCGGATGGAAACTTTTATTAGCAGTTTTTGAAATTGATTTATAAATTACTATTATCAGACATTTGTTATCTTCTATGTTTTCATTCCTAACCAAAGTAAACTGAGCGACTGGCTGTCTTAACATTGATCGTCCGCATGCTACACACTAAAACGGGAATGACAAAATATTTTTATTTCGTTGTGCTCATACATTTTTAATAAACAACACATTTTCATCTCGCTGATGTGGGGACGGAAAACCTTTGCATACAAGATAGGCTAAGGCGTTCTCCGTCTCTGTCTAGCCTCTCCGGAGCGAGCGGCGATGCGGACTTAACAAATCCTCGGCATTATTGCAAACGAGCCTCAATTTATAACGCCGCCGTGTATGCGTTGCATAAATATGCGATGGTTTTGTGAGGATTTCGTTTCGCTGCTAAATGCCTCGCCCGCTGATTTTTGATGTCTGAACACGGAGCTTTTTGACGTCGAGCGAGCACGGACGTTTATTCCAAATTTACGCCATTTTCTCGTCACAAAGTAGAAATTGCACAAATAGTTACTTGTCAAATTTGAATATGTAATTCAACATGTTTTGTCACTCGCGACCCGGATTTCGCCTTTCGATATCTTCGGTCATTTCATCATACGAATGCAACAGAACTGATGTACAGTTGACAGTGTTCATCGACTATATATACAAGGGTTGAATGTCATTATAATTACACAGTGCTCGTTCAAATTATTTCAAATATATATTAAGCTCCTAGCTTTAGGTTTTATATTTTTTTGTTTACCGTATTCCATACGTTTTATTATTCGTAATATTATAAATTAAGAGCAAAAGTTTTCTGTAGATTAAATGTATTTTTTGAACACTTCGTATCAGGTTTTCAAATCATAATTTGCTTCTTAAAAAAAGCTTACATTCGTTTGTTTACCAAAATCACTTATTTAATATGACCATTACTATGAAAAAAAAATCTTGATTAAACATTAACCCGAATGCGCAGCGCAGCTACTATAGTTCTGCAAAACGACGCTCAAAATTATATTTGCTCACATTGTATTATTTGATGTATCCAACGCAATTCCCGACCTGTTTATTGTTTGATGAAGCGAATTTGTAAATATAGAGATTATTCTGTTTATATCAAACTATTTGATTTGGAATCCGGTTCATTGTTTTTTTTCAATGTTGAAAATCAACGAAACAAATTTGAAAATAAAATTTGTTTCAAACTACAATGGTATTGGAATGTATCCAATGTGTATGAAATTACTATAAATGTATATATTTTAAACAATAAAAACACATTTTTTAGTACTTATTTCCACAATATATTTTTTGATCAAGACCGGTTTCGCTCATCGCAAGCATTATTAACTGATAGAATATGTAGAATACAATTTACAAACAAGTCTATTTATACAAAACAAAAAATTAATTTGAGTTAAAGGTAGCAGGTGTACAAAACCATGGGTTCAAGAACTAGGAAACAATTTACATAAAATCATACAATATTGATACAAATAAAGTAAATTAGTATAAAAATTAAATGTTCACAATCACTTATTAAGAATTACAAATACAATTATGCTAAATCAATAATCCATTAGGAGCTCTGAATAATCAATAAGGACGTAAGGAGTGGGAAATTTTAATGACGAAAATGACCCACACTTACTACTTAATGGAACAAAATAAATTAATATATGAGAATTTTAATGATAGTCAATTAAAGATGAATCGATGAGATGGGAAGATATGGTCAGTCAGGGGCGTTCCAATATTTTCTGTAAAAAAATAAAGTAAAAGGAGGCAATATCATTTTTCAAAAAAAAAAAAAAAATATGAAATACATATTTATTAATCTAATTTAATGAGTATAACAATAGTGACGACGCAAAAGTAGTTTGTTTAATTTTTAACATTTAAGTGTCTATAAACGCTTGATTCCATTGGACGCGATTGATATAAAAAAAATTGTTATTCGTAGATATGCCTTATCAGTCTCATTATAATAAAAAAAAATGGAAAAAAATGAATCATGCATTCGTTTTGAATTTGGAGAATTCTTGTATCTGGAAGCTTTTATTGCCTTTTGTATTGTGCTTATTTGTTAGTAAATATCTGAACGAACGCGTGGTTCTCGACCTCAATACAATATACTTTGTTGATTTTAATGAATATTTATGACCGTCTACCGTGCCAAGAACACTCATTCCCGCATTTTACATGTTCCAATTTATCAGATACGTTCATTTTCATCTCGTAAAAAATCAACTACAATTTTGAAATTCTTGGGAAGATTTCAGAAGATTAATTGTGGAATGATTTATCTTTTTAATGTAAGTGTTATTAAGGATGTCATAATATATTATGAATTAAATAAATTATTACGGCATTGATTTGTTTGTCAAAATAGATTATTTAATATTTCTGCTTTTCAGTGGTTATGAAGCAGTTGTATTTGTGAAGTAGTAAAAACTTTAGCGAAACTAGCTTTAGCTCCAACCAATACATCTAAAAACCCTCTCACTACACTCGGCTAGCTTGGCCCATTTCCCATACAATTTTACCCGTCGTAGGGGTAAACATTAGCACTCACATTCACTTTTTATTTGCCTGGGAAATACTTTAAGTTTAAGGCATTTGTTTGTCGCCCTTTGTTGACTTACATTTGTTATGCTTCCTTAAATAATTCATTATAATTACACGTGTTCAATATTTCCTACTGACATCAAATTTGTGGAAAACAGTTAAAAATATTTTTTTCAATAAATTATAGACTTTTATTCAAGGATTCGGATATATCTGGTGTTTTACTTTCTCAAATCGATTCTGAAAAATGGTTTTGTATTAATTTTTTTATTCTTCAATAATGTCATTTAAAACCGGGTTGATAAAACAAAATCATACTTTTCTATCAGCCAAAAGTATAAACTTAAATATACACCAAATCAGTTGCTCAAGCGGTCGATTGGGAAATAATGCTTAGTAAATCCCAATTGCAAATTGGAAATTTCGGATTTCAAATGTTTTCCATATTTTTAATATAAACTATGGTAAACAAATACAAAAATATTTGAAAGATATAATTTAAAAATATTAATTACAATATTTTCAATTTTTAAAAAATCCAAAGCTGAAAAATCTATCACCAAAACTTCTTATACGATTTTGATTGGAAATCGATCGCTGCTAAAATTAAAATTATAAGTGCAGCTCCCAACATGAAAAAGGGTGCGCACTCTTGCCATAAACCTTTAAAGATTTCTTCACTTACTGTTTTTCTTCTGAGTCGATAGTTTTCAGATCGTTTTTGTTTTCCATCTATTTTTTCGTTCCTATGTTTGGTTTTGTTAACTGTGGTAGCAAATAAAAGCACTCTACCTGTCTCCTACTGTAACCTGAAACAGCTCTCTGTTAATCGCTGTTCCGTGACCGTTGACCCGCTATCATTTCGCTAGGTACGCTATCGAAGTAGCAGGTAGTTAGTGTTGGTAGCAAGTAGCAGGTGAAGTTACTCGTTCTTCGCACAGCTGTGGCATTGTTTCTCGCTTATATCATCAACTTCCGGCCCGTGGGTGAAGATATTTTCTTTAAATTTATATAACCCAGATTTGAACTATTGTCATATTATTTCAGTTCATTATCAAATAGAATGGTTCAAACTCATGTATAAATGATTTGTCTCTCAAGACCCACGTTCCGTCTTTCGGCATACACGAATGCATTCTAACTTACAATGAGTAAACCGGTCACATTGTTTATTAATTATACAAATAAATAAAAATATAGATCCTAAATCTAGGAGGTAAATGCATGTCTGAATTATGAAAAAATATTCTCATTACTATTAGAAATGAAGTGACTTTATAATGAAATATAGTTAAAAGAATTAATTACCCGTAAAATGTAATTAGGAAATTTATAACATACATATACTGCTGTCAAGAGTTTTTAACTAAATATCAGATGACGTTTTTTATAGGAATTCTATCATTGACTGATCAAACTAATTTCACGTAAATAATATAAAAAGAGTATTACGTAGATTTACTTGTTAAATTTACACATCTTAAGCACCTTTATTTTTCTTGTTGTAAACTTCGTTTGTCAATGCTTCTCAAGAGAAGATGGACTTCCCTGTCTTAAGCGACCGCTTGCAGTGTACAACCAGACTATCGCTAATTATCAAAGCAATTAACGGGAAGCTGAGGCGATGGGTCGGTGTACCCTAACCCCTTAACTTGACACTGTATCTTTAATAGATTCCTGTGCGCCAAGATGCACGAAATACTGTCGTGAGTGTAGTATCGTGTGAATCCACACCTATTTCACTTACCCATGACTTAAGGTCTACAAGAACTAAAAAAAAAACATCTACTATCTTATACATTAAAGTGAATCTAACACCTTCAAAAACAATATAAAATTATTGATTTATGGATACTAAGCGAAATCTTTATTTTTTGGTTTTTTTGGAGTATTCGTTAGCATTTTTTTTCATGGTAATAATTAACCCTCTACCAGATAATTGTGAAAGCATGACTGCTGACATATGCATTATAACGGGATTGTCCTGTTTTTGTTATAATTTTAGGGAAAATATTTATTATTATTTAATATATTTGTATATCGGCTAGAAAAAGTGGTAGAAAATATACATTTTGGTACTCTTGAAACGTATCATTTGATTGCAAATTTCGTATCCACGTGTACTGCATGTAGTAAGATGTTTTAAATGTTAACTGTCAATTATTATTATCTAAAAAAAAATGTTTGATAATAATTATTTTATACTTATACAAATATTTACGTTCTTCCTATAACGTAAAGTTTTCATTGAAACTACTGATTCAAAGTTACTCTGTTGAAAAAGTTGAAGACTATAAATGTAAAATACGTTAGTTTTTTAAAACTCTTTTGAAAGTTGATTTTCTAGGCCATTTTTTTGATCCGATAAATGCTTTGAACTGTTTTTATATGTAAAATAACTCACACATTTAAAGCATAAGGTATAATAACGTATTATAATTTTGTTTGGAACAACTTGACAAACACTTAACGTTCGCAAAGTTTATGGAAGTGATGAATATTCTGAAAGAAGCCGTGGAGCTTTTATTGTAAACTGTAACGATGTGAATTATCACGTAGCTTTTCTATGTAAATAAAACACGCCAAGTGCATTACTCAAGTTGTAGTCAGAGCGCTAAGTTTCAACGTAATCACATCTTTTGTTTAATGCAACTCTGCATTTTCTACCCTATCTTCCTCTGGCAAGAATAATTTCTGAACTTCTCCACCCTCAAACAGTAAGAATCTTGTCATCTTATAAAGGGGGATAGTATTTAAAAGCTAAAATTCTTATCGTCGCTGCAAGTCATTACAATTAGGTCTTGGTTTCCTTGAAATTCTTTGAATAGATTAATTTTGTATGATGACTGGTTCGTTAAGCATTGTAATATTATTTTTTCAATGATTAATTTTTTTTATATTTTTACAATCGTGTGTCAGATAAATATCTAGATTTTTTTTATAGATTTTTTTTTTTAGATTATAATTTTATATAGAATCTCACGATGCTGACAATTCTTAGTAAAAAAATCTTTGTTAATTAAAGAAATTTCTTATTGAACAATTGTATAATAAATCAAGATCGGGTTGACCAATAGTAAAGAAATAATCGTCCCATTTCATTCATTATTTTTAAGTTACAAATTCGATTCAATTAAGCACAGCTATGCTTCTCTAAGAAGTGAAAAACGTGTCACACTTAATAACACACCGTGGAATAACAAACTCATCAATAAATTATTATTTATACAATTTTATGCCAATATTGTGTTGCCAATTTCGCTTGTTCTATAATTAGGCAATCTGTGAAAGCTATGTTTGGTGTCTAGTCTATTCGTCTTTTAATACCATATAAAATTAGCTATTTGCCTGAGCTATTTTCATAAGTATTTTGAAGCCACTAACTGCCTTTCTGTCCTAACACTAACCACTACATCACATACTTGCCTGTCTAGACCTGCGGAAAGTTTTCCTGCGGACTAACGCTAGCGTGTGCCAGCATACTTCTTTGCACACATTTAAGGATGCGACTTTTCCATTCCAGATAAGAAAAGTTTATTGCTATTTGAAGTTGGGGCTCTGACTTTGGTTTAGTTTGCAATTTGTTCCACATGAGCCGTGCTTACCTCTCTCTCGAAACAAACCGCTGAAACTGTGCTTTAGATTTCTCGATTTATTTAAATCTTTTCGATTGTATGATTTTTTTTATCTTTCACTGTGACTATTTTAGATGTATTGTTAACTGTATATATCACTAACAAAATTTGAAGGGAATTTTTATTTTTGAAAAGTTTCGATGGCTTTTTGTTAATAATTTTTTTTTACGATTAATTGTCACTGTTACCATGTGATAAAAAAAACTTATTTGATTCACGCTAATTTACTAATGATAATAAAATGGCTTTAGAGTGAAGGGTATTCTGTTTTAACGTTAATCGTTTAATTTAACATAACGAAAAATGTCTTTCGAATCCCACAACAGAAGTAAACAAATTCGCTTCTCAAAAAGGTTAACAAACTCGCAGATGCCCTTGACAGAGCCCACCGACCCCCATTTGCGGAGCGCTGGTCTAGACTCTAGTGTATCAACGTCATTATTAGACTGATGGGTAAGACAAAGGAAAGACGAAATATAAAATTGTTATAATTAATATCTGTATTCATAGATAAATAAGCATATTCTCAGCTTACCAACGCTGATAAGGCGTCGTTTCGAAAAATTACTTTGTGTTTTTATTATTTAAATATAATGCATTCCCAACAGGAAGTGACAGCTAACACCAAAAGTGATTTTTTTTTCGTGTGAATAAACTAATGATATTTTTGGCGTTGCTCATTGATACGTATTTTTTTATCGATATGATAATTTCACAGTTCTGCGAAAACAACTCTGCCATGTTATTTATGCAATATTCGCAAATCTACGCACGTCATCACTTTTTTGTATTACTTCGCGGAATGATAAGTATTCCATTTTTATGAATGTGTTTAGCGTAATACATGTAGAATTCGCATAATTATATTTATTGAATTATTTACATGTTCAGTATCCCTGAAAATGCGTCTAAAAGAACTGAAACACTTGTGAAAAACACCTAGTAAAACTCAGTTTTACAGCAAAACTTTCATTTTTAATTTAATAAAAATGAACTTCCACAAGTTACCGCTGAATTGATTACAAACAAGTGTTGCGCGTGATTGTATTAATTTATAATAACAAAAATGATTTAAAAATGTGAAAAGTATTTGTAAATTAAAGCTGTAATAAATTTTATTACACTGTTTTTCAGTTGCCGCACTACTAGAATTTAAACAAGTGCGTATTATTTCTCACATATTTCGACGAGAACAGACTTTCAATATAAATAATTTAAATCATATAATTGTCTAAACGTGAAATCGAAAGCATTTTATGGTAAAATCATATAGTTTTCTTTGCGTTATAACAAAACAAAATCGTCCCATAAATCTTTACATTAGGACGAAACTTTTCTAAATTCTCTTTCATATCCATTTACATGTTAATAAAAATAAACATACGTCTCTGGGTAGAGAGACACGAATATATTTTCTGAATCCGCCAGCAGTAGTAGTACCCACTCTAGATGTCAAAGGAAGGGGTAGGCAAGGAACGGTGGAACGAGTGTTTCGCGTCTGGGACAGACATTGCTTATTTTTTTCAAGTCTTGCATGAATGTTTTCGGTTATAAAATCATACTTTCTGACTTTAAAGAAAGTATAATTCTCACGAATTTCTCTTAATCATTTTACTTACCCATCAAACGTGCGAGATCTGTAAATAAAATATTTTTCACGCTTGTATTTAAAAAATGAAATACATTTTTATTACTACTTCATATAAGTATTGTTTGCTTAAAATATAAATTTTTCTCCCATTTATTTATTGCTGTAGTAAAATAAATATCTTTCAACTCTGTTAAGTAATAGCATCGCATTGTTTTTTTTATATATATAAATCATTTTTTTTCACATTAATAATAGCAGCTTACGTAAACAAGTAAAAATCAATCTTGGATAGTTTTCTCGTTGATGTGGTCCGTGGTCCATGGCGATTACTGATTTAATTGATATAAATTTTTTATGAATATTATTGATTTCGAAGAATAAATATCTACCGGTAAATTAAAGTTTTTCGGTTAGGCTTTTTTTTTAATAAAGCTTCATTTCTTTGTTATCTAGCTATTAATACTACGTCTACTTTTAATTTATAAACAATTTTTTTACCATCCCATTGCGATATTTTAGTGAGCTTAATGCCTTCTTATGATTACTTATTTTTTTCTTATGTGTCTTACAATAAACGTCATTTTATTTTTTCTTTATTGAACAAGAGCACAATCGACACTCACTGTAATTTCGTCAATAATAAATTACTGCTCAAGATCATCCGGAAGGTCTTAAAACATTGTGGCTACGTTTTAACCCTTCCGTCCCGAAAACAATGCAACACGCCGGTCGTTCTCTTCATAATAACTTAAATATTTAACCGAATCTGCGTTGGGGGATCGCTTTTATGTGCCAGCGCCAGTTCGACCCCTTGAATAATGTGCACGGTTAGGAGAGCCTTGGAGTAAAATATATTTACGATGAAAATTGTCGAGAGATGTCAACGGTTAGACATAGTGCATTACTTTAACACTTGAGTCATGATTGAGGTTTTAAAATAGGCCTGCGGGATCGTCGGTAAGGTAAGTTTATTTTCAAGTAAAATGCTTTATTCTGTGCGTAAACTAAGGCATATTTTATTTCGTCTCAAGTTTGTGTGCCTTACATTGTATCGAGACCTTTTATATTCAAGTCGAATGGTTCGAATTATGTGCTTTGTAACTCACGAGATGATTTTTGCCTTTCGGCATCTTCTATTTCAAGGATGCGATGTAAGTATAAACCAAAGTAAAAAGTGATGAAGCATGTGGAAGTGTACATTGTTTGAATAATTCAAACTCAATTATGCTCGCTTATTTGACGACGTAAATTTTCATAATTAAATAAAATTATAACGCATACTAATCTATTCCAACATTATGAAATCGTTGAACGACAGCCTTTCCGTTCTCAGTTTATATTCGATATATGCAGTTGGTAATCTAGGAAATATTAATATATTCCACAAACGTCCATATCACTTTTCCTCCGTTCGATATTAATTGTACACACTAAAGGTCGATAAAAATCAATCGGTGTTACAAGTTCAGCAACAAACAGTTCTTTCAATAAGAATTGTCGAACAATCAATGTAGGCCACTCACCACTGCAAGAGAGAAACACGACGGAGCAAAAAAGTCGAGATTTTTTTCGTGAGGTGACCAAAGTGGAGGTCGTAGTAAAGTAGTAATTCCGTCCCAGCTGTTCTCTTTGTTCCGGTTTTATGTCGTCTCACTTTCTTATGAAGCCTTCCCTCTGTTCCGTGAGCCAGCGGCAATGAAACTGTGCATTTAATTTCATATTAGATTTCTCTCTCCAAACTGCTTGTATTATTACAGTTAGTTGATGCAAGCGTTTGACTTCGGAACTAATTTGCGTTTCAAGATTTAATGCGATAATCTATCTTTGTTTAGTTAAAGTTGTCGGTTTCTCCAGAGGTTAAATATTGTTTCCATTAATCAGAAGCCAATACTTTCATCCTTGTGTCTAATTATTCTTAGAATCGCTGCTTTGTACATCGTACAGTATCCATGCATGACGTATTTATGGATGTTTGCCGCTCACATTAGGCAACATTATCAAATAATATCACTATTGAAAGTTAAACTACCAAGTAAATTTGCGTACACGTATCTCACGGTGATATGTACACTTTGAATTACGTAACGAAGAAATGTGTATTAAGATTTCTTTCTCAAAATAAAAATAATCACAAATTGTGCAACAGCAACTTGCTATACTTCCACTTTTGCGTAGTTTTAAGATTCTCCTTGAAAATTGAACTCCTCGTTTAAAACCACTTGTAAAACGACGATTGCAAAAAAAACAGTTATAGCAATATCTTTTGTTCCCGAATTAAACGTTTCTCTTTTCCGCACACATTTGGGACCACTGTAGATTCGGTCCAACAACACACCCCCGTCGTACGTGCACTTAGCTTTGACTTTATTTCTCCTTTTTTATTTTGCTGAAAGTCGAGTGCTGGGAAATTGTGCCTTTAATGTAGTAGTATTGAGAATTGCGTTCGTTATAATGTCTCAGTTCTCTGTTGTTGCTCTTTTGTTTACGTTGTATGAGTTTTTTTTTTAAGTTAATTAGCTACCCAGATTTTAATAAAAAACATTTAAATTACTGCATAGTTGTATTTTCGATGGAAGTGCATAAAAAGTAATGATTTATTAAATTTATATAGTACAGTACATACTTGACAAAATACATTGTAATATATGAACGGTTTTGCTTCATAACACTTACCATGTGTCAAAATTGTTAAAATATTATTTTAATCATACACCGTGTAGTATTTACCAGATAAAGGTAACAGTTTTTATGTTCTTCAAAGCAACATATTTTTACATTTTAATTTTGCTACCTAGATAAAAAAATTATTATAATATAACCCCTCTCGAAACGAATCTATACAAATCGCAGGGAGTGCGCACTACTCATCCTTTCCCGCAAATGAGGGGAAAGTATGATTTAAAATTCATAACGCGATTTGACATGCGTCGAGCACGCGCACGGCCTCTGGGGTAGAATCTAATTTTTTGTATAAACACTCTATCGATGTTCAACGGGTTAGTCGCATACGTTCAAAAAATGTTTTTGGCATATCTATTATGAAACAGTAAAAGGCTGTCAATTATTGTATCACAAAATAAATATTTTTGTGGATATTATTAAAAGTGTTGTTAATTAATTAATATTAATTATGTTTGTCTGGTTAAAACGGTTCTATAGAATAAATATGTATAAAGAATTTTTTCTGCTTTCTGTAGAAACATCTGCAGACTAATAAAATATTAAATCGATAGGTTTTTAATTATTACGTAGATATTTATACTCTGATATAAAAAATGTTATATTATGAAATATTAAGGTTAATAACAGAAATGGAAATAATTGTTTTTATAAATATCACTTTTCGTTTAGGCTCCCATCGAAATCTCGAAAGAACAGACGGATTACCCTGTTTTAGTCATTTAATTCACCAAATCCCGAAACGTAGAACATCATGCAAACATATTACATAGCAGTTTACCATAATTTTAGTTCCGTACACACGTTGCGCGGGATTTGGTTGCCCTTCCTAATGGATTCTCTTCAATCTCTCACCGCTCTTCGAGCCGCTCCAGGCAACGCTAAAGTACCCCGACCCGGGCTGGGTTTATAGTAATAATTCATCAGTGAAGTGAACGTTTTACTTGGAATAATTGAGTTTACCTCCATCACGGTTCATTGCACTGACACTTACTAGAACTGCGATATTATCAAATATAATTAGATACTAACACTATGATTTCATTCCAAATTTACTGGGATAAATTTTGCTTTCAATATTATGTTACTGTCCTAGTAATTATTTCCAGCGTAACCTACAACGACAGTTACAAAAATTACAAACTTATGGGAATCGACAATCTCATGACGTAAATTCTTATGTTTCATCACTAGATGTTTGATAGTAGGTATTCTCTACAGGGGAAAAAACCATTTATATTAAAGGTTACTTGATTGATATTTATTGAAACACCTCTTTCAAGATATACTCATTAGCAAGATCGTTATGAAAATTATCACAGGCAATTGAGTTTATTATTAGATTGATAATGTTAAATTTGTTTTAGCTATAATTTACTGCTTGCGTAGGGGTAAGTGTTTCCCTGTAATTAATAACATTAATACATATACGATGATAACTGTTTAATTTAAGTCAGTTCTGTTGCACCCGTGTGATAGAATGCCTGACGATGCTGAAAGGCGAAACCCGGCGAAAGTGACAAAACATGTGGAATTGTACAAAATTGTAAAAATTCAAATTTGATATTGAAATTCCAGCAAGCACCTTCCATCGATATCATAAACTTATGGGAGTGTAAAATTTTATCTTAAAGTTTCTCTACTTACTCTCAGTCACTCATTTTAACTTATTAATATCCGCTCCCTATGCAAAGTATGCATTACAAATGCAGTAAAGATGGAGTGACAGCGATATGGCAGGTGAAATGATGAATTAATGACTCTTACTTTAAATACTAATACATTTACTATCACACGGTGAAAAAATAGCAATGTATTTTAGTTCTACAAAACTATTTTTAACAAATATAGTTGATATGAAATAGCTATCAACTATATTTGTTCAAAATAATTTTGTAGAACTAAAATACATTGCTATTTTTTCACCGTGTTATAATGGAGTTCTACCAAGTGAATGCCAAGTCAATCAATACATTTACTATCATTATGAGACTGGCTGTATTTGGTTTCGAACTCGCGTTTACAACTTACTTACTTTACTACTTACGTTTTAAAGTAAGCAAAAAAAGTAAAAACATCGTATAACGTATCACATCAAGGTGACTCCACATATAGTTAAAACAACACGACAATTAATGATCATTACAATATAGGTAGAACAATAAACACAACTCTCTGTAGTGATGCAATATTTCGTTGTCTTTATTTTTCTCGTGAAATTTTACAGTGTTGTTAGCTCTAAATAAAGCGTGTACTAACGCTATTAATAAAGCTACAGCAGAATAAATACATTGCACTGTGCGGTAAAAGCGGGTTTATTTTCTGTTTCGACTGTATTTTATTATCTCTACGGTGCATCTAGGAAAACAAAACAATTTACGGCTATAAATGGGTGACGTTTTAAGAGCACAACTCCGTTTTGATTGAGTGAACAGCTGTGATTAATTTCGTAGCGTTGTTATTCATTTTTAATCTAAAAAACAAAAACATTTTCATCGAATATTTTTCGTAAGTTAAAAACGTAATTGGTAAAATTTTAACGATCCGACTATCGCCACACATTACTTATGAATATCTTCAGATCTCTTTCTAACTCCAAATATTGGCGGAAAACCGGCTGTTTCAAAGTTCAAGATTCTATAACTTTATATAACATATCTAAAAACTTATTATATATATATTGCAAAATCATGTCTTCGTCTGCTTTGGCACATTTCGGCTATTAATTTAACGCTATCAGCAACTATTTTTCTTGATCTAGTTTTAAATTAGCCTTTAACGAGTCGGCACTTTTCAGGTACACTATTTTTGAACTGACTACATCTTTCTGAAATGATCGGTATCGTCTTCGTTCATCGCAAGAATTTTTATAGAATTGTTTTTACACGATGCTTTTTTCATCAAAGATTATAACTTGGGAAATATTTATCCGGGAGGGTGAACGAACAGAACAGGTTTTGGATAGTAATTCACATTCAAACCAAATAAAATTTCTCTTGTTATATCTAAAATGAAACTCATTCCACACATGTTTATGGCAAAATGTCATTGTAGCACAGATAGATACCTTTAGTAGTTTACTATTATGTTGATTCAACAATAAGCTTTGACATGCTATTGCAAATTGAACAATTGAACTACATATAACCACACTCAATTCGAGTATTCATTACAATCCGACTTTCCAGCAATCGGGAATTCAGGTGCTGAAAGTACCCGGGCTTTATTATTATTGAAGTAATTTGACATCACACACCGCGATGAATTTATTTCCGCAGCTTTGCCGACAAAAAGCTCTACTCGTGCTCTAAAAGCTCAGCGTGAGTCTGAACATGTGCGAGCCGTCATATCTATCTAGTCGTCTGCATCAATTTGTTATACATATTATGGTATTGTACAATTCAGGCGGAATACTATGCGGTTGATATTGCAATTAGGCCAATCGAGTTCAAATTGTCGTTTTTGTCGTATGGCTATAAAGTCATTACTATTGTGGTGTGCGTTTTTAAATATGAAAAGGCAATTGAATCAAACGTTTTCGTTTAGAATCTTATTATATTAGAGATTGTGTGCTTCATTCATTAGTATGATAAGAAAGCTTCTAATTCAACATACACCCACACAGACGCACCGTTTTCGTTTCCTTGATACCCGCATATGAATATAATATCCATTTCCATAATAATATCGTTCAATAAGCATCAAACCCTCTTCATAGGTGTCCCTCACTGCATAACCTACCCTCCATTGTTAGTCAAGAGATAGGGTTTACTTAGTAGGGTTACTATAAGGCCTGAGATAGCCCAAAGTCTTTGTGCGACGAATGTACTAGGTACTGTTTCGCATTCCGTAGGCGAGCGTCTTGACCGAAGGTATTTTGGAATGTGAAGTTATGTGGTGTAAGGGTATGCAAGGGTATATTTCGGAGGCTTCGGACTGGGTGCTCGACTAGCCCAGATTGGCGACATGCAGTGGTATACAGTTTCTTTGCGACCTGTGTAGAAAACAAGGGTTAGCATTCTTCAGGTAACGAAAATAGCGTGCACTTGTAAACGTTTTGATAGGAAGTTTTGAGCTATTGCATAAACATTTTATATTTGTAACTGTCTTCATGTTTCTGAATATTCGTGGTACTGTCACGTTATCGTTTGTCTTACACTGTTGGCAAGTATAATCAGAATT
This sequence comes from Himalopsyche japonica, assembly GCA_028555115.1. NCBI lineage: Eukaryota > Metazoa > Arthropoda > Insecta > Trichoptera > Rhyacophilidae > Himalopsyche > Himalopsyche japonica. The sequence continues at coordinate 798,666 of JAHFWJ010000101.1, forward strand.
ATGTTTCGTATTTATTTACAAAAATATGTTCTTTTACACGCCAAAATAAAAAAAATACCCGAAATCTAACTAGCTTCAATTGAAATTTAATATTCAATGTAACAAAATCATTTTCGATCAATATTATTTTAATACAGAAAATAGTCAGAGTGGATTAATGTTTCTCGGCCGTGACATTATTTTTTGAAATTATCACTTTTACCTTCCTCGTGGTCAAAGTTGTTTTAGTGTGGCGTGTTCAAGGAATTTAACGAGAAGTTATAATATAATATTTTGAATCAACTGTGATGTGTTTTAAGTTATTATTGAATCATTAATCATATACAACAACTCACAATTAGAGAAATTCAAGATTCTACGGAAACGATTTATATCAAAATGAAATGGCGTTGCGATAGTACAACCCGTACAAGGTTGGTAATCTATAATTAAATTTAACAGTGACTATTCTTGAATCAATTGCAATATATCATTCCAATAACTAGTATATTAGCTATGAAATAATATTCTAGATCAAATTATTTCGTATTTGTTCTATATACAATATGATATTTGAGAATAGATTATATTGTTCAAACATATTATTTCATACTCATACCAGTGTAAACAGAAGTATTTACATGCGACGGTAATATGTGACCGAGGTTTAAATACGGGCGGGGAGAAAAGGGTAAGGTGGGGCATTATCGCCTAGTGGGTTTATTCGCACAAAGCTTAGTAATTATGTAAATTTAGCTGCGAGCGTGAAGCGCTCAGTTTAGTTCGCTGACTAACACGAATATACATTTCAATTTGCTACAAAATGCGGGAATCAATCTGCCAGCGTACGACGTAATTTTGACTTTGCGAGTTACATGAGACGTCTGAGTTCCCGTGCTCTGGTTATTATACATTATAATTATTGGAGTTCATTAATTCTCGATTATCTGAGCATTTGAATCCAATTACATAATATTTTGTTTAAATTACACAGCAAACGTTCATTTGTTTAATTTCATGGCTTCATGTTTACATTGTAAGTATATACGATTTCATTTCTGGATGTACGCTTAGTGAAAGTGTTTTGAATCAGCCGTTTTGTTCGATTTTTAATTTGATTCCCTCTATTTATTAAAAAAAAAATTGTAGTAAAGTACAGATTCTTTGAACATAGAATTGTCGCTCATATGTGTTGCACTATATTTTTCACTGTAAAAAGAGTTAATTTCCTCTTGAAACTGTGTCATTTATATTATATAATAAATTAAATAAGTAAATGTTTCTGCAAAGCTTCTAATTATATGTATGCTTTTGTTTTTACTAAGGAATCGATTAACAAAAACGTCCTTCACTTTCGATTTCGAAATGTTTCATTTCATGTTTTACCCTTTTCAATTTACTCAATCAAGTCAACGTTTGTTTATACATACGTATTTTGATAAAAAAAATTATTATAAAATAGTTTATTTTACTAAGCGTAGGGTTTAAAGAGCTTTGTAGTTTTATTATATTTTGGTCGTATTATACTTTGCGTGGTAAGAGGCGATCAGCTAGCAAGTAATTGTCTTGAAAAATATACTGTTAAAATATGCCTGTTCCGGTTGTGTAAATCAAATAATTGAATGAAAATCCATTACACTTTTTTATTTTCATATACGATTGGACATTCTACAATCTTAAATATCGTATAAGATTGTAGAATTTCCAATCGTATACCATATAATAACATTCATTTCAATTCAGTTACAATAGAATTATTTGCATTACCATCGTTCCCAGCCATTTGTCTAATTCATGTCTCTGTTAACATTAGTCTGCTCAAAATCTACCCGAAATTAAATAAAGACTCATTATTTACCAAAACAACACTTTACACAAATTGCGTTCATGCCACAACACCTCTCATCCGTGTGAGTCCAAACCAAATTATCCAACGGAATCGCCCCATCCCTCGGCTCACAACTGGGGCTGTACGGCTTGCTTTAGCTCGATTCGCTCCCCGTTCCCCTGGGAGCTGTTCTGCGATCCCTGCTTCGCGTTGTTATTTGGTTCACCTTATTTGCCATACTAATTTGATGCTCCGCTGCCACTTGGATTAGATGCTCTTAGCATGGATGTTAGCTACATCTCGTCAAAAACTGTTTTTTCGCTAAACATTCTGTCAGGGAATATTTTGTTTATTGAACAGCATTTTACTTAAATGCCTTCAGCTATAAAATGCCGTATACCAAAACGTAAACATAAACTTGTAGAAAAATAAAACTTATTATGTTTTAACAAAACTATTATATTGGGTTTACAATTTTAATCTTTCTCCAATTTACACGTATCTCTGTATACATCTTTACTCTAATTATTATTACAGTTCAAAATATATTTTAGTTTAAATCAGATATTTTTTATTTATTCGTTGTCAACAAGATTAAAATATGCTTTAAAATATTAACATATATTGATTATAAAAACGATTATAACGTTGACTAATACATTCATCACTGCTACCCCGTGTAAATGGTCTGTGGATTACTTCTAGACAGTATACCTTAATTGATTTATCAATTTTTCTTATGAATATGTCTTTTGTCATTTTCATAATAACCATCTTCAAATCATACCATCGAATCCCACAAACATGACCCATTCATGACGTTAACTATTAACGAAACCACAGTAGTAGCTACAGTTTCCATTGGCAATCAAAACCAGCCACATGGATGATCCCCGAGCTAACCATAGACGCGTGCCTTGCTACCCCTTGCCGCATCAACACTGCCGTTTGTTATGATAATTTAATGGTCTGGAACTGGCCAGAGGGTTCGAGATCACCCTTCTGTTTGCCGGATCTGAAACCCTTTCGGCGATATGAATTATTATTATTTTGATCCACTATTACGTGTGTATGTAGATTTGTGTGTCACCGGGGCGTTGTTGGATCAGGAAGTTTGACCGGTTAACGGTCTGGGAAGCATTGAAGATTTCAATACATGTTTTGAATATGTCAAATATGCTTGTAAAAGGATCTTTAATCATTTATTATTTTACATTAGTTTAATCTTTAAATCGTGTTTACCACATTCTCGCGTTTTTCTCCTTTAAACCATTTTTATTTGAAACATATTTCCGACCGTTATATTGTACCATTATCCAATTCATAAGGTACAATTCTGTTAGTCTTGGTTTTTCTTGATTGAATTGGCATTCACTTGGTAGAACTCCATTATAACACGGTGAAAAAATAGCAATGTATTTTAGTTCTACAAAAATTTTGTAGAACTAAAAAGACAAAGAATTTTGTAGAACTAAAATACATTGCTATTTTTTCACCGTGTCTTGGTTTTTCGTTGGAAGATTTTTTTCCAGTGATTTTGGATATCTTTAAAGTAAATAAATTTTTATTATTTAAAGTAAATATTCCAAAAGTAACAAAGAGCAATTACAAAATGTAGCTCCCTGATTTTTTCCTGGTTGATCCTACTGAAAAATGATTCAGCTTCATATTTTGACAAAAAAGACGAAAATAATTTTCATAATGCTAAGAACATTGAAATGATTATACAAACCTGAAAATAAAATCGGCAGTGGTGCTTTATCATTAATTTCTTTCTCTCTTAACTTATAATATATTTTTTCTTTGTTTAATGCGTCCTTTGACATTAAATAACCATGTAAATATATAATCAAGTAGAGCGGTTTGAAAGCGGCAAGCAATTATGAACTTAACCTAAGTCGGTCTTCAAAATGTTAGCCTTAAAGTCATAATCTCTGTTACAAATAAACAATTGTACTTAACCGTTTCACCACGACCGCTGGTAACAAACAATCTAAGACGACTAATGAATCGTGATTATTTCGTGAATTATCCACCCGACCGAGAGCACTTATAATACTCGCCCCCGTCCCGTTCCACCCCACTCGTGTCGTAACTTTCTGTGTTAGCGATTCTCGAGGGGCAAGTCGCCACTTATCGAGACTTCGATCTATAGTTGCGGTTGGCAACTTTGATATTGATTCTGAACCGCAGTGCACACGATCCTACTTTTATGTTTGCTGAATATGGTCGAATTTTCTGCTTGCTTATACCGTTTTATTTGGGATTTCCATCCAATGTGCTGTATGTAACGAAAGAATACATTTCCGTATTATGTGAGGGTCATTCAGAGAATCGACAAACTTCATTGCATTACTTTATATCGATTATTTCGGGTAAATTTACCCCTACTAGCCAGCACATTAAGTAGTAATAAAATATTTGTGCTTATTGATTCCTTAGAACAGCTCTTAACACAATGACACATTTGACATTTAAAGTATACATACAATTTATGATGCCAGAATAAGTGGGTCGGTGTATTTTTTATCTCGTTTTAAACGAGGCATAAGATTAGGTTATTTTTTTGTTTAATCAAATTTTAATAATGGGTGAAGCCGAAATAGCTAACAAAATATTTACCAATTTTTAAAATTCCGTTATAATGGAACTTTACCAACTAGATGCTTATTCAATAAATATAATGTTGTGCTTTAATTGAACCAAACAATATGATTATTCTATACAGACATTCAGATTTCACGGCTTGCTTAATTGACACTACATTTTTTTATACTAATTAAAACATTTGAGAATATTTGCCGTTCAAAGAGGTACATTGTAATTATTTTAAAATATCTTTTATTGAAAAAATGGATATGGATTTAAATAGTAAAGATAAAATTAATAAACTTGACAGAAGCGGTATTTATAAAATGTCATGTGGCTCATGTTTGTCCGTTTATATCGGACAGACAGGTAGAAGTATATCCACTCGAGCTAAGGAACATCTAACATTCAACAATAAAAAAACAGATTCACAATTCGCTAATCACGTTATAAAGTAATCACATGATATAAATTCAAATTCACCGCCTAAGTATTTGCATCTTTGTAGTAAGGGTCGCAGGATGACGGCTTTGGAACAGTTGGAAATCAATAGATATCAACAACAAAGGATTCTTAACGAACAAACTAATATGTGTCGGTCACCATCATTGAATCTTCTGGGTGGTGTTCCTTTGTTTCTGTAATGGACCATTTCCGTGTCATATGTGAACTTATTGATTTAGCCGCCTTTTTAGTTTCATTTACAATTGTTAGTTTTATTGCGATCAGGAAACAAGCTAGGTCGTTAAAACAGGAGAGAAGATGTATTGTGTACTTTTTCTACACAGCTATATATAGATAGGCAAATGTTAGTTTAAGCATAGTTCTAACCATGGTGTGAGCCGAAATAGCTATCAACTATATTTTTTTTTTTAATAATTTTGTAGAACTAAAATACATTGCTAATTTTTTCACCGTGTTATAATGGAGTTCTACCAAGTGAATACCAATTCAATTAATTGATGTGGATTTCTATTGTCTGCGACAATTACAACGTTAATAGTTGTGATAGGTCGAATGGCTTAAGCTTATAATATAACATATAAAGATGTTTCCGAGACTTTCGCAAAGACGTGAAGAGTATCAGAGCGAATCGCGCGATGAGTAAATCCACCCCCAGAGCCTGCAAACAATGTCCGATCCCGCGTAAGCCTCCACTAAGCTTATCATAAGGAAAGCCGACGAATCTCACTTGATCTTTCTCATCTCAGTAACTCTCAGCCTGCTGTTTTAGGCGCCGTATCTGTATATTTATAACAAGCCTACTTTACTTAGGTAACCCGCAAGTCTTCATATACTCCCCTTGTTGAGATTCACACGCACTTTGGATACTATAAAAAAATTAACTAGACAACAGGATGAAGTATGTCAAGATGATTTAAGTGACATGCATACTCGAAACATATCTGGCAGTCAAATTCAGTGGCCTATTTTTCTTTCTTTTTCATCGATAGATATGACAATATGATACTTTTATTAATCCTCTACTACTCCGTTAATTTAAGTAAAGATTAAGCGAAGCTGGTAGCAAAAATAACACTTAATTAAAAAAATGATTATTTTGAAACATAATCACATAACTTTAAAATACAACGGGAACCATATTTCGGCTTTCGAGTCTTTGAGTATTTTTTCACTTTTAAGGTGTTAACTGTTACTTCTTGATGGAAAGTCATGAGATTTTAATAATAAATAATAATATTTAAGAACTATTTTCAATATATTTTATGATCAGGACAGGTTTCGCTCATCGTTCGTATTATCAACTGTACTCGTAGAATATTGTAATCGATCAATTTGTATACCAATACGAAAATTCCTCAAAACATTTTTGGTTTTCATTGATTATACTAAAATAATAAAAAAAAATAAACATAAGTAATAGAATAATGTGTTTCTGTAAATAGTTGACTATAAATAATAACAATTCTCTAGGATCATTTTTTACAAATTTTAATTTGTATCAAAAAATATGGCCAATCAACAAACCCTCTCTCTGGCTATTTTGGCCAAGTTTTAAGTCGTTAATGTCTGCGCCGTTGCAAAGAGGGTGCTCGAAAATTTCCCCTGAAAATTTGACGGCGTTCGAGAGCTTTCAGGCGCTAGTTAAAAGGATGAGTTTTTGTGTTATTTTTAAAAGCTCCAGCCGCTCGTAGGGTTATCGCAGAAACTCATGAATTTCCAAACACCTGCCAAGCTTTTTTGTGCTTTTCTTTAAAATAAGCGTTTATTATAAAACTTTCTGACCTTCAACGGAAAAAGTTTTAACTTTATTGTTTTAACATATAGATACTTAACAGAAATTTCGCTGGTAATGTTTATTAATCTCGGTAATTATATTGTAAAATTGGTTGAATGTGAAATTGCACCGTCTAATTTGAACCACATATTCTCATAATCTAGGCAGAACGTTTATTCATATTACAATAAACTGTTTTGTTAATTAATATATACATTAAAGTAGAAATCGGCCTCAACACTCATATTTTTTTCAGGAATATTAACGGCATATGTACGGCGTCGTGAATTGAGGAAGATCTTCTGTCAATTGAATTTTAAATGGAAACACATAAAAATATATTTACACAATTTATCACAAAGTGGTTGCTTTTACTTTCTTAGACAGGAGCAATGTAATCGGCTGATTATTGTACGTTGTTACCCAGACTTTATGTTAATTACTAAAGGGCCTCTTTATTGAAAAGTATTCACTGGATGATAAATAATCGGCATATCATTTGTACCAAAAATTTCATGTGAATGTTTAATTATCACAACAATTGATTATTAAATTTTAATTGCTGAATCTTAGTAAAATTCCACATGTTTTGTCACCAACGATCCTGAAATTCCGTCAAGCACCTTTAATCGATATCGCAGATTGATTATTGACTTTGGCATGAATTCAATTCCCTGAAAATTATTAAAGGTATAGAATTTCATTAACTTTCAAATTAAGATAAACGAAATATCATCACATTATTTGACTAATTAAATAGTTGTATGAAATGTCATGATAAACATTTTTCCTTATGAAATTCCATCAAGTTAACCCTCTGAGAAAATGTAATTATAATTCTGGCTCAAGCAGATGTTCTTTCTATCAACCCTTAGCTATATCACCCTTTGCTTCACCTACCCCAATTTTCGATTCAAGTTCCAACCCCTTCCCGCGATTCCTTTTCTTCCTACCAATAATGGAATTTAGTCTTTCAACTTTAATGGGGTCGATTGATTTATTTTCAATTAATAAGTACGGTATCATTTATATGACAAATTCAATAGATACCGTTTTTTTACTAATACCTAAGGCATCTACGCGATGGAAAAGATTTTCTGTACGCAGAATTAATTTGGTTGAATTATCGGCCTGCGTTATTTTTCTGCTAGTGAATGACTATAATCTGATCGAATGTTGTCCTCGTACTGATCTTTTTTCAACGAATGTATATGAAGTAATAAATGGTAAAATCTATCTATATTTGAATTTCAATTGAATTTATTTTTCGACCTTCGTTGTTTCATGTTCATGTTTTCACTAAGTCATCACAAGGTTCTATAAATTCTTCATTAATACTTTTTACAGCTCTCATTCCATGATTATTCATTTAACCTGAAAGTTTTAATTATTCCTCTGCGAAGTTAAGTTTTTATTCGTTCAATTTACCCTTGTAGTAGAGCGTAATTTCATTTCATAATGCCATGCAGTTAAACTTTTATGATGACTTTTAACATCTTAACGACTTATAAAGCTCTCTTTTGCTTGAGCCGTGCTTTCATTTGACTGCCGAGATTCACAAGATTAGCTACGTCGTCGTTTTATTGGAGAACACTAAGTAAATACTTAGTTGTAAAGATTTTTTATTGAAATGAGCACCTCGGCTCAGTAAACATAAATTTTAAAATATAACTTAATTAAATTGCTGGTCGCTCTGTCGAATCTTAACGTTCATTGCATGGGTGACTGTACCCTTCATTTACTACCTCTCAATTATCCAATGAGAAAAAAAATAATAATAAGGTCAATAATTCAAATTTCTTTATACCATTTATCTTATTCTATCATCTCACGTAATAAATGTTGATATTTTTCTTATGAATTAATAAAACATTTACTTAAAACCTCTTCTGTTGAGCATTTTTAATTGGCACGGAATAGGAAAATATGATGTATCAACAATGTTATTTTTTCGATTCATACCATTTGTATGCGTACAATTATTTTCCATAGCGCTGTGCGTCGTCATATAATTTCTACATTTTATTACAACGCGTAGCGGCAAGTATTTGTTTTTCCGCTGCTAATTATATTGTTTTTAAAACCCATTAGTCAATTAAAATCCGGGCGTAAAACATCTGAACATGCGAGTAGCTTTCAATCAGTGGAAAGTGCTCGACATGAATACTGCTCCATAATACATACGACGTGTCATACTCTACCTTTCCCGCTCACCCCGATACATTTAATAATAGGCGGCCGCTCGCTGAATTTTGATGAGCCGCCGCCCTAGTGTTACACATTTATGTTCCGGGCTTACTGTTCATACATACAAATGTCCTCTCAACGCAACCAGGTATCATTTGGTCTACTATCTTTGCCATATTGCCAGTCTCTGTGGAATGATACTAACGATAATACAAAGAAAACTAAAAATGTTCAATTGCATTGAAAAATCCAAAACATTGCTCATTTGTTTTTTTGATTTCGTCGATTTTCTTACACCTTTGTTTTTCCATTATTTTTTTTACTGAAATTAGGTCATTGAAAACTGCGGAAAGATAAAATACATATCAGTTATCTTAGAGATTCTCTAATTTACTGCAAATGACATTTTATGAATAACGTATGAAGCAGTCGTTAGTCAGAAGTATGACTACCATTCGGCTCATTCGACATACTACTCGTATACCAAAAACAGTTTATTATTCCGCGCTTTTGGGAATCATCGAAGCACCATTTAGCGATGTGAAAAGCCTTCCCGTTTAGCCTTCATTGGAGTATTGCAAAGTTTTAGGCACTTTATTATACGAATTGTAAGTCTTCAAATGTCTTTGTGATACCTCACCCGATTTATCCTCCGTCCATTAACCTTACATTACCTATTTAATTCGTCTTGATATAATTTTAATGATGGATTTTCTTGCACGATTGTTTGTGTAAGACGTTACGAGTTTGTTGATACAACACGAGTCGTCATGTTATCATCATCGAGCCTTCAATTTCGCGACCGTTTTCGACAAGATTCCCTGCCTTAGAAAGTAAAATATAAGGCAAATCAAACAAGCCATAAAAATATTTAAATCAGAATTGCTATTTATGGGTATTGAAGGATATTAAAATGCGACTGATTCCCTATATACGACCTGTTCAGTCACGTCATACGAAAGAAGTTATCACAATCTTGTGACAATTTATAGGCTTAGAGTAAGTCTACATTGCGTTACTTCCATCAAAGATCAAGACAAGTCAAAATTATTTTTACGTCGACACCATAAATTCTATTCAAATATCTGCTCAAACAAAAGTTGGACTTATGGTGTTATGAAAATGTGTTTTAAAAGATTACAATTATTTAGATTCAATAAGCTCTATAAAATTGAATATTTTTTAATAGTTCTCCCTGTTAGTAAGATAATTATCTGCGGCAGGATAATTTCGTCGTTAATAACACCAGATCCATCAAGGTAGACAATTAATGCGAACGCTTTAACGACTATATTTTATGTGAACTAATGGCGGGTAAGACTGGTCGTAAATCGAAATTAATTGTTCATAATGATTTCCACTTCCCGCACGGAGGACATGGAGCAGGAATATCTACGCAAGAAAGAATCATCATCACAACTTATTTATGCAAAATAATTCTGGATTAGTAGGAAGCTGTTTCTAATTGAAGTTATATAATTCAGTTTTATTGAAATATTCGAATTCTAGGTTATAGTTTTTTCCAATCAATTGTCAATCCGCCGTCAACGCTTCAATTTGTTTGTAGCAGATACTACTGTTTTCAATTGGGTATTGAGTTATCATATAGTAGTGTTCTTTAGTTTCAGTAGTGAATTAGTGACGATACGTCGAAATGTTCAATATTATAATTTTAATACAAATCGTAAAGAAGAAATGTTCTACCATACTTTATCCCAACTTTTTTGTGATATTAAGCGTTCATAAAATAATCAATTTAGGAAGACTTTTGAAATCGATTTTGGATTTCTTATTATTAGACGTTTGTATAAATTTAACAATACAGAAGACACAGTTTAACTTGGGCTCCTCTGTTTCAATAATTTTTTTCCCATATGCAACACAATGAGCGAAGCTCAAAGTATCGTTGATATTATGTGTATATCGAAATATTGAAAGCATATTGAAAATACATCAATTAACATTTTTTTAATAGGTTTATATATATACATATAAATTTAACAAATAAAATAATTTATTTTTAAAGCTTCATCAAATGAATTTTTTTCGTATATTGCAATTGAGTGAAACCATCATTAGCACTTTTCCTTGGAGTTTTTGTTGCGAATTTTGTAACTCCTTTCATAAATTAATGGGATACATTTTTTGCCCGTTTGTTTTGACCCCGTGAATAGGAAGATATTTATCACTGTCATTACCTTCGTTCAATGTGATGCGTTAATTTTTTGACTTAAACAATTGCATCTACAGAATCTTCTTTTTCATCGTAACATGTTCAATAGTAATATTTTGTTATACTAAAATATTTGGTTTTTTTATGTTCCAATTGAATGGAACGGTGTTACGGATTACAAAAGTAAATTGACATGAATTTCCTCATTTGAACGTTGAGTCTCAATTAATTAGTGCAATATATTTATTATTGAATAATTCTTTTAAGATTTTTTTTTACATTGCATCATTGAATATTCGGTCTAAGAAGTGTCATCAAAATATTTTTTGATTTATCAATTTTTTTTTAACCTACTTTTGTATGAGTACTTTTACTAGAAGAATTGAAGCCCATTTCAAAATATGATACAAAATTGCTATCGTAATACATAATCTATTATATCCTATAATCGTATTTTTTATGACAGAAAACAATCTAACGAAACTCTTTACGAATACTGCATACAATTATTGCAGATATTTTTTATTTGTATTTAATATGGCAACAAAATATACAATTTTTAATCTTAAGTGTGGATCAAGTAGATGCAAATCAGCTTTTTTATCGTATCAATTCCAGTGTGTATTTTATTCAGCGATAAAATTCTGAACATTTTCCACCAGACGTTGCGTTTGTATCGGCTTGGTGTAGCCGCAAGTTTTTCTTCATACGTTTCCCACACTGTGAAAAACTACTTGATAAACATAATTTACACGCTGTGCGCCCGAGACAAACTTCCCTAATAAATAAATCCAGCGTTTTTTCGTTCGCGTATGAAATTGTAACGCCACACTTACGCCAGAATTCACAAGATTTAAAGTATAATAACTTTCGCACTTTTATGATCTCATATGCTCGTAAAATATTCAGAGCCGTGTCGGTGATTATTTTTTATGTGTTTTCTCCTGTGAAATATGGTTATATTTCTTATAAAAGCTTGTTAATACCGCTATCATATCGTAAAACTATGATTAATTTCGTTTTATTTGAATAACTCGGGGTTTATGATTATTGCGTGATAGTTTTATAAATATAAATAATATGTATGTTTATTTTTATTTAATGCGCTTTACTCTTCATTCTTAAAATATATCTCTCATTTCGAATTCTAGAAACACGTTCTACAGCAACATTCAATTCATTTGATTGTAATTTTCATGGAAAAAATATAAAACATCCGTGCAAGCTTTATCGGAGAATATTAATTTAATTATAAATATATTTCACCTTTAAGTAATGAAGAAGCTACAAAATCAGTGGAGAAGATATATGATTCCGAAATATATGTAATGAGTTTAATGCGCCACCTTACACGTCGTTAATAGTTTTCTTGTGTTCGACGTGTTTTAACTTGTTGCATAAATATAATAATTCAGATTAACAATTGTTCCTAACAGAAAATTGCTACCGATCGAGGCTCTTCTGTTCAATTTATATGGCGCAACGTTGCAGTAAATATTCAATGATAAAATCTATATCACATCACTGTAAAGGTCTTTCATTTTTGTTCACTACTTAGGCCTTGTAGTTTACAGAATCAGTTTATTTTCTCTTACCTTTGTGTTGTTTCCAATGGCCCCGATCGACCGCGGGTTGAGCTCTCACCACCGCGCTTGCTTGCCTCTGAAAGGAAAACAATGATGATTGATCGTAACAAGATTTTCCTCCTTGCTGCTCTCTCGTCTGTCCCGATTTTTTTCAGATTTTTGTTTTCCGCATTTTCTTTGTCGCGTGTTTTTTACTCGTGCCTGCTCTCAACGTTTTAACTTGTTTAAATTGTATTTATGGTTTGCGTCTATACAGCTTTGTCAAATTGACAATGACTTTTTTTAACGCGATTGAATTCAATGAAAATCACTCGCAAAAGCAACAATTATGGCTGAATGATGTTTTATTTTTTTATTTACTTTATATACGTTATTCCGACTATACTTGAAATGCTAGAACCGTTTAATATATAACTAGATTGTATTATTTAATACATTTCAAACGGTGCGGTATTAAGCCACTTCGTCATGGCCATTATAATTCTATATTAAGTCCACATTATTAAGTATATACATAGAAATCAAGGAAAATGGCGAACCAATAATCGTTCATTTAAAATTTTAATAAATACTACTTTTATTCAGAGCTCTATTGAGATTATGGACATGAATTGAATAAATATTAATATTTTTTATTTTATTTAAACGTTGATAATTCAACGAATTGATTTTCGTTAGATATTAAATGGATTCGAAATTGACTACTCTAATATATAGGAGGCTTTAAGTTATCTTATTTACGCTTACGCCAAAACTAAAACGGAATATGAACATGTTCCAAAATCAAACGGAGAATGAAATTTCAAGGCAAAACGTTAAATGTAATATATTTAATCTTATAGCTATCTAACGGGACAGAACCTTAACAAAGAGCTTCAAATCGTAACCGACGCTCAATTGCCTTGCATCTAGAGGGTTGTATCAATCGTATGTATCTCTTTCAACTAGAATAAGTAACGATAGCGCTTCAGTTCGATTTTTACTTCATACACGATTCTTGGAATGGCTTGCATCGGATGTTGTTTTCTATAGTTGAACAAAAGTCATTTATTGCATTGGCAATCATAAGCTGAATTCCCAAATATTTTGATTGCATATATATTTTTTATCAAGTAAATATTCAATATTTGCAAGTTGCAAATCCAATCGAATCTGTGACTCTGCAAGTGTAAAAAACAAAAATCAAGGAATCATCCACAGAACTGACTTAACGGTCGAATAAAATGTTCAGGTTGTGCGATGGCATGCATTTTTATTACGAACGAACAATATTTGTCGTCATTTTGTTTAAATATATAAAATTGTACTTAATTAAAACCGTTAATCAAGATAAGTCATTTCAGTTCGGAATTACTTTGACATAAATATTATTACAAAGCTAATCTCACAACCAACAAAGCAATAAAAAGTTGCGTTCGTATTTTATTCGTTTCATCTTTTAATGTTGTGCAAACGTGTGGTTAAGCAGACTCCCAAACAACATCAACTGAGTATTATTTTCATTATTGTTTTCGCACTTTGTCTCCGCTTAATTTCACTTTCCATAATAATAATTATAAATAAGATGGCCTGTTACAGCGGTAAGCAACAATGTTTCAAAAGTTACAGTTTTCGGAATTTCATTTCGCGTTTGTTCGTAGCGGGAGTTGTGTAATGAGTAAATATTAAAGTATCGTAATTATAACGAATATGCTATGTGAGTGAAGAATATTCCAGCAATTTCTACTGGCATATTCAATATATACCATAATAATAATACACGTATATTTCCATTTTTGTTTATTCATAATTGACTATCCTTTTAGTATATAGTTTTATTGTTTATATCGAAGATAAATCATCACTTTAAATGTTATTAGATATTTGTTTATCATAAATATGGACCTATAATATAGACTAACATTAGATAATATAGATATAATATAGATTAGATAACATAGATTAACAGACATGTTCAATTCGTTTTGAAATTAGGTCATACTCAATTAATTGATATTGATTTTCTTGAACCAATTTCCACCGTTGATTATTGAATTCAAGAGTAATTCAAATAATTGTCAGCCTAAGTTGTTAGACGTATAACTTTAACGTTCTGAATGTCGTGAATCTTCTTACTTTATTTTCTTACTCGTGTCTAATTCCATTGTTAATATGGACATATAGTAATATGATTGACGATGAGTATGATATACATGTACAGTTAGTAAATCACTGACCACACAATGATACTTTCATTTCATCGCTGCTTAATAGGGTACCACATTGTGAAGAAAACCTGCATTCGGATGATATTTTTTTATACTATACTATACCAACGCCCGCTAAAAGGATTTTTGTGGCGGCCGTATGTACCCTTGTCACAGTGGCGCAGTCTCGTTTACGACCTCTGCCAACGCTTTAACGGCCACACACTTAAGAAAAAATCTGGCAGTGTGTTTACGAATTTTACAATTTATTGTTTTCACGAGAGCTTTAAAGCTCCGCTCCATTAAATTTTATCGACGTCTACAAAGCACACAATATTTTAACATTTAACTGGTGTATTTGTTTGAAATAAAGCTTCTTTATTACATTGCAATCAACATAGAACACTTTTTTAATTCTTTTTATACGGCATTATATTAGAGTGTTGTCCAAATCTAACACGATCTTATAGGTAGGTGTTTTCAACCAGTCGGAAACTTAACAGAACATTTTTATCAATTGAACAGCATACTTATTAAGAGCTTATTGTTTTATGCATAATAACTTCCATTTTTATTTAGCTAACGTTCTTATTTATATTTAATTAAAAATATGAATTTCGTTTCGTATAACGATATAATTTGACACGCTCATCATAAATCACGATGATAATGTGACAGCACTATTCACGTGAAGGTGGTGTA
Source organism: Himalopsyche japonica (assembly GCA_028555115.1). Classification (NCBI taxonomy): domain Eukaryota; kingdom Metazoa; phylum Arthropoda; class Insecta; order Trichoptera; family Rhyacophilidae; genus Himalopsyche; species Himalopsyche japonica. Next base: position 814,135 of record JAHFWJ010000101.1, read on the forward strand.
TTTTTTTTTTTAAATATATACCATTTCTAAATAGATTTTACTACACATATTCACCACCATAATACAACAAAAAATAATATCAGAATAATGTGCAAACGATTTTTATCTCATGGACACGGGTGTCTTTGTGATTCAAGTAATTAAAGAAGCTTAAAGCATTTTTGATGTTTCGCAGTAACTCTGTGTAAGCTCAATTTTCTTGTATTTTTTGATGTTACGCGTGTTTCGCTTCTTTAAAAAACATCTCCAGACTTCAGGTTATCAATTTTAGTATGTGTCAACTTTGAAGTGACTCATAACAAATTGATTAAATTAACGATTTTTAGAAGCTTCGATATTTTCAGTTTTCTATCGTGTAAAACCCGCACCACTAATTTATTTTCAATATGAAAATTGTAGTAGCTTCTCCATGCTTCATAAAATATACATGCTTATGCGTATAAGTAAAAAAAATACACATTTCGCCATATAGTATATTTCTATCATATTATTGCGACCGATATCATTGAAGAAAACATATTTTTTAGGAACAAATTCTACGTGTGAAAAATACTTGCAACATTTAAATTACATACTTCCCTACGTCGAGCATCTTTCATGTGTATTTATTTCACTTAGAGTAAATACTGCTGGTTGTAAATGAAGCGATACCGCCAGCATTACTATTGCTTCCTAATAATTGTAATAATTATTACACGGACAGCCACTTTCCATTAGCTTTATCGTGACGTTTAGCCAGATGCAATATTTCTGCTGTCAGTCATTCCGATTCGCAGTGCGACTAGGGTCTGTCATGTCAGAATTCAGAAAATTCTCTGGCATTCAATTATATCAACCTCTACCGAGATCAACACTTTCTATACTGACACTTTTGATGAAATACGTTTTAGTAACTATGGAATCAATTCAACAGAGCTCGTGTTTTCTCTAAATGTAATTTTTTGTATGTTACACTGAGTTTTCCTTGTTTGTCTCACTTTATATACTTTGAATTTCATCGTCTTACTAAAATAGAGGAAATTAATACGAAAAACTTAACCATATTTGATTAATTTGAATTTTAAAACACACCATTTTTATTAAATCTTAACATCTTATTTAAAATTAATTAAATTATTTAAGATTAAAATCTCGACTAATGGGGTGAAAAAAAATATAAATATTTTCCGAGACTGTAATCCCTGTTCGGTGCATCCGCGATGTGACAAGGAAACCGGTTAACCGTCTGCGAGAAGGAATGCGAATGTATGCTGGCCGTTTGTTGAAAAAACAGCTGTTTTCCGAGCGCTGGCCTTTTGTGGTGTTTCACCAGTGGTGGCCAACATGTTCCTGAATCTTCGCATATTTCCATGAGTATTTAATCGGTGCTCGAGCTGGACTTTTTTGTCATTCTCAATGCCGTTCATTGAATTCTCAGTCGCGTGTAATCAATTTATGTTATCGTTTACTTATTGATTCTTCATAAATTTTTATAGAGCAATTGTGTGAAAAGGTCGCTTAGGCACCATTTTCAATATCTTGCAAAATATAAAGGAAAAAAACAAAATTTTCTTTTTGTCTTTCACGCTTTATAAAAGAATTTTATGTCTTTAAAAACAAACTGTCGTTAGTTAACAATTAGTTACACCACCAGTTACAACAACAAGTTAGCAATACTCACGATAAACCAAAGCGGACCTGATCATAAAAATATAAAATTGTATTATATGATTAGTTGTATAATTGTGTTATTATTTAAAATATAAAAACTTACCCCCAAGAAATGACTTTTAAGACCTTTGAAGTAAATTATATTTACATAATAATGCAAAGTTTATTTCTATTTTGTTATTTTAAAAATTATAATGTAGGCTGTGTTTAATTAATTATATTTTAATATCATTATTGTCCTTATAAACCAATATCATTATTAATTCATTGCGGAGTATGATGAAATGATTTCTTTTTATTTTACAATAACACAGTAATTAATCACTTTTAAGGTGTTAACTGTCACTTCTTGATGGAAAGGCATGATATTTTAAATAATAAAAACACATTTTTTTAGTACTTATTTCCACAATATATTTTTTGACCAGGACCGGTTTCGCTTATCAGTTGATAATGCTCGCGATGAGCGAAACCGGTCCTGATCAAAAAATATATTGTGGAAATAAGTACTAAAAAAATGTGTTTTTATTATTTAAAACACAGTAATTACTAAAAACTTTCCCTCTAGCTTTGTACAGTTCTCATCAACCGCACATTTGTGTGCTTTTATTGGAGGTGCACTGGCGTCGCGGCGCTTTCATTCACTCGTCTTTTCAACGGACGTCGGCATTGCTCATTGCATTTGTGAATTCCGTGCTCATACTACAATATAAAAGATTGACTTATTGCTATAAAGGAATTGAAGTTTTCCTCCGGAATAATTCGTTATACTGATTTAATGTTTACAGGCTTTAAATCGTAGGGCTTATATTTATTTTGATATTCTGAGTAAGATATTACAACAATATTCTCAAATTCCTTATATATTTTTTAAATTTAAGCGATAGTGATATGGTCCCTAACGCTCACGTAAACATAAATGGAATCTTTGAATAATATATATTGATAATATTACTACTTATAGTACACTACAATAATCTATTTATCAATACAATTTTATTTCAAGATGCAATAAAACAACAGGCTTCCTTAACCTTCTCTATTCGAAACTTTAAACAGATAGAAATAAATACGAGAATGTTTAGAAAACGTGTTGTTATTTTTAAAAGAGCTCATGCATGATTTATTTATATTGACTTAAGCTCATACAAATAATGATAAAAATGAAATACGAGCGAAACGTCGAACATAAATAATAAAAATTTGTCTACACAATATAAAAATCTAATTAAAATGTAATAGTTAACAAATAATCTGCCACGCATAAACTAATATTTGCTTTAACGCTGTGGTGTAAAAATACTTCGGTCGCTATGTTGGGGAATGACATTTTAAGTCAAACAATTTAATCACAATGGTAATTAATGTTGTTATAATATATACTGAGAATAACCGTTTTATTAATCCGAACGATGGGTTGGGTGGAAAGTTTTTGCTCATCAAGGTCTGGTTTAAGTTGTCATGAGATGACGTACTATTAAGGGGAAAAGTTTATAACTGTATAACTTTTCTTTGTTGATTGAAATCACATTCGTAAACAAGTAAAAAAAAATAATCAGCTTGTCTGACAAACTAAATGTTATAAAATCACACGCCACTTGTCCCGCCGTTGTACAAAGGGGTGGTCTGATTTGCGTCCATAAGGACCACTTCCGTCCCACATATAATCTTTTTGTCATAGACACCTATTGTTTCATTTAGAATTTTGAAAATTTAGTGTCATTTTATTAAAGTAACAAGCTAGGCCGTTGGAACAGGAGAGAGGATGTGTTGTGTGCCTTTTCTGCACAGCTATACATAGATAAGCGAATGTTAGTTTAAGCATAGTTCTGACGATGGCGTGAGCCGAAATAGCTATCAACTATATTTGTTAAAAATAATTTTGTAGAACTAAAATACATTGCTTTTTTTTCACCGTGTTATAATGGAGTTCTACCAAAAAATGACAATTCAATCAATAAATTATAAAATCAATTTACTCATATTCCGACTACTCGTTATGAATTCTATGTCCATGAAATTATTTTTTTAGCGCAACACCCCAATATTTTCCATCGAGTATCCATTATGCATATCTTTCTTCCTTTATCCATTTCACTTTATACCCCTCTGTATTAAAGTTAGTCACGCTAACTACTCTTTTACTTCTATTCGGGTCATAGTTTTCAAGCTGTCATCGCAACATTTGCCGCTGAAATGTAAACATATTCAGCGTTCTTCAAATTGCTTTAGTGTCGTTCCCTCCATTATTCTCTTCGCCCCGCTGTGAAATGTGTGTTTATATGCAAAACTTTCACATTTCATTCTCTTTATGCTGAGCGTTATTTTTATTAGTCTTAGACATAAACACTCGAGAATTTCCCAACGATGGCTATAAGTGAGTGTTATTTTCGCTTCCGCTGTATCCTTCTGGCTTTTATCACTGTCGTTATTTTCGAGCACTTTTGTCTCAATATGTATCCTAAAATCACACTGTTAAAATTTTCTCATCTATATATGACCGTACAAAATAATATTAACCGATGTGAAAAAAAAAGTCATTTAATATCTATCATCCAAAGACATTCATCAAAAATTATTTTTGTCTTCAAAGATTACACATTCTTCTTTTTTGTTTGATAATAAATCTTTTATAATCACGCATATTATGCAAACACGTAAAATATGTACATTTTTAAAATTAGAAATCTTATGTAGGTGTTGATGAATCATCTCTATTATATTACACTATTCTGTATAGTTTTCTGTTCATTATTCGGTAACAGTTCATTTAGAAATTCCTGACAGTTAATTATAATTTATAATACATTATAATGTCGGATGATTAATGTTTCTCACTTATACAATTTATAAAATACAATAAATATTTATTTATATCTCAAACGACTCCATATTTGTACTATGAACATACAATCACGGAGGTGATTAAAGTTAATTGACAGAGAGTATACAATTATTTATTTGTGTTCAGTTTAATTCAAATTACAAAAAATGATTCATTAGATGGCGTTGTATTACAATTCAATTGATTTAATTCTAACTTATCATTATTTCAAGGGTTTTTATGTACATAAAGAGAATATATTAATTTTTGAAATTTAATTTTCTTTCTCGGTATTCTATTATAGTGATTCTATTTGAAGAGATGCTCATATATATGATATATTCTGATATTGCTTAAATAGTCTAACTGAAATTCCAAAGCGGCCTTTATCCCAACTGTTTCAAATCATCATGTTTCAAAGGTATTCAGTCTTTTTCATTTGACAATGGTTCTCGTATGTACGATAAATGGCCGTTATAAGTTTTCGTTTATAATCGATAATATATTAATACAATTATATATAGTTTATATCGTTATTTTTGTCCTTAGGCGGCCTACCTTTAGTAACAAACTTTCCCATCCATTTATTAAAACATATCACTTTTAAGTGTTTTGTATAAATAGACTTGTTTGTAAATTGTATTCTATCAGTTGATAATGCTCGCGATGAGCGAAACCGGTCCTGATCAAAAAATATATTGTGGAAATAAGTACTAAAAAATGTGTTTTTATTATTTAAAAAAAAAAAAAAATTAAAACATATATTTATATTGAAAAAAATAATAAGTGGTTGTGAATTTTTTATTTTATTATATACCAATGTTATCGATTCATATTTAGATTAAACTATCTTGTCTTTTGATTGTCACTTGGTCACATATTTGTACTTATTATTGAATTAAGTCAGTTCGGATTAAGTCACATTTGTGATGGTTGTATTAAATTATAATCAATATTTTTAATTACGGGGAAAATAGAAATGTGTGATTTGAATTCGATTGAATCCCCAAATTCTTTTGATTGTTGATTTTCAGGAAATCGTCATATCTACTACCATGATGACATTTGTTTTATCTCAACAGCACCGTTCAGAAAACAGCATTGTAGACCTAAAACGATTTTTTTTTTCATTTACTGCCATCTTGTTAGACGATATAATGTTTGAACTGGTTCTTAAGCAGTAAATCTAGTTATTTCAAACCTAAATATACATTGATTGAATTGGCATTCACTTGGTAGAACTCCATTATTTCATCTTGTGAAACTATGGCATTCGGTTGATACTGAATAAATTGACTTGCTTAGGTTAATTTAGATGAAAACGATAATCCGAAAGTATAGAATTGAATAAAATGTACCGTTGACGTTGTGCGTTTTGTGCCAAGTAGCTCCACGAAACTGCTATTTACTTTATGGATTCCATGAAACCGAATAGCGCTGCAACATTGAAAAGCCCGGAAACGGATACAGCAAACAACTTAAAATGAAAAATAAAATGGGATTTTTGCTGCAAAGCTTTCACGAAAAGCCGGATACAAAACACTGTTGCATTATCAATTTAATATAAACTCGCCGCTTTCTTCGGATCCCTTGTTACGGCCATTTGCGGTGTACAATTTCGCCGTCTACAATTTCATGCAATTATGATAATAAAAGCCATCGGACGTTGCGTGGTGCAATAGTGAAACCGTGCCATTATATAAGTATGTTTTCATATGCTATTATTAAATTTTTACCTCGCTTCGCATCTGCCTTTCTTGCTTTATCATAATCAGAAGCCGTATATATAATATATTGAATCTTGTCGTTGCAATTTCTTTCGGATTGTCTGTGGCCTTGTACGGTCTCATATTTTGTAGAACGTTGCAGTGGATTTTAACTAAGGGATGGCTTTTTTTATCAGAAGGCTTTATCCATTTAACTCTAAACCAATTAAAAAACATATTTACGCGTTGTATATAAATGAAAACATTAAACTGAATGTTTTGAAGTATTTCAAATACTCTCGTACGAGCAATAAAAAAGCATGCATCACTGTATCGTCAAATTAGTATTTTTTTAAGGTGTTGGCTGTAACTTCTTGATGGAATGGCATGATATTCTAAATAATAAAAACATTGAACACCTGATCAAAAAATATATTGTGGAATTATTTATTATAGAATTAAAAAAATAATATTAATTAAATTTAATTAATGACTAAGACTTAATGCTTTCATTTTTCTTGTTTACTTATGTTTTGTTCTATGATAAAAATATGCTCATAGCCGAATATGTTTTTCTCGTAATCGTACCATCGACATTCTGCATGATGATGGTCTATCTGAATCGTATTCAGAGATGCCCTAATTTATTTTTGATCCTCAAACGCAAGTAACACCCTGTTTTTCCTGCCAATTGTTTATTCCAATAATATTCGGTTGAAGGCTTTATTGTTTTATTGAAGTTCTATCAGTATTTTAATTCATAAAATAGCTGATTTTGAACAACAATTTGTATGGGTTGAATTGTTATTTCGTGATTGTAAGCAATCATTCCTTTTAAAACACGAAACTGTTATAAAATGAGACTATTTCATTGCTTGAGAAAAGCATCGGTGACTTGTGAATACAATAATTGATTGATGTGTCTTTTACAAATATTATCCTGAATCATCACATCTCTCAGAGGTAAATTATTTCTTTATTTTACAAATGATTAACGTAAAAATTTACATATAATTGCAAACGTTTACATCATTAATGAACTGAATTAATCTGAGTTTATAAGATGATACTAATGTCGATTTGAATTCCTGATCACTCTAAGGTACTGACGTGTAAATCCTTATGCATGTACTGTTTGCGTAGCCATTCAGCTCCGGACACACCATCGCCTATTTTATTGACTCGATACTGTCCCCCGAGGAATACTTATTATGTGCAGTGGATTTATTTCTGTATTCCTCATTCGTAACGCAACGTAGTTGAACAAAATAAATCTACAGAACAAAAAAACAGGTATACATCTTACGCAGCTTCCGATAGTTATACATTGTATTATTGCGACACATTTGCAATATTATTTTTTTCTTTATCTTGATGATGGATATTGAGTCATATCGATAGTTCTGGCAGTGAACTGACGTCTTATTATAAAAAGTTGTATGTTTATCATACGTGAAATTTTTTTACTTATTCAAACAAACCGTATTATTAAACTTATATTGACACAATGGTATTCAAAGAGTTAACGTTGATCTATTGGAAGCGAATCGATTTCAATATATGATTGCATTGCACGCAACTAATATCTGAGGATTTTTTAATCGGTTATTTACTCTAAGGGTAAGTTTTAAATACGAATTTCATTGCTGCGCTGAGGAATAAACTAAACATCAAGTGAGCTAATGCCGTAGCGGATGTTAGCTTCAACACAGTAGAGAATATTTTTGTATAATTTGGCATCATTGTTATGCTCTTTATATTTCTTTTAATCTTTTTTAATTTGTTGCTTTACTCACCAGAATAGGTACAATACGGTGATATTCCCGGGAAAACGTTAAAAGATATTTTCTTTAAAATCATTTAGCAAATACAAAATCACAGGTTAACTACCTCAGTTCATCAAAAATGTTAACACAAATTGTGCTGAATTCCCTCTGAATCGAAATCTAAGCTTATTACTCTTCCTCTTACCACTTTTTTTGTTTTTGTTTAATAGCCATTTCTCGAATCCCAGCAAATAAAATTTTCCCATTTCGTTAAACGGAATTGTGCTGCAATCATTTATTTTAACTTGTCTGCCCATCTTTGTTGCAGATCACAGACTCGACGACTTCGCGTACGAGCGCTAACCTTTTTGTAGTAGCCTTGTTTGTATCATATAATTTAATTATCATGCCACTCCTTAAACGGCGTTTGCTTGTGTATTTTCTTTCCATTAAAATATACCATCATATCTCATTATTGAGCGGAGTTTTTCAATCCCCATTAGCAGCGGCATGAGATATGCACTGCCGTCGCGTAGTTTATTACCTGTCTGCAATCAAAAGGTGTTTTTACAGACGCCGAATGGAGCGACGTTGTTATTACGGCACATGCAATCGAAACATAACCATTAAGTACTTCATTTTGCCTTTAAGTATTATCTTATTCAACACTCGTATGGAAACATTAAATCAGCATCTGGTCGTCATTTAAAATTATTATTGGCATCGATAATATTGATTTTTGCGATGATTGTCATCATGAATATTATTGAATTTGTATTATTGTTCATCTGCTCATTGTACGACGATTTATGTGTACTATAATAATGATAATTCTACAATTGCAGTCATTATATGTAAACGGAAAAGGTATAAACGATCGACAGTTTTCGATTCGGTTGATCGTATGACTGAAATTCTCAAGAAAAAAAATTTTGTATTCTCAAAAATATTTTTGTTCTGAGAATGTATGATACAGGCATGTGATTCGATGTACTGATTATTTGTATGTTCTGTGGATTGGAAATTCAGATCGTGCTTCTTTATCACGACACTTGCCGTTTTCTATAAGGGATGTTTTTCAACACGGAGCAGCGCATGAGTCCTCGAATTATTTATCGGGTTTTGTGTTCTGGTAAATTTGGCTTAAATTCCGTTGATGCATTGGAACTGTTGTGATAAATAATTTGTATTTTTGGATTTTACAAATTAAATATTTAATTGCTCATTTTTATTTACAGAATGCGATAAAATGCGCTACCGGCAGGCCTGTCCTGGGCGTCAAGAGGCTACCAGCCCTCGCCGCTCTCACGTCAGAGGAGAAAGAACTGAGCGCCCCCGCGCCGGCGCCTCCGCCACACAAGATCCACATCATACACAACACCCCCGCCCATGTGAGTACTCTCTTTTGATTCAAATGATCTTTGATTTTTAACTGTATAATATTATGTTATACCATTACGCTATATATAGCTTACTTTAACTGTATCGTAATTTAAATATCTATTGTAAATGATCAAAGGAAGTCTTAATTTCCTTTTATAAAGTATTTTACGAGATATTTTTAATTTAATTAAATAAACTTTGTATTAATTGTGATAGATATCTTAATAGAGTTAGTTTTTATTCAAACCATTCTAAATTTAAATATTGCTTGTGACACACGTATTATCTCAATAGCTAGCTGATTAAGTTGAGTACTTCAAATTTAGTAAGAAATAAAACTGAGCAACGGTTGCTTCATATATATCAAAACATACATTAGTACACTCGCATACATTCATAAAATACTTTGATCATTTCAAATACGGTTTTGCTTTATTCCAATAAAATCTCCTTTATTCGCCGAAGCTTGTTCATGCATAAATAAACTAAAGCACATTAAATCGGCGCCAGCATATACCGATCACGTTATCTCAATACCTGCTGAAAATTCCCCGCGGTGTAAAATAATTTTGCACTGCAACGACGCTCGGGAAAATGCACAGTATAATTTTATTCCGACGTTTTACGTTCGGCATTAGGGGTAGTTTGGCGCCGTGTCAGGCCGCGGGGTGACTTGACTCTGCGCCCCGAGCGTGCTATCCGCGCTCTGCATTTCCCGTCCCTTAACAAGACCATTGCGGAGGCGATTTGTAGCGATGTTTCACGTCTTGTTTTTGCTTCTATCGCTTTTCTTTCCTGTTAGATGTTCACTTTCTACCATTTTTTAAGTTTTCCTATTCTACTATTCTATAGTGGTCTAGTTGTTGCCTTGATCACTTAGTAAGTGTAAACGTACATTTAAAAAAATATTATCCAAATGTATACTATTGAAATGCATTCATTGGATTTCCTTATTCATTTTTTATTATATATGTGTCTATCTTTTAGTAAATCGAAACGTACTCCGTATCGATTCTATAATCATAACACCTGTAAATCATGTTTTTTTTGTATTTTATTACATTTAGTAAATTATCAGTTCTCGTGCAAACTGAAATATTTATTTTGGGGTTGCTTTATTTACATAAGAAGTTATTATTTCAAATATGCTTAATAGCAAAAGTTCATTTTTATGCAAAAGGATAATAAAAACCCTTAAAACGAGATAATTAATAACGTACATAATATAAAAGATTGCCCTACTTATTTTTAAACCATTACACCCGTAACGTGACATATTATCCTATTACAGAAACACTCCACAAAACGGAGATTAACAAACACTTGTTCAGGGTAGGAAAGCCGTGGCGCTGTGTCTCGGTTATATTGTTATGATATTTTAATCCACCCCTGCGGTACAGTTGTGAAAACTTATTCGTTTGCTACGCAGACCTCGTTAGATATATATTTGTATTAAAACTTTACTAATTTACCAACTTTATTTCCTTGGAAGACGTTTTGGAATGTTTACTTCATTTATATTACCGGTGTTTTTTCTTCCTCTTCAAATTCGTGTTCTAAATCACTGGTGTTGATCTACTTTTTAGTGAACAAAAATCTATTACGTTGTAAATAACTAGCACGTTTTCCTGAGACGCAAGCGTCACGTGGTATTTTTTTTAATCTATTGAATTAATAAATCCGCTCTCGAGAATACTTACTCGTTAAGAAGTTTCTCATCTGTTTTAACGAAAACGTGAAAGACAAAGTGGCTTACCGCTCTACGTTTTGGATCAATATTCCCGATTGATTTCGGAAGTTTCTTTGTGTGAATAAATCTATTTGCTTTTGTGTTTAAATCATTTTTCATTCACGATTTGTACTTTCGCCCCTGCAACCAAGTGGGAGAAAAGCCCTCTTCTTTTAAATCTACGATAAATGATTTAACAAAAATCCAATTTAACAGATCGTCTTAAAATTGTTTTATGTAATGCAATACTAATTTCCTGTTCAATAATATCCATTCTAGACTCGGCTCCTTGTTAACTTCGTCCAGTTGCGCAAATAATGCAAATTATTCGGATCACTCGGCAATTCCTCTACTTCCTGGCTGTCTATTGCACTTCGGAATCTGCATTTTCAATTGCAGCGAACGTAATTCGATTATTCGATCGTAAATAAAACTTTCGAGTAACATTGAGAACGATAGCTAGCTAAACCCGCCCATTGGCTGTGCAAGAGGGAGCGGACCCGCTAAGAATTCTTGGCCTGGAATAATATTGCTCTAATTCAAGATGTTTACAACAAGTGAATTGCGAGCCGATTTAATTATGATCTTACTCATATAGATCATCAGATGTGTTGTTAAATGTTAAATGAAGTGAATTGTAAAGAGCCAATGCATATATGCATGCTTATTCAATAAATTCAACATTTTTACAATTTATTTTTTATCTAAGAAACATTCATTGTTCAGATTTGGTGACAAGTACAAATAAATTGTTAATTGTCAATATGCTATCCTAGCAATTTTAATATAACAAACTCGACGCCAGCTTGAATATAGAATTGTTATCTGTTGGGAATCACTATTGTTATCTACGAAACCTAAATATGTCTGTATATAAAATAATAAATTTGAAGCTTGTGTTGTTGGTTCCTATTTTCGACATTGTGTTCTCCTGCAATAGTTGCAAGTTTTCTCTGGTGGATTTTAGAATCGCAATGTTGGCTGCATGGCTGGCTAGACTCCAACAGAATCTCCCTCTCGTCTTCCTTTTGGACGCCCAACGTTTCCTTGCTTAAATAATTGCAATGTCGTATACATGCATTATTGTTGAGCATTCGAGTACTCTCTTACATTCCGACTACAATTAAAATGCTAGTAAAATCTCCCGCACGAATTCATATTCGAGTTACCTGTAAAAATTATTATTATTCATAGTGTATATTTTATTTGATCGCATGTGTCATTAAAAAAAATATGTAACTCGATATTTTCGACATGAACGAAGTCTTTTAACTCACCAAGTGCCTCCGCCGCGTAAGGCGCGTTCGTTAATGTTTTGCATCGGTGCCCTTGCGGCACGATGCGTAGTCTTCGATAGTTCGCTGCCTCTTACGTGAGCTGGTGGCACTCTCACTCTTCCTTTAAAACCACAAAGTCTCATGTTTAACTCAAATTCAAATATTATATTGAACATATTTTGTCAAAAAAAATAATTTTTATAAAAGGACTGATTTAACTGAGAATTTTAATGAGAACTGATTTAAGCTTGTCCATATCTCTTCAACGTTCCAGTAACATGAATTCGACTGTATGCAAAGTAGAATTCGTTTATATGTTACTGTTTTAAAACGATGTATCAGGAGTGTAAGTGTTATGATAAATTGATCATAGAATTACTGAGAAACAGTATTTATTAGAAAAGGAAATACTAGATTTTTACATAACGCAGTCGATTTTGGCCTTTATGTTGGCAAAATATCGTCAAACAATTTTCCTAATTAATCTAAAGATTGCCGTTCATGTTACTTTGTTTATTACCAGCCGATAAAGCTTTAATAGGATTATTTTGAATTTGAAAAATCCTTAACACTGTAGAATGTCCTGCTTTTATCCCTGTTTTCACTTACCGTTTTACATTATTTTTTATTATTCTTTTATTCCTCGTGTTAATTCCCTCTTAACCTTTGCATATTGTTGTTGGAACAAAGCCCTGTCTTTATGTTTAATTCGCGGGACAATTTTATTTTGTCTCTTCTGGTTTTAATCTCGCGCAATTTGCTCTATGCAGTTTCCCGAATACGAGATAAAAACTTTCTCCGTTTCTTTTCTTCTTTGGTTCAACGTAGACTTGTTCATTCTTATGCAATGTTATTTTTATTAGAATTTACAGTGGAGAGACCTTTTTTAAATGAAATCATTCACGTAGCAAAATAGTGGATATTAAAATATTTCCAATGGTCACTATTCTTTTACTTTAAGTGACGATTATTCAGCACAAAACTTTGTATTTGCTGTGTTGTTTAGGTTTATTATTGCTTCAAAATTCGCTGCAGAGTTATAATTCAATTTACATTTTCCTGTGCCTTCCATGAGTGATTACAATGCTTTTTTTTAAATATAAAATTGAATTTAAATGTATTATTTCAGCACTTTTTAACAGTACCGTTGCTTTTATAGATATTTTTTTTAACCACTAAGTTTAACATGATATAATAATGCCCAGCATATCGATTTCACAAAAACGTCAATAATTTAGCTTGTATTAAATTTCGTGCATTTTTAAAAGTTAAATCTTCCAAAAATCATTCCAAGGAATTCCTTTACATAAGAAAAGGATTTAAATGCAAGTGTCTTTTAGGTTAAAGTACTAACCCGTATTTTTATCTTATCAACTTGGAAACGAATTTATAAACGTATAGAAGACACCAAATTAATGTCAACCTTTCTGATAATATAAATATTAATCATAATGAATATTTCTTACGTTATGATAACGTGCACGAAAGTTTTCTAGCCCACGCATACAAAGTTAATGAATAGTTTCGTATCTAACTAAAAACTTTCGACGATTAAAGAAGTTTTCTGTAACAATTTTGAATAAGCATCCATTAAATTTATGTGGTTTCTTTGTATGAATTATTAATTAGGAACAAAACTTGTTAAGTAAATAATGTTAAGCTATGAAATGTTAAATAACATGAACACATATCAAGCTGTAATTACCAATTTATTTTTTCACTACAGAATATCGGTCTTAAATATATATTTTTCCTATTTCACGTGACGCGGCGGTATGTCAACTTCAAAAATGGTTATCGATTCAATAAATTCTGCAGCTCTATATTCCAATGTTTTTTTATTCAACAATATTTTTGTGACTTTCGTGTCGCTTATCAGTCAGCCAATCTTTTCTACAGATGACATACTTAGAACGGCTACTACACCAAATAGCGCTGGAAACTTAATACGATAATATAAGTATTTTTTATAACATTTTTTGGGTTTTGTTATTTTACTTTTCCTTGCCTAACTAAATTATCGTACACTTATCGGGTAAAAAAATATAGAAAAAAAAACAGTACAAGAATTGTTATATATAATAATTTGAGGCAAATGCAAATCACTTGATGGAAAGATTTTACGTTCCAAGTGAAAACTTCCCACTCTCTAACTTATCGTGTTTTCCACCCCAGATTCTACTCGTTGCCCTATATAAAACCGGCGGACCTATATCTCTAACCGTCCACATCGTCTACCACCGTATTGTTTAGTTGGCCTCGTAAAGGTTAAAAGCTCTCTCGATTATGTGCTAATCGCGGTCGGATATCTTGTCAGATTAAAAAGCGCTGTTGGAATTCTCGAAGTGTTTCCTTGGATATAATTAAATTAAATCGTTGATAACGATGTAGATAGGGCACGAAGGACCCTGCAATTTTATAATAATACCGGTAATTTCATTATGAAGTCTTCTCTAGATTGTTTACTTCCATAACACTTGAAATGAATTATATTAGGAATTATTTTCTTTTAGTAAAAATAGGAATAAAAAAAAACATATTATAATTGTTTTTTTTCTTTTGATTAGCTTTTCTCACATGGCGATATTGTGATGGAATAATAATGTGATTAATTTTGATTTTATGATTGCCACTATTTTCCCGGAAGGATTTTATCACGAGACGTTGAACTTCCTTAAAGAAATAAAACTACAGAACATCACTTTCGGTATCGAATTATTAATATTTAATTAGTTAGCATTATTATTTATTTATTCGGCGATTGAACGGGGAAACTTTGTTTCCAATACATATTGTATTTTTCAAATGTTTTTTTTTTATTTATTCAATAATTAAATGCGACACGCATATCGTAAAATTTACGCTTATCTTAAGTGTTACCCAGCAGACCTAAATTCGCATGTCATATTTTAAATTGACCCACTTCTAAAAACGTCAACGCAGCTACTTACCAAGTCTTTGTATAAAGTATCCAAGTCATAGATAGAGAGAATAATAAAATGAATTTGCTTGTTTATTTTTAACGGCGATTTTCCTGACGTTAAATTCTAAATTTCACCACAGTTTCAAATTAGTAGGTAACTAAATTACTTTACCTTGCTAAAATAGAAACCATATTTTTCGTTATTTTATTGTATATTAAATTTCAATCTGAAAGCGCTCCCAAGATTTTAATTAATATATTCTACATTTTTTCAAAAGCTTTTAAATTTCCAACGTGGTAAATTCCAGTTTATATTTTATAGTGTCGTAATTTATTTCAACCGCCGCTCGCTAAAGAAAATTTTCCGGCTCTCTCTTTAAATTGAGATTTTTGTTTTAAAGAAAAATATACTTACCCTTAACTCCGAAATCTGAAAAGTAAATTTAACGCGACCCCCACACTGAGGGAAGGTCCACCTTGCCGCCCCAACAAACTGAAAGTTTCGCCACCATACATCCCCCGCTTCTTGTCCCTCTCTTCTTTGAATAAGATAGAGGGTTGGGTAACAACTGAAGTCTTAGTTTTTGGTAAATTCGTGTTGGGTTTTATTGAATAGATTTAAAAATTTAAAACACTTTTTTTGAGTTGCGAGCTTTTTGCACTCTCTTGAATAATTTAGTATACAATAATTTAAATACTCCGAATTTATTCGTAGATTATTTTTTATTTAGGAAGACTAGTGTGCTGGTTCATATGTAGCATCTGATAAACCACATATAAATTAATATTACTGTAATATATATTTTCTTTTTGTGTGATTTTTTTTAGTTTAGTGCAAAAATGTTGTGTTTAACGGCTGGGCAAGAGAAATTTGTAAACTTTATTTGAGCTTATACAACTAATATCTGAGACTTAGTAAAGTATATCTGTGTTTTATTATTGAATAATGATTAACGGTAATCATTTTAATATCTTCAATTTTAAATTTCAAGTTATTTTTGAAGGCATCGTAAAAAATAAAATATATTTTAATTTTATTGAATCGTTATCCATAAGCCTCGGTTAGTTCAGTATGCACTACCTTAAACCAAGCTAACAAATGTTCAACAAACCTTATTACAACTAAAGTCTAGCAGCCTGCGTCTCCTTGCCCATTCCATGGATTGGAGAGAGCCAGTTTCGCTGACGTGAACTTTTTGTTCGATCGCAGGACCGATTATTTTGTGAGAGGGTATGGGGCGGGTGCTATCGTGGTTGTGTTTTTGTCACGTACCGCACTCGGCTATTGAGAGATTCATCTCGAAATTCATTTTCGATACTTAAGTGTGAGCAGTTGTTTCTTTTCTATCTTGGAATCTTATTGAAGTGGCTTATTATCCACATAATTTTATTAACACGTCAATCAAACGCTGTCTTTTCTTTTGAATACAAAACTCAAATTGAAGTCAGACGGTGTGCAAAGATCTCACACGCTTTAGGCGTTTATTAGATTAGTTTCATGTATGGATTTTGTAAAAAACCAAATTTAACTGTGTCAAGAATTAATATTTTTTTTTTGATGAAAAAAAGTTTTCGGTACTATTAATATTATGTATTTATGATCAGGGCCGGTTTTGATCTTCGCCATATTATATTATCAACCGATACAATAAAAAATCATAATGTTCGCGATGAGCGAAACTAGTTCTGGATATAAAAAGCGTTTCCATCAAGATGTGACAATTAGCATCTTTAAAGTGATTATTTTTTATTAATTATAATATATATATAATTATATATATGTCAAGTAAAGCGACATGACAATTTATACACACATACATATATATAAATATATACGAATGTGTCCTAAATTTCTATAATATTTATATATCTCATCTATAGACTCATCGAGTGAATTGTGTAATGGTAGTTTTTCTTCATAAATTTTGAATTTGTCTTTTATCCAAGATTAATATTTAACAATTTTAGCACTATTTTATTATTGTATTAGGCACAAGTCTGCGTAGATAATGTAATCCAATTGTGTCTTAAGTCTCGAGTATTATTTACAACAAAGGCGCAAGTAATAGCGAGCAGCACAGGGCGTATGAGGTTGAGGGCGCACGACTAGCCGCCGTGAATCTGGGCCATAAATTCCGCAGAACAGCGACCGAAGGAGACATCAACCCCGCGAGCATTTTCCCCTTTGTGTTAGACGAGGGTAGATTAATTGGGGGTGGAAAGCGGGAAGTCTTTGGAAACGGTTTATGGATTTATGACCGAGCGTTGAGCGATCTCGGATACCCCATCTGACTATCTTTGGAATAACTAATTACCCGCGCGCCGTGTCTGGGATTGATATTGATACCGTAAATTTGTGGCGCTTGAAATTTAGTAAATTGTTATATTAAATAATACGCTTAAGGAAACACAAATCCATAACGGAGTTTGTGGTTTAGCGGGAACCGACCATTGTGGTTTTTCGATCTCGCCCATTGCATGAAAAATAAACATTTTTTTTTATTATTATATTACTTGAACGAATAAATAATACGTTTTGAGTAATTGATCCATAAAGTTTATCTAAATAACGAAAGCATGCTTTTATAATAAATTTATAGATTTGTGAATTGTAAATATAAAACCATTTTAAAGTAACCCGTTAAATAACTATAAGCATTTATATTTGAAATAAAAATCATTTTCGCCAAGTCGTTAAGTATCCGATGTATCCCTATTTCATTTTCTCTTACTTCCATTGCCTCGAAATCGACCCCTACATTCGCGTAGCTTCCGATTTTCTCCGCGAAATTCGGCGCTGCAAACAGTTAGAAATTCCCTCCCGCGTATCACGATTTCATTCGGCTGAGAGAGGCCTCACTGGTCTGTTGTGTGACTTGGTGCTTTCATAAATTTATTTCCGAGCATAAAATAAAATCAATGACAGTTGTAATAGATATGAAGCAAGTCACTACATTATTGTATAAATTAATCGCATTGATGTGTCATTAGCGAGCGTGCGAGTGATTGATCCGTTGGCACTGAAATTATGTTATTAGTGTCAATTGAGGTTTTATAATAGTGTGAATGGTGAACGGTTGTTGTGGTTGAATAAATACTGGTTGTGATTTGTTTTGATTGTAGAGTTAATACGCCTGTGTCCACTTTATATTATTTAGCCGATCAAGGAACAATGGATACACTGTATATAATTTTCATTGAAAATAGCTTTATGTTATACAGTCATGATTTTTTGACGTAAACTTGGCTTTAAACTGGAAAATATTTCGCTTTGAAAATATTTTTAATTCTTGTTTTTTTTTTTTTTTTGCTATTTCGTATAACGTTCGTTTATTTTGTCAATCAACGATCAATTTCCTGTAACCCTAATAATTGTAACGTGTATCCGTAATGAATGTATTTTCTTGTCGATGAAACGCCTACTAAAACTATTTTTGTTTTTTTATATATTTACAAATTTTTTCAAGAACTTCTTTGAAGTAAAACAAAAATTAATATCAGTTTATTGAGCGATGGGTGTTAACCGATCTTGATCATAAAATAAATTGTGTGGAAATAGTGTTGAAATTGTGTATATTATTTAAAATAAATCAAAAATACTATTTTTTAGATTTCTGACAACGGAAAAAAATCTAGAGGGGATTTTACTTTATTACCAAGTTCTTTCAGTGTACATTTTGAAAATTTGTTGCTGATTGTAATAATTATATGGTAAGGTCCGGTCCGCCCAATATGTAAAATAAATTGAAGTTAGTGTTATTTTTGAAAAATCAATTCAGCAATGCGAGTTGATTTTTTGTGCGAGTTAAGGAACATTTCAAGCTTTTGTTAATTATAGGATTGAGTATATATGGCCAGGATATCATCATACCATTCGCTTGGTTGCGTTAATTTTCCCAGGAATGTGCTTTCAATAATGTGTTGCAGGCTAAACTTATTGATAATATTTTTTTTATATTCAGCCTTCGATGCTTGATTTCTTATAAAATTATATCAGCGGTTTTTTTTCGTGTTTTTTTTGTGTTTATCAAGTAGTATTACAAACAATATTTTTTTTTGAACAACCGTCAGAGTAGACTTTTTTCAAAACACCTCAGAAAATGTTTTATTTTTATTTTGGGTGTACCCTATATATCACCAGCCCTGATATCTAATTATAGATGTTTATCTCTACTGTTGAGGTGTTGGTGGGTGGTTTACATCTTGGACATGTATTTTTGTTATACCTTCTCCACCTCGAATTGATTTCAAATGATTTAGCAAAAATCTCATATGAGACGATTACGTCAGAAAAAGTTTTCCCTCCCGGCTTGTTTTGGCTGTAATACCAGATTATATATATTTATTTACATTTTTTTTGCGACAACATTTCTAGATAACAACACCAGTTTAAAATGAGACCCTGTGTATGTGAAATTTTTGAAAAGACGAGAATATGATGACTTAGTCAGAGTTCGAATTGTTAATAATGAATAAAAAATTTACGTAGAAAAACTTGAATAATGGCGATGCTGTATAGTAATCGATGTTCCACAATCTTTGGAAATATATAAATGATCTTTATTTAATTTACAACTCATTGACGAACCTGTCATGAACGATTCCTTTTTCATATATCCGGAATTCCTCGATAATTCAGGATTCCTGCTGTTGTTCTACACCACTTATCCCATTAAACCACTTAGCGATAATTATCGTAGTCGGGGTGAAGTGTTCGTCGATAACCACAGTAAACAGACCTCGATTTCCACCCGGGGGCTGAATAATAAGGGGGCGGTCTTCCGCGATATGCTGGGCTCTGTAATATTATTTGCTAGTAGGTTTCAATGATTGTATGATAACTGTAATTAAGTTCACATATTCTACGTTGGTGTCGTTCTCAGTTGACGAGTTGTGTTTTTATTCCACCTTCGTGGCACTCACATGCCGACAGTATAAACTGTTTATACAATATATATATATATACTAGATGTGAATCTTGTTCCTTAGGTATTTTATTGTTGAAATTAAAATAACATATTTTATGGTACACGTTTATTTTACTCAATCATGTAAAACATATTGAAACAATATATTGAAGTCAATGTATGTATTTTTATTTACAAGAAAACATACCGTTCAGACAGCTTAAAAATACACATAATACAAAGTGAGCTTTATGTTTAATAAGCATTGCATATTTTTATATATTCTATATTTTTATTTTTTGTTATTGTTGAAATATTTTCTGAAAAACTTACCCACTCCAGTTTTGATGTTTTAGCGCAGTTACTTAGATTATGTCGCTTCGCTAGACTGAAATATTATAAATACTATTGTATGTTAAGAAATAACTTTTGAGAAACATCGTTAATTGAATAAAGCTTGCGAACTAAATTTACTATATTTTCCCTCTATATCTTAACGAAAAAAAAAAAAAAACGCTTTTCTTCTGTATAAATTGAGTAAAAATACATATACGTAAAAAATTAAGTAAACTAACCTTCGGTTTTTGAACTGTCGTTGTAAAGAAATGTGATGCATGCAATTAATTGCTTGCTCACAAAACCTTGATTTCTCATGTAAACGAATTTTACTCTTAAACTATTGTTTGAAAAATGTCTGCAGATTTCAGAATTAGAGGAGAGCATGGGCATCTAAGCCTGATAAACTGAAATTGTATGTACATTTCACAAGTATTTAACTTGTACAATAGTATGTGAGCTAGGCAGTAACTCTTCAGTGCAAAGGTGGATTGGGGGTAAAACAAACCCCGACCCTAGACGTTCTGCAGGTAGGTATATTGTAAAGCCAATTTGCTAATGGTAAGTACGTTTCCCCCCGTAGCTACGGCTGTTTGTTTAGGATTTCGTTTCAAGTCGGGCTCTACCGGATGTAATTTTTACGGCAAAAATAAAATGAGCCTCGAGAGCTATAAGTTCACTTACAATTTTGAATTATTCAATCACATCAGAGTTAATACGTTTTTTTTTGGTATCATCTGTGTGTATTTATATATCAGTGGGCTTCCTATTACTTTTTTCAATGAATCGCGAATTTTCGCGGTTACTTTGTAGCCATGTATTTTGTCAGTACTGTAATGTATTCCTTTTTATATTATCAACTATAAATATATTATCCTTTTTTGGCTTAGCCTTTTTTTCAATTAAGGCTGTCATGAGTAATCCATTAAGTATTCCTTACTAATTTCATGTTTTTTTTTAAATTGTGTTAAGAGACGTATTGTATATACATAAACAAACAACACTGCCGAGAAACATGTTTCGAGTTTCAAAGTGAAATAATAGAGCGAAGAGAAGGATTTAGTGAATATATTTCCCGGCCGTGGCGCGAAAGCATACTCGTCTAGCCAAAGTGATTAAAATAGCACACACACGACCGTGCGTCGAAACCTGCAAAAAGCTCTCTGATGCGAGTGGCTTAGTCTACGCGTTTAATTCAACTGAAACTACGTGTGAAATAATCTCTTGGCAAAAACACTCGGGATAAGCAAAAGCTTCTTGTTGCCATAATTTGCAACAATTTAATTAAGTGAAACATTCTTAAAAGAAACGAAACGTTGTTTATTAAATCTATTAGCATTCTTGTTTTATTGACATCTCTTGAACTCAAATATATAATCAGTTTAGACAACGTTACTTATACATTATATTTGGAATCGATTGTAAAACACAATTGTAGGATTTTTTTATTTTTGATAGATCACATTCATATAGCGAAATCAAATTTTAATTTAAAGGAACAGCATGTATTTGTCCGACTGACTCAATTCAATGATTTTTGACAATTCTAATCAGATTCACGGTGAAAAAATAGCATTGTATTTTAGTTCTACAAAATTATTTTTAACAAATATAGTTGATAGCTATTTGTTAAAAATAATTTTGTAGAACTTAAATACATTGCTATTTTTTCACCGTGTTATAATGGAGTTCTACCAAGTGAATGCCAATTCAATCAACTAATCAGATTCCTTTTCAAAGTCGGTAATATAATCTATCGATATTAAATTTCCGTTCAATTTGTTCACGAAAAGAATTTTACAGAAGTCGTAGTTATAATAATAATTGACATTTTCCCTTATTCAACAAGAACCCATTCGCTCTATTACAAATTGCAAACTGCGATGTTAAAATAATCCAGTGGTCGCTTTCTCTACGGCTCTCCCGCTCGCCGACTAGTTTGATGATGATTGTTTATTCACTGTTTGTCGTCAATTCGCGTTGTATAATCAGCGATGCGCGACGATTATTTCAATTTTAAATTGATTGAAAATATTTCGATTATTGCCACAGACTATTTTTCGTAATGCCGTATAAAATTATTATTTTAGAAATTATTCTTTCCGTTTTATGACTTGCAATGAAAATTAAATGTTCTTCGGAAATAGAAATACATTTTTTTCTGTGTACTTATCAGTTGATTGTTTAAGATAAAAGCCCATATAATTAAGGAAATAAAGGTATTTACAACTTTTTCATTACAAAGCCTTTTTATGATTTTTTGACTTCATTTCTACACATAAAATATACAACATCACTCTATACTACCTTTCGACAGTTATGCAAATCGGGAGCTCCTTTGACGGGAATTGTAGCCAAAAAACATATACATGGGAGTAACTTTAGATGTAGTATAATATTATATATTGAAGAAATAATTCGATACGATTATTCATCGTAATATTGGGTTTTTTGATACTGAAAGAAATCAACTTGTTTTTACGATTTATATACTTGTATCACAGATATAACTTATAATATTATATGAATATGACGGTCTACGGTAAAGTAAGTATTTTCTCTTCACTGCTATTGGATGCACTCGACATGGCAATAGTGGAATCTTGGATGAAAAGTTTTCGCGTACACGACACGAGTTTGTGCAAACCGCAAATGCGACGCCTGGGAGAGCTTTTTCGCGTCGTCGAACTTTTAATATCGACGCTCCATCTGTCGCCAACTGCAAGCCAGCATATTGTGACAGATTTAAGGGACATGCAGTCAAAGTCCACATTTATATTGCAGAATAATTGTTCACATTCAAGTATCAATATTATTTATGTCATATTAATATTATGTCATATTAATATAATGTAATACATTATGTAGGTTCGTTGTCATAAAATGAACATGAAACTCTGCCGAAAACATATTCCATTTTTTAGCAATCAGCCTATGGATATTACCAACTATTTTTTTTGTTTAGTAAAACACAAATTATATTGTACAGTTTTTATCGAGACCATTTTCACTATGTATTTTTATAAGCAACTTTTTTACCATTAATTGACTTATATTTTTTATTAAAAAAAGATCGTTATCACCTTTCTGGCCTAACTCTTCTTTCCTTGATGTGAGTTCTACCAGAGATTTTAATGCGTTTTTACGCTATCTATGGACGAATAAAAGAAAGATATTACTCTTGTAATATGCTTGTTCAGCACTCGCTAAAAGATTTCGTTTGCACTTGTATGACTCTCACGCTAGACTTCGACAACATGTGATGCTGCTAAAATCGTCGTCGTTTTGATAGCTTGAACATAAGAACATTTCATTTGACGACGCAATAAAAATATGAATAAAATGATATTTACAAACTGGTTATGATTTGAAATTATTTCATGACTTTTTTATGACAATTTCTATGACATAATAAGATTTTCTGTTTATCGACGTAAAAAAGAAGACATGTGGAATATTTGTATGAAAAATCATTTTATCGAGTGTAGGATATCTTTATAATATTGAACACTGAACCATTATGCATTTTCATATGTTTTGTCACCAACTAGGATTCATACGCCTTTCGGAATCTTCACGCGTAATATAATATAAATGAAACAATACAATATGATTTCAGCATTTTATTTGTTCTAAAATAAATGATGTGTGTTCATAAATTGTATAGTAACACGGCTTTAAATTTAAGGTGAAGCCCGAGAAAAACACGATTATATCAAAGCAACCATTTGTGTTTGGGTAGAAATTAAATAATTCGCCAAAGCGTTCGCTCGAGGCATGTTCGGCGATTTAATCGTCCTGGAAAGTCACTCGTTACGTTTGAATTATTTATCATCATAATGGAGGTTACACAGTTGCGGAGTGCTTCGATAGCCCGAGTGGCAGGATCGCCGCAATTACCGCCGACAGATACATTAAACAACGTCAAAAAGTTCCGCTCAACCGGGTATTGCCGAATAAATTTTCAACTGGGCTTACGCAAAGATGGTGTTCGGTGGTTTTAATTTCAAATGGATTGTGTTTTATTACATATAATAATAATTCGTTTCTACTAACGGTGTTTGCGTGGTATACCGGGTTGTTTTTTTTTATTAACCACAAAGTATACTTGTGTAATATGTCGTGGATTTATGACGGTGCTTTCTATACTTATCCTACTCAATCAACCACTTCCAATATATAAGTTTAGTATAAATTATTGTGAAATATAAATGGCCTTGTGGTCTTTTCGTATTTCGACCTACAATTAGATTTTAAATATGCTATTTTTTAAAAGATATCATCATCATGACTTGATATTTCTCAGCTTTCACCATCGTAATATATCCGAATAATGATAAAAAGTTAGCAGACAACAAATAATGCAATACTCAATTAATAATGTTCATTAAAGATGCTCTTAGTGAAATGCATAATTTGGAGAATAATCACCTGATCATCAGCGGGGAGAGGGGTATTGAAAACCCAATACTGAAAAAGAAAACCTCTATATTTGCGTTTCTTTATTTAGCTTTACATGCTTGCATAGTAGTAAAATGTTTTCAGGCATGGCAGTGAATTTTAAATTACGATTTTTTTTTTTTTTTTTTAAATATCTAGAAAAGGCCGAGTATTTTGTTTACTCTCAAAATTAATTTCGTTTCCATGATCGAATAAAAAATTTAAAAAAATCAAATACAGTTTTCTCGGTGAAAGAGGAAAAAATTCAACGCGAAGCCTTGGTTCAATCGCACACAGAAAGAAAAAAATATTGAATAACTCGCGCAGTAGATTTTATTCGGCGACGAACCGAATAATTGAAAGGGGCGGACTGTTTGCCACGTGATTTATGGTGTATGTGCAACGCTTCTGTAGAAGAGAGGCGGTGGAACCGAGATGGGAGATATTGGAACTATTACGGGGATATAATGCTGCTGGAATGAATTAATGTCTATTGACAAATGCCGCCAAGTGGCGTTCGTGAAATTGCAATGAAGATTGATCGCTGGCTGGAAGAACATACCGACGCCGTAATGTTGGCATTCTGCTATATAAATCTACCAACACCTCGTTATAATGAATACTCAAAACGTCGACTGTTGCCTTCCAGTTTGTAAGCGTATGAAGCGTTAACAAGAACTTCAAATTATGAAATAAGCTTTATATGTTAATGAACAATCGATAAACTACTCAATTAAGCTACACTGGATAAATTTTCTATGCGTCGCATATAATTTTATATAAAAATGTGTTACTTGGAGTTATGGTTAAAGTTTAAAGTACTTTATTGAATCATCTAGTAAGATAATTCAAGATGGTCAAGATAATTATTGAAACTAATTTCCGGATGCCCAACGTTCCCAACGGTTAAAATCCCTGTACGAAAGATCATTTCTTCGAAAAAGTTATGTTAATGTATATCTATCAGTTATCATAATAAAACTTCAGTTGAGCTGTTCTGTTAAGTTAAGAAATTCGTATGAACCTCTATGATACCACAAATAATCGTTTTTACTGTAAGTGTTGCCAATGATTACCTGTACAGTGACAACTGAGCAATTTCACTTGGAAATTATGTTATAAAGAATCGTAAAAATCTGCGAGTCTATATTAAATTTCCTCACAAAAATAATGTTGGGCTCATCTCATCAAGATTGGTAGCTGTATCGTGGCTCGAACATACTTCGCATGTTGATGGTTTGTTTACTCACAACGGAACTGGTATTGACCTAGCATGTCCGATGCTCATTCTCTATTCATCAGACTTGCGGCTGAGAATGGTCACAGGTAAACGATATGTTTATTTATTTACATCGAATAAAGAATATTTCCAACGTATAGATTTACCAGTTGTTTACGAGTCGCACACTCAACTTAATGTTAGTAATTAACATTTCGTAAAATGTATTTATGCTTATCGCTTATTGGAAACTTGATTTATATATACACATGTATTTGAAAATTGGTTTTCAAACCGTTGCTTAAGTATGTCGGTTTTTATGGAATCGCTTAAATTGGTAATAAAATGTACTGGTGGACATAAAGAAAAAAAAATTCTCCTATATCTAATGGTATCCTCTAGGCTGATTTCCATCTGGGTATTACCATTATTGATTCAAATATTGAACACATAATTAAAGGCACCTTTTAAAAAACCAGCAAGAACATAATTTTAAATATTTCTTTGAATAAATAAATATCTACGATATCGACTCAATATGTTTGATGGAAATTGAATATCAAATTCAAATTGTTCAAACTATCTATAATTCCATGTGTTTCGCCTATCGGCATTCTTTCACACGGATGCAATAGAACTGACTGAACCATGTGAAGACCTGAATATACCAAAAGACGTAACCCGGATCGTGAGTGACAAGACATGTGGGTTATTTTACCCAATTTCAACAATTGAAATTTAATTCATTGAAATAGTAATATTTAATGTTTACTTTGTTTCTTTCAACCACTGTCTTTTTAATTTTACATTTATATGACTACTCGTTCCATTGGAGCAATCCACGAATTTTTGTATTTTTTGAGAGTTTGCTTTAAAAAACAGATGACTTTCAATGTGTCAAAAAAACGTTTTTAAAAGTAATATTTCAGCAAAAAGGCTTGTTTTAAATATATACCACTCTGCATCAAATGTGTTTGGATATATTTATTATCCGAAGGCAAACCCCTTTACTCGAAATATTTAGAAGAAATATGTAAACGTAATATTTACCCATATTATTAATTAAATGGACAATAGCTTACCCCCTATGATCGCGCTCTGCTGGTGGTGTTTCCATAATGCCTTCACGCTATGTTGATCATTGAGTGTATGACATCGAATTAAATAATTATCAAAATATACGGTGGTTGCCAGTTCAATTTTCCAAACAATATGCCCTATCCGCTAATTGGCAATAACACAAAGAACAAGTCGTCGTTCGACCGTAAAATTAAATGCTACTTTATCAGTATTTTTAAACCAAAAATATTCTTTTATTTGAATATATTGCATTTGTGTTAAAACATAATTAACTGAGATTGTGAATTTTTCCGTATCATAGTTTTTTCATTGGGTTTACCGTGTATTTTTTTTTGATTACCTGTTCGTCACTCTGAAACTGAAGAAGACAGGCTATATTATAATTCACATATTTAAATAATTAATTATATGCAAACATACATACCTCCTTCTACATTTTAGCTTCTTGAAATTGTAGTAGCTATTTGAGGAATCGAATTTCATTGTTTTTATTGAACGGTAACTAATTGTTTTATAAATTAACTTCTCAACGAACAATCTTAGATGTAACACTGTGAAAAAATACCTTTTTTAACCATGTTATAATGGAGTTCCACCAAGTGAATGTCAATTCAATCAATAAATCTTAGATGTGTATATATGCTTTAAATATTTATACCATTCGCCTATATTAACATAAGCTCTGCCGTTTGTAGATATTATAATAGACATATTAGCAAATAGTCCTCGCCTAGAAATCAAAATTCAAATGTGATTATGCGACTAGAAAAGCTTTCTTTGTGTATATATTATATAAAGGTGATCAAGTGCGGTTCCTATCGTATGCTGTGGAAGCTATTCCATTTCCACTAACCACTGCTTGCTCATTTGGTTGGGAAATTGGCAATAATAGACACCACCGGGTTGGTGAGTCGCCAACCGTAATTAAGGACCTCTCCTGCTATCCTTGTCTACATCATATTCATGGAATAAACTACCAAGGCTAAGTAGATAATGATCAAACATTAATGTGGGTATTCGAATGATTGAATATCAATTAAAATTATGTGTTAGTCATAAATTTTATATGTTTTTAATTGTACGATATGTATAGTAAAGAGCGTAGCGTAGATTTTTATCGTTGATATTAGATTATTTTAGCCTTCTGGGCTGAAAAATAGTTTATCGTCTTCTAGAATACCAAATTGCGAACCGCGCAACATTGCCAGATATAAATGTGCAGAACATGGAAACTTTTGTTCTTTTTGCAGTGAAAAATGTCTGAAATGCATTTTGCTAAAATTTCGATCGATTTACATGAATTTTTATTTAACCTAATGCAAAAGATTAATAAATATATATTGTAATTGAATGTTTTGAATACAAAATTAACGATTCAATTGATCGTTAACAATATCAATCAATAACGACTTGATTGCATTTCAATATCAAATTTGAATTGTTGGAACACGCATTGGTTGTACAATCTTGTCACTCATGACCCGTGCTTAGACTTTAGACATGTTTTCTATGGTAGGAATGAAATATAACCGACACTAGGTCATATAAACATATTATTTATTAATAATGAAATACATCGCTGAAAGTTTCTTCCGAAAATATTGACTAAATACTATACTATTGAGTAAATACCCTTCTGAAAATTATTTTGTATTAAACCTACGACCTAATTAGTCACATGCTGGAAGTTTAGTGTTCTATTCCCGTAAATATTAAAAACAAGCAATCAAAGCTGTGAAAAATAAAACTTTTCATGCAATAAATTTGATTATTTTATAAAACATCAGATCACACAATACTTCCGTTATCAAAAGAAACTTGTAGTGGCCAAAAACGTTGTTGCTTGTGTACTCACGTATTACTAAAGTAAACTCAAAATATTTTGGCAAAAGTTCAAGAATATATTATAGTTTAGTGTAAAACATTATTAACATGATTTATGAAACAAGGTTAAATGTGTTTATAGGCTCGTCTGCGGTAATGTAATACAGTTTTGCTAATAGCCGAGTTTATACTACAAGCAACTGGCATGTGTTCAAAATATTACTTCAATTTACTTGTGTTTAATTTTTGTATCAACTATTTGTTCGCTAACCTATTGTTTTTCAACCATAGCCATTCGTTTTATATGATTTCAGAAGTGAATAAAGAGGATCTTTTTCAGTTACACACTTCAGTATTTAATATTGTAAAATACATTTATTTTAACATCGTTCCTCCGAATTGGTGCGTCACGGCGCATGGGTCCGAAATGAAAAAAAATATAGTATTTCATTATTAGAAAACCATTAGGTCATTCGGTGCTAAGATTTCTGTTGCATTGTTTTATATAAAGAAATAATTGAATTTCTGCTTCCACGAATAATACAAAAATGCGTCGATTGGAAATAAATGGGATTTATCTACAGTGTTCAGTAATAAAAGTCTCGCAGTTAAAATGACACACTGCTGTATTAATTGAGAACCATAGATTGCTAATAACTTGCCGAAGGCTTTATGACAAACAATGGACGAATGTATCAATACATAATTTATGTTATCGACTGAAGGTGCCTGATGGAATTTCAATATCAAAGTTGTAACAATTCAAATTTGATATCAATATTACATTTTTGCAAATGAATACATTGTTTGTGCCCCATAAAAGTTAAAGTAAATTTTTTAAAACATAACTACGATATTTAATAAAACGCGAAAGACCTCCAGAACATGCTGCCTCATCATAATCATTAGATGATGAAATTGTGTTCTTTGATCATCGAAATAAATTATGTAAAAAAAAATCGATTTAAACTGATTCAATTTTGATGCATAAATTATAAATATACTAGATCAATCAAATTATTAAACTGGGAGATTTGGTTTTTAGTGTCGGAAAATATTAAATAATGTGCAGAAAAAAGTTTGCGGGGGTGTTTTGGTGTTCGCTTAGGTATTTGTGTTTTAATTTGACCATTCTCAAATGTTTACTGAAATTGTTAGTATTATTTAATGTACTTCTAGTTAACCTACGTAAACTGCCAGAATATAACAGTTTACAAATATCAAACATGAAAAATATGCATTTTTTCACAATCACTATATGTTTTCTTAATTTCACTGTTGTCTGTCAATGTTCGTTAGGACGATGGTGTATAAATAAATTATTCATTATGTTCTTTCACGTTTTCCTACCTCATCCAAACCGACATTTCTACACCCCTTATTTTGCCACCTCTAAGTTATTACCGATATCATTTTTTATACGAAACTCGAGCTTCAGAACGTATGACATACATCATCGTAAAAGTAAGCCAGCACCCTTTCTAAGTCGCTTTCTTTTAGCCGTCTTCATCGACTTCCCCCGACCCATCAAACCGACGTAAAAGCTCTAAGCCGATCTCCGGTTTAATCCACTTTGTAGAAAAATCCATAAATCGTCACCCCCCTAAGCCTCGCGTCGACATGGCTTACTTGGGGCGTGAGGGGCCGGTGGGGCGATTCCTGCTTGCATTCTTGTAAAGATCATGTCTCACGATTCTTGTCATTTTTATGCCGACGCCTTAGCGAAGATATTGTAAGCTACCGTGTTAACATTTCTAACTTGCCAACTTGACTAAAGATTTGCAAGAATCGTGGAATGTATATTCATTCCATGATCGAAAGAGGTCTATATTCTTTTCTAGTATGAAGTTATGAATTAACTGTTTTTTTTTTTATAAATATCTATATAGTAGAGTCTCTTTTTGCAGAAATAAATACGATGAATTCCTTTTGAAATTGAAGCGAATTCCTAAGTGCTTTTCATTTAATTTTTGTGACCCTCTGTTACAGATGTATTCAGACGATTCCAATCAAAATATAACCGTAGAATTTGAAGTAATTGGATTTTTTACGAGGAATGTACAGTTTATTGCTCACTTACTTTGATTTTAATATATTTTTCACTATAAAAATTAGAATGACATCGAAATAGCTATAAACCAAATCCCGAAATCCTTATAAACCTAAATTCTTATTATAATAGATTTCTATCAAATAAATGCTAATTCAATCTAAACGTACGATACGTTGAGTCAAATGTTATGTTTATCGGAAGAAATATGTTTCTGGAAGCAACCGCCGTGGTATGTATGCTTATAATATTATTACTTGGAAACGTATTGAATTCCACTCTACCTAAACGTGCTGGCGAAATAAATAAATCAGAATGTATCGCCGAATGATTTTTCCATTGCTACTGAGTGCAGCTAGGCTTTATTGAATAAACACTTTATTTCTTCACTCGGAAGAAATTCTCGATTGCCACGTCTAAGTGGTATTCAGGGTGTCAATACCTATACCGAGCAAAAAATGAATGGAGGAATGGATAAAAAAATTCGGTATTCGATGAGATGTAAAACATTTTAATAAATTTGATTTTAAGATATTTCATTCACACCGTGTTGTGTTAGGTGCAATTTTATATAATTCGCGCTGTCAGAAAGCCAATTTATCATTTAAAATGGTATCGCAATTTTGTCATTTTTTAACACTCCATTTGGAATAATTTTATCGCAAGGCGAGAGTCTTGGATGCATCCTAATATTTATCAAGATCATAATACTACAACGAGCAGGTGTTTTGAAACCGTGTTCTCTAAGATATGGCCGTTCTGTTACAATTGGTGTACCACATGTTTGTGTGAAATCGGAAATATCACACAGCTTTAATAGCGTATTGTAATTGGCGATAATGTACGCACAGTCTTTTTTTCCACTTGTATTTTACGTAACCGTTTCCACTCAGCTATAGTTTTTCGATTCGTATCAATATTGATTTATGCAGTTGATAGTGAAAGTCTTAGAACCAGTTATCCTATGAAACATCGACGACTATTGCCTTTAAAGTCTCATCATTATTCACGAATAACTATGTGTAACTGTGTTGAAAGTTTACTCTTCGTATGGCATTCCTAGCCAATATGGATATGAGTAAACTTATTTTCTAATAATTCAGTTTATATGGTTGCTAAAAAAATGTCAAATACAATGTTTTTAAATTGTCTTTCTCACCATGTGATAGTTTATCTTTTTGAAACTAAATATTTCCATTCGATGCAATATTTGTTATCTGTGTGTCCGGATCGTTCTCTGAAAATACTCGCGAATATAATACAAAATTGGAGTTTCAAAAAACTTGGATCCGCGCCAGACAGTTTTTGTCAATGCGGTAATCAAAAACTCTTTTGACGTATTTACGTTGTCGGTTTACTGCTCCCACTGACATTCGCGATTACGACTCAATTATTGTTTTGACGGGACGCGCTTTCAACATTTCAAACGGGTATATTTATTTTATTTTATTTCCCAGCTTTGAGAGTGAAAGAGATGTTTCGCTATTTGTTTTGAATATTTTAATTTGATTCATTAACAATATTTTTTTTCGAAGCGGCCTTTAAAATTTTATTACTGGCATTTCGCCCGGGGTGTTCTTGTATTTTATTAAGTCATAAATTATTCATCATATTATCGTTTTAAATTTGTCCATTGAATATATAAAGCGTTTTGGTTTCGAGGTTATTTTGTTTTCATTCACAATGAAGTAATAGGGAATTTTTGATGTGTTTTATTTTTCAATCGATTAAATTATTGCACCGTTCAAATTAATTAAAATCAAAATAATTTGGGCACTAAAATCTGAAGTATTGATTTTGCAAAAATGTTAATTTTAATTAAGTTAATAAGAAGAATTATAATTACAAAGGAAAAACACAGATCCTAAGGCTATGTATGATCCAAATATAAATCTGAAACAACTTTCAAAACTATTGGTTTGGCTATGTATGATCCAAATATAAATCTGAAACAACTTTCAAAACTATTGGTTTGATTGTAAAATAAATAACGCTAATGAGTTTATGATCATACAACATATCAACAACTCAAATTTGATATTGAAATTCCATCAAGCACTTTCAGTCGATATCATAAATTACATTATATGCCATTATATATCACCAAATATCCACGTGAAGTTTGTTCATTTGCTTATAATTTAATGAAGTGGTTTTTTTATAATACGTACAAAAGTCCACATTGAATGATGTTGAACTTTTATTTTAAATATGTCTATTTTTTTGTTTGTTAATCTTTTTCAGTCATGTTACATTATTCATGATGTCTTTTAGTTGCTATTTAAATACATCATTTACATGTCAATTCGGTAACGTTTTCAATTTATTTAACAGTAAATTCAATTTATATACTAAATTTATTATTTCACGTTAATGCACGATGCATTAAATGAAAACCTCTCATTTCAGTTTGAATCGTTATTATATTACTGCCTTTAAAACATTTAATACCTTATATGTTAATTTAACATTCTGCTTTTGACACATCCGGTAGCGAGCTAACTTTGAAAGGGTTAACCGCTGATTATCCGCCAGAATGCTAATTCAAAATTGACGGTTATCATTTCAGTACAAATAGGGGTTTAGCAAACTAACATTTCCATGTTGATCTAATTACGAACTTTATTTAATTACTAGATTATTTTATACTATACAGCTATAGTAATGAGTGCTTTGTTTGATTCACTTGTGTTTTTGCGACTAGTTTTACCGAGTTCCGGCCTGCCTGTCGTGTTAATGAATTTTGATTTTGATTAAGTTTTAATTTAATCTCTGGAAGCTTCCCGTGCCGCTATTTTGGATATAGCAGCTATCAATTTCAAAATATATACAGTGTTCAAAGTAACTAATAAATTTTCCGATTTTAATCCTTCGGAACATTTAGTTTCCTTCTCAACTTAACAATTTTCAACAAAAGATTTCAAAGTATTATATTATCTCAATTATTAACCCCAGGCAACAATATTTGTTTTATAAATATCTTCTTGACGTATTATTGTTGATCGTAGAATGATATCCAGTATTGTTCAATTTATAATTATTTATAAATCACTTCTATGTGACTATTTCGATTGCCTATCTCAACATTGTGGATCAGAATATGTAAGCATTATAAGTACACAGTGGTATTAATTTACCGGGATGACAATAGCGAAAAGGGCTTTACCGTAGCCTATTGTCGGGTACTACATTATTGGCACGGTGGATGAATCGTACAGTGAATGCTATGTACCCTTTGATTTTCACTGTTATGAGGTGAGAATTAGCTTTTGCTAGGTGTGTCTAAAAAATATTACATACATTGAATGAATTCACACTAAAATCCGATCTACGCGTTACATTCCAAGAAAATTTTATTTGTTTTATAATATAATGAAGGAACACCAGCTGGCACCCGACCTCTCGGTCGCCCTCGACGGAGATGGGCGGATAACATTCAAAAGGATGTTGAGAGGCTGGGGATAGTCAACTGGAGAGAAAGAGCCCTCGACAGAGATGCCTGGAGAGAGGTTGTACAGTCGGCCATGGACCTGAACGGCCCCTAGCGCCATTCTATAATAATAATATAATGGGTTTCTTAAATAATATAAAAATATTTTTAAATATTATTTCCACAATATATATTATTTGATCAGGAACAGTTTCGTTCATCGCGAGCAATGGATCAGATGATCGAAACCGGTCATGATCATTTTATATATTGCCTTTAACAAAAATTAACTGTATGCACTCATTTAAATAATCACTAAATTTGATATTACAATCGCCAATTGAATTAGTTCACATTATACAAATTTATAAAAATAATATACTTTTTTTAAATTATATATTTCACAATTTAATTTTATTCAATTTAGGAGGCTAGATATTATACTGAGATTGCAATTTAATATGTGTTTTCATGAAATGATTTTTTTCTTAATTTTATTTCTTGTCACACACGATTGATTATTGATGGGAAATATCCTTACCTTTTTCTGGATATAGACGTTGACTGACTGAAGAACAGTGAACATTGTAGGTGGAAATGATAATGCAAAATATTGTCAGCGGTATATTTGTATGTGAATTTTTATATTTTAATGTGCACACGAATGTTTTAAACGGGGTACCTTGATTTCAACATTTTGACAATCCGAAACAGTGCCGCGAATCGCTTCCGATCTATTATTATTGCACCCGTCACGAACGCGCTGTGTTGTTTTAATTTGGATAATGCACGCAATATTTCCCCTAATTCATTATACAAACGATGCTTTATTTCAACAGAATAATAATTGTTTCGGAACACCTGGGCACTAATAATTTACCAATCTGTTACTTTCCTCTTCAGTGTTTTGAATCATTTATTACAAGTGTGTCGTTTATTTTGATTAATTATTGTTCTGCTCGATGAGCATTTTGCCATCTATGTACTTTAAATATCAAAAACAAAGCCATATAAAGAACAGAAAAATTGTTATACAAAATGTGAGTTCATTTTTTCCAGGGCTACAAGCAATCGGCGAGTAACTTTACTAATTACCGGAATCTAGAATTGTTATACCACAATAAAAGTAATAAATTATTCATCTTTGTTTAAGAGCTGTCGTAATTTAACTCATTTGGATTCGGAGATTTGTACCATTGTGCATTGAAAACGCGGTTATTCATTTACCCATTGCTACCCGTTGGTGTGCGACGCGGAGCGGTATTTATTGGGCGTCTTAAATCACTCGGTTTGCGGTGACGTTTTTCATTTAATTGTTTTCCCAGATGAATGGTATCGTTTGAGAAATTTACGTGCGATTTTGCACGCAGTCGTCAGTTTACTGTTGTTTCATGCAGTGGCGTTTCTTGGATAAGATATCTGGGGGTGCTGCGGTTGGTCAGAAATAATAATAAAAAATATTTAGTTTTTATTTTACTAGTATAATATAATCATGATAAAGAAATTCTAACTTCAAGTCCCCTTCCCCGCAACCCTCCTTCGACCAATTGAGCATATTCATATCTATTGAAAACGGTACTGCATAAAATCATAAATGCGTCGCCTTTTTTTATATCGGAATACGGTGATATATGATAATTATTGGATGTATTGGTGCGCGAGTGAGCCTAATACACGCTTAAGTTATATTTATAATTCATATAAAATACATACATTCATGTATATAACATTACATTTTTCACAATTTACTTGAGGGTGGGGTGCTGCAGTTTCGCAGTTCGTATGGACGAGCTGCCACTGGTTTTATGCCATATAATCAAACTCTTTCATACAGTAGTAGAAAAGCTTTCCTACTTCGTGGCTTGAAGTACAATTTGTGCAATTATTGTGAATCATTTTTAAATTCTAAATTTAAAAAATAAATATATTATATTTGCACATAAAACTTGCAACTGGCTATTTATAGTACACATCAATTACATTTTGCCATCAAGATTAATTTTCGCGATTTTTTTTCTATTTCATTTTTATCAAAACTATTAGAAATAAGTATGTTGAGTTACTTAGGTATTGGCCATTATGACTTAATGGAAAAGTTGATATGGCCCGTAGGCTGAAAACTTTGAAGACCACGGCAAGAATATCTTATACGTGCACTCGTTCTCTTATCAATGGTTTCATGTTATCGGTTGGGCGGTGGTAAGTTCCGTTGGTAATTGAGTAAATTAAATTTTTATATTTTTTTATTTGTTTGTCTTCTAACGTTTATTAACATTCCAAATTCCCTTGGTCCCTTCGCATCCGTATACATATGTCAGCGTATGACAATTGAGGCGTCGTGTTTACTCTCGGATTGCGGTCTCATGGGGTGCAAACCAAACCCAGCGACACTCGCTTCGTACTCCTTCGAAACCGCCCGCGGTCGCTTTGTCGTTTACAAACCAAAATGGATGTTACACTAGTACGACATGTAAATAATGCGGTGCGGAACTCACTGTAAACAAGTAAACGTGGAAAATGACACCCCCGTCAAATAGGTTAAATACGTTTTTGTGTACCAAATTTTTATTGAAATATCGGGTTAATTGGGTTCACCCAGTACAGAATCCAATAAGAGTATTTTTTAAATAGAAAATAAAGACTATAACATAACTATAATAACTAAAAATATACTATAAAAGTGCTGAGAAGATTTCAAATGTGGAATCATTCATCGTAATGTATTCGTTTTAAACATAGTAAAAACTTGTTTCGTCTTTAAAACCATTACACAAAACAAAGGAATATTAAACACATTAATTTACTATTTTTTTTTTGTTGTAAATTCATACAAAAACATTCGAAAGATGTGCGAGCCGGCCCATATAGATGGTTTGAAAACGACTCGAGTTTTGTAGTGAATTTTCCGTTGGCACTTTTCCATTTTATAGTTCCTCTCTTTAGTTTGTATCGAGAGTTCGATACATCACAAAATATGCATGAGGCAAGTAAGATTTATGCCTCTCCTAGCGGAGCGCGCGGCATCTGGTGTTACAAAATGCTCATAAAATGTTGGCATATTGTTGGGAGTGAACTTAAATGCATGAGAGAGAGCTGTTATTACATAAGTTTTTGCATAAATAATCGATGCAAGTAAAACTCTTCCGAAGTTGCATGCTCAAATATTTAATCGCGAACACCGTTGTATAGTTTGACAAATCGGTGAGGTTGCTCTATGAAACACAATATAAACGAAAAATAAAGGATTTTTTTGAGAAAAATTGTTCTTTCTTCATATATTCTATCTACCATGGAATATATTAGGCGTAGTAAAAAGTCCTGACGTTTTTTTCAAACGCATGTCTTAAAATCGGTCGGCTTCGGGCCTTTGGTTAAATAAGATGTCATAATATTTTTTTTCATGTTGTGTGACATCTCAAGTTACGTTCCGTATAGAAAAAAAAGGTTCATTCGCCCCAAACAGAATGACCTACCTTTGCCCTTCATAAGAATATCTGCGCGGTTGCATGCATTTTCAATATTACGCCCAGAACATTGCAGTCGTCGCCACTAAAGACATTTGCGACGTTTATAGAGACGTGTTAAAGGTTCGAAAATGTCAGAGATGGTTAACAAAATTTAAATCTGGCAATTTAAGCATTGAAAATTACCCTCGAAGTGGAAGACCTCATACAGTGGATAAAGTCGCCCTGAAAGCTGAAATCGAAAAAAATCCTATGCTAACAAAAAAGGAATTGTCCAATATAGTCGGTACTAAATGGTCCATAAAACAAAAGTACCTGAAAAGGCTGGGAAAAATTCGAAAAGTAGGAATTTGGGTGCCACACGCAGAATGATTAAAGTCTTAATACAATGTTGAAGAGTGGGATGAGATTTAATCCATTTTTGCTGGACGTGACGAGGAATTAGACAAACAAGTATAGTACTTATTATCAAACCACTTCTAATAACAAACTTATTGCCAGTTCTTGCATGTGAAATACCAAGAGATATAAATTCAACAGCGGCCGACCAAATTTTCTAATTAAAATTTTATTTACTAATATTTTATTTCTATTGTAATCATTTTTGAAAGAAAAAACAATTTATATAATATATATCTTGTTTTACGTACAATCCTTCATGAAAGATTTTTTATTGTAAGAAATACATACAATGATTTTCTCTGTAAACGGTCAAAAAATTTAATTATTTCTATTCAAACTTTTATAAAATAGTTTATTGCCTGCTGAAAGGAAGTTTGCAAATTTATATAGGTTGCTTTATCAATATTTATTACCTGCGTAAATTAATGTCTGATTATTTTGAAGAGCCCACATAGTTGAACGCAGTTCTATATATTTATATTGCCTGAAGTTACACGCTTTTCTTTTTGACCCTTTCATCGTCCTGTACTGTAGTAAAACTCCCTCGAAGGGACGTCACAAACCCCCGCAGGACGATGCGCACTTTTTGTTTGCAAACATCCCTGAGAGACGCTGAGAAAACTAATAAATACAACGTGGAAATTGGAGTTTTCCCCCTGCAGTCTCCTCGCTCACCTGTCCCGGTATGGATGGCGGAATATTGCCTTTTTACGAGTACCTTCCCACTCCCTCTCTGTATACATCCGGTTTGACGAATCTACAGTTTATGTCTAAACATCTATGTCGTATTTATTCACGAGGTAATATTAACATTTCTTTCAATAACAATAGCATGCAACATAAAAAGAGATTTTGAATATATATCTGTTTAAATTTTTTTTCCTTATGAAATATTTGTACTTTTTTTTATTAACATACCGCTAGGAAAAATGGAAAATCACTCCACAATATCTAGTAAAATTGTATCATTTCAATATTGAAATATTTAACATTTCTTAATCTATCCACGTCATGAGAGCAAATGTTATTTAGACATTAGAAAAACCCGTCCATCTCAACTGAATTATAGATTTTAAATAATAAAAACACATTTTTTAGTACTTATTTCCACAATATATTTTTTGATCAGGACCGGTTTCGCTCATCGCGAGCATTATCAACTGATAGAATACAATTTACAAACAAGTCTATTTATACAAAACAAAAAAAATAATTTGAGTTAATGGTAGCAGGTGTACAAAACCATGGGTACAAGAACTAGAAACGATTTACATAAAATCATACAATATTGATACAAATAAAGTAAATTAGTATAAAATTAAATGTTCACAATCACTTATTAAGAATTACAATTACAATTATGGTAAATCAATAATCCATTAGGAGCTCTAAACAATCAATAAGGAAGTAAGGAGTGGGAAATTTTTAATGACGAAAATAACCCACAATCACTACTTAATGAACAAAATAAATTAATACATGAGAAGTCGATTAAAGATGAATCGATGAGATGGGAAGATATGGTCAGTCAGGGGCGTTCCAATATTTTCTGTAAAAAATTAAGTAAAGGGAGGCAATATCATTTTTCAAAAAAAAAATAATATTTATTTGAAATATATATTTATTAATCTAATTTAATGAGTATAACAATGGTGACGACGCAAAGTAGTTTGTTCATTTATAAGGTTAGAATTAGGCAAAAATTTATATCGATTAATTTCAAGGATTTCTTGTTTATCTAATTTCAGTGATTTGTTATTGAAATGCAGGATTTTGTAGTTTATAGTAAAATCACATGAATGTTTATTTTGAAACAAATGGTTTCCAAAAGTAGAAATCTCATCGCCTTTTTTGGCACAAGCTAAATGTTCCTTAAATCTAGTATGAAAGGATCTTCCTGTTTGACCAATATACCTAGCCTCACAGGAATCACATTTTAGAAGATAAATACCACTTTGGCTTAAAATATTAATTTTGTCTTTCGTGTTAACTAACATTCGACTAAGATTATGATTGTTATAAAAAGTTACATTAAAAAGTTTTTTGTCTAACTTCTTGGATATGTTTTCAGAAACTCGGCCTAAATAACTTAGTTTTACCCAACGTTTTTCAACGGAGGGAACATCAATCATCAAGCTCGAGGTTACATTTAATAAAGCTAATTTTTTAGTTTTTTTTAAAGACAAGTCGATCAATCAACTTTGCATCATATCCGAAACCGGTCCTGATCAAAAAAATATATTGTGGAAATAAGTACTAAAAAATGTGTTTTTATTATTTAAAATATAATGCCTTTCCATCAAGAAGTGACAGTTAACACCTTAAAAGTGAATTATAGATGTTGGATTATTTTCAGTAATACATTCTCTACTGTTCACATAAAAATGATATCTGATTTCTGATGTGATGATACCAATGAATGAAAATGGTAGCATTCTTTCAAGTTTCAAGTCATCATGAGCGAAACCGGTCCTGATCAAAAAAATATATTGTGGAAATAAGTACTAAAAAATGTGTTTTTATTATTTAAAATATAATGCCTTTCCATCAAGAAGTGACAGTTAACACCTTAAAAGTGAATTATAGATGTTGGATTATTTTCAGTAATACATTCTCTACTGTTCACATAAAAATGATATCTGATTTCTGATGTGATGATACCAATGAATGAAAATGGTAGCATTCTTTCAAGTTTTTATTATTATCGATCATTGATTTAATAGTCTATATTTCAGTCAATATACGTTCGCTGAAGTGGCAGTCAATTCGACGATAATAAATGTTAATTGAAATATTTTTCAAGAATTTTATATTATATATCGTTCGAAATCGTCCATTCCCAAGCAGTCGTCGTTTTAGTGCCTCTAATGACTCGATGTAGTGAATGAAATATTCAGGCAGCGAAATCGGTTTCCTCTTCGGCCATTAAATTTGTTTCCGGTGTTCCGGATAGCTCCCGCAAGCATTCCGTAAGCTTCACTGATTGTATCGCATAGAGCGGAGCTTTTAAGCTCGCGGCCACTTGTTTTGTTTAGGTTAGATTAACTCGTGAATGTTTTCTTTGTAGTATAACATCAACGGGGCGTTTGATTTTGTTTCATAGGTTGAAAAGATTCCTAGAAATATTCATTTGTATTTAGTCTTCTTATAATTTATCTACATGTTACGGGATTTCATATGTGTATATTTGAGTGTGTGTACTTTTTGAATGTCTTCAATGACTGAATATTTGCCGATCGTTCATAACTGAATTTATTTATTTTATGTTTTATTTGTACAGAAATGCTTAAATTTTATATTTGATACATTTTCTTTGAACGAAAGTTTACACATTATTGATAATAATTTGGTAGGTTCGATTTGTGATAACGTCCGCTCTATAGCATTAATATTATTAGCAGTTTGACTTTTTTTGTTACCTTTCCTTTCAGTGCCAATTTTATTAAAATAATTGATCATTCCAATTGTAGAGACACCTTTTATATTAAAATGAGCTTCCACAATGTTACCATCTAAAGTATTAAAATAAGTAATGTATTTTAGTTCTACAAAATAAGTGTTACAAAATAAGGTTTTGTAGAACTAAAATACATTGCTATTTTTTCACCGTGTTATAATGTAGTTCTACCAAGTGAATGCCAATTCAATCAATAAATTAAAATAAGTGATTTTGAAACGAGTTTTTTTTTAAATTTTATTTTACAGTTAGTTACTAATGATGACTGTGTATTAGTTATTATTGTTATGTTGGTATTGAAAGAATTTGTTTATCAGGTCTCAAATCATATTGCACTAAACGAAAACATAAGTTTTTCCTCATGCAGATTTATATCATGGCTTAATTATGAATTTAACTATACGGTTTACTTAACTTTGTATCGAATGTCGAGTAAAGAATTCTTTTTCTATTTTGTCACAACATACTATGAAGACACAGAAATAATTACTCATTGGCAAAACTCCATCCGCTAATTTTATTTGCATAAATATGCCATTTCAATAGAGTATCACTTTAATCCGGTTATTAAAACTTATTTAATCAAAATATTCAAATGATTACAACACACAATGTTTCTGCCGTAACAAATGTAATTTGCTCAAAACGGCTCAAAGTCGTAGAGAATTAATTATTCATCTAGATTTGCTCGAATATCTCGCGAGCTCAATTCAATTCAACCCCGGCTTTTAGGCTCTTATTGGATAACATAATGTATTGTTTCAGATTTCGCGATAGTCTGAGTACTGGAATCTAATTATTGTTCTTATCATTGTCAATTAATGTGCTTGGAAAACTATTTGTTTTGTACTGAATACACAATGATGAAGACAAAGCTTCTTAGTTGAAACGAATATAATCCAAATTATGATGTGAATTCATCTAGAAATTAAATGTCTTAACATTCACCTGGTTAAGCATAGAGACATAAAAATCTTATTCTCGTGTTAGCGGCATTTTGTTTAAATGAAAGATTGTTCCGAGAGGAATTAGTATATTTTTACGAAACCAACTAATTAAATTATATGAATGCAAGCATATTATCCGGACTGGGCTAAATTAAATATATAACATACGCATTCCTTTAAAGTCCAATGCACAATCGTCATTTGTAATACACTTCTACTTATTATTTTTTTTTTAGTATTTTTTAATATTATCGTTATGTTTACTTTGTTCGTTATTCATTTTCAACACGAAATTACAAACTTAATCACATCTTACTTTAACGGAATTGAATTAATATTTTCCTTTAAAAAATGTGAAGATGAAAGTGTATCACTTGTCAACTTAGCAGTATGACTATTGATAGTTATTTTTCCAGTAAGAGTAAATGTCATATCAAAATCGAAGACCAATTTCAAACATTTTTAGATTCAATTGATACTTTCTCTTAGAGTGAGAATTAATTATGATTATTTTATTAAACGAAGCCAGGTACCAGTTAACTTACAAGCAGCGCTCCTCATTATCCTTGCCGCTTGACTGCAAATTAACATGCCAGATTATTGCGTCGGCGGCGTCGGGGCGGCAACACCTAGCGCCGACTCAGATTAATTTGATTAGGCGACGCTATTAGCAGCTCCGTCGCGGCTCCTTATCGCCCGTCCGCCCGGGGCGCGGCATGAGATTACTTCCGAAGCATCGCGATCTGTTTTCACCGGAAGCTTTCACGCCGGGGACTACTTCCTGTAGTAGGATTCAATGCCATATACTGAGAAGGCTTTACCTTCCCTGTTCCGCATTTTATGTGTTGCTAACTCATTAAACTTTAATACATAGAGAATATTCCTAATAAAACATTAACATTCAATGTTTTTTTTATTATTTAAATATAATACTTCCCACTAAGAAGTGGCAGCTGACAAATCAAAACTGAACATGTCCATTTCTTAAAGAAAGAAGAAAACTTGTGTTAGGAAAGCTCTGTTAAAGTCGTCAGAGCAATAAAATTATACATTTATAAAAATATGTGTTGATACGAAGGGTGCTAATTCTGATTGTATTTATTGGTTATTTATGCTTTGTTATGACCGCGTTCTTATGTTGTCATTTTGTTAACAATTCAACCGTTGGGAATTTGGCGTCGTGTAAAATATTCGAAATTTGCATTTGTGGAATTGAATGAATTTCTAATAGAAAACAAAGCTATTCTTGAGTGATGTGGTTTTATTGAGTGTTATGGTAACGGATATCTATAAAGAAGAAATACGGAATTTTATATGGCACTTACCTACATATTTAACCATTTATCTACATGGTTTGAACAAAAGGAGTCATTTTCCCTCGTATTATTTGGGACTTACGTAGGCGAACTTTTTCTCTTGTTGCAAAAGCTCTTGCCTCGTTAAGCGCTAAATGCTTCCAGTTAAGGCTTTTACGGCGCGCCCGTTTTTATTGGCAAGTTTTTCAATCTCGTTTTACAAGCTCCGTCGTGAAAATCGAACCTACCTTAGTGTGAGCTTTATTTTTTAGGCTGACAAAAAGAGCCCGGCTTTCTGCGATCAGTGTCCTATTACATTTTATGTGGCAGTCATCTTTTCTGTAAATACAAACATTTTTTACTATTCATGTATATTTATTTTACGCTCGTATTCAGTTGATTTGATTTTAAGCGATTTAGTTTATTATCAATCTCATTTTTTTCTAACAACTGAATATTGAGTGATAGTCCGAAACCCAGTAAGCCAGTGTGTATGATTAATGAGTGTAATGAGTCGATCATAAAGACAGCCAAACCACTTCGGCCATATATTACCGAATGGTTGAAAGAGTTTTTGG
Organism: Himalopsyche japonica; assembly: GCA_028555115.1. Lineage (NCBI taxonomy): Eukaryota > Metazoa > Arthropoda > Insecta > Trichoptera > Rhyacophilidae > Himalopsyche > Himalopsyche japonica. The sequence goes on from JAHFWJ010000101.1 coordinate 858,822, forward strand.
AATTATTCCACAGCATACGTACCTTCACTGATAAATATCAGGAAATCTCAGTGATGTCGGTATATTCAAGCGCACTGACCTCCCACCTCATATTCTTCTCTTGACTGTTATTAAATTTTAGTTTAATTACTATTAACGACTTCTCATCCAAATTCACTTCTTCCCCACGAATTGTAAACGGTAAAAATCAGCCGCTGATCCAACTTTCCCTCGCGATTATCTTCAAGATTAAACTTGGCACATTTTCACTTTATCAAATAAATCCACACACAGGGGATCTATTGTTGCGTCCCATATTAACATGGGTAACTTCCATCAACGAATAAAATGCATGTAAATGAATATAATATACAAGCTACTGTATCTATTTTCTCGATAGTAAACATTGAATTTAATATTTTTTTATATACATGTTTTTTTAAGTATATATATTTATACGTAAAGGAAATACCATTGAATTGACAGAAGACAGTATTTATTTCTTTAGTGAATATATCCAATCCTATTTGCCTTGGAAAAACCTTCTATTAACTCCCGAGTTAACAGGGACGATCATTTTTATAAAATACATGTTTCCTTTTTTTACTATTGAAGAAAAAAAGCAGAGCTTCCGCTTTGTACGTATTATAGAGTTAAACATACAAATATGTTCGGAATAAACCACAGGTTGGCTATTACTCAGTCGGTATAGCGTTTAAGCGTTTTTTTCCCTCTTTTACAGCGGTTTCTCACAGTCTCTTTTGGGGCATTTTATACCCCTTTTTTACTGTATTACTTTTCTTCCCTGCTTAACCGCATCTTTCGCCCCATCCTCAACGGAGACTTTTCTTTCGAAGAAAGTCACGGCCTGGTGATAATTCATTGCTTTCTTGGGTCGTTCTCTTTCTTAAGTGTATTTCCTCCGCTCAATTCCTTTGGCAAAGTGCTCCGCGGAAACACATTGTACGCCTCTAGTGATGTCCTCCCGAGTATTGATTACTCTTTTATCTGATTACTTACTTGACTCCTCAAAAGTTATATCCGTAGATTGAAGAATTAAGAGAAGAAAAAAAATCAAAAATATGAACGATGACTATTACAGTATATAGTATTGGGAGTTAATAAATTTGTAAAACCAACCAAGAATTCTATACTCCCGATATTAAATATTCTTAATAAAAATATTGCGCTTTTTTTTAAACTTTATATTCATGTGAGAATATTTGACGCGTTTGATGTTACATATCTAGAACGTTTTCCATGAATGTTTTATTACGCTTAAATCACGATTATCAAAGTACTGGATCGATTCGACTAATATGACATCTCTATGCACAACGTCTCTCGTGTAGTTTTTGCCATTTTCGAATTGAAATTGACTGTATCCCCATTGTGCGCGGGGCAACATTATCCGGGGTAATGGAGGCGGTAATATTGTTGTAAAAGCTTATTGGAATGTGGGAGGCTTTCGCCGTCGCACTGTGCTGGAACTTTTTTTCTTTAGAAAGGTCACATCTTATTTTCGGTTTATCAAGCTTTATTATAAATCCGCCTACGCAAGTTTCGCGGAAAGCTCTTTTCAATACAATGCGTACTATTTTCCGCAATCTTTTTGCGTTCTTTTTTATTTCTATGGTTTCCTTATTTTTAAATGAGTGCTAGAGTTTATTTAATTATATATTTTGTAACATCGATTATAATAATATCTAAAAGGCACTCTTCACAATCGAATATTTATTTTGATAATTAAATTATATTTATAGACCGTTTACGATATCAATCGCTAATAAAATATAGACCGAAGTACTACTTACCTGCTAAATGCATAATTTATTGTTCTACTCCTTTGTTTATGTCTGCGTTTTATACTCAAGAGCCATATCATTTATTTAATAACATTACACGTATGCATAATTGATTTATTATTTAGGTTTACCCAACTGTTGAGTGATACAATTATAATTTGTATGACTCTACAGCTGGTAAATTTGTTAAGACGATTGCATGTTTATTGGCATCTGTATCGGTTGGCAATCTGCATTTTTTTGATGCTTTGCGTTTTATGCCACTCTTTTAAAGCTCCATTTCAAACTGCTTACGTTTTCGACGATTTTTGACTATTTCTATTAGCAATAAGATCGTTACAATGCTTAAATATACATTATAATACATAAATAAAGTATTTTATTTGAAGAGCATATTGTAAATATACGTTTTTTTAAACTTAATTTTGTGACTCCCAACTAGTTTACAAAACGAGAAAAAAAACTGGAAGCCTCCGCGGAAAGCTCTCAAGTAGTTCTCATTGACGGAAATTAAGCGTCGTCGGCCCGGCATTTTCTCGGTCGATCTGCCGACTTGTAAATTAGCTTCCCAGATTGCGGTGGCTGGGAACAAAAAGCCTAGGTGATAAACGAAATCTCTTTTATTTCTGCCTCTCCGGTATTCGCCGCTCTGTCGTATATAAAAGATATCCTCGGTGAATTTTTAATGACGGCATTAACTTCTGGCTTGGCCCCCCTTTACTTCTCGCCGTTCGTTCTCTATCGAATTCCGCTAGATGACTGTGCGGTCGCCGGAAATTTATTATCTCATTGGGTTCAGGGTAATTTATTCGCCGACTGTTTTTTATACTAAATCTCGATGAATGTGCTGAATTATCAAAGTGATTTCGTTGCATTGTGGTGAACAAAAATTTAATATCAGGGCATAAGGCGATTAAAATACTGTAGAATAAATGTATTTAATAAATGAAAAAAGGCAAGCGAGATTTGATGATTTACCATATATGATTGCCCAAAAATTAATATACTGTCGAATCACAATTATTGTACACATTATCTGAATGGAACAATTTTGATGAATTAAAAAAAATATTCTCTGAGCGAAACTGACTCTTTTATTTTTAAAAAAGGTTGAATAGTCAAGATTTTTTTAGTTGTATGCTTTTATAGCAGTGTTACGGTTTGTTACCAGTATGCTGAAAATGGATTATATTTTAAAGAAATGTGTATTTTTACTATATGTATATTAAACCTTCCCCGTTAGGATTGACTTGATATCTCTCAAATTATAAAATTCTATACTCGACGATATTCAAACGTACGTACATAGTTGATTGACTCGTATGTTCGGATGATTATTTACGTTTACTGATAGATAGAAATTCAATATTGAAATTCAAATGAAATTTAAATTCAATATTCAAGTTGTTACTGATATATATTGTAAAGTTTTCCACTTCTTAAACTGGTGGTTTCAATAAAGTATTTTTTCTTTGTTGCAGGGTGTGACACTGACGCACGACGCCGGGACGTCGGATGACAGTGGTCGCGCGTCGGAACGCCTCACCGGAAGTTCGGTGCCGCCGCGTGACCCAGACAGCTCCAGGGATCGACTTAGTGACGTAAGTGGCCATCAATATATACGCAGAAAACAGTGCTTGGTAACATGTTTCCAACAGCTGAAATAACGCCTTATATATTTTGATAAACATCATATATTAATTGATTTTTTGAATGAAACCACGATTCGAGTTTTTAATAGCTAATTTCGGAACTACAGTATCAGCTCATTGCTCTTAATTCTTGTGCACCCATATTATTGGGAATAGAGTAACGGAATTTTTGAACGTCCAAATAATCTAGCTTTCAGACGGATGCTAGTACGATCCCTTTGAATTTTATCGATTGCTGTATTATTTGATAAATATAAATCTATATGCGCTTGATCCTAATTAGATGTGATAAATTAATTCGATATTTTCAGATATTTCACACATGACATAATTTTGTCAAAGATTGGTAAATAAAGCGCAATTCTATTTTGATGTGTGATGAATGAATCTTGTCGTGGCATTGCAATTCCTTTTAGATTTTGACAATGACGTGTCATTGAGGGGAATGAAATTGTGATCATTTAAATGATTTTTATTCAAACCCGTATTTATTATTACGACAGGTATTATTTTTACATAATGCTTTAAATGTATCCTACAGTTATTATCGCATGGTGTTTATTGTATTGAATCATCCCATTCAACAAGCATTTCGATTCTAAATGCTCTCAATTAATTTTTATTTCCTGATGTTTTTTTAAGAGTTTTCATTATGCTATTTGACAGCATTTTGTTTTCAATTGTAATTGTTAAAAAAAATTGAAATAATAAAGAAATCTTAACGTTTCCCTTCTACGTCATGTATTCCATTATCGAAATATTTCCTTCGTTCTTATTATTACCAACATTTATGTAGTTTACCAAGTTAAATTCATGAACAAAAAATGCTTTCATCAATTGTTATAGCTGTATACTGCAGCTGTCATAACGAAGCCAATTAATTGAATATGAACAAAAATATTTTCTATCTACATTTCAATCCAATAACGAATAAATAAAATTCATTATAAAAAGACCGAATGCCACCGTACCCGACTGTAAATGTTGTAACTATTCAGGAGAATTCAACAAAAAAATATAAGAAAACCGGTTACAATATATTTTTTTTTATCAAGGAACTTGCTGTTTCTCCAAATAATTATTGTTTTTAATACATTTATAAAAGACCTTCTGCTGAAGACGACGTTAAGTAATCGAATAATAAAACTAAAACAGAAAGTGATTCTCTCATGACATTTATTTTTACCTCCTCGTACTTAATATTTTGTAATTTTATAAATCGGCCTATCACTGTTAAGCAAAAAATCCTATTGACCGTTTTATGTGATAAATTTCAAAACGGACTAACGCCTGGCGTTGAAGTAATATTTTTAATTGAAACCCCTGTTTAAATTCTCATATTTCTCTTTGATATTTTTTTGAATCGAAAAAAATGTAATATTTAAAAAAATTCTCTCGGGTAGACGGCAGTTTTTTTGTGGGAAATTCTCTCGTTATATCCACGTTACAAATGGAAGTGGCGTGTTTCGATAATGGAAGACGTTTTTTTATTATTATTTTTGTGCTGTCGTTTGCTTTTATGTTTTTTGACAAAAGTCTTTTACTGTCGTGTTTAACTGTTTTACCTATATGTGTTTTGTTTTTCTGTTTTTATGATGCCCACAGGCGAGTAGCCGCTGTAGCTCCGGTAAAGGCTATATCGTAAGTATCGTTTGCATTTAACTAATATTTTATTTTACTCTCACATTTTCATTTCATCCAAACACTATAATTGCTTCGGAAATAAATAGACGCAACCACAGTACTATTCAGATTAAATTGGCATGTTGCGCGCTAAGAAATAAATTAAATATGTAAAAATCATTAGATTTATGAGATATTAATTATAGTTAAAATATGATACGGCATTACGCCACTGAATTTATCTGAATATTTTTTTTTTTGTGAATTTCTATTTCTTAGGACTCTGCTTGATAGCATTGAAATATCAATTTTGAATTATTAAATATGACAGATAGTCAGTTCTATTGCATCCATGTGATATATGCCTGAAGATATCGAATGGCGAAACCTCTCCGTGAGGGAAAAAACACGTGGAATAAAACAGTTTCGGCAATTTAATTTTTATATACGATTCCGCTTTTGTTACAAAAATTGACGAGTTTGATGAAATCATTTTAAAATCATTCTATATGTTTAGAGGTAAGGTATGCTAAAAATTACAGAACACATTTCATTTATTATTTAAGTTAGATGCGCGGTAGTTTTTGTATTGTTAACCCAAAAGCTCGGCAGTCTTCTTACTTTGTGTTGTTCGTGTTTTCTGTGTATAATATAATAAGACATTTTTGATTTCTGTTTATTGCCGAGATATATTCATGTTTTCCCGTACATGCAAAAATAGATACAAATTAAAGAGTTGCGTCTATCTGAATCTGGTTTATATTTATTATTTTGAAAATAAATATCGTATCTTTTTACTTAGAGCATTAACTGCAGTTTATTGACTATTTAAATAATTTGGAAAATACCATATAATATGTATGCCAATGCTTCTTTATTTTTTTATATATTTTATTACTTTACTTTTATATTTTCTATTGAGATTCTCTAAATTAAACAATATATAAAAGCTTCTTATTCACTTTAATTCTGAATACTTTTTAATTACATGTATCCTTAATCTTATTTTATTTTGCTTAAATTTGCCATATTTTTTCATATATATTTTATATTCAGAATGGGTAATGAAAAATATAAGGAATCTACCATGTAGTTCAATAACCAATCATTATTTATTTTAATAAAGAATCACAATTAATAAACAAGTTTGATTATTTAATTTTCTTTTTAATATTAATTCGACTTACAGTACTGATTAATATAAGCGGTTTGCCGCATAATTATTTATGGCCAAAAACAATATCCGCTTCCAGAGGAAATATTATTTACGTCGGTATTATAAAATTATTCAGCCCAACACGTAGCTAATTTATTCACTTTACTAGTTTTATCAGTCGAAACTTTATCTGAAAAGTTTGTTGTGAACCTACCTCCTCAAAAAGCTTTCTCTATTTTATTGAGCAATAAGCTTTCTTGTGTATCCAAGCTGAAACTTTTACAAAAACAAAATATATACACGGAGCTTTTTCCCGTCCCGTGTGTTCGTGATTTAGATTTCGAGAGAACGTAATTTTGTTTTTGACAAGATACTGACTTGCTTTATATTATTTGAATGAAAAATTTTCATTTTTAATAAATTCATTAAAATATTGATTCCTTTTTTAATGAATGGAATTATATTTGTCCAAAATAAAATATGAATGACATCCAATGAAATACAGCTCCTCTTCTCAAAATACGCTTTCATTATTACATTATAATACATATTGATTATCTCAAACAAACATACTTCCTATTAAAAGTGTTGCTTTCAGTAGTTTCCTGTTTTCAACATTCCTTATCTGAATGTAAATAATAAATATATTAATCTATAGTCGCGCTTTATATTATATTTAAAAAATACATTTTTTTTCTAACAAAAATATTTTAATTATAATCTAATTTATTTTTTTTACAGTGTGATAGTGAAGGAGACGACGATAAGGTAAGATTTAAATATGTCTATTTTATCGATATCGCTACACAATGATATCAATATTTTTATTCGTAAATCTAGTTATGCGTGGATTAATTTGATTGAACGAAGCGTTTTAAAATATCTTACATTGTTTCAAAATATATTTAGTCATTAAAGAGTGTGACATAAAATCTATCTGAATTCTAAAACAAAAAATCCTAATAACGATGTTTCTTCCTCTGCGGTATATTACGTATTCCAAGTACGAACTTACGGCGGCTTTATTCGGCCATTTCCTGTTGAAACTGCTGCCAATATAGGGCCGACTGTCGAGGCCTAAATCCGATATCCGCTATCTCCCCCAAATGCTGAAATATGTTCCGGTCTTACTTCGTCTGACCTTTTTTATACTGCGGCCCGTATTTTATTTACCTCCCCTCGTTTTCCTAACCCGAGGGTTGTTTGATTTCTTTTTTTATGCCGGCGTCGCCGCACCCCTTTTCCTACGAGACAAATTTTAATTTATATGATAATGTTTTTTTTTGAGAAGACGAACCTTCGTTTTGACACGTTTTTAAAAAGTATTTGTTGGGACACCATCTGATTTCATAATATAAATCATTTTTTTTTGGAGTCATTTCTTGGCGTATTTAATTCGGAATAATTAATATATATACGTTAAAAAAAAATAGCACATGTTTAAATGATGTACTACAACAACTTAAAAATTCGAATAAATTAATAAAATTACGTTGATATATGAGTGAATTCTTAATAAATGAATAGTTGACAGACTTAGTATTTTTTCATTCTAATTGGTAAATAAAATTAGCTTTCGATCTTCAAGTTTTTCAATTTGACGTGTATTTTTAAGATTCATCTGAAATGACTTTCTTACTTTCAGAATTTTTATTTATTCTTTTGAAGTTGTATATTTAAGAATTAATATCAATAATATGCAAAAGTCACTTTTAAGGTGTTAACTGTCACTTCTTGATGGAAAGGCATTATATTTTAAATAATAAAAACACATTTTTTTAGTACTTATTTCCACAATATATTTTTTGATCAGGACCGGTTTCGCTCATCGCGAGCATCATCAACTGATGATAATCATCAGTTGATAATGCTCGCGATGAGCGAAACCGGTCCTGATCAAAAAATATATTGTGGAAATAAGTACTAAAAAAATGTGTTTTTATTATTTAAAATATGCAAAAGATTGCTGTACAGTTTACTAACACTGTAAAAAAAATAGCAATGTGTTTTAGTTCTACAAAATTATTTTTAAAAATATAGTTGTTATAGGTGAATATGACGATGGCGTGAGCCGAAATAGCTATCAACTATATTTTTTTTAAAATAATTTTGTAGAACTAAAATACATCGCTATTTTTTTCACCGTGTTATAATGGAGTTCTACCAAGTGAATGCTAATTCAATCAATACGTTTACTAACAGTTTTAACATTTCACTTTTTCACATTGATTCTTCTTAACGTCGTAAGATGGAGATGCGAATTAAAATATATCTTTTTAAGCATGTATTATTCGTGGTTGAAGAAAAAATTACATACCAAAAATCATATATTATCTTCACAATGTATATACGTATAATTTATTTTCATAAACAAACTTTGTTTGGCTGTTTGCCCACCGATTCGAAGACTCTTATAAGACAGGAGTTAAAACAGGAGCCTAGCAGTAAAATTATTATTTATCCAACAATATGAACTTATTGCGCGATCACCACCTTCCCGTTGCCTTTTTGCAATAATTTTTAACCTCTTCTCACCCTTCAATATCTACAAAACTTCCTTTTTAAGCGCTGAACAAGACGTCTGCTATTATTTTATTGTTATTTTTAAATGAAACCACCAAGACAATCTTTTATTTTGGTCACATTATATCATCTCTTTAAATAGCAATTTACGTATGTATATATAGCCATATGGCTTAATTAAAGTTACGAAGCGCTTTAAAAGTCGACATAATTGACCCACAATACGATATTAGATTTTATCCAGTCTTGAATTTTTTTTTTCAACCTTTACGTTGTTATATCCGAACCTTTCCAACAATATATCTTTTTGTACAAATAACACAAATTGAGCAAGCTAATTTTGCGGAACGATTTTCAACGACAATTTTCATCTGGACTGGAACGGCTGGATTTGAACGATCATCAGTAACCACATGATATATGTTATTTAATGATAATTTAAGCTTTTTTTTCTCTTCATATTTTGTTTATATATCACAAAGGTATCATATTTTTTTAAGCTGTCGTCATAATTCATAACATCTTAAATTTTCTAAAATAAAAGTAACGAAGGAGAGAAAAAATATTTAGCCATATCCGAATTGAAATGGTCCCTAAGTTTACTTTTAAACAACTCTTTCTCCCTCGCGCACATTTAAAATATAATTAACTGTACTTTTTCCTTTTTTTCCTCCCTGTTTTTATCTTCAAATGGGCGCTCTCAAATTACCATTAGCGCGCGCGCCAAAACTTTTTATAAAAGAATTATTACATCTTTTTGTCCATGTTATTTCTCTTCACTCGGTAATTTCATTTCAAATAATCTCACTGGGTCGTTGCTGTCTGGTTCCGACACGTGTCTACCGACTCGTTCTGTCTCATTCTTTGCTTTAGTTGATTGAGGCAGTGTTTGTTAAAATATTTTTCACTCTTTTTACATCGTGATGCGATTAAAATTTCTTTCTGAAAAATCTCTATTAGCAGTTCTTGGTTTTATATTTTGTTCTCGGCAGCATTACAAACGTAAATATATTAAATATATACATTTAAGCATTGTATGAAACTTCTTGCTTAAAGTTTATAAACGATTATGATTATTTTTGTTTTTTATATTTATTTTATATCCTTTATTACTAATTGTACGTTCAACGTTTATTCGTCATCAATTTCAGCAATCGCATGTTCTGTCATTCATATTAATTACATAAGTCACATTAAGAAACTTTTTCTTTCAACCCTTTTTATAAATACCAAGAAAATACCAAGTACCAATAAAATACCAAGTAAAAATACGCTCGAGCCGATCTCCAGATTGTCTGATTATCAGACAATCATAAGTATTGTTTTCAGTTTTTTGATCGATTTCAAATCCACGCTGGGTAAAATATTTAAAATTTTATGTCGCTTTAAGGGTATTAACCTTCATTTCTTAGTGGAAAAGCATGATATTTTATACCATAAAAACACATTTTTATATTTATTTCCACAATTTGTTTTATGTTTAGTGTTGTTTTCGCTTACCGCGAGTGATCAGTTGGCAATGATCGCAATGAACGAAACCGTTTCTGATTATAAAAATGTTGTGAAAATTGTAATTAAAAATTAAATAATTTTGAGGTCTCAAATTTATTAACATCAGCAGAATCTTGTGATCTTTTGATACAACTTTTACACTTAGGTTACTGAAGTCTTTGTTATGACCCTTAAGACGGATATCATAAGTTTACAGATTGTTTATTTTTTGACTGGATCGGGTTGTTTGTGAAATAATATTATATTAGAATAATTATTTTGGTATATTTATTTCATTTTCATAAAATCTTCTTTTTTTCATGTCTGTATTTATGGTATTTATATTTAGTATTTTTAACACTTCGTGAATTAAATGTTTGGTAATTTCACAATCGAATCAAAAATATATTTTTATTAAAAAAATCATTTGATTTAATATGAAATTTAAAAATAACTTTGATTATTCCACGTTATTTTCCAAGTTATATTAAAATGAACTTCCACAAAGTTACCGCTGAAACTATCGAAAGTATCATTTGATTTCTTTAATTCACTTATCGCTATCGTTGTTACTGAATATACTTTACAGAAACTGTTAACTGCGCGCGATAGGAGTTTTGAAAGTTTATCGTTTAACTAATAAGCTCCGAGAATTTAGTTTGAACCTGAATAAAATCTTAATTCTCATCACCCGTTTATAAGAGAACCAGAAAAGATAAAAATTCAAACCATGTATTGCATTCATAAAATTCGTCTAGAATCCACTTATTGCATTCATGTCCCGCTCTTCTCGGTGAATATTTAGGTGTAAGTCTTTGCTTATTTATTAACAAACTTACTCTATAAGAAGCACCCTTCACGCGCGTACTACACTGCAAGCTGTTATTTTCACTTACAAAATACGCATACATATACATAGGTAAATAATACGATCTACATTATGTTCGAGTTTACTTGCAGGACTTTGTACACTAAGTAAACCCTTGCATATATATCTCCCCTCAACTTTTCAAACAGGTACACTTGTACGTACTCCTTCAGTAGATTGTGAACTTCAAAATGTTGAGCGATCGGGTAACTTCTCCGTCTTTATTGCGCTAATATAATATGGACTTCGGGAACTGTGCAACACTGAATCTTTGCACTATTGAAACAAACAAAACATTATTTCTTATTATAAACAATTTTTCATATTTTTTCTTATATATTTTACAATTCTATCCATATCTCATTCACCACCAAAAAACCTTTTGTAAAACAGTCCATTGAAAAGCGTCCGTTAGCAATAATAGCACGTTATAGAAATAGGGATACATTTCGGTTGTCGTTAAAATAAAATCGTCATGGACACGGAATGAGAGTTTTACATACAGTTAACGTCTCACTTTTAGTCAATACTTAATAAGAGTCTCGTTATCCAACAAAATAAAAATCTTAGCAAATCATTTTTCAAAAATAAATTAAAAAGTATATTGTAAACTTTTGATATGAGTATATTAGATTATATAAAAATTAAGGGTTCATATTCGTATTGTCTTTCACTACTGAAGTTTCGAATCAGACTTGAAGTAACGCAATGAAAATTAATTACTGTGAAAACGGTTGTTCGATCGCTACTCCTATGTTGTTCTATATAATAGTTATCTAACTCATTGAGGAGGTCTATCTGTCGCGTTGAGAATCATTGTAGCTCGTAGATATCCTACTATAAAGCTCCATCTCATCATTTTAACTTTGAGATTTTAAATTAACTTTAGCATTAAAATTATCAAGAAAATAACGGATGAGGTTCAAGGATGATTCACATTTTACAGTATCTCATAAATGTCACATATTCAACGGATTCAAACTGTAGAAAAGTCTAGTACGTATTCACCCTTTTTATGTTATAAAGCGTACTCTTTGAATTATAATATGAAAATGATTTTAAAACTATTTATTATACGTCTGTTGTTATCACAATATGGAATTTTATAGCCATTTTCAAAAATTATTATTGTGATATCGCAGTATCTCCGCGACTTTAATGTCTTTGTTTGACTGTAATGTTTAATTTCATCGCATTTCTTTTTATTGTTATAAAGCGCAGTAAATAAATAAGTATTTCCATATCTCATGAAGAGATAAATATTTTAAGAAACAAGACTTTTCTTCTAACGTTGCCTTTGAATGACTTCTGCGTTTCATAAAATTTTTCGATACTTGTACAACTTCAACCAGTAGACCAGTTAGCTTTTCCCTGGAATACTTTAATCCTAAGACAGTTAATTATACGAAAATATCTCGCTTTACCTGGCGGAAAAATCCCCGACTTGATATTTCATTCCTCTCTCGCATTGTTCACTATCCTCCTTCGTCCTTACTTTGCGCAACTTAATTGCTCCCGGGAGAGATCAAAGTTATATTGTTTTCAGAGAGGAAATTCCTGGGGATGGGGATGCTGGCCTGCTTTCCTCGGAAGTTTTTCCGCAAACCGCCGGCAAGCCTTCGCTGAAATGGAGGCTTTGTTTTCCCTGAAGCATCTGTAAGCCGGATCGCGATTAGAGCGTTAGTTAATCAGACGCTAAGGGATTTTGGCTTCTTGAAAAGATTTTCTTTGTTTTTTTTCAGTTCAGCCGTGAATTGTTTTAGTAATTATATTAACTACCAGGTTAATTTTTATAAGTTGATTAAAACTTAAAATTGAATAATTCTCATTCATCTGCTCGTTTAGCATTTTTCTCTATTTTATTTTATACATTTGTTTTTTTTTTAATTTTTAAAAATATTTTTCTAATATAAAATATAATTGAGCTTAATTTTTTTATTACTTTTATAATGTCATTGCGATAATTTAACAAATCTTTAATTTAAAAGTATAACTTTATTTATCATACATTAACATTTTTGGGAATCTGCAATATGAATTTATTTTTTACTATCTTATAATCTGCTGTATGATATCCGCTTTCACAAAGTGGCTTTTGTAATATTGAAGCGATTGACTTCTCGGTAATGGCCTATTTTGGAGTCGTACTCTTTTTGCGATATCGTTTTTATCGGGCTCTAAAGGGAACTGATTGTTTCCATTGGGTTGTTTTCTCTTTTCAACTCTGATATTTTATCTCTACGTGGAATTTTACGATGTTTCTGAACAAATGAGAAACGAGAGCACTCGTCTAAAATATTATTACCGTCTTCGCCACAATGTTTTTATTTAATTGACTTGTTTTTCAAGGTTATTAAAGAATAATATTACTTGGCTTTTTCTGCGAATCGCTTCTTTGGGAAATGTTTTGTTTTTGTCTTGCACCAAAAAAGAAAAATTACGATGAAAAATAACATAAAAAATAGTTTTATCATCGAATGATTCGATTTAGTACTTCTCGTACTACCGAGATTCATTTAAAAAGATATATTATTTTTACTGAGAGAACTTTTAATACGATTATTTACTTTATTACGTTGCAAATTTGATTCATTAAAATCTGTAAGCATTTGCTTTACGGCACCTTCAGATATCAATTTGGCTCCTAGACTTAGTTGTTTATATTAACGATATAAACCATTTACTGACATTCAGTTCGAGTGTAACCGTAAAATAGATAGAATATCTGAAATTCATGTTTACGTTTATTATATTTATATTACGATGACCCATTTGGAAAACGCTGTTGGTCAACATCACGAGGATATTTTAAATTAACTTAAATTATCTTTTAAAGCTTGATTTTTATTGATGTATAAATTCATCGAAAATTCGAATAAAACGTTTTCATAATAGTCACCTTTAGTGTGTTTAGAGTCGTTCAGAATATTGTTTTATACGGCGAACAATCTTGGCTTGTCTCAGATTCCTATTACGTGGGTTATCTTCTTTACGTCCCCCATCTTACTTTGGCAAAGTGGTTTCTACAGCGACTGCCGAATAAATTGCCCTCCAAATTAACGCCTAGGGACTATGGCGTCGGTTGGTCGATTCCCGGAATTAACTCAACACTCACCATACACCGGAACAGTGCATCTGGAAAAATATGTTTCCACACAAAAATCACGGAGCATTGATACTATTTTAGTTCAGATTTTATGTATACATTCTCAAATACGTTGTGAAGCCAACGCGTTTAGTATTGAAAAGCTCGAAACAATAAAAACCTTTTTATCGATATGTTCTTAGTATTTAAAAATTTATGAAACATCGAACGCTTTAATGTACTGTATTCTTCTTGAGTTCTTTTTTATTTTCCTTGTTATTATTTGAGTATATTAATGGTATTTACATATTGCTATTTATGCTATAACTTACAAATTAGTTGAAAGTTGGATTGGAAACCACTGGTAGATGTAGATAGAATTGAAATGATATATTAGCGAATTAATGTTGTTATGATGATAGAATTACCAATCATTGAAAACAAAATAATTTAGTTTTAATTTTCCTATGAAATGTTTTTGTCACATACAGAATTAGAACAATATTTAGAAATCCCGGCGATGAACTTTTACCACCCTATAGCCACCCCTATTTACGCCGCATTACTTCAGCGTCCATTTCGAGGACTTTCAGTGAAAATTATATTATTAATTTTATCATAATGCTCGTGCTTTCAGCTCTTTTTGATTGAAATTTGATTTTCGCTCCTGAGTGGCCTTCCTCGTTTATTCGAGATGATTTGACAACTGATGAAAGAAAACCCTTTCGGATATTTTACACTGCTTTAGTTATAAATATTTTTCACCTAAATTTATTTTTGAATATACATCTCGATGTTGTTTTATTGTAACATAGCACAAAGAATTTATTTGAATGTTATGACAAAGCTTTGCTTTTCAGCACTGTTCACAATAAATAGTTTTTAGTGAGGTTTAGAGTCCTGGTTTTCGTCATCACTAACCCCGACGTTCTAGGCATACTTTCAATGATAAAATGTCTCTGACCTTAGTATGTATTAATATAATTTATGATATCGACTGAAAGTGCTTGGTGGAACTTCGACGATTCAAATTCAGTGTATAATATTTTCGGCATAAAAAGTGTTTTCAAAAAAGAAGCTTTTTAAGGACTATAGCATGTGTTACAATAAAACTGTTAACCAAAATCTATCAACTAACTGATTCCGATAATTTTTTATATACTTATTCGACTGAAAAATACGATTTTTTTTAATTGTATTAAAGTTCTAAAACAACGCTGGAATACGCTGTCAATTATAAGTAATTTGTATTATGGTTTTTTTACAATCGCGAAATCTACTGAAAAAGATTAACTCGCAACTCACAATGGAGTATCGTATACCCTCGTCCCTTCGTACGTTTCCTTGTCGTCAGCGCGTTTAAGCGCACCATTTTTCGGCAATAAAACCATTTAGGGATGAATTCCTTCGTCGCTATTACGCCTTTGACAGAGTTTCCTTGCTGCTTATTAGCTATGAAAAAAGTGCTGTTTCTCTTTTATTGCTGCCAAGTCACAAGAATAGTTCTGGAAAGTTGGGGACAAATTGACGATTTATATGCGAAGGCAGTTGGTAACGGGCAAATGTTGAATATACGCGTGAGAGAAATAGTATTATCCACGCTTAATTTAAGCAAATATTACAAATTACAAAAAAAAAAATTGTATGCCATATGTGTGTATATTTATAAAATGAATGCTTTCGCATCACAATTAATACGATGAATAATTTCAAAGTGTCTTTTTAATTTAATTCGATATAATATGATACTATTGGTTGAATTGGCATTCACTTGGTAGAACTCCATTATAACACGGTGAAAAAAATAGCAATGTATTTTGTACAACTAAAATACATTGCTATTTTTTTCACCGTGTTAATATAATACTTGTGTAAATAAATATTATATGAAAAAAAATGCTAGTGAAGTCTTATCGTTAATCGATATTATACACCAGGGATAAGTTTCAGTATCATAAGTAAGTGTAAAGGCTTTGTTTGTAAATTGTTTGGCAAACCATTTAACTTAAAATATCATTTCCCATTTTCATCAAAATATCAACACAGAGAAAATGATACTTCCAAAGTATTTTCGCTGCTGTTTTGTACTGTATTTGATTGGCATGATTCAATATATTTTTTTTATTTTTCTAAATAATTTCTATTTGATCAACGGCTTTGTCAATTGATACCATTTATATTGTAATCTGTGTGGAGTATATTCTTTATGTTTTCCTAAAGCTTATACCAAAACGTATCCGTATTATGTTACAAAAAGGATGGTAAAAGTTATTCGTTTATCAGCAATTTTTCTTTCGCCTCTTTACTTGGTAGTTTTATTATATTTAAAGCATTCGCCCTCATAATATATTATTGACCTCGTAAAAAAATTGCGACCGAAACTTCCAGCTCATCTGTAGTCACGCAAAGACGCTGTATCCACTCCTCTCGTTACCATTTTCGCTGATATCTTCGAATTTTTTCTGTGATTTTGCCTTTCGAGTTTTTATGGACTATCTTCGAAGCTTTTTCTCTCGGTTTTATGTGACGACTTTTATACGGCGTCGAACAAAGAGAGCTTTTATTTGCCACCTAAGTACTTTTTTGACGTATGAAGACATTCGGCGTATTATCTCTAAATAAAATATCTCCTCTCTGAATGCCCTGTTTATATCTCGCGCGTTACGTTTGTGCAGATTTTTCTCCCCAAACCATTCGACGGATTATTGCGCGAATTTGTTTGCGTCGGCCTAGTTTCGATTATCTTTTTCTCGAAGAAAAGTAACACCATGATGAATGATAACATTGCCAATGATTTGTCAGAATACGTTTTCGTTATATTTATGATATGCTGCCAAATCTTATTTTTATGACATCATGCTAATATCTATGAATACTTCGAGTCAGCTTTTTCAGAATCTTACAAAATGTGTGTACACATGAAAAGTTCTTTATTCCAATAAAATTCTGTTGAATATTGTCAATGGTTTATTAATTAAAACACATTTGAGGATAATCTTATGATTTTTATGGTTGAGCATTGAAATCTCTATCTACCGCATTCATTGTTTTATAAGATATCACTTTTAAGGTGTTAACTGTCACTTCTTGATGGTAAGGCATGATATTTTAAATAATAAAAACACATTTTTTTTTAGTACTTATTTCCACAATATATTTTTTGATCAGGACCGGGTTCGCTCATCGCGAGCATTATCAACTGATAGAATACAATTTACAAACAAGTCCTTTTATACAAAACAAAAAAATTATTTGAGTTAAAAGTAGCAGGTGTACAAAACCATGGGTACAAGAACTTGGAAACAATTTACATAAAATCATACAATATTGATACAAATAAAGTAAATTAGTATAAAAATTTAATGTTCACAATCACTTATTAAGAATTACAATTTCAATTATGGTAAATCAATAATCCATTAGGAGCTCTGAACAATCAATAAGGAAGTAAGAAGCGGGAAATTTTTTTAATGTATAAAATAACCCACACTCACTACTTAATGGAACAAAATAATTTAATACACGAGAATTTTAATGATAGTCGATTAAAGATGAATCGATGAGATGGGAAGATATGGTCAGTCAGAAATATATATTTATTAATCTAATTTAATGAGTATAACAATGGTGACGACGCAAAAGTAGTTTGTTCATTTATAAGGTTAGAATTAGGCAAAAATTTATATCGATTAATTTCAAGGATTTCTTGTTTATTAATTTCAGTGATTTGTTATTGAAATGCAGGATTTTGTAGTTTATAGTAAAATCACATGAATGTTTATTTTGAAACAAATGGTTTCCAAAAGTAGAAATCTCATCGCCTTTTTTGGCACAAGCTAAATGTTCCTTAAATCTAGTATGAAACGATCTTCCTGTTTGACCAATATACCTAGCCTCACAGGAATCTTTGGCTTAAAATATTAATTTTGTCTTTCGTGTTAACTAACATTCGACTAAGATTATGATTGTTATAAAAAGTTACATTAAAATGTTTTTGTCTATCTTCTTCCAAACTGGAAACTGGAAACATTCTGGAATACTATATACTATAAACTACAAAATCCTGCATTTCAATAACAAATCACTGAAATTAGATAAACAAGAAATCCTTGAAATTAATCGATATAAATTTTTGCCTAATTCTAACCATATAAATGAACAAACTACTTTTGCGTCGTCACCATTGTTATACTCATTAAATTAGATTAATAAATATATATTTCTGACTGACCATATCTTCCCATCTCATCGATTCATCTTTAATCGACTATCATTAAAATTCTCATGTATTAAATTATTTTGTTCCATTAAATAGTGAGTGTGGGTTATTTTCGTCATTAAAAAATTTTCCCACTCCTTACTTCCTTATTGATTGTTCAGAGCTCCTAATGGATTATTGATATACCATAATTGTAATTGTAATTCTTAATAAGTGATTGTGAACATTTAATTTTTATACTAATTTACTTTATTTGTATCAATATTGTATGATTTTATGTAAATTGTTTCCTAGTTCTTGTACCCATGGTTTTGTACACCTGCTACTTTTAACTCTTTAATTTTTTGTTTTGTATAAAAAGACTTGTTTGTAAATTGTATTCTATCAGTTGATAATGCTCGCGATGAGCGAAACCGGTCCTGATCAAAAAATATATTGTGGAAATAAGTACTCAAAAAAATGTGTTTTTATTATTTAAAATTTTAAGATATCGTTAATTTTTTTTTTAGTTCCGTCAAAGGTTTATCGTTTTTTTTTTCAGAGGGTCCTTTGAAAAACCGAGAATCGGTATTCCACTGTATATCGAGATTATTGCGTATCAAGCAACAGAAATAACGGTAACGTTAAATTAGATTTATTAAACTTGATATTTGTTTTATCCGATATATAATAATGAACTCGACGAAGAACGTATAAAAAAATTTCATATTGACTGATATAGAAATTTACAGCACTTCTCTTTTCGATTCATAAGCATGTGAATTATCATTTTTTTACTCAATTGCTCATTGCAGTTTTTTAAATTATTTACTGTCACAGATACCGACTGACAGTGGATACTCCAATTAATTCTATAAAATCTCTGTATGAAAAGTGTTACAAGCCGGCTTACAAACAAAATCATTATCACATGAATTTATTTGTAACTCTACGTGCATGCAATGAATGAATGCACTACACACTGCTCGCTTAAACCTACCGAGCGGATTGCCAGTGACACCGCCAAACGACCGAGGTACCCCAGTTGTTATCTTTGATTTAGCAATCCCCGCTGTTTATCACTCGTTGATTCCACTTTACGGTTTCCTTTTGCGCTCGTCTAAGACCTTTATATCCCCTGGCCGTCCGTTATATCCCAACAGCCTCCCCCGTCTCTCTATCCACCCTGAAAGATGTTCATGTCTCACGAACGGTGTAAATATTATCTTACTAGTTTCATATGTACACCCTACACTCGTTACTATTGGTTTTAGTCACGAAACTTCTTCAGTAGTGCGTTCTGAATGATTATAGAGATTTACAATTACAGTTATTTTAGTAATTTTCTCAGAGGTCTAGATAACATGTTTCAGAATACTAAAACTAAAGAGCTAAGATTTTTTATTTGTAGTTAATTTTCTGTTAGTTTTATCTTTATGATTCGCTCGTAGCATTAATATTTTATGCCCTTTTTTTTAAAGAGTGCGAAGAGTTAAACCATCATTGTTGATTGATTATATTGAATTATAATTAAAAATTTGCTTAGGAGCAAAAAAAAAATATTTTGGTTAATTTTAAGATAAATTAAATTTAACATTCAATGTAGTTGAGATTTAATCAAACAATTTTTTTAATTTTCTTTTGCTTCGGTGAAATAATTTCTTTCAACACGGTGAAAAAAATTGCAATGTATTTTAGTTCTACAAAATTATTTAAAATAAAAAAATATAGTCGATAGCTATTTCGGCTCACGCCATCGTCAGAACTATGCTTAAACTAAAATTCGCTTATTTATATACAGCCGTGCAGAAAAGGCACACTACACATCCTCTCTCCTGTTCCAACATGTAGGAACATGTAAGATCATTCAACAGTAAAAAAACAAATTCACAATTCGCTAATCACGTTATTAAGGAATCACATTAAATAAATTCAAACTCGGCACCTAAATGCTTGCATCTTTGTAGTAAGGATCACAGAATGACGGCTTTGGAACAGCTGGAAATCAATAGACATCAATTATCACAAAGGATTCTTAACGAACAAACTAATATAATAGTACCGCCACTAGTCCAACCCTATTACAAAATGGTGGTCTGATTTGTTTCCGTAATGACCACTTCCGTCCCACATGTAAACTTATTGTCATAGCCACCTATTGTTTCATTTAGAATTTTTGAAAATTTTGTGTCATTGTGTGAAAGTAACAAGCTATGTCGTTGGAACAGGAGAGAGGATGTGCTGTGTGCCTTTTCTGCACAGCTATATATAGATAAGCGAATGTTAGTTTAAGCATAGTTCTGACGATGGCGTGAGCCGAAATAGCTATCAACTATTTTTTTTTTTTTTGAATAATTTTGTAGAACTAAAATACATTGCTATTTTTTTCACTGTGTTATGATGGAGTTCTACCAAGTGAATGCCAATTCAATCAATAAATTTCTTTCAAATATAGACGCGAAATTTCTTTTTATGTACAATATATTACAATGTTACCTTATTAGCGTTTCGTTATACTATTATATTCTTTTTAGTGTCGGTACATTCTTCAAAGCATTCGAAGAAATCTCATCCCAAAGAAAAATAGAATCAGTGAGAATCGGGTGGATAGATTGAGTCGATGTTTTGCGGTGTTTTTGTTCGACTATTTTCCTTCTCTCCCCAATCACTCACCATTAGTTTTATTTACTCGCCTCTAGCCGCTCTCCATTCGCTCGCCTTGTAAGAGCGGATTAACTCTTATCGGCTCTCGAGTCGGGCGATGTGGGGTTTTCGACGAAATGTAGAGAATTCATCGAAAGAAAGTCAATAAGTTTGTATCATCGCAGAAAACCTGGTGATGCATATTTTTCTATGGTAAGATTAAAATAATATTATAGATTACATGTCAATAAGTCATATTCATAATTAATCACAATGTCATCTTATTTCACAGCGTTCGATATTTAAATTCTATGCTATATTTTTTTTATTGTTTGTGTATTGACCGCTAGAAATCCTTATTCGGTGAATTATTATATTAAAATAAATCACTGGTCGTATGATGAACGTATAAAATGTCACAAACCGGTCACTATGCATATTGCAAAAGCGTTATTAAACATGCAAACTATATTTAAATAAATATTAGTATCAACTGTCGTTAATTTATATTACTATTAACGCCGTTAATGACAGAAATTATTACAGATGATAAAATGACAAATGTGGATATGCAATATTTACTTTGCAGGCAGTTTGATCATCAACTTAGGAAGTCACCCATCAGGTGGCGTAATTAGCTGTCACTTTGTAATTTATAACATCCACTCGTGCAATTAGGTAGGCGCGACGGTGCGAGAGGGAAACCTCGTCGCATTTCCGTTGCAATGCATAATATCTGCCCGTTTGCTGCCAGACTGCCTGCTTTGGCCCTTGAATTATTCCCTGTGTGGTCTGAAATGCAGAGATCTAAAACACTCTAAGGTATTCGTTATTAAAATAACTTATTCTACTGCTACTTTTTTATTTTTTCAACGTTGGTTTTGTGTACTCTTTTTATAATTTATGATATCGACTGAAGGTGCTTGATGGAACTTCAATATTGAATTTGAATTGTTGCAACTTTGTACGATTCCATATGTCTGATCACAAACGACCCGGGTTTCGCCATTCGGCATCTTCAGGTATTCCATCGCACGGATGCAACAGAACTGGCTGTAGCATCCGTGCGATGGAATACCTGAAGATGCCGAAGGGCGAAACCCGGGTCGTTTGTGATAAGACATATGGAATCGTACAAAGTTGCAATAATTCAAAATTACTCTTTTTATGTTTATGCAACTACTTTTCGTCTCGCTCCCTCATTTATTAAATATATATTATACGTTTGTAGTAAAAAACACCGACCTCTCGATTACTGAACTTTTAACCCATCTTTCCAATACACTTTACTAGTCTCAATGTTCAAAATGTGCTGTCGAAATCTCGTTAATACTTATCCTATGAAATGACAGATATCTGAATGAATCGACTTTTCATTTAACTTAATTTAATTCAACCCAATACATGAAATATGAATGGTGATTATTAATTATACTCGTTATGCATATGAAGTATATTATTTGAAATATTTTTTCTTTAAAATGGTTACCAATCTATGGGCATTATGTATACACCCCCTATACCCCAAAGCAGCTCGCGCTTCGTTACACGCGCCCTCTAGGCGAGAAAATAACCACCCCGGACATATCGTAGCACGTCGTAGCAGTCGTGACTGCCCCTTTGACTCTTAAGTGTTTTGACACTGCCAGCCCCGCCGAATTTGCCGACGTGTTATTTATTTTGTAGTCTGGGCTCTCTTTTTCAATGGCGCGTTTGCCGTGAGCCTTTTGAATGGTTGAAAATTTAAAAGGAAAGTACCCGGTTGGTTAACAGATGGCTAGTTATCAAAAGAAACGTTTTTTCAATACCTGTTAGGTGGGGTATGTTTATGCAATAATTCACATGAAATAATTTTATAACTCATACTAAACTTGTGATAAACGCATAATATTTACGTTCTTAAATATAGCATCGTTTTGACATAATAAGCTTAAAATAAATAAAATCATATAACAATAATTATACTGTTAATCTGTTCTCAATCTCCCAGATTTAATCAGTGGGTATATTATAAGCTATTACGGTATTCAGATTGCAGAAGAGATCGTTTGTCAATGTCAAAAATGTTCATGGAATAAAAAATAAGATCTAGTGAACAATGCATTAGAATAATACACATAAGTAAGTTGTCCAAGTTAAATAAGTCAATTATTATATTAATTTCAGCATGTTTTGATCACAGGACTTACATGTGTAAGTTTGAACGGTTGATTGTCAACAATACTCGTTTTTATACTTACAATATCACTTTATTGCCGTGTTGTCTCAAGTACAAAAAGCAATTTTATCTTTGTCTCCGGCAATGGAGAATTGTCATCCGGACACATCCGGTGATGTCGACCGACTCGTATCAGTCACACTACTCGAGCAACTCCAACTAGTTGTTTTTGTCTACTTTGTCGCTGCAATTTCACGCTCATTGAGAATCTGTCTTCGAGAGCAATTTCGCTTCCCTCAGCATAACATCTCAATCTTATAAACGTATTCGAATTTATTTAAATTGAATTGTCATGTATGTTTCTCAACACACGTTTCAGACGTCGAATAAGTATGTTTTAAATTAATCACAATTATTAATCAAAGTATTTCAGTATAGGAAATATAAAGTAATTTGACAATCATCTAGTATCGATCACTTTATTATTTATATTTATTTTATTGACAATAACGAGTTGCAAATAAATCTGCTGAGATATTGTCAATCAAAACAAACCCATTATCTAAATCTATAATCTTCTTTTGAAGTTATTATGTTATATCGCACTGAATTAGGTATGGAATCAAGTCGGTAGAAATTCATTCGATCGAGTCATCTTATTGAAACAATTTGTCAACTTGCTTTTTTACACCTATCCATGATTTTTTCGAATGTTGGTTGATGTATAATATATGAATGCTCGTGAGTCAAGATATAATTGATTATATGACTCACATTTGCTCGGACAAAGAATTATCTTAATTGAAGGGTTCTTTTTGTAGAAAGAGTAAAACATCAATGTTCATTTAATGAATTCAAAAATAAAAAATGAATTTTCAACAATTTTCCATCGGATTCATCGATAAAGTTATTAGACTTAATAAGTAGTTGAATAGCGATTATTCTGTCTTTATTTCACCAGAAGCTGAACATTTTAAAATGTGTGCAAATATGTCCAGTTCACCTCTGCTCTGATAGACATGTATATACGTATGCGGCAGGTATGCGATTTGCCGGTGAAAAGGGAATCCAATTTGTCTGGGAAGTCGTCGCTGAGTGGATTCGAAGCAGAACAGGACCGGTGATTGAATTGTTGTCAAACTGGGAAACACGGGGCCCATGACCTGTAGGTCGGAACAAACGTTTTTCTTTAGTACGAGTGAGTGTACACAACAGCTTTTTTCATCAATATTTCGATTTGGTGAAGGGTATCACTTTTGATCCCATAAGTCTATCAATATTTATGCAAGATAATTTTTGATGTGAGACCATTTTACACCATTACAAACGAGAAAGCATTATAATTATCGTACACTAGAATGAAATCAAATTTAATTTAAGGAAGAATATACCAATACATTTCGACATCGCCATCTTCACAGTTATTGCGATTTATATATAATATATATTTGTTACAGAAATTATCTTATTTTTTAATCACACAATACACATTTTTCAACGTAACTTAATAAATAATTATATTTGTAAATGATTACTAACCGATATCTGTAGTAGGTACCTACCGCTTCAAAAAAATTCTTGTACATATGCAAGAAAAGATCGCAAACAATAACTGGTGTCCCCTTCTTCGTTAAATTACGAATAGTAGTAATCGTGATGTATAAGCACTACATGTTTAACGCATAATATCACACCATTTAAATGTAATTAACGTAGCATATTATTTAGTCTCTACATACGCTGCAGTCTAACATAATCAAACATCAGTGGCGTGCGGTAATTAACACCTCCATTCAAGTCTCCCAGTGGCGCACGTCGATGCCGCTCTATAAGTACTTATCACAGCCTCCACAACCCGAACTAATTCAAAAGGCTATACCACTCCGGACGATACCGATATGTCGTACAATTAGCACCCTCGCCCACAGCGCCCTCTGCTATCAAATTAATTACACGGTATTCCAACGTGACTGTGACCCTGTTTTAACAGTGGCGTTTTCAGGTATCATCCTTTACATCCGATATATTGATTAATCTGTGCCGGTGCACATATCGGCTTTTTCTTTAAAACCGAATTTGACGACATTCAAATAATTCATAACTGACATTTTGATTCGAGTAGAATACAATAGTTTATTGATTGAATTGGCATTCACTTGGTAGAACTCCATTATAACACGGTGAAAAAATAGTTCTGATGATGGCGTGAGCCGAAATAGCTATCAACTATATTTTTTTTTAAATAATTTTTGTAGAACTAAAATACATTGCTTTTTTTTCACCTTATTAGAATACAATAGAATCAACTTCTATGTTGTCTCTTTGCTAATACAATGTTTCAAATGCCTGAAAAATTATTAAGTTTAAATAAAATTGCTGTTTTTCGCCAGCAATATGTCACTATATTTTTTTAGGTTTACGAAATATATAACGCAACTCACTTTTCCAAAATACTTATAGTCGTTTCTCATAGAATTGAATAACAAAGTATTTCATTTTATAATGATCATCGCCAAAGGATACTTTATTTTTATTTTTCATTTTGAATTATTTGATAATGTTTTTTTGTTTAGCCGTACGTTAAATGACGGTCAGATAAAATTTTCGTAAGCAAGTACGTATTTGAAAATCTTCAAAATGCAATAATTTATCTCCCTTGCATGGAACTTTTGCCGTATACGCTACGATATATAAAGACCATTTTAAAGCTTTTTATGTTTCGCAAAAACTTTTAAATCAGCTACCACAATAAAATCCATTCGTTACTTACATTTTAAATTACAATGGCAGTTGTCATATCTGACAGTTAATACCTTTTTACTTATTCAAATTACCATACAATCGTGATTTTAATTTAAAAAAAGTGTTTTGTTATCAAAGTAAATTCATAATACCAACTATATACTTGAATGCATACACTTAAGAAATGTCTTATTTTATTCCCAATATTCAGATTAATGGCATAATCTCATATTCCTTTATGTCAAACCCGACGTCACTGCCTGTTTACAAAGCATCTCCCTCACGCTGGCACATACAGCACTCACTGTCTCGCTTAGACGCTACGCCATTTTCTATTTCCCACCCTCGCGTTGTAAAATGGCGGTCTGTGGTTGTTTATTCAAAAGGGCATGAAATGGTGATGCTTTTGTAAATTTATTTTCGCATTTCACTTTATGCCCATGTTCTCTCTTCGTAACTTTTTTATGGGCTCACGTATGACTTCCGCAATAATTTGCAGATAAAAAACGCTTTCACCAAAAGAGTTTGCTTCAAATTTCATTTCGAGGCTGCCGGTGTTGATGCGAGGAAAGTCTTTTATTTTGATTGAAGGGTGTTTTGTAAATTTAATATATATTTTCTACGTACTTTGTCTTTTGTCGCATTCTGTTTATTTAATCGAGATACTATCACCAACACATTTTTGAATCAGACGTAAACATAATGAAATAATAAGAGAGAAGTGTTAATCTCGAATCCTTTTTGCATCAATTAATTATATTTTCCTGTTTTTTTGTTTTTTCATTTCATTAATATCAATGTTCCTCGTTCATTCTAAATCAGCTAATATCGCTTAACGTTGAGTCATTCTACCATGGAAATTTTGAAAAATATTCTTTTTCCTTGGAATAAATATTGCGGCTTAGAAAAAAGTAAATTCCCAAGCCACATTACTACATTTTCTTAGATGTGTCTGCGATCGTTCAAATAACATAATGGTAGAAATCGATTTTTTACTGAGTTCTGCGGCATTTGTTTTCAGCCTTTAATTATTTATAACCTCACTTGTTCAACCCCTTTAATGCATTAGTGGATGCATCCTGCGCATATTGAGCTTTCCTCTGTCCGTTTCCACCACTTCCGGTCATCATGATCCCTCACCCTCGCCCCGAAAGCCTACCGCGATTAGTGCGTTCATGTTAAATTATTGACGAGATATTGTGTTGCGGTCTATTGCAAGGCTTCTCAACTGTTTACCAATCATTTATTATATCTGTTATATTATGGCGAATGTGTCATTGTGTTAATATATATATATATTTTTTTTAATTTTCTTTGTTAGTATTGCAGAGAACTCACGGAGAACGCGTAGAATCTTTAGTGTTGCAGAGAGCGATTAAAAAAGACACCGTAACTTTCACAATGTTTGCGAACAATCGTGTTATTTATTTGTAATTTAACAGTGATTGTCGTTTTCTATTGAATAAACATATGAAAAAAAAAACATTTTATTCCTAGTCAAGAATTAGGCATTATTATTATTGAAGAAAAGTTATTGAAGAAAAAGGTTCGCCATCACAGAGTCAGATTATAACATATACCAATTTATAATATAAACAAATGAGAGAAGGTAATTTTCCAATTCTTTTTCAATTTTTTACATGGCATTGCCTTATTTGTCAACGTTCTTAAAATGCAAATGACTTACAGCCAATTTTAATAAGTAAACATGTATCCCTATTCTCCGGAATAAACATTTTGAATATCAATTCACACCGTTGGGGTTTTATCGGGTTGAACCGATAGAGGGTGGGGTATGGGGTGTAATGAATCGCATATTGGCAGTCAAACCGAAAAGTTGGATAACACAATTTTGCGGTGTGACCACTCGGCAAACACGCTCGCCGTTAAATGACCCTTTTGTTTTCGGACCGGAATTTCAATTTGGACAGTGACGTGGTTCCCCTCCTCCTAACCCCGACTTGACCACGATCGCATTATGTATCAGTTTAGGGGATTCCAATGCACCGCTGATTTAATTCACCGCCTGATTTGTTTCGTTTTTGTTGTGCTCCGTGAAATATTGTTTTACATGATGATTATTCGCTCAAACGTATTCATGCCAGCCTAACCAATTTGGTGGGGCTTTCATCGTATTATTTATTTCGTGTGCACAACAACATTAGGTGTTTATTACTATACATACAGTGACTTATTGTTGGCCAGTCGTTTTGTAGTCATTTCAAATGAGCGGAATCATTAAAATAAATCTTCCCTTGCCGTTATACATAATTTTATCAACATCATAAAACCGATTCGTTTTACATATGGAATTACAGGAATCAGGCAAACTCATAGCAAATATTTCAGTGTTGAGGAAGAAAATATGGTAACATAGAAATAACAAAGTATATAGCTTTTCTTTTTGTTAATATGTATATTTCATAATTTTTCATATCGACTGAAGGTGCTTGATGGAATTTAAATATCAAATTTGAATTGGTAAAACTTTGTACGACTCGACTCTACATGTTTTTCGTTGCATCGAAACTCTGGGGAACATAAATTATTTTATTGAGAAATATTAGAAATAAACGGAGGTCTATTAAATTCAAGCTATATTCTTAACAATCAGCTTAATCTTACCAATTCCCGCTTGGTATATCACTTATGTGAGATTAGTTCAATGAGCCGACAATCTCATAAATTGAATTCCAATATAATGTCACCTTATCCCGCCGTTATCGACCAATTTCAAATCTGAACGTCTAAAATTACCAAATTGCATTTTAATGATACTTTACTATTATTTATTGTTGAATGATTTCACGAAAGAACACTATTTAGATTAATAAAACTTATCATAGACAATTGATTGTCATTATTATTAAATCAATAGTATTGAAAGATATTCTAGGTGTATGTTTGGATAGAAGCCTTAAGGTCTATGTTTTTCCTTTGTAATTAATTCCTCTTGTATTTAACCGATGTTAATTGTTTATTGTGTGTCGGTTCTGTTGCGTCCTTATGATAGAATGACTAAAGATGCCGACGAATAACACCCGGGTTGTTAGTAACAAAAAATGTGGAATCATACAAAGTTTCAACAATTCAAAGTTTATAAATATTGTGGTATACGCAGCTCGTGAGTTTTGTACAGCTAAATACTTAGCTATATTCACATTTTTGTAATGTAATGCCCCGAAGAAAAATGCTTTAAATCAGTATTATATTTGAATCGTCATCTTGTCTATGTCTTTCGTTTTAACGTTGATATTTTTGGATATCTTTTACACCATTTCGTCAATAAGTTCTTTCTTACAATTTCACAAGTTAAATGTATTTGTTTGCATATAGAAATTACCAATTTGTATGAAACGTATGAGTTGGATATAATAAGATAAATAATTTATGGTAGAAAAGAAAATTTTACAATGAACGTTTTTCATAATTATATAAAATTGTAACTGATATGTTAATTTTATTATTTTTATTTTTATCCACCAAACATGTTGATAGGGAACCACAGAAAATTTTGAGACCTAAATTGGGGCCATTAACTTTGGACTTTGGAAGACTACTTTTTTTCAACGTATTTTATGTAAATTGTAGGAAAGAAAAATGTTTGAAGAACACAACTGGCAGCTAAGTATCTTTCCAACAAACTGTATTTAAAATTTATAAATGTACATGTATTCGAGATATTTCACCCATCCTGAGAAAATCAGTTTTGTTTGACGACGCCAACCATGAAAAGGCATCTATTTGCTAACGCGCCGTCCCACCGTACTTTCCCCTAAAGAGCTTTCGATTTGAATGCTAAAGAAAGCGCCGGAGTGATTTAGTCATGTCAATGGACATTCTGACCCTCTGTCGAATTTGGCAGCCGCCCGACGGATGGACAAAGTTAAAGTTACTTTGCCCTTTTCGCAAATGGTCCATATTTTCTACCACCCTCTCATTTCTGCTTCCTTTCTGTCTCTTGTGCTTTACAAGTTTTTTTTCTTCTTTAATTTAGATTAGCCGGTGTCGTTTAAGGTTTGTTTAGTAAACCAACTTTTAAATAAATATGTTAAAATACTTTGTATTGAATCAGTAATTATTTTAGTTTAACTCGTTAGTAAGACATCTTTTGTGTACGAATAAAATTTACTAACATTTTTATAAGATGTTTGTTATTAATTCTTATAAATGAGTGTATAAATTTTCTCTTCCAGCAAAATGTAATTTTCAACCATTTCTACTATCAATGAAAGTTTTATATGAATCCCTAAGGGAAACATATCAACAGATTTTCCTTTTTCGCGAACTACTTGTTTTTAGTAGTTCAATTTCTCTTCTTCGAATAAAGTAAAAGTTTATGGATAGGGTAAGGTCATGACTACTAGCAGTCAGGCATTCACAAAAATTGCATTTAATGATATATATCGATAAAAATACATTGCTTCATAATTTTTAATTGCATAGTAAACTTTTAAGGTAACAGTCAGTTCTTGATGGAAAGGCATGATATTTTAAATAATAAAAACATATTTTTTAGTACTTATTTCCACAATATCAGTTAATAATGCTCGCGATGAGCGAAACCGGTCCTGATGAAAAAATATATTGTGGAAATAAGTACTAAAAAAATGTGTTTTTATTATTTAGCATAATATTGTATTCATTATGCTATAGAACGAAACACATTATTATTTTATTACCTTATGCGGATTTGAATTTCACCTTACAATAAGCCATTTTGCCTGTATTTTATAACGTTATCATTGCATTATCAAATGTTCTAATAATATATTTTCGATACGCCTCCGTAGACAAGGCGCGTGCTTTAACCCTTTTTACCATCACTAAACCTCTACTTTCTCGTTGATCGAAGTAATGCGATTCATTCATTGTAGGGACGAAAGGAGACGTAGTGACGGTTTTTATCTTCGGACTCATCGGCAATGTGATTCAGTCCTGCGTGAAGATTCCTCCATTTGCTTTTTGTCGACTCCGCGTGAAATTGAAGTTAGACTTAAGTTTTTTCACAGAATTTCATGCCATTGTCTATCTATTTTGAAAGTGTGAGTGCTATCAATTTACATACATATATAGGAAAGAATTTGATTTTTTTATCAACTGTTCATGAATAACTGAATTAAATTTGGTGTCTTAATTTTAATTCAATAGCACTCGCTATTTACCCGACAAAACACGAAGGCAACCTTTTGATACCGAAAAAGCAAACTATGTATAGTTGTTTATTTTTTCGATTCATATTTTATCTGATATTTTATTGTGCGGAATTATCTATTAACAATTTAATATATTGTATTTGCAGTGTCTTAAAGTTTTGTTAATTGATGGAATTGATACACCATACGAATATGAATAATTAAATCCCCCTGGAATGTGAGTAATGTAGCACTGAGATAAATCCATTAATAAAATGCTTATCACCGTGTATTTTTTTATGTTTGACAACACACGGCGGTCTGATAGATGAATGCAGCATTTACCTGACTGATATTCTAAAAAAAAAAAATCGTTTTCGTTATGGAAATAAATTCACTACGGGTTAATTTTATTTCTTCGGTAGATTCAACGAATTGAGCTAAAAAGCTGAGCTTAAATTTGGTTTATTCATAGAGCTGACGAAGATGAAAGCCGAAGTAGCTTTTTTTCAATCTTATAATAATAGAAGTCTCCCAATTAAATATCTAAATAATTCCTTATATCTGAAAATCGATTTGAAGTTTAAGCATTCAATGTCCAACTCGACAAATCTTGATAAACGTTGTACGCAATCATTTATGCCATCCTCCAGAAGAATAATAATCAATATCGTTTCATTTTTATTAATGCTTAACAACTGTATTGATTTTAATAGCCCGGCCTAAGTGATCCGATCCGATACGATCTTCACGACTCTAGATAATACAACCCGGTGTGCCTGTCTCAGTTTCCAAAGTGCTTTACAATTTAATACATTATCAGCCCTGCGGAACGTTTTTGCACGGTCATTGCCACGAGACTGCATTAGAATTGTATAATTATCTTCTCTTTTTATCGTTCAATAGTTGTAACTTTACTTTTTTATTATGGACATATTATTTTATTTATTTTATACCCGTACAATAAATACAGATGTTTTCTCTATATATATATAAAAAACAGATGTAAAAGGTGTCCTTTTCAAAAATAGTTAATTATAATAATGGAAAATAATTTCCTATTAAAACACCTTGTTTCCTTACTTATTTTCAATAAGAAATCATTTTGTAATTACATCGTATGTACGGTAATGTTTCTTTTTACAATAATTCAACGCATAGCCCTTTATTAAATATTAACACATCAAGGTTAAGAATACAACGGACTGAATAGAAGACCACAGTTGTACGACAACAAACGGCACAGAAAGCCCACTGTCAGAAATAATTATAGCTATGCCCTGGGACATTAGTCCGGGTTGGGCCGCGTGACTCGAATGTAGATATCGTATTATTCCCATTTACCGGTGAGATTCCCAGGCCACTCACCTGACGAGACGAGGCAGCCGTAGTCAAAAAATCAACTTCACAAAGAGGCTGTAATTTTACATTAAAAAAACATTGCCATGTCGTAAGCGTCCTATATAAACAATAAAACAAAACTATTAATGGTTAGGGTTGACTCTTATGTCCGGTAACATTCAATATATAAAAATAACTTCGTTTAAAGTATTGCAAATCAATTCGATTAATATGTGATGCCTTTAAATTATAAACAATGTGTAATCCGCTGTTAAATATCTTTGCAAAATCAAGGATCACAATAAATCACAACAATATTTATTTCATCGCTGGTTTATTTATTTTATTACAACTGCTACTGTTCACCCGATCGTCGATTTGTCATTTACCATTATTTCATGTTTACTTTTTTTTCTCTCGCGAGTCTCTCGAGAAATAACTTCCGCGAGGGACGGTCCGTGGGAATATTTCTCACGCTTCTCACTTTCCGCTCTGCTGCAAGCAGTTCTCGGTATCCTTTTACATTGGATATTATGATTTGTTTAGACAGCCATTCATACCGCAGAGTTGTTATTTTATCAGCTGATATTGAATTATGTTACAAGCTATTGAGAAACGTGACGCCAGTACGGTTTTACTGGTCTGCAATATCATAAATAAATATATATGGACACACGTAGTCTATTATATATTTTATTTTAATAATAATTGTAATTTTTTCAATGTTTTCATTTTTGTATGGCAGTCATCCTATTACATCGTATTATTTATTTAATTGCATCATATTTTATTTTAGCATCGCTTTACGAATATAATCCCTAGTGTTTTTTTTTATTTATTTATTTATTGATAGTTTATGAAATTAAACAAAAATGTGCATACCACTCAATCATAAATAACCACACAGAATTCGCAATATAACGAAAGAAATGTTATTCAATACATCTTTGCTATAGAAGTTATTTTTAAATATTGATCGAATAAAGTTTCTAAGAACATGCTTTTTCTTCCGGTTGTCGCCACTTTTGCGCTTCCATCACGCCGAGACGTTTGATGTCAAACCTTTCTCCGCAGACCTTTTAAACTGCCCATTTTAATTACTGGAACCTCAACTTGCTGTCAATTACGTGTCCACTTGGTCATTGTTTTATCTAGATTCTGCGTCACTTTTATTTTTTTATTGCTCTTCGATAATCTTAAATTGTGACAAAATTAAATGGATCGGAAATATCATTTTTTGATAGATTGAAACTTATATTTGAAATACACGTTCTTTTAGTTATTTATTTTCGTCAATCGTTTTTTTTTTGTCAGTACAACCAAATAAATATGTTTTGTAAGTAATAAAAATACATTTTTAGTGCTTATTCCCACAATATATTTTATGATCAGGAGCGTTTTCGACCATTAAAAACTATTCTCCTTAGCTGTACCGTTATTTTGTATATCGATATGATTTTTTGAAAATAAAACCCATGTCATAGTTGAATGATAATCAAGATTAAATGTTTTTAACATGTTTATTTCTGTTCGCACACAATTTAAAATAATTCCAAAAACGTATGAAATGAGTAAAGAATTGAATTAACTAAACAAAAATAATTTTGGTATATTATTAATACACAATTATATTAGGTATGTCATATATAAAGGCAGGTTTTGCTTAAACCAATTTGAAATAGAGACCAAATAATGACATGTCCCCAGTAAAACCTACCCTAGCATAACTGTAATAATTAAAACAAACTGTTTTTCTTTATTTTAAAATTTCATTTTGTATTTTTCTTTCTCCTTGTAAATTATTACTGTGTAGATCATATTAGTTGAAAGAAAATATTTCCGGCGCCCGAAATATTATGAATTCATTCTTATTGAAGCAATAATGAATGGGCACAAATTAATTTTGAAACATTAAGTTATGAATGTACAAATTGTAAATTTTGGGTCATAAAAAGTTTCCGAATTTTGATTGAACATGACCTTTTTATTTCTTATAAAAAATTCTCATCAGTACTTTCCCAACTATTTGCTCCCTGATAGAAATCTTTCTTTTGATATTTGTGATTAATTATACCTTAATTATGAATTTGAATGTCGCAAAAGAACATTAAAATGCTTACCTCCAGTCATTATTGTTATAATGAACTAAATGGGCTCATTCTTATTAAATAAAATTTCAGTACATAATTACTAAAACGTTCATTTTATCCATCAAACAATTGTAAACTTTTCGAACTCTGTTTACACGAATAAATTGTGCAATAAACATTTTACTCGGCGCTAAAATTTTCGCAAACGTTGAGAATAATTCCCCATTAAATCTCCCCCTGATACACCGACGTTCACCAAGTTTATATCAATCCCAAAGTTTCCATATTAAATAAGCTCCGCGGCTGCTTGTTTTAAAGCTATTTTTAGTGTTGAAAAATTACTCAAAGATCACTGAGGCAAAAATTTCTCCTCGCCTTTTTTCAACCGTTTTCATTTCATCTCCCCACGATTATTCTTTTATTCAGTTTTTTTACAAATGGCTTTTTCTTAGCAATTTTTCCTCTGTTAATTAAAACAAGCTATCTGATTTTTTCCCGTATCTAGCCACCGAACGAAATGAAACCTCAGGAGTTTTGTTAGCAATAAACGGTGGCTTTATTATGTAAATATTGTCTTGGAAAACTTTTATAATTATCTGCTTTGTTTTAATTTTGTTAGCAATGCAGATTTTCCCGTTTCCGGTGTGTTTGCTTCCCCTAATTCTTCCTCACTTTGAGGCAGGCGAACTTTGTTGCTTCGAAAACTTTATCAAATTTACCTTTTCAAAAGAATATTTTCCGAAGATTTTGACAGTACACTTAGATAGCGAAGCTGGGTGATTATTTATGTACGATCGTCACTTACAATTCATGGTTTCATTCATCAAAATGTTAATTTTTCAAGTTTTACTACTGATTATATATATTGCCATCAATGCCGCAATATTTATTATTATACTGTGTGATCTTATAAAATATTTAGAATTTTTTTCTCGGTATTGTTTAAGCAGTGATAATTTGGGCCTTCCATTTTACTTGATTGCGTCGTTATTTTTTTTTTAAGCTTGAACATTTTTTTTTTGTATGGAGCGTATAACCAATACCTCAAATGTTGTCATTTCTTTGTATCAACATTTCCGATTCCTTATCTATATAAAACGATGGGCAGTGTTAAGCGTTTTGAAAAAGAGATTTAGTTGAAGTTTTACAATAATTTTACAAGCGTTCCTCGTTGGATGGATTTCGGTTGAATGCTTTTTCAGAAAGCATTTTTTTAAATTATTTTTTCGATATAACATGTCTTAAGGCCTGAATAAATATCTACCAATCAACCTTTCGAATGTCATACTATGTAAAAGCAAAGATGTATACGTTTTCATTATTTCTTAGGTAGATAGCAAATGGTATCACTTGATACCGCCAATATTCCTAAATCAATCAAAGTTAATGCCACGCGATCCTCACGTGATCAAGTATCACCCTCCCGAGGCGTTCCCGTTCTGCCACCTGACAATTTGATTGTCGCTCTCCTGATTTATGCCAATGGCTCTCTTGCGAAACATTTATTGAATATCTTTGTGCATTTGTCTTTTACAGTGACAGTAAATAATATTGCTAAACTTTCAGCGTTATACACTTAAAAATTGATGCTTTGTTTGGAATATTGCTTGTTTTTATATGAAGTTTTCAAAATCTTTGTTTGCTAGTCTTTTTGGGTTCACTTAATAAATAAGTAAAATGTGTGCTCTATTTCTAAGCATAGTCCCTACTAGGTACTTTTCAAATCATGCCTGAGCCGACGGATCCACTGATTATCGGTAGAGAAGCAAACCCTTCTTATATTAAAAACAATGACGATGCAATTTACGATATTGACTGAATATTGATAATAGAATTTCAGTGTCAATTTTTAATTGTCTATGATATATTCTTAGTCTTTACTTTAATTCTTATGCAAAATTTGTTGTGTTAATGTTATAAATTGTTGAAATGTATGAAGTAATTTCGATGAAAAAATATACGTCAGTTGAAAATCAACTCTTATTTCTTGGTAACAAATTTTATAGGATTATTTGAAATAATAAATATTATGGCATAGATTCTTGTTTTATAAAGTGTATAATGTGCAAATTTTATAATATTATTAGAGCTTCTTTTTTTTATTCTGTGAGTAAGATTGATAGTACTGTTTTATTATGAAATGTTTTTTGTAATCATGTAACAGCATTACTTAAAACAAAAATTTATGAAACATATTAACGGAGAAATTATTTTAGAAATAAAATCTGTCCACTCAGCACAGCCCATCGCAGAATTTAATTTAGCAATCTCAATATTTATTTACCTCTCTCCGCTTTATATAAAGTTGTTTCCTTCGGGGTGTTTCGACTGTCGGAACATTTTCATCGCCGTGTAATCTACTTTTGATTGAGCGCATTAACTCCTTACTCTGTCACTTCTATAAAAACAGCTTTACAGCGGCGTCGGTGGCTTTTTTAAAACACATTCAACTAGCCGTAAGGTACTTCTACTCTGTTTTGTTTTTTTTTTTATATATATTCGTAAATTATATACCAATCTTTCACGTTAAACTTCAATTTGTGATTAAATATTTTTTTCTTTTTTTGTTTTGTCAAAATTATAATTGTTAAATTTTGTTTTTCTTTACTCACATGTTCAATGATTTCAAGACTTGCTTTGATTTTACATGTGAAACGAAATTAATTTATTGAGATTGCTCCACTTTTTCGTTTGCTTTCTGATACTATTTACGTCTTTCAATGTTATTGTGTAGTTCTTGGCTTTCTGCGTCAATTAAGTTCAGCTGGCAAGTTTCTAGTATGAAAAACACTGGAAAAATGTGAAAAATATAGCGGAGTAAAAAAATAACTTTTGATAATTTAAAAAAGTATTTATCAATATCAAATTTGAATTGTTAAAACTTTGTATGATTCTGCATGTTTTATCACTAACGACCTGGGTTTCGCCTTTCGGCATCTTAAGACATTCTATCACACGGAACTGAAAAAAAACATGTGTAATCGTACAAATTTTTAACAATTCAAATTTGATATTGAAATTCTATCAATATAATATAAATAAATGTTAATGGCTTATATGTATTCATTTATTAAGCTGACGGATCCACTGATTATCGGTAGAGAAGCAAAACCTTCTTATGTTAAAAACATAATGATGATGCAATTTACGATATTGACTGAATGTTGATAATAGAATTTCAGTGTCAATTTTTAATTGTCTGATATATTCTTAGTCTTTACTTTAATTCTTATGAAAAATGTTATAAATTGTTGAAATGTATGAAGTAATTTCGATGAAAAAATATACGTCAGTTGAAATTCAACTCTTATTTCTTGGGAACAAATTTTATTGGATTATTTGAATTTTTATATGATAGTCGACTATAACGTAAACAATTAAACAAACGAATTCAAATGAAATATTAGAATTAGTTTATATTTTAAAAGTAACAGCTCTAATATGGATTCACTTCAAACAATTACTTTTTTCAAGAAATTTTGTAGAACTAAAATATATTGCTATTCACCGTGTTAAAAATTATCAATTTTCACGAATTTGTTATTTTGGTACGATTAGTATTTTATTTTTTATCATTTTTCTTGTAACGTCTCTGCTATCCAGATTGCTTTCATCGCCGCTATTTCTCTCAACCTCCTTCCTTTTCACTCGCATTACCGGGCCCACCTTTGTCTCTTCCTTACCTCCGAGCCTTCAATTCTGAAGGCGGCTTCTTAATTAAAATTTCACTCGTTCGCGTAATCCTGCCCTGTTATTTAAATTGACAGACCGTTCGGCAAATTATTCGCGCATTTATTCACAGCGACTTTTGAATTCTTTTGACCTTTTAGATTAGCTTTCTTACGCAAGATAATTTTTTGTCTATATTGAATTGTATAAAATTTCATCTGTCACTCAAATCAGACAAAGATTTATAATCCGGTACTTATTTATTTGAAAATCAATAACGAACATTGAGTCTATTTTACGGTCTAACAATTCTAACAATTAAGTGTTCTGTTGAGTGTATTATAATTTTCTAATGGACAAATATCAATTTATAGCTTCTTCTCGCTTAATTATTTCGCCTTAAAGTACGCGATAATTGTTAACTAAAACCTTGCACTTGTATGAAATCAGTTATTTTTAAAATATCGACTTAATGTGCATGATTGAATCTCTTATTTAAAAATAAAACACAATTTTAGATTATTTAAATAAATGCTAGTTTGTATCATAGCGACCAATTATCATCTGATACAATAATATTATTTTAATAAAATGTTTTTCTATGTTTCTATTTCTCTTGTTATGTCACTTCTTGACATATGTTCTTCCATATTATATTCATTTAGAACCTTAGTCTTAATAAATAGTTGATTGATGTTTATTGAATGGATACATGGGATAAATCTATCTGCCTATCGTATTCCTCTGAAAGTATATAATTATAAAGCTAACGCGAAACGTCTTCGTTGCCTACGAAAATTATTAAGTTGATGGATTTTAGTTAAATTGAATGATGATACCAATAATTATTTCAGATAACATTTTTGACCATGGAAATAATATTATCAAGATGCGTAATCTACCTCCATAAAGGTTCATGCATTGCTTCGTCACGGAGAAGATTTTATTAATATTTTTTTCTTTCGCAATTAAAACTTACCCGTATTCACTTGCTGGTGTACAAGTTTCACATATTAATACTTTTACTCGATGTATTAATGTAAACATAACCTAGAATCTCTGTTTTATACAAACAGTATGCCAGCTTTATAAAACTCTCCACGGCTCATTAATAATCCCATGAATAGGAAAACTTTCAAAGCTATTCCGTCTATATCCTTGTCTCTCGCTTTCCTTCTCCCTCTCCCTTATCGTTCCCGGATTATCTTCTTATCCCCTCTCATCTCTTGATGTTCTCTTTCGTTAGGCCATTAGAATAATAATATGTTTACGTTATCTTTTCAATTTAAATTTTACCAAAGGAAAGCATCATAAATCAATTTCGAAAGTGCTTTCTCTAATTTTATTTGATGGCTGCTAGAATTTATTGTTGTTACGGTTATTTCTAACCTTAACTTTAACTTTAATATATAGTTACGAAAAACTGTTGACTTTCGTCATTGCACAGTTTTTTATGCTTATTCTTTCATCGGGTATAGGCTTAGTGATTCAGATTAGGAAATTATATTTTTATTTAACTGTTTTAATAAATTTAAAATGATGAAGAATAAATAGTATTTTGTTTCCGTAATAGACCATTTCCGTGCCATATGTAAACATATTGATATTGCCGCCTTTTTAGTTTCATTTACAATTTTTAGTTTTATTGTGAGCAAGAAACAAGCTAGGTCGTTAAAACAGGAGAGAAGATGTATTGTGTACATTTTCTACACAGCTATATATAGATAAGCAAATGTACGTTAAAGCATAGTTCTGACGACGGCGTGAGCCGAAATAGCTATCAATTATTTCTAAAAAAAAATTGTAGAACTTAAATACATTGCTATTTAATACATTGCTATTTTTTTCACCGTGTTATAATGGAGTTCTATCAAGTGAATGCCAATTCAAAGTATTTTATATTTTTATTTTTGTTTTGTTTTATGACTTTTTGTCCAGTTGTGATTTGGCCCGATGCCACGTGAACACTAATTAAAGTCTTGTAATAAAAAAATTGTTCTCACCCAGCTTTTGAGCTTTATTATAATAAAATATTTTTCAAATATATTTTTTATTCACAGTCACTTGATAATTTATCTAAATTTGAGACTTACAATCTCTAAAGCTTTCCCGCCAAGAAACAAATTCGCCTTCTTCAGAAAGAAGGCTGATCTTATTTTAAATTATGCAAATCCTTCGTTCTCCTTGCGATATAAGAGAAAGCTCCAGAAACGTCGAACGTTGGAGCTTATTGGAAATTGATCGTAGCGGGATGAAAGAATTATTTCTGTAATCTGAAAACTTTTCACGTATAACGAGATCCTTTTATCTTTAAATTTCATTCACCTTATCTGAATAGTGTGTTGTTTGTGCCAATATCTTTTTTCTACCATATCCGCTCACAACATAGATACTACAGTACCTCTAAAGTATATCTGTAGACATCGTTTAATGACATCTGGATTATTCATTCTATCGTTGAACCTCTTTTCACAGTTGGTAAAAATAAATCGATTGGAAAAGGCTCGTATATAGTAAATAGCTAATCACTCTCTTAAATACACAGTTGGGTGTGATGTAAACATGAAATCACATACACACACGTCTTTGGATGCACGTATTGTTGTTCACAAAGATTCACAAAAATACTTTTATTCTAACGGATTATTCCTAAATGAATTAAATTTTACCTACAGCAGTTTGACTTTATATTTTTTATCATATGTCCTTTGTGATTGCTGAAACTTTTTGATCTAATTTCGCTCAAG
This sequence comes from Himalopsyche japonica, assembly GCA_028555115.1. Classification (NCBI taxonomy): domain Eukaryota; kingdom Metazoa; phylum Arthropoda; class Insecta; order Trichoptera; family Rhyacophilidae; genus Himalopsyche; species Himalopsyche japonica. Next base: position 899,727 of record JAHFWJ010000101.1, read on the forward strand.
GTTAGATTTTGTGCGGTCTTTTTCGTTTCGTTCGTTCAGCTCAGCGTTACATAATACATTCATTGATAAATATTTAAATTGGAGTCAGTGCTTTTGTCGAGTTTGAATTATTCAGACGCGGGAAATCGTGTGAAAAAGCACTAATCAATTATTTCAGGAATCAAAACGGCCTATTGAGATGGATTTATCCGTAGGTATATTTTTTTAAATTTTAGTCAAATACGATATTAGTACTTGACTAAGTTGATTTGCAAATTCTATATTAAATAAAGTATTATTCTTAACAATATCTCAACATATCATCACATATCGCAACGTTTTATGACTTAATTATTACATTTTCGCAGTAAGTAAGTTTCGCTCAAGTGTATCCTTAATTAAATCGAAGATCCTTAGTGTGATGTACTTTTCCATTTTTTTGCCACTTCTATTGCTCTTGTAAATATTTTAAAATAATGAAGAACGTGTTATACATATTAACCCTTTGAGGAGTATGGCCGTACATGTACGTCCAAATATTGTGGTCTTTTATCAATTGCTAGTTCCGTATTTTTTGTTAAATAATTATAATTTCTTCATATATTCATGCTGCACATATCTGTCAATAATTTTAATCAGTCGGGCTTACATTTTTTATTTGTTTCAAATTAATAAAAGAACTTAACGAAAAAAAAATTCAAAGAAATTACACTTTTAATCATGTATCATAAAATTTACTGACTGTTCACCGCTTTCTTTCTAGGAATCAGTGTCAATATCGAACTTTGTTTACTCAGACTGCAGTTATTTTTTTATGCTCAAACTAAAGTAATTGTTTCTAGAAAATTCATAGTGAATAAATTTATTTACATTTATTACTATGCATTTCTCAATTGTACAACTTTATTTACTACGTGATATAATAATAAATATTCTTTCTAGATTGAACCACAAAAAAAACACATAATTTTATATGAAGTGTAAAAAAAATATATAAAATAAACCAAATAACTCATTTCGTAAAATAATAACTCGCTACTCAACGGGTTAACATGGTATATGTGATTTTTAAATATTATGGATGATTATTATGATAAAATTACTCGGAGAAACAATTAAATACCATTTTCCTTGACCCTATTATATTAAGACATAAAAAAAATCGTTTCCCACTGTGCCGTCGCTGTAAAAGGCTTTATAATAAGACTATTTTAATACTACCTCCATGGAAGTGTGTGAAAGAGCTGTAATAATTTATTTCCACGCTGGAAGCCGAGTGGAAGCTTCTGATTATTATACCAGTCGGTCTGTTTGATAAACAGATTAGTTAGGCTTGCAGTACGTGCAGTCGAGATATCGCCGAGAGATTCAGTGCCTGTTTGTTATAGAGACGAGCTGTGCGATGCAACTATACCCGGTGTATCCTGCATATCGAATTACTGCCACACTAACCTAAAACGTGCTCCGCGCAAATATTACGTTGTGATAAATTGTCATATCTTTTGTTACTACTATAAAAAATTGTACAAAAATTTTATATGTTCCTTACTGATAAGCTCGTGCTCATCTATAACATTAGTTGCAATTGAATAGAAAGGGCATACATTATTCGTCTAACACAGTGACTCTCATGTGCGGCCACCAACAGTTTTATAGTAAATATTCATATTTAAAAAAATACGTTTTTACAAATTTGTAAAATTAATATTATTTTAAAATTGATTGATTAAATCTGTCTTATCTAGTATTTAGTCGAGCTTAAGTGAAGGACTTTTTTAATAATAAAACTGTTCAAAAATTTTGGTTGAAGTTATACGTTGACCATGAATCAAGTCAATATAAAGAATCAGTGATTCAGATCATTCAGGGTAATGCAATATATAAAAAATAAACATCGAAACTATTTTATCACATTTGGTGCGGTGCGGCCACGAAACATTTCCATGGGACGCTGATATTTTCTAATGCGGCCACATTGAAATTTCACGTGAGAACCACTGGTCTAACGTATGTAATGGAATATGCCAAAAACACATTCGTTTGAATTCATCGTTACATCAGTGTAATTGTATAAGCAATGTTTTCAGCTTCTTTATTTTGTGGGTGCTGGGCGATTGGCATCTTATCTTAACGTCATCGTTGAATTATTTTGCCTTGTGAACGAAATCATTTTTTTTTCTTTGAATCGTAATTTGCCTAAGCATTCAACTGTTAGATAATATTTTTGAAAAATACCTAACAATTATTTCAAATTATACTTAGAAAACTATGCAAGATACTCTGTTCTATCTTTAGCACATAGCTCCACGGTCGAGGAGTATTTGCAAGCGCCATTTACATCACGTGTAAAATTGATATTCAGCAGTAGAAAATGTAAATATTATCGCTTGCATTTTGAAAGCGGCCGCGGACATTGTATTACGGCGACATATTTTATACCCTGACCATAAACATAAGCGAAGCGACGTTTCGTTCATTGTCTGAATCCTCTCGCATTAATAGTGAAAAATATTTATTAACCACAATGGTCTTTGTACGATACCATAAATTCAGTTAGATTCGAAATCAAGTTTTCCCTGTTGCTCGTTCAGCCGCGTTCCGTAAAATTGCTCTACGAATTGCAGCCATTTCTTTAACGTCTAGGTCATAAATTATAATAATCTATACGTATGCTTAAATTTAATCTTGACTAATTGTTTTAATCAGATTATTTTATTTTTTCGATTATCAGAACTTTAGATTCTAAAGTGTTAGAAATTAATTTTTTCCACAACGACAATGCCAATAATGGAAATTTATTGGAACAGAATTTTGATATTTTCTTTCGAAAAACGTATCAAAATCTTGGAATAAATTATATACTAGGATACACTACGAGAGAGTCCATATCTTGGTTGCTGTGGATACCGTGGAGGGAGATTTTCCCCCGTCTCGATTCTGGTGCCGGCGCCCGGACTTAGCATAAAGAAGGGCCCGTCCGATTTTCTCATTATTCAATTTCGGGATAGGTATTTTACCTTTGATTGAATTAAGTTGGGAGCGGGTCGATTTGCTTGCGGCTACATGCGGAAGATCGGTGACGAGGACTCGTTTGTTCGTGGGAACATGTGCTTTAGTCATTGTTTTTTCCAAGTTCTATTCTTATTATTACGCTGTCGATATTTAGTGTAACATAACGGGTTTTGTAATAACACAATTATAACCACACTGGTCTACTTCTTTATTACATTAAGCCCAAAATTTGGATTGCTCCGTCATATATTATTCAGCAAGAAAACAAACATAAAGCTTGTAAAACCTATAGAAATTTTACAATGAAGTATAGTTAAATTTTTGCCAAATTGAAACAGAGCAAATAATTACGCATTCAAATCTAATAGTGGCAAGCAGTAGCACTAAGTGAAAATTTAATCTTGTTTTCACCGTCATCAAAAGCTACAGAACAAAGCTCTTATTCACAAACTCTTTAACCCCAGTCAAAGCAAGATGACGCCATAACAAAAACATCACGGCCCTATAAATTGTTTTATTACTCTCTACATTCAGCAAAAAAGGCACACCGTGTATCGCTCTATAAAATGCGTATTTTATATTTTTTTCTTAGATCGACCCCCCATTCGGCATGAATATTATTTCCAACGATTTTCCCTTTTATTGCGCTGGATTTCATCTTTTTGTTGTAATGGCTGCCATTATATTCTCGACGCTGGGGTTGCATTCAACTAGGGATGTGAAATGTTTGCAATATTAAAATAAACGAACCATAAAATAATTCGAATTCTTGTTGGAGAGGTTTTCTAGGTTTCTTTGATTCTTATATCTAACGGAATTTACAATATGGACTTGACCAATGATCATAGGTGAATTTTAAAGTTATCTATAAGTTTAAGGTAATGATTACCTTCACACTTATCTTTGTCATGTTGTAATTATAAAAAAAAACATAATTTCGTACGAATCCAGATTAATGTTATCTCATTAACAAGTTTCTTAGAATCTTCTATTCTCAACAATAATAGCGCAAAAATAGCTACGAACTTCTCTTTGGACAACATAACATTATTAGTTCGCTTATCTTTAATTTGTCAATTATTAAGGATAATTTATGATATCGACTGAAAGTGCTTGATGGATTTTCAACATCAAATTTGAATTGTTAAAAGTTCTGACGATGGCGTGAGCCGAAATAGCTATCAACTATATTTGTTAAAAATATTTTTGTAGAACTAAAATACATTGCTATTTTTTCACCGTGTTATAATGGAGTTCTACCAAGTGAATGCCAATTCAATCAATATGTTAAAACTTTGTTATATATTAAAGAAATAGTAAAAATAAGTGAATTATACTGCTCATTTCTCATACAATAGTATGCATATGTCAACTTAATTAAGTTGAAAGATAGTTCTGAGCCTTTGGCGATGGTGTTAAGCCGAAATAACTATCGATAATCTTAGAAAGTCATTGTAAAACTAAACATTTTGTCGTGTACCCTTTTGAGATGTAAAACCTCTAAACAATCACTAATTTTAACGATGCATTGAAGAAGAACACCGTGGCCTGCACGCATTTCCTCAAATAAAAGAAATAAACTTTTGCTTACTAAGTATTGTATACTTGTGTAACTTTATTGTATACTCTTTGTTTTATATGCCCGAGACCTTTGCGCCGCCTGTTTCACGAATCCTTAATCGAAATTCGTTTTATTATTACTTACTTTCTGATTTGAAAATTGCCGTATAAGACTGTTCTTACAGTTCGCAGACTCGGTTCTCCGAAATTTTAGTTGATATGCACCCAAGAAAAGTATTCAATCTAACTCTTTATTTGTATATGGTTTTCATTTTTCTGTAATGACACACTAACTTGTCGTAATAAGATTAATTATTGTTTCGAAAATATGAAATGTAACCATTATTTTTCTATACCGTTAAAGCTATGTCCAAGAAGAACGTGTTCATTTACAGATTCAACCAATAACCGTAAATTGTTTTTTTTTTATTCAATTCAGCATCAGACTGATTGTTATCAATGACAAACATATGCTTTGCATTAATTAAGAGCCGAATTATATGGAAACAATAAGCAGTCCAAATATTCATATAGCTCTCTTATTTGCAAAAATATCAGATCGTTGATATGTTTTTCATAAGAATTCTTATTATTTATCATAGTGATCATAATATTTTATAACAAGATATGCTTGTGTTATTAAACGGTACCTTGTATTATTAAATGACCTAACATAAAATCGTAATGATCTTTGATCTTTCCTTGTGATATCTGCATTTTCTAAAAGATAAAATTACCTCGTACCCTAAACTTAGCGACAAATTTCAACAATATTCTGCATTACCCGTCAGAGGAAGGAAGAAACGATTTGCAATTCAGCCTGCGATCCTCAGCCATATTTCACGGTTTTACGAGACCTGAATATGCAAACGGTTCCGATCCACATTTTACGGGCCGCATGCCCCTGAGATGTTAACACGTACGCCGGATAAATAATTTGATCTAGTTTTTAATAAAACAATAAGTTTTTCCGTTCCAATTTCAAATAGGTCTCTTTTTAAATCTGGCATTTTAAATTTGAATTGTTTTTTTAATGGAAATACTCATCGACAAAGAATACAAAATTAATACATTTAAAGTTATTAGTGACGCCATGCCTGAAGCGTAATCTTCTGTAATATTTTCACTATCAATATAAATCCAATCTTTTATCTGAAATCCGTTACCTTACTTCGAATCTAATCTTAGTTAATTTCAATATGCCGATTAATAAATCTTTTTTTATATTTGCGGTCTGAACTGAATAATATAAATGCATTACTGGACATATTTTTGGCTGATCATAAACCATTTCCAGTACTTTTTTTATTATTGAAAATTACATCTTAAATGCGGCTTATACAAATACCAACGTTATGTTCCTAAATATGCAATAAGTTCGATTCATCAAATGCTACTTTTGCAAATATAAATTGGTAAATGTGGCCTTCTATCAAACCGTTTACTAACGAATTCTTAGACGTAAGCCACCCCTTTTGAGACTTCGTAATTATTTTTATAGCATATATTTTTTCAATAAGCGCTGGATGCTTGACGTTACCTAAAGCTCTTAGCCCAATTTCGGAGAGAAAAGCTCAAGTGGACACCACTCGTCCGTCAAGAGGCAGTAGTGGCGAGTCCATTCGTCCCCTTGAGAGTACGGCGTCGCTTCCTCAAAAGCTTTTGCTCGGCCGCGTCCAGCGAAAGTGATTTTATGACGAAAGAGCGATTTCGTTGGAAATCTGCAGAATCTAATCGACCACAAATTCAATTTTTTTTATTAATATCTTGTTATCGATTATTTCAACAATGTTGGTTTTTATCAAGTTCTTACGCTTAACAATAATGAGCTGTTAAAATTAATTGTATTTAAACTTAAATAAATAACACAGTTGACTGCACAGTGGCTCGTCTCGACTATTTTAATTGAGAGATTTTATAAAACATTCTATTCGTTAGGGGAAAAGTAGATACAGTTTATTGGACCTGACATCAACTGCAGTCCACATCGCTATCCATTGTGTAAAACCCCCTAATTCGATTTTTCTTTATTTCATTATTTTCGTCCGGATTATATTTTGTCGGCAATGGCAAAGAGGCAAAGTTGTCAAGTGTCCGGGGCAAGAATTGCGAGGGTGAGAAATAGAATTGAATCTATCTTACTTTAATTTCGAAGGCAGTGCAATCCTACTCCTTATATATATATTTTTTTTTTTGAAATTCATAAAATCTAATTTTAAGACAAGATTTAAAAAATAACAGGCATGTTCAGCACTGTGAATAATTCACTTTGAATAGAAACTCACCCGCAAAAATTACATTTATTACGAAATCCATTTCACATATAATTTTATCTATACTTTAATATTCGTTGAAAATAAACATGTACGTATGTACTCTTTCATTATATCTTTGGAGAATTTATTTTTTGTTGATTGATATGATTGATTTATTGTTTGAATTGGCATTCACTTGGTAGAACTCCATTATAACACGGTGAAAAAATAGCAATGTATTTTAGTTCTACAAAATTATTTTCGAGTAGATACTTACTACTATACTATACTTCTTAGAAGTATATCTACTCGAGCTAAGGAACATGTAAGATCATTCAACAATAAAAAAACAGATTCACAATTCGCTAGTCACGTTATTAATGAATCACATAATATAAATTCAAACTCAGCCCCTAAATGTTTGCATCTTTGTAGTAAGGGTCGGAGAATGACGGCTTTGGAACAGCTGGAAATCAATAGACACCAATTATCACAAAGGATTCTTAACGAACAAACTAACATAATAGTATCGCCACTTGTCCAGCCGTTGTACAAAGGGGTGGTCTGATTTGCTTCCAGAAGGACCACTTCCGTCCCACATATAATCTTATTGTCATAGACACCTATTGTTTCATTTAAAATTTTGAAAATTTAGTGTCAGTGTATTAAAGTAACAAGCTAGGCCGTTGGAACAGGAGAGAGGATGTGTTGTGTGCCTTTTCTACACAGCTATTTTTTCACCGTGTGATATGATTGATGTTGTTGTGGATTTTATTTACGTTTGAAATATATATATCATAAAAGGCTCCACGTAATTTGACCTCTATATATTGATTGAATTGGCATTCACTTGGTAGAACTCCATTATAACACTGAAAAAAATAGCAATGTATATATAAATACATTGCTATTTTTTTCACCGTGTTAATTTAACCTCGTTTAAAAATCATAATGATACAAAACAAAATACTTTCGAGTATCTATCTATCTATGTGAGAAAGCATTGAGTTTTTTATTCATTCTTTACAAAGCCACGGTTTGTCACCTTCAATCTGCCACTGTGTTAAACCCTCTGCGAGGCATTACCTACCTCACTTCCTATCTATACTCCAGCTTTGATTACCATACGAAAGGAAAAGTGCGGACCGTTGAAAGAATGGCAGAGAAGCAGCGCCCTCTCCGTCGTATACTTCTTAAGTCTCTTTCCACCATTCTTTTTGCAGTCGAACGAGATTTCCTGCGCTTTTATTCCTATTATTTATTTTATTATTCTTCTCCTTTTCTTTTCCTAACTGCCCTCTTTTGACGTTTATTGAATCTAAGTAAACTATTTATTATGGCTTAGTGTCTCTTTGTGTCGTTTGCGTCTCTCAATATTATTACCGTTTCATTATATCTCACGCGAAATAAATAGAAAAAGCACGTTGTGTGGGGAAATATTCATTCGTTTTGTTTTAATTAGGATTGTAACGATCACACAAAATTTTCGAGGATTCAAGGAAACTTAACTATATATGAGTTCATTTTCTGTTTTATTAAATATTCAATACATTCGTACAATTAACATCACAAGGAATATCATTTTTTATCAATTTATTATTTTATAAATTCTAAGGTATTTCGGCCAATTTTCATGATTTTTTAAATGTAGATTTTTTTAAATCTTAACTTTTAATCAATCAGTTTGTTTCTTCTTTTAATTCTTAATCCATATTTTCTTTCGTTCTCAAACATATTGGCATTAATTATGTGCATTTAAACAACCAAGGCATCACAAAGCTTTTTTTGTTGAAATATAATGCCTTACCACCAAAAGTGAGTGTCGTAAATTATATGAAAAAGCCTTAGTTCGGAAAAGCAATACAATTGAATCATGGATTTCAATTTCAAATTATAACAAATGTAATCGAATGGTTATGAGTCAAAAGTCTACATTAGAGTCCTAACAGTTATGGACGTATACAAATTGGCTATTCATCATTCCGTTTCTTCTTCGCCGACCAATAGATATGGTCCGTCGAATTGCTTTTCTTGCCAAGGTCGCATTTTGTATTGCGATACAAAAGAGAGCTGGGAACAAAATTTTCATCTCAAGTGGCAATAAATCTTCCCTATGAAAATTGGGAAAAGCGAGTTGAGTTGGCCCCCCTCTCACCCTGCAACATCTCCTTAAATTTTCAACTCGTCTGTTATTTGCCGAGTTTTCTTCTTTTCAAATGGAAAAGAAAAACATACGGACGACTACGTCTTATGATTAAGTGGCTGTAGCCTTGTTTTTTTATTTGGTTTGCTACAAATATTTTCTGAATTTAAAATCTAACTTGATTTTTTTTTTCGCTTATTTCTTGACAAAGCTTTAGCAACATTTAAATTATAGAACTTTGTCGAAAATAAAATCTCATGAGACTACATTTATTTGGTTAAAATTGAAACATTTGTGGGATTCAAATTTTGAGACACAACTGCGATAATTGAATAGTTTTTCATAAGCTCAAACTTTTAAGCAATATGAACAATGTAATTTTTATAAATACCTTGCCGTCACAGGAATGCTAAAGATGTATCTTCTCATATTGTGAATTGAAATCATTACTTTGTACTCTTGAATTGCGGAATTTCATATGTCCTTCCATATAATTACGGGTAGTGAAATCAAATTTTCACAAAACGCTTTATTTAATCAAACCAGTATTTTAAGTATGTTGAACCCATGAAACGCCCTTAAATATAGCTTTCAGATGTGCAATCCGTCTTCAATAATTATTATTTTAGTCGTCTAAATTTGACTTTTATTATCAAGGTATAAGATTTTTTAATTTTTTTCTAAAGAAATCGGATGCTATTTTTTTTCTAGAGACCCAAATAATATTTGCCAAGACTAACAATTTATTACATATTTTAGTTGTACGATAAATTTTTCGATTCTTATCATTGGCCCCTAAAAAAAGTCTAACAAATTCACAAAAGACACTAAAATACACCTTTATCCAACGTCACCTATATTTATATTACAGCGTGAAAACAGTGACTTTGAACTCATACTGAATGAGAGGGGTTGAGGCCGACGCCGCGACACCCTTGTGCCCCCTCCTTTTGATTTATGCACGGGCGTCGGCCGCCTTTCGGAAAGCTTAAATTTAAACGTATTTTCCGGACGCCCAGCCTGCGAGCTTTCGCGTGTTCACAGAATCGGGTTGGCAAATCACTTTATCGGAAAGCTGGTAAAGCTTGTTTATTTCGCATATCATCTGCCATGATTGATATTTATAACTTCGCCTTTTTACGTTATTTTTCTAACGTTACAAGGTCGTTTTTGATGGGGTATAAAATCAAATATGGCTGCTGTATTTATTCTTAGTAAATCATTATTTTATTGAAATAATTCTTATATTTTTTTCTTTAATATAAATTCAAACATATTCTAGTAAGCTCTTTAATTGAAATTTAAATCAATTTGAATTTTGAAGAAATTGCTCAAATTCGAGATATAAAAACAATGTTCAGTCACCCAATGTTGTCAATATATTTACATATTAAGTTTATTTAATTTTTTGAATTGTTATAACTTTGTACAATTCCACATATTTAATCTAATGATTTAAACATGTCGATGCGTACAGAAGTTTCACAATTCAAATTTGATATTCAAATTCCATAAAGCACTCCGTCGATATCATAAATTATTTAAAAAAATTTGTAATTTTAAATGGTCTCTTTATTTTAAACAGGGCCAAATTTTCACAAAAATTAAGAACCATTTACATTACATTTCCTCTTTTCTTGTCCTGTATTGCTTATCTTTTCTTTATTTATAGACTAGCCATTTTTTACGCTAGATATTGTTGTCCGCTATTTTCAAATCACATGCTATATAATACAGGTGAATTCTGTTTTATAAAAAATACTTCATAACTGTTACAAGAGTAAATTTACACTTTGATTTTATCTATTGATAATATTTATTTTCAAAATATTTCATATTGAAATTATTTAATCATGTCTCGTCTGAAAATCATTCTCTAAATATCGCTTTACCCTCGGTAAACATTCTCTCCTCGAGTGTTTAGTTTATTCGGTGTTATCTTGTTGTGTTTGTACAGCATTTTAAACATCCTCTGTTACACGCTATCGGATACACAAGTCGACTTTTATCAAGCCCGCTGTCTCATTCATACTGTAAGGGAAAAATAATGACATGTTTGTTTATTTTTATTGAAGTCATCTTTTTTGGCTTGTGCTTAAACATAATGTTTACCCCGTAAAGGAACATACGAAACATATAGAAGTTCACCGAGAACTTCATCAATATAAAAATCGTGCTTTAAGACATCCAGTCAAAATTCCCTGTTTAGTGATCACAAGCCACTAATGAAAACTTGTTTTGCTATATGAATAGAGTATGAAACGTTTTAAAACTATCGATTATGCTCTCTTCAGGACAATGGCTTTGTGGGCGTTTTGAATAGTTTGTATGTTATAGAATGACAGTTTGTAAATTCACTTGTAAAGAACTCGATTATTATAACCTAACAACATAAGAATTTGAAAAAATATTTTACCTTTATATTGTTAATTACAATTTTATAATATATGTAATTATATAATATCATAAAATTTCACGTGTGACAGCGTAACTAATGGAAGCTATTTTAGTGTTCATTTTTCGGTCTCTTGGTTTCGGCGATCTTTCTATGAACAAAAAAATCCTTATTCCCATTTAAGACGTATTTGTTTACATTGTATAGTTTTATCTCAAAGTGCCAATTAAGTAAGTTGTAAACTCAAATTATATCATTTACCTATATGCCGACTTAACGTTTTGTGTTGTCTTAGATGTATAATAATTAAATTCTGTTCATTTTCCTACGACTCCATGATGAAGCGTTCGAGTCCGTTGACATTTCAATAGTGCTTCAATATTTCGAAGAAATCTGTTTTTAACATGTGTGTGACGGCGATCTTGTAAAATGTTCACCCATGTCACTCTTTTGTCTGGCAAAGACGTGGCCGGTTTGCAAAACGGACGACTCGCCTTACTATAATATGTATAATATACACATAATATTCGGAATCTTTCTTTCGCTCTTTCTGTCCTGGCGCGCAACATGAATTATTAAGTTTCCTTTTATTTTGCAAATTTATTGCGCGCTGAACAAGCGATAAATCTTCAAAGTTTTGGCTTTCGACGTGGCCAACTCGAGCACCTCTCCCCCCAGTCCATTTCAGGGTTAAACAACTTAACACCACCGCACGATTTCAAAACTATGGTGCGTACCGAGACTGTCGTTTTTTATACATATATGATACAAATGAACAAATAACAAGAATTGTAAAATATCATTACAACCTTTTCGGCACCATTTTTATTTTCTAGTACATAAAATGTTCCTGTATTATGTGTAAAATACCTTATCGAAGTGGCTTTATTCCAAATATATGTCAATTGAATCAACCACAAAGAAAATAAAAAAACCATCTCACTAAAAATAGCCTTTAAATGTTTAAAAAAAACAGAGGAAACGTAGGGAACAGTAGAACAGAGGGAAGTAATCAATATGAAAAAATAGTTTCCTGCCTAGCAATGTTGAAAGGTAACAATCTATTTTGAATTGAATTCTCATTTACGTGACCTGTAAAAAGTATTACAGACAATATGTAATATAAATAATATACATGTGAAGGTCTTTAAAGTTGTAGATATCTGACCGAAAAAGCGCTACATCCCATATCGAATATTTTCCCGAATTCGGAAATTTTCTATCCCACGCAAAGAATATGTTTACATTTTTTGTGCACATATAAAAAGTATTTTACATATTGAAGTATGCTCTCCAATAAAGCAACTCTTACCCTGTGCACACGTCAATTTTACTTTCATGTTTCATATAAAAATAAATCTCCATTCTGAATCATATTTTTATACGTATTTTGACATTTCTTTATGTTTATCAACAATATGAGATTCAAAATTGCTACCCATTTCGTAGTCAAGTTCTTTTTATAGTATTTTAAGGCGCATAGAAAACTCTAAATTGTTTATTTCACTTGTCTGGAGAAAAGCTTTTAGCATATCATTACGCGTTTGGTATTTTCACAGTATCAAAACACTTCTTGTCAAGTCAACGTGTGTCAAGTGTCACGATCAAGTTTCTTTTGGAACATGTTCTACATTTTTTTTTTATCTTTTCTTAAATATTCATATCTGACGTTTGATTGTTCAGTTCAACTTATATATTTAAACTTGAGATCGTTATATACTTGAGATTCATTGAAACATCTTTAAATTTGAATTGTTACAATTTTGTACGATTCCACATGTTTTGTCACTGAAGACCCGGGCTTCGCCTTTCGGCATCTTCAGGCATTCTATCACAGGGATGCAACAGAACTGTCAGTTCTGTTGCATTCGTGTGCTAGAATGCCTGAGATGCCGAAAGGCGAAACCCGGATCGTTAATAAAAAAACAAGTGAAATCTTACACAATTATAACAATTAAAATTTGATATTGAAATTCCATCAAGCACCTTCAGTCGATATCGTAAATGAAACATTTAAACGTTTTTTTTTACATCACTTACATAAGAAAATTTATCAATATCCTGAAAAATACATATATAATTATTTTGTTAATATAAATCATAAAAAGTCATTTTTTGCGAAAAACAATACTTTTCAATCAATAGTGAAAACTTTTTGGCTTTTCTATTTAAGTGTTCCATAAAAAAAATGCCTAATGGAATTTTTCGTTGAATTTAACCCCCCACGTGTAATGTTAACGCGTGTGAGAAAATTTGTAATAATTTACTAGTTTTTTTCCATGCTTGACATTCAATTTAGATGGGCGGGGGCGGGTGTTAAACAGAAGTGATAGGATATATTAGGATATATAGGCGGATATTGGAAGTGGTGAGCAGGTGCGGCGTCCCCGAGGTGCCGTTCATAATGACGGTATTCCGCCGTAGGTGTTTTCTTGTTTTTTTTGGTTTTTTTGTTTTACCTCAACGGAGGAAACTACAACGATCTTAAATATAAATCCACACAAGAACCTTGTCACGGTAAAGCTATTGATTGGCCGCTAGCAGCCCCTAAGCAAATAATATTAATGTAATTTTGTTTTTTTTTCTCTTGTCATCGTATACATGCACAGAAGCTATATGTAAGTATTGAAATTGTTAATTTAATAAGTACACTTGACAGAATGTGAAATATATTTGTTAACCCTATGCACTCCGTAAAAAAAACAAAAAAGCGTTGTAGCAACTCCTTAATTAATTTTAAGATTTTCTTTATATTCGAACGTCATTGAATCAAATGGACGCTAAACACGCTATAATTAATTAATAACATATTTTATAATTATTTCATGATAGTAAAGCTTCAAACTATCAAATAAAAAAAACACATTTCAAAGTATGATATTTTAAAAATAATATGTACTATATAAAACATTTGAAAGTGTGATATTTTTTTTAAAAATATTCCTCTGGATAAAGGTTTGGTTTCCTCTCACAAGTTTCACAAATGTCTGTGGTCTCTTTTTTCCTCCTGGAACCCTTCTGTACCATGAATGTATCATTTCAGCATAAACAAAATTTTTTCTTAGTCCTCAGTTGTCTCAGTTTTTAATTATAATCCAGCGATGTATTTTAATAAATACTCTGACATATTTCATATTAAAATTGTACATCATTTATTTATTTCAAGAGTAATATTCTCGTGCATTTCATGTTGTAAAAAAACCATCTCACTGTTTTTATTTTAATATTATTATATGCGTTGATGAACGTAAGTGTTTTCTGGTGAAATTTACGAGCTGTCAGGGCCGTAACTTAATACCCTCACTTACAACTTACAATGCAGAATGCTTGCTCGTGTTGTATTTTCATTATGAGGCAGCATGTTTTTTGTTCGGACGCGAATACTGTATCGTGTTACTGAGAACGAGTAAATATTCGTACATAATGCGACTTAAATTGTTATGATGATATCGCTCGACAAACAGCAATATGTAGTAACCCACTTACAGTTTTTTTTTAAAACTTATATCAATAAACGTCCCTGAAATATAACTGTTTGTTTCTCAGTTAGTCAATCTTTCTTTGTGAAAAATGTCTAGTTATAGTTGCTTATCGCTCTTGTTACGCCCTATGTGTAGATAGAGGTTGTTTAAAAATTGGAAAAAAATATTTAATAACTGTAGCTAATGAGATTTGAACCCGACCATCAAACCACGGGCATGTCCTAATATCACTATAATTATTGGTACTATTTCACGCTATTATTCAAAGTTTTTATACTCATTTAGTATCTGTTGACTAGATTGGGTAAAAGTTGTAAAGCAAATATTCAGTATCACGTCATTTTGGCACCATAATTAAATAAGTTTCCATACCTCTTGTATATTTAGTGATCTACAATAGTCCGATAGGCAATATGTCAAATACCCTGTCATAAGGGCTTATGTGAAAAACAAAAAAAAACATATCGCTTAGCGATTCAGTCACTTTAATTGATTACCTGACAATATTATAAATACTATAACACTAAGTACTTTATGCATTATTTAACTTTAGAGTAATTTAATCCTATTATATTCTGTACCGAAGTACACATCGTTATTGATTTTATATTCATGCTCTAAAGTATGAAAAGTGTCAGCTGAAATAATGTTTCCCATCTATTTATTTCGTTGCGACAATTTATAAACATTTCCATTTGAATACCAGCTGCATTTAAATATTTATTAAGTCATATTGTAAATACAAAAGATATTTACCAACATAAAATTGCCTCCGGGGAATGTATGACACTTTAATGTGGCATTTATAGCACGAATCAAAATAAACACGACATTTTATCTCTGTGTAATTTTAATGTGGATATATTTTATTAAATACTGCCATAACAATAATAATCACCGCATATTAACAGCAAAGTATGTACGTGTCATTTGAATTGAGAGTGCAAATAAAACAACAAACATATTACTTTTGTATTTTCAATGTGTGTATTCGATTGTAACTTATTGGAGATTCATTTTTGATATAAATCAAAATTGATAGCTTTGTTATTACACATGCTGTGTTACTAGGTGTGACACGTGTTTCACTTGTTTGAGAAGTAATTAATAAACTAAAGTTTCCCATAGCGTGGTACGCATTATATCGGTATTTTTTGGCTGCAATAAGTAATTTACTTTTTTAGATTCCAATCATTCTTGAAGCCGAAGTTATATCGTAATTTTTAGAATACTGTCATAATATAACATAAATAAAACATTTGAAAACCTCTAAGCATTCAATAACATGTAAGCACAGAATGAACACCTTATTTTTCATTAATTTTCATGTTCAATTAATGAAGTAAAATCTCTCAAATTTTAATTCAATCGAAAGGCCGCACTCCAATATCTAAGAGAACGCATTTTTCCCTTTATATGTCTGAATGATCAGTTGTCATTTATAATATTATACTAATGTGTATTATTTACTCCTCAAGAGGTCTTTCATGTATTCGATAAAAAACATACACTTACAGTTTACTGTTAATTTTTAGTTTTAGTCCTCTCATATTTTATTATAATTTCGCTGATGTTATGTGCTCGTAAACTAGTACTTCGTGGTGTGTTAACTTACAAACATCTATAAGATTCGTTTCGCGTGTAGGAAAATAATGTTAGTCGTAAACTCTCAGCTCTTTTAGAGGTAGAATTGCTTACGTACAATCAGGAAGAGACCTCATTGTAGCAGATAATCATGTCTGTATATTTTATGATATTCGGTTTATTATGCTGCATTTCGTAGGCGTATCTGAGCGTAGTCATCTTTATAGCATAGACTATTGAAAGGAAAATACTAGGATGAAATACTATTCTCGATTAAGAAGATTGTATACAGTTTTGAAATGCTTTAAATTGTTTTCTATTTAAATGGATTCGAACTTAGTCTAAGAATTAGAATGCACTGCTACTTCAATAAAAATACCAAAAGTATAGAAAACATTCAAACCAACCGGCGGTTCATTTAATTTTTGAATTATGATCATTTTTATACTGATGATTTTCAAATGAGTAAATCACATGTCTGGCATATTACAGTCAAATAAGACATGTTATTTTTAATCATGTTTTAATCGGTCGTTAAATTAACATATTGAAAAACGATATTACTTAAAAATGTATAAAATATAAATTTATATCTTTGTTTATTCCTAAACTGTGTTATTTTTACTGAGCGTTTTGTAATATATTCATTATAAGTTCACTCTAGTCATACATATTTAAATCGTAAAGAATATTTTTTGGTTGATACAACGTCACGCATACTTTTTGTTATTTTATCCGTAGCTTTGTCTGGGGTACTTTTTTTTTTTAATGATTTGTAATTTTCGGTATCTTTTGAGTCGGATAATGCTAATTAATATGCATTATTATTTTTGACAACGTTTATATATTAATTGCCAATTAACGTGATTTGAGTTATTATTACTACAGCATATACATAAATGACTTAACAATGCTTGCACAATGGAGTACGTTTACGTGTAATGCAAATCATGCTTCTGATTGATTCCTTTATATGAATTAGTTCTCAATTATCTGACGTCGATCTCCATGTCAAGTTCCAGAGGCTCTAGTTACCAGTTTCAGATGCGAATATATCCGATATGAATATTTATATCCGATTTAGGGCTACCGATCCCGGAATCGACTTTTTACCTTGAATTCAAGATTGAAAACTCTAGTCCAGTAGTCGCCAAATGGTCGCATGCGAGCTGCCAGTAACTCGGACGGGCTTCTTTGGTAGCTTTTGTATGATATTTTATCATGTTAATAAAATTTTTTTATTTAATTTCGAAATTAAAATAAATGAATTGAGATAAATTTCAACAAAATGCTTGAAAGGTTGCTGTTGTAATTTAGTTTTTTTTTAGTAATTTTATTTTTTAGCACAACAATTTGTGTCTACATAGTAGACTCTACAACGAAGTAAAATAGAGGAGCGGTCAGAGATGTATTACGATTGATGCGAACTGCACCATACACTTTGTCTCTCTCTCGCTCATTTGTATCACCACTTATAAAGAAGGAATATGTTAAGGTAGCTCAACAGACAATTCCAATTACTGAGAGTATCTCACATCCATATTGAGTTTGGAGATCACTGCTCTAGTCTATAGATCCATAAGGAGTAGCACTTAACAGTAGGAAAATAAGTTTATACACGCTAAAAAAGGAAGGAATTTTAATGTGAATAATCAAATAATCAGTGATTTTTTTAACAAATTAACTCAACACTTTATTGCTAATACAAGCGATACAAAATAAAGTTTTCGTCGTGTATATTATTTATTCATGTTCTCGATATGAACATGAAGATAAACGCCAATGTTAATTTTATTTTAATTACGAAGCAATTAATTTCATTTCTATTTTATTCTTTGTGAAAATTAACTGCTCAATCGTCTCGGAGTATTAATGATACTAATTAAGTTTTTAGTAAACATATTTATTTACAAGTGATTATCGTCTAATTCTTAATGCATGTTATTTTCTAAAATCAACATTATTGAGGCAAATTTGTGCATATTTATTTATTTATACAGGCTATAATTTTAATAAATTATTCTCCTGTCTTCTTCAACAGCACTCGCGTTATTATAATGATCGCGGAATTCGTGACTGAAGAAAAACATTTTTATAAATTTCATATTTACGTGTATAATTATAAGTTCAGCCTATAGTAGCATATAAAAATACGTAGTCCTGAGATTCTCGGGCTTTAATAAATACCATATTTTTTTTTAATTATTACTATAAGGTATTAAATTTGAACCGTTTAAACCCTGTTTTATCAAAGTTTATTTTTATAATTTATGATATGGACTGAGTGTGCTTTATGGAACTATTAATACCTTTGGTATATAGACGATGCTAACTGTTTATTGTACGTCATTTCTGTTGCATCTGTGTGATAGAATGCCTGAAGAAGCCCGGGTCGTTAGTGACAAAACATGTAGAATCGTACAAAGTTTTAACAATCCAAACTTGTTTATTTTGATATTAATATACATATCCATGCGCATCTGTAATATCTTCAGCTATTCACATCCTAGACGTTCTGTCAGATATAATTTATAAAACGTAGTGAGCGATTGTTTGAAAAACTGATATGACTGACAACTATATTCTCCATAAAAATCTGAGTATTTTTTATATTTAATATACCCCACTTACTTGAAAATATAATTTGAGTATTGTAGTAATATAATAGTGTAAATAATTTTTAGACATTCTAAGCAATGAATATTCTAAGCAGTAAGTTTGCGAAAAATTATTTTAACGTTAATTTAAAATAGATAACTTTGTCATTCCACTGACTGTGTGTTATGTATATAAAAGGTTATTTTTTTTTTATTTGAATGTGATACAGATAGACTTGAAGATGCTCCTAAAATACTGTAAAATTCAAAGAGAGGTATAGAGTGCATACATGAAAACATCCGTATTAATAATAAAAATTCCTTAGCTATTATAGCTACCGTACCTCAAGTGAAGTCTCAATAGAGAGCTTTTGGGAGCCTATCTCGCGGCGCCTATTCGACTCACATAGCTTCCCGCAAACAAAGGCATTCGGCTGGATACTCGTCCGCCCATCCGTGTACAATAATCACATTACCTTTGTATCCGATGATATACCGCCTTCAGACTGCAGTAACTACAGTCAGACGTGTACCTCCTCCAGACTGGTTTGCCCAGCTTTGCAGATATTATAACTGATTTGTCTGCATTAGTTGCAGTGTAACTAATAATTTTATCATTTATTGAACTCATTACTTATCAGCGTTAGAAACAAACATAATAGGAAAGGAAGTGCATAAATTTATAATATCTACTGAAGGTGCTTGATAGAATGTCAACATCAAATTTGAATTTATTGATTGAATTGGCATTCACTTGGTAGAAGTCCATTATAACACGGTGGAAAAAATAGCAACATTTGCTTATCTATACATAGCTGTGTAGAAAAGGTACACAATACATCTTCTCTTCTGTTATAACGACCTAGCTTGTTTCTTGCTCGCAATAAAACTAAAAAAAAATTAAAAAATAATTTTGTAGAACTAAAATACATTGCTATTTTTTTCATCGTGTTCAAATTTGAATTGTTACAACTTCACAGTGTACAGTTCCACATGTTTAGTCACTAACATCCCGGGGTTCGCCTTTCGGCATCTTCAGGCATTCTGCACACAATAAAGAGTTAGCATCGTCTATATACAGGAGAACACTTTCCCAAAGGCAAGCAGTAAATTGCAGCTAAAACAAATTTCATAATACTAATCCAATAATAATTAATTAACACAATTGCCCGTGACAATTTCCATTAACGATCCTGTCAATGAGTCATTCTTGAAAGGGTTTTTCAACAAATATTAATTAACCAACATTAAAATATAAATGGATTTTTTTTAACTTATAACAACATTAAATTAAATTTGCTCGATTTAGACAGGAAGATATTAAGAAATACCCATTCTTCCACATGGATTGTACTCTCTCACTCTTCTGCATTGCTAAAACACATCATATATTTAGTTGCAATGATTAGAATATTTACGTAAGATGAATTGTAAACAACACGTGTGAAAATACTTTCTAGTGAAATAGTTGTTGTACAACAGTGTATTCAGCGTAAACACGAAGTGGCCGAGCCAAAAGGCAGGGCAAAGTTGCCTTTCGAGAGGCGTTCATCAGTATGCAACAAGAGTAATCATGTTAATACAGTTAACGACCATTTTGCACGGCTCGGCTCCGCATGGCTTTTACCACCTACGACGCTCCTTGCTGCGAGTGTTCACAGTAATAATAATATGCACTTGTAAAATAAACTTCAACTATGGAAAGTGGTTAAATCTCCATTTATCATAAATAGCGACATATAATAGCAGAAATAAAGCATGAATTATCCACGGAGAAATACGGCGGTTATTGTAAGCGTGATTGTATTATATATAATATTCTGACATCAACATTAACACGACGTAAATATTGAATGTTTTAAGAAATATATGAAACAACCTTTAATCGACGTTGCCGATCAACAGGGTCTTATCGTTCGAATTTTAAAATATCTTAATTTTTGATTTTTTTTCTATTATATATATTTATATTTTTAGTTCTAATTTTTTTTTTAAATTTGGGTCACGCCATCGTTAGAACTTTGTTTAAGCGTACATTTGCTTATCAATATATATATAGCTGTGTAGAAAGGGTACACTGTACATATTCTCTCCTGTTTTAACGACCTAGCCTATTTCCTGCTGGCAATAAAACTAAAATTTAAAAAATTGTAAATGAAACTAAACGCCGCAATTTCAATAAGGTTGAAAATTGGACGCAAATTATTATATTAGAGCGGCTTATTACGGAAAATAATAAGCCCCTCGCAATGGTCTGACGAGCGGCGACAGATTTACATTTGTTTGTTCGTTTAGAATTTCGTGTAATAATTGATATCTTTTGATTTCCAGCTGTAAAAAATCGCTAGTAAAATAATGACACGTAGAATTTTTCATGCATGATGCGTCGCACTTATTTTTGTGCAATTTAACATCATTAGTATGAAAACGAAATTTATCACTACGTATATTATATAATATACTGTCTCTCGTAATGACAAAATATGATTTAAGCACTCTTTCCAGTTTACGAGCATTACGCGTATCATCTTGGTTCGCGCGCCTAATGTGACAAATCACTGCCCTCACGAATGCACTTACTTGTCCAGCAGTTGGAAGCTGGCAGCTCTCACTTATCGCATTGTTGCCTCAGAGCGTGATTCGATTTTTACGCCTGCATGACGCTTGTGCCCTGACTGATGATCCAATTACTCGTTGGTCTCCTCTAATCTTCCTTTGGGATACCGATGTCAATTCCGTTTTCGGTTCAACAACCTTGCATGCAACACTATTCTTAATTGGGTTGGCGTTTACTTGATCGGTTGGTTTACACAGCTTATACAACAACAATGTACACCTTAATTGGCACCGATTGGGAAACGTGAATTCAGTAAATATTGGCTTCATACAAAAAAATATATTTAATATATATCAATTTGTATTGTTCTGATGATGGCTAAACCGAAATATATCTAATAACGTACAGTATTTTTTTAAATAGAAGTTGTCAAAGAAAAAAAAACTATCCGGAATGTAATATTCACCTCAACTTATTTCTTCGATATTAACTCCTCTTTATCAGTCTCGTCTAGTCTTTGCGAGACGTATCATACCCTTTTTTACTGGAATATACTATACCAAATTGAAAATTGAGTAAATGATTTTTCTTTATTTAATTTACGATCTTCTCATTTAAGCGCACCACAAGATATATGTGTTATTGAATTCTCGTTAACGACACTGACACACTTTATATCGATCAAAATGTACCTTTTTATATGTTCACTTCATTTTACACCGCAATAAGTTAGGCTCTAATAATATTCTCTTCGGAAAAATCATCATGTAGCAAATCTTTCGATAAGATAATATGTGTAAAATGCCCGCATTACTTTGCATTAATAAATTATATTAAATGCGTGAACTATTCAATTATTTATGTTATTTTTTGTACAGCGAGTGATCAGTAATGCGACCGAGTAGGCAGTCGGTGGATTTAGGCTGTGACCTTGCCGCCTATCGTTATTATGTATTCCTAGATGTGGGAGAAGTTGGTTTAAGGTTCAACAACTTCCTTTGTAATAAATGTACTCAATCAGTAATGTAATCGAACATTTTCTTAAGTAAACATATACGGTAGAATGGATATACTTATTAATTTTAGAATATAAGTGCCAATCTTAGTGAAGTAAATTTTAAACGAATAACTTCAATGTTCGATCAAGTGTGATTTTCTGATAAAAAAACGTTTTAAAATTTGATATGATCATTCAAAAGTGTTTTCTTGCTGAAATTAACCGGGAAATAATCAATACAAGTTTTATTTATATAAATCCTTGCATGTGTCATGTAAATTCTTTTAATTTAATTGTTTTCGCACGGAAAGATTGTCGCTCGTATTATCGTTTCAATGTATTCATTTAACAATGACAATATTGTGATCGGCGTTTATTCCGATATCCCTTGTGTCCCCATTGTTTTGTGTATGGGAGCGTTTCGAACAAAAAAAGAGCGAAACACTCCCGGGGATTGATATTATTGTTTTGGGATTGTGCGGTAGCGGGTAGCCGAGCTGTGATCTCGATTAGGCTCGACCCTTCTCCCGATGGCCGTCTCCTCGTCCTAGCCTTTGATCATTATTCACCTCCTCCTTTTCACGCTGTCACTACAACTTGAAACTTATTAGTCGTGTTTTGTTTAGCGTTAAGGTATTTTTGTCTTATCTCCGGACGGATGACTTGCTCCTTTTTTGGATTCTGAATCGATTCAGTCTTTTTAACGAGTTGTGTTTTATTTTACTTGCTGTCAACGGCTTCTAAAAAAGGTGAAGTAAAATTGTATTTCTCACGTTTAAAATAGTATAGCGAACTCATTCCTCGTCTCGTCAAAAGCTCAGCAAATATTTTATGTCGTATGTAAAACTTTCTATATCTACAGTATATCAAAATATTCATTATGATTTAGTTTTGTGATTCATGTCAACAGTGAAAACATTATTATCACATATATATTCATTGTTAGTCATTTTATTGAACCCCATTTATTTTATTTTATAAAAAAAACGTCGGGGACGTTATGACATCTATTAATCTTGGGTAGATCAGATAAACTAATAAAGGTAACAATCTATTCAGGCACCGAGAATCGCCTATAACGATGAGCGAAATCGGACATTATGATAAAATATGTCTTAGAAATAGTACTGAAATGTGTTTTTTATTAATAAAATAAAACCTTTTATGCAATAGCACTAATGAAAATTTTATTGAAAAAAAAACGTTGTATAGTTCATCATTCTAGGAAAAATAAATGATTGCAATTATGGCCGTGTGACTCAGGTACCGCCTTTTAAGCTTGTGCAAGGAACGATGTAAACATCCTTTTAGTGTTATTGTTGAGACCGATTGACATTCGAGCTTTTATACAATATATGAGCCGTGCGCCGCACTGTGACCGGGTCAGACAACACGTCATGACCATTGTTTGCTTCGAGTCATGTTTACACTGCTCGTTGTGATTGATTATGAAACGAGTGACAAATAGTAGTACAGATTATCTTTCGCCTGTTCGATTATTTACGATTATTACGTAGCGCCATGTTTGTAAAATTATAATGACTACATACTATTACTTTTAAATGAACATGTCCGATTATGACTGTTATCTCTTGTTAACTGGTTTATTGAGCTGTCGCATTGCCATTTTGCTGTTCAATTATGGTCGATTCAAGTATTTTATATTCATGTCAATATTTACTATCGCAATATTTGCCTTAGAATGTTATGCATGCCAATTCAATTAACATTACCACAACATTACAAGATAGCATGTATATTAAATTCTCTGATTCCCTGTCTATTACAAGAATTTACAGAATCATTAGTATAATTTACGTCTGAGTTTATAGCTGTCTTCGAAAACAAGTCCTTTGCTCAAAATTGACAACATTGTGTCATTGAAATTTATTTTTAAATGAAAATTTGTGGAATTACTGCTGACGCAAATTTGCCAAACATTTGACAAAAATAATAAAGAAAGTTTTTTAACAAAACAAATAATAATAAAGTTTAAATTCTTTCTCAAAATTTACAAAATATAACAAAAATATAATGAGCATACACATTCATATTAGAAAATATTTTTTTAAATGTCAATCCATTGTAGAAAATATCTACCTCTATATGCTAAGACAACAATCAACTGAATACTTGAATTTGTATGACCGACGCAAAGAACATGTTTTAAGAAAAAAACTTTTGTATGTTGTTCCAATCACGAAGACGAAAATTGGGAACATCAATGATAAGAATTGATATCACCTGACATTTTAAGGTTAACGTTTTTTGCATTCGGAAGAATTTTATGGATTCCTTCAATCAATTCTGAATGTGTTGAACTTGAGCAATTGTTGGATATTAAAAGATAATTTGTTTGTTTGCGATTAAATTGAAAATTATACTTAACTTTACAATTGCCACTTTTGTGATTCTATGTGCCTTTTCGTTCTACATTAGAATAGGAATACATTTTTAATCAGAAGTTATGTAAATAACAAGTAGCAGTGCCACCTGGCGACTTCAATGCGTATGTTGTTCAGACAAAATTTATGTATGTGTGCGCCGTAATGTTTTGTGCGTTAAATCTTTATATTGTAATATAAATCCATCATTAACAATATAGGTAACCATAAGTAAAGTGTTGACTTGCCGAGTATGCTGATATACGGAAGAATACTCTTCTCCTGAGAGCTTGACAAAAGTGTCTTCACCGAAAAGCATATATGAAATACAAAGCTTCTCTCGACACTCGACACTTGAGTCTCGTGGAAATCTTCTTACAACACTCACTCACTCGCTTCAGCTTCGTGACGTCACATCTCAATCTGAGCCTTCAAGCGATGCTGAAAAGCTGACGGTCGTTGTCACGTGATCGCAACTTACACTTGTGAATCTACCAACATTTAGGTAAATGATGTATCTTTACCAAAAAGAGTTTCGTTCCGATATTCCGTTAATATATTCTTTCTAATATCAGATAAAGTGTCGTATTAATTTTTACTTACATGTTTTATTTATATGTTAACTAATATAGCATTCCATTCAATCAAATTTTAATTTATGATGTTTGAATGAGTAAGGCGGTGTATCTCTTCTAATCAGGGCTGTTTCGAGTCGTTAAAAAAAACATCCACCAAAAACACGATTCCGACTCGGGTTTTTCCTATCGTTCCTATTTTATGTGCATTAATTTAAAGATCAACCAACCAATCCGGAAAATAGTCCATTGAGATATTATTCAAAATAGTCTAGTCGATAAAGTAGTCAGAGTCACTCGTTATTCACGACCACGACTCCGAGTCCACAACCCTGTTTCTTATACCGGAACTGGAATAGCTTTCGATAACCGTATTAAATTTCTTGTAGAACTAAAACTTCAATTTTACATTGATATGATTGTTCAAGAGTACATTTGGTATTATGCTAACCTTGCCAATTTCATTGAATTCGTAAATTTTGCAGCGAGCCTGTTGATGCCATCGCAACAATTCATATAAATGACAATGCTCACGAAATTCAATCAGGAAGAACATCCATCTAGTTCGACGAATCTTCGATATATATATTTTGATGTACTATAGAGTACAGTGGCCGCTTCTTATTTAAAATTTAAAAAATATGTATATAAAATATATTTTCAATGTAATTTATTTATTTCACAGAATTCGATACTATGTGTGATATTTATTTCGCTTTATTGGTATGCATACACATCACATTATAGTATATATTATGTACGGACATCTTTACTGTGAAGACTACTCTCAATAAAGCGAAATATGTTTCGCATCAGTGGAACATAAATCATTCTTTATTGTAATTGTAATATTTTAAATAATAAAAACACATTTTTTAGTACTTATTTCCACAATATATTTTTTGATCAGGACCGGTTTCGCTCATCGCGAGCATTATCAACTGATAGAATACAATTTACAAACAAGTCTATTTATACAAAACAAAAAATTAATTTGAGTTAATGGTAGCAGGTGTACAAAACCATGGGTACAAGAACTAGGAAACGATTTACATAAAATCATACAATATTGATACAAATAAAGTAAATTAGTATAAAAATTAAATGTTCACAATCACTTATTAAGAATTACAATTACAATTATGGTAAATCAATAATCCATTAGGAGCTCTAAACAATCAATAAGGAAGTAAGGAGTGGGAAATTTTTAATGACGAAAATAACCCACAATCACTACTTAATTGTACAAAATAAATTAATGCATGAGAAGTCGATTAAAGATGAATCGATGAGATGGGAAGATATGGTCAGTCAGGGGCGTTCCAATATTTTCTGTAAAAAATTAAGTAAAGGGAGGCAATATCATTTTTCAAAAAAAAAAAAAATAATATTTATTTGAAATATATATTTATTACTCTAATTTAATGAGTATAACAATGGTGACGACGCAAAAGTAGTTTGTTCATTTATAAGGTTAGAATTAGGCAAAAATTTATATCGATTAATTTCAAGGATTTCTTGTTTATCTAATTTCAGTGATTTGTTATTGAAATGCAGGATTTTGTAGTTTATAGTAAAATCACATGAATGTTTATTTTGAAACAAATGGTTTCCAAAAGTAGAAATCTCATCGCCTTTTTTGGCACAAGCTAAATGTTCCTTAAATCTAGTATGAAAGGATCTTCCTGTTTGACCAATATACCTAGCCTCACAGGAATCACATTTTAGAAGATAAATACCACTTTGGCTTAAAATATTAATTTTGTCTTTCGTGTTAACTAACATTCGACTAAGATTATGATTGTTATAAAAAGTTACATTAAAAAGTTTTTTGTCTAACTTCTTGGATATGTTTTCAGAAACTCGGCCTAAATAACTTAGTTTTACCCAACGTTTTTCAACGGAGGGAACATCAATCATCAAGCTCGAGGTTACATTTAATAAAGCTAATTTTTTAGTTTTTTTAAAGACAAGTCGATCAATCAACTTTGCATCGTATCCATTGTTAAGTGCGATCTGTTTAATGGTGTTTAATTCTAAATTGAAATTTGATTCTGTCATAGGAATTGTCAACAAGCGATGAATAAAGGAATGAAAAGTTGACAACTTATGTGAAATGTGGTGTCTAGACGAGCTACTTATATAATAATTAATATAACTACATAAATAATATAACTACATAATTGCAATTGTAATTCTTAATAAGTGATTGTGAACATTTAATTTTTATACTAATTTACTTTATTTGTATCAATATTGTATGATTTTATGTAAATCGTTTCCTAGTTCTTGTACCCATGGTTTTGTACACCTGCTACCATTAACTCAAATTTATTTTTTGTTTTGTATAAATAGACTTGTTTGTAAATTGTATTCTATCAGTTGATAATGCTCGCGATGAGCGAAACCGGTCCTGATCAAAAAATATATTGTGGAAATAAGTACTAAAAAATGTGTTTTTATTATTTAAAATATAATGCCTTTCCATCAAGAAGTGACAGTTAACACCTTAAAAGTAATTGTAATAGTATATAGATTACAATTCCTTAAAGTTTTAAAAGCTCACTGCTCTGTTATAGTTGCTCTCCTTGCAGCTGAGTTTATTGAATATTTTTTTTTTGTTGCTGAAATCTTCGGTTCTATTTCGCTGCTATATTGACATCGTATCCCAGGGAAACAACCATTAAATATTTCCCTGGCGGTTAGATATTGCTCCCTCTCCAGACGCCGTCGACGCCTCTACAAGGAGACTATTATTATTACGCTTTCGAGACTTGCCTGGATACTTTTGACAGTGGCTTACCGAAAATTTTGCGATACATAACATAATATATATATAAATTATTATTTTATAATTGAAGGATATGTGGACATGGGGCGTCCTATTTTTCATATTTGGTGACTTAATCGCCATCCGCAAACAATGTTAAATATGAATTTCATAATTCCTTGATTTTGTATATTTTTAAAAATGCAGTTCAACAATGTTGTATATGGAATGGATTTTAACTTCAGTGGTTAAGACAACCCTTGAAGAGATGAGGCAATGACTTAATTTCTAATATTTACTGTAAGCCGGTGATATGTAAATGTTGAAGCTGATTAATCGCTTTGACTTCTTTTTAGAACTGTCATTTTTTTATGGATCTAAAATAGATAAATTGTAAATCGAACGTTTCATTCAATTGTAATATGGAAATACCATTTTCGACACGCAATGCAATGCTCGACGACAGAGACCTTAGTGTCACAAAAACTGTCATATGCTCATGAAAACCAGCATTTTCCTCCCTTGTGTACACATAGAGATCAAATTTTGAAACATAACTGAAGAAAATATAAAACGTATTTATTTTCCATTTCATCCATTGAATATTCGTATGCATAAAGCGTCGCGATTTTACGCCACTGAGTATATTGTTGGTTTTATCTTTTGACTGCTCACGTTCACGTTAAGAAGTACAAAACTTTTACCAAACACTTGCTAGTACGTGATTTTACTTGTAGTGATAATTTATTTACTTGGGAGCTTGCGACTGGCAAGTAATTCTTCACACTAACCCTTTCTACGTTATATTTTCGAAACGTAGACGAACCCGAGACACAAGATTTATTCGTTGGATATTTTTACTTGCGTTTTACTAGATAAATTGAAATAAAATATTGACTATGTTATTTCAATTGTTGATTGATGCCAATAATTCCTCGATGATATTTTTTGCGTTAATAAGCGATTATTACTGCTTAATATTTTAGTATATGCCTAGTTTCATTGTATATACATTCTATTATCGGTGCTTTGCTATGTATTTAGTTTTATATGTACGTGTTATAATTCATTAGCTGTATTTGGTTTTCCTTTACTTTCGAAGCTTAGTTGCAAAAATATTAATATATATATCAGTGCAGTAATAGAACATTACGATTTTTGGGTATCTTAAGGAATTTCATTTATACGGATTCATATATCTATGAAAAAAGTGAGTATGTTATCTTCTTACACTGGCGGATCGTTCGTTCACTCTACGTTTCTCTACAGCCATGAGCTTTGTTTCGCCTTTCCGCTGACAGACGTCTGATCGTCTGATCCGATAATCGCTCCCACTCCCTTTTTGAGACATACCCAGGACCCGCTACTCCTGGCAAACCTTCCTAGTGCAACCTAGGAAGGCTTGAAACGTCATTTATCAGGGTATTTATGAGCTTTGACTGTCTGTTTGGTTTATAAAACATCACGTATAATATGTTATACAGCTGAAATCTGTAACTCGCTACTACTCCCTTACTCTGTGAAAAATTAAATGACTACATTATTCTACAGGTTGTGCAATAAGCTGTGTCTTTTTCACGTCTGAAAACATCCTCAGACACTTAATCATTTATATTATTTCGACCTCATAGAGTCATAGAAACGAAAAAATGCTTGTTTTTACTGTAATCTTAGTCTAATAATGGTTTCCTAATTCATCAATCATTCAAAAAAGTATTTTCAACAGAGTACATCTTGAACCGTCATTTAAATTTTTCAATTCATTCCTTTGATTTCTTGTTCTAATATCGTTACCTATGCTATTCTATTTTTTATGTGTAACTGTCACTTCTAGGTGGAAAGGCGTTGTATTTTAAATAATAACACATTTTTTGTACTATTTCCTATCCAATTACTTTTTCAATTAGACGATTGAATTGAAATATGCCTAAGTGAACATGAGGAAATAAATCGTCCACGTTTGAGTCTCAATTTAGTAGACGACGGACACTCAGTTTCAAAATTCAAAACTAAATTTTACGGTGCGTTGAAAATAGTAAAAAGAAATTGACCGAGCCTACAATTTAAATGGTAAAATGGCAATAATAAATCAGATATTTTAAAAGATTCAGTATTGCTGCTAACCCAAGTATCCTTAGAGCGGAACCTTTCCGCTCTTAAAGCCCGATTTTGTCGAAGCAATGCTCTTTTAATCAACAATATTTAAGAATGAATTCAAATACTTCACATTTGAACTTTTTTCTTAGTTTGTCAAAGAAGAAGTATGCCGTATATTCTAATATAAACTATTTCATTATGGAGTTGGAAATCAATTGTCGACCACAAAACATGGAATACTTGACTTCCCGTGTGACCAATGTGCGTTGATCTTTTCTGCTTTTGATTTCCTGTCAACATGTTGTTTGAATTATGCAAACATTGGACTTTGAGTTATGCAATTGCTTGTTCGAGAAGGGAGTTGTTTTTCACCGTCGAAAGCAAACAAATTTCTCTATTTTGAATTCATTCGATCATTGCTTTCCTATGTTTTATTTTGAATTTGCATGTCCTCGTCTATTTTTCAATCTTTTTTCTATATATTTCCGATTAAGATGAGGAAAGTTATCGTCTTCTTTATAGTCGACGTTCAACATGACAGATTTGTTGTTGCTATACAACATAATTGATTGAAAAACGTTAAAAAATAGCAACATATTTTTGGTGACGTTGTTAGTTTCCTATGTCGAAAGCAATTACTGTATACTTAATTTTTTTATTTAAAATTCATTAATGTCCACTTCGGTATCGCTTATTTCCCCTAAGAGTTAATTTTCATCATTGGAACTGACGATAGCATTATATGAAAATCAAAAATTTCAAACATAGTCGTAACGGCCGGTAAGTGAAAATTTTTCAATATAATCACACTCATTTACTCTGGACTTCTAATCAAATTAAAAAATCGTTATACAAAAAAATAATTATCAAATACAAAATAATTAAGTTTTAAATGAAATCTGGAAAATTATTCTTGCTAAAATAAATCTACGTTATTTCCAATTTTCGATAAATAAAATTGAACATGCAGAAATACCATATAAATTGTGAATTAATCATTAAATGAGTGAAATATTTTTATAAAAATCAGTAACATGATAGCTTTATTTGAAACGAATAATAAACAGCAGCAACACCAAATAATTCTTTAGAGAAATGATATTTTTTGTCAATTTCCATTTGATTACTTTTTGTGTTGTGAATATTTTTTTTATAGTAATCGTCTCAAAATTGATTAATTCCGAATTTACACATAAGTAGAAATTAAAAGAATTAAATGAAAGGATTCTTTTTCTTTTTATCTTTACAAATTTTTTACCCTAGTATAATGGGATTTAGCTATGTTAATATTAATTGTATCGAAGTATTTTTGTGAGTAGGCTCCATCATTAAATTGTTCTAAATAATATGAGAATTAAAATATTTTCTCTGCCGATATGTAGTCGGTTGAAAGCATCACATGGCGACATCTGCCTCGAACCGTCCATACTCTGACATCTGTCGTCAAACGCTTGCACTACCATTTGTGGTGTCTGCGTTTTGTTTGGCGCCCTTATTTTAAAAACATTGCTTCCAATATAAGTGGCTGTTTCGCTTTTGTTATTGTGTACTTTTAACTTTATCCATATTCTGTGACGTGAAAAACAAAATAGTAAGTATAAATAACGCATTTACACGGTTAACATGTTATTTGTCGTGAGTTCTTTTTTCGTGAAAACTTTTGCTGTAGACACATTGGCCTTGTTAGTGCATTTTTTATATAGCTTATAAACACACCCGTATCTCATTGAACAAATAAAAGCCAACTCAATTAATTTCGCAGCGCGCAGTCAGATGCTGTAAACTGCGGCACACAAACTTTGTTTGCCGTCTGCCGCGAAAACTCTGACACCTTATATCATTCTCTAGCAATGTAGCCACTTACAACTGCTTCTACAACCCTACACCGTTGCGGGAGGGTTCACCAGAAGTTGTTTACTAACCGAGGGATCACTTTTAAGGTGTTAACTCTCGCTTCTTGTTGGGAAGACATTATATTCAAATCTTCCACATAAAACGAATAGTTCTTGAACCAAATGTTTTATATTGCTGATCATTATTAATACTTAATTTCGTATGAATATCCTTGAATATTCATATTTTATTATATTTCATTATTTATGTATATTATTTTCTGTTAAGAACATGTTTGCTTTAATCACTTTTAAGGTGTTAACTATCACTTCTTGATGAAAAGGTATGCTATTTTGAATAATAAAAACACATTTTTTAATACTTATGTCCACAATATATTTTTGATCAGGACCAATTTCGCTCATCGCGAGCATTATCAACTGATAGAATACAATTTACAAACAAGTCTGTACAAATAATTTGAGTTAAAGGTATCAGGTATCAATACAATACATCAATATATATAATGTAAATTGATTTAAAAATGTAATATTAACAATCACTTATAATAATTTTCAAACAAAATTAATGTATATCGATATTTCAAACGATATGAAGAACATGAACATTAACATGATCATTGCGACAATTATTAACAATGATAACGTGTACGTCACTATTTGCACACATATCGATTTTTTATGTGTTGTTCTGAAATACTTTACTGGGGTTTGTTTATCTTTTATAATGTCCGGATGTGAACTATGATGTAATACAGTAACGCGATAAGGTTGAAATAGAACGCTCCATCTGTCATGTTTAAAAAGTTGCAAGTAACAGTGTACAAAAGCTCCCAGCGAGCTTTCGAAATAATTATTGGTCACCCATGTGTATGTCCGTATCAGGCGTCACGTGCACTTCCGGCGCCACTATCTGCTCTAATCCCGTGTGCTGAGCATGTTTTGCTACGACAAAAGCTCGTGTATAGCTTAGAAAGCTTAGTTGTTAAGTGTTTTTACTGAGCACCCACATTCTAACCGTTTAGTTTCCGTTTTTGTAACGCTAACTGAGCGCAATATATATTAGAATTTCTTATATTAGTATATTTTCTTGACTGTGAGTATCAGGTGATTTTACGAGGACCAGTCATATATCAAATAAGTGTTAATGTCAGCTTTGTCGGTGAAATAACGAACACAGTTTTTGTTCTATAAATGTAAAACGTATTTTTTTCCGATATTGTACTTCAACGAACAAGTTTAATCCATTTTTCGCAATTTTGATCGTTAATAAAAATATTTCGAGAAGTGAATCTAATCGAACAAACAAAAACATATTCTTTCATTCTTAATGTCAGGTACCCAAGAAATATTGTTTTTCTTCTTCTCCATCTTATGGTTTTAAACATTAAATACATAAATTTATAATCACCACATTTTATCAAAAGTATATGGGTTCTTGTTTTTATTATTATGTATCAAGGTTTTTAAGGTTCAATGTTTTGATAGGCATTTTGTTTATTTTGATACGCATTTTAGCTTATTATATATCTTATTCATTTTCAAACATGTTAATAAAAAAACTGCAATGAAGTCCCTCATAGAAATTTTCAATATCATTTTTAATGCAGAGACAGCCAGCGAACGGAGTTGAACGAATCATTTTATAGCTATATTTTATTTTGTTGATTCTTAATTCTGGCAGATATAATCAACAATAACGCTCGTTAGCTACATCATTTATATTTACTGGATATTATTCAGACATTGCTGCTTAAAAATGGTTCTATACTCATAACATATTAAAAAGACAATGGCTGTGATGTCTATTAACAAAAAAGCTTCTTAATTAAATTAATAGATTCAAAGATTACCATCTTAATCTTTATTAATTGTTCCGAAGTATGTGTGTATTAAACACGCCTCGCTGATTTCAAAATAGAGAATGATGTTTAACTTTTGCTACTTGTTTCAAAAGCAAATTTTACGTGTTAGTTAGTTTTGTTTGTGTAGATTATTCCAGCGTTTCAGTATTATTTTATGATTAAATATTAATTAACTGTGTGTTTATTTTGTCTCTGTCGTGTACTTTATTTCCAATCTTGTGTTTTTATTTTCTTTTAAGAGGATGTTGGTTAAAAATATTTACGTACGGAAACGTTTACGTATCACTCCTCTCGTATTTAGATTTACCTATTGTTTCGTTGTAGTCCAACTCTCATAAATGATCATATATACCTTCCTACCAAAATGTAACTTTGTTGGTCACACGGTTTCAACTCGGAAGTCTCTTTGAAACGCATGCAATTGGAAATTAATCAATCTGCAGGAATGTCTTGAATTTATCACACAGTTATGTATATTTAAATACTTTTTCTTTTTTACCTGTAAACCCATAGAAAATAAATATTTAGAAGTGAATCGGCTTGCTTATTTTTATCTGTTTCGTGCTTTTTAATTCCTTGTTATTGATTTATTGTTATTGAAGTTTATGAACTTTTATTTGGTTTCATTTTACTCGGGTGGCATTATAAGACTCTTATAAAATTGTTACTTCGAAACACAAATACCAATTTGGCATAAGGCAACAGGATTTCGTGTGAAAATATGATATTCAAGTATTAAACAATTAAATGAAAGATATATTATGTAATGGAACACGCAAAAAATTATCCATATCAATTCCAATCAATTCGATTATGTTTCATATTTGGCGGATATGGACAGGTTATCTTTTTTTAAATCTTTATTACCGATAAAATATTTTTCTTTAGTTCGCATAAATCTTCAATCCAAATGACCAACTACGTTTACATGACTATTGAAATCTCCTCTTATTATAATAAGTATATTATGTTGAATACAGTTGAACGTAAAGCGGGTAGAATATGGCATGCATATTATAATGTTGTTATCCTCTATGTTACGTGTTCCCCTCGGGCGCTCAGGCAGACAGACAGACAGATAATGCCCTCGCAGCGGTGGCAGAGTGCCTGCTTCCACGTCAAACTTTGAAACTTACCCCTTTGACTGATCAAAGGAATGCTTGCTTCGCAGATTATTAACTAAATAAAGGTAATCATCTTGCGGAGTAGCAGCTATTAAGGAAAAACATAACCGCTAACATCCAGCAATTTGATAAATTTACACGAATAATTATCCGGCAGGATTTTGGTATTTAGATTTCATTCTAATTATGAATACAAGAGAAGTAGCTTCTAATAAACAAATCTCGTAGATTGTCATATCCACCATGTCCTTTAATATGATTAAAAGAAAAAAATCCCTGCCTTTGTTAATAACAAATTGACGCTTGATTTTATGATCGGTTGTTTGGTGTATTATAGATGTACAATATTATATGTTTTCATTCTATCTTACCCGCTACTGATCCTTAAATAGGCATCATAACTAACTCTTCCCGTTTTTAAATCTCACCTTGATATTATATCGTAAAAGAAATTCAACGACTGCTTTAAAGCCAGTTCATCACTTTGTCGTGATTCGACGTTTCTCGTTAATAAATAGATTGTATGATAGTGTGCAATATATACATGTATACCAATGAATATTTTAATTTATCTTTAAAAAAAATCTCAATAAATATTCACTGCATACTGCCAAATATGTGAACTTCATGTGTAATGTTGGCATTATGTATTTATATTTCCTATCTTTGGGGCTCTCTTCCAGACGTATGTGTTAATAGATCGTTGTATTATTATGGAACCCGTGCAGTTGTTACCTATGTCAGAAACGTGAGGCGATAAACTTACCCTGACTAGTAAATAGTTTTCCGGACCAAGACGACTGGCGTCGTCTGCACTAAGTATTTGCATAGACTCCCACACCCAACTTGCGATGCACACGATATCATCGACGCCGCGTCTTCAAGCGGCCTTTCTCTCAACCGGATTCTGCTTGCGAAACTAATCGCAAGTTTGTTTTATCGCTCGATAGCGAATCCCTAATTAGACTGCACTCCCTGCGATATAATATCGTACCGTGAATATTAGGCTTTTACTGAGAACACGTTACAAAAAGTGATGAAGAATCCGTTTAGTTTTATTGTTTGATCCTGAAGCGTAATATGATTTTGAATTGATAATAAATAACTTGAATATTGCGATAAAACGGTAGCTCTCTTAATTATATGTTAACTTACTTTATTTCATTTGTGGTATTCGAAATTTCCGGATTTTCCATTATATATGTTAAATGTATTAATATCATTTAGTTTCTACCGAATCCATGCTTACATATTATTATCATTGCTCTTCTGGCTAGCTTTAAATATTGTATGACTAAAACTTCCTTTGCAATCATATCGCAATGCATTTTTCAAAGCATGTCTGATGAATTTTTCAACAAACATAAAATATTCCGTGCAGCTCCTTTCGAACGTGATTTTACGGTTTCTGTAACACAAAACTCTGTTTTATCGCATTTTCATGCGAGCTCTACGTCAATTTGTGTGTTTATAAACGAACATCCCTCATCTTCCCTATTGCCTATTCTGGGAAGTGCATTATTTTCCTCGAATGTTTTATGTCATGAACACTCAAAATTCTTTATTAAAAAAAGATTTATTGACTCAACTATTTAAATCCGTTGTTTTATACAGTACTGGCTATTTCAGATTTCTCTTATTAGTGGTACACACTTCAATTGAAATTTTCAAAAATTTAAATACCCTTTCGCCTTTGGAGCTCGTGAATATTTAAGTGTTTAGATAGTGGCTTAGTACTTCGAAATTTCAGTCTGAAGATATCAAATATTGAATGCCTTGTTTCTAAATGTTAAAAAGTGCAATATATATTAGTTTTATTTTTATGTCCAAATAGCGTTTACAAAAACTGATTAAATTGTATAATACATGACAAATAGTTAATCAAATCTGACAAAACATATGGAGGAATCTTACAAAGTTTTAAAAATTCAAATTTAATATTGTAATTCCATGAAGCACTTCATTCGATATTATTTGTAACAGTTAATATTTCTTAGTCAAAATAATCCATTAAGTGATCATTTTATAATAAAATACCGAAACAGATATATATGACAATTCTGTAGCATCAGCTTAGTAATTATTCAAGTCGACATGCATTCAATCATATCACAGAACCCTCTGGTAGGGTCTGTATCCAAATCGAATCAAACCCTCACCTTGCTCCGGGACAGCGGGAGGTCCGGCCGCCCTAATAGTTCCTCTTAGCCTCCCGGTTATGACTCTCACGAGATTGCCTCTCGATTATTTGCCAATTTGCATACTCTCGCGCCGAATTCAATACGGTAGCTAGGTCGTTAAATTTGATTGATATGGATTTTCTTTTATGAATTATTGTGGAATTTCGTGATGAATGGAGTTGTTTCGAAAGCTTTATTTATCGTATTAATTATTTGTATTCACCTAAATTAATTTGGTCAGTTGATCAATCTTAATAAACGACACATAATTACCATTTTTTAAAATTTATTTACACTAAATTTAATCGTATTACGTACCTGTTGACATTTAAATTGTTAATTGTCATACAGTAGGTTTTGAAAATAAAAATTGTTTTGGTCTAGAGTGCCAACCAAGTTAGTATCGACGCATGTGATGTGATGCCGCTTCATATAAACTTACGGAATCGGAAATCGTCTACTGCGATGTGACTTCTTCGGTAAAAACAATTTCGATTGTGTTTGTTTGTCTGCACGAGACCTTACCTCGTGTAACAAGATTTCTTCAAGAAAATACATTTTGACCCTGTGAAAGTTTTTCATGAGGCTGTATGTAGTTGATACATCTAATAGGGTCGATCAAATGTGTATTATATTATAGCAAACAACTGTAAAAACTTTTGGTTCGAAGTTTACTCCTTCCATACCAATGAACATCTAGTGTATTTTTACGATGTGCTGCTGGTTGGTTACTTTTCAATCATGTTACCATTTCGATCGATATGTTTTTTATCAGTTTCATACTGGTTTATTATATTGGTATATTGGTTTCGCGTATAAAAAAAATATTTGTTTTTAGTGAAATTTAGGTATGTTGCAATCCGTTTCAATAATTCATAGTTTCGCAAAATGTATCTACATTCGTGAAAAACGTCTCATTTTAAATAAATATCACATGCCGTTAAAAATTATCATTATTTAATACTATAATGATAATCCGCTCTCCTAATATTTTCTCAAATTTGTGAAAGGGATAGATGGAATTTTGTGTTTTTATTTAAAATTGAAATGACTGCGTATTTTAAGCTCGGTCTTAAAATCAAAAGACTATACAGTACGTACTGTGATGGTGATAGCTAAATTTTTAATCTCTTGAACAGCGACGACAAAAACTTTTTCATTTTTTTAATCTGCCGTGCTATGTTTTTTCTCCGCTTACTTGCAACCCTACCCTTTGTAGTGGGTAGATAGGTAGATGGGTACACGTCCGCTTCGCCGCTCCCGCTCTGTGTTGTCCTCAAAGCGTATTGTTTTTTCCCCTTGACCGGATTTTATTTGATTTTCCGTCTCCCCATAAAGCAATATAAAACGAAAAAGGTTTTCGTCATATTCCCCGTTCTTCCCGCTTTTTATGGACACATTGTTGACTGCCGTTAGTGTTTTATGGCCTTTTTTGTTTGCTCTGCTAAATATTTTATTCGTGCTTTATGTTCTGAGAGAGGGCACGCGCCGAAACTTGAATATAAAAAAATATAGGATGATCTTTAAATCCCCTGAAAAGCGGGAAAATCCCTTGAAAATTCACCATTAAGCCTAATATATACCTTAACGTCATAAAATTTTATATAATTATTTACGATGGATTAGACGGTGACTTTGTGTAAATTTATTTAATATAATAATAAATTGATAACTTTTCGGTCTATTGTTTGTGACACTAACTGTAACAAGTTTTCGTCTCTTTGAGAAATATCTTCAAAAACACCGTCGTATGGTATTCAATTATAAGGAACATATTAATTCTACTTCTCCACTTACAATTACTGTAATTAATTACATACATTACAATTATATATACATTATAAATTACAATAATAATGCATAGATAGTTTGAGGCTATTAGAAACAATTAACCTTTAAAGCAGATGATAATTTTATTTATTGTTTTTTCATATTAATATAGTCATGCAAAATATTCTTTTTGACCGAAAATTAATAAAATACGCAATCTTAAATAACTTCGAATTAAGATGCAAAATACTTTTGTAATGTTTCCATGTTGAGGAGTGCTGAAAATCAATTGTGAAAGAATTGTCTACTTACAGAATGTATTTTGATTTTATTCAAAGCTCCTTAGTATAGACTTTTTTCTATTTTTTTTCCACAACTTAGATTTCGCAAGTGATTTCTTTATTAATAAGAATGGTATATAAAAACTAAACGATACAAGAGATACAGGGCATCGTTTTATCATTGCCATATATTTTATGAAAATGGACAGTAAGTTCTTAGGAAACGCTCGGTGTCTAATACAGTGTCAGCTTAATATACTGCTTATTGTAGAACACAACATTTAATATCTGAACATAGCGAATCGTCTTTCTGTTCTGACTGTGCTCATATCCCTAGCGGCAATCTATTCTGCGACGGAAAATGTAAATAAAATAAACCTCATGTCGAAAATGCGAGACACATTTTCTTGGAAACCATTCGGAAAGAAGAATTTTCCCAACGTAATGAATAAATCATCAAGTTCTCATGAAAATTCGCTTTCAAATTTAGATTTCATTTGAAACATTCCCGTCTACGGAGCCCAAATTCGATTTCGGCAATATGATTTTGTTTTTTCTCCCTTTACGACGAGAGTATCTTGCCAAATTTGATGTATTTACTCACATAATTAAATATCGTATATCAAGCCAATTTTGTATAACCGAACAGAATAAATGAATGCCAAATGGTTCATCTCGAAATCGTTATTTTTTTTATCATGATTTGTTTTTTTATTATTATTGTTATTATTATTATTACTTTCAATTATTATTTAAAGATAGTCTCGAATTGTATTATTGTATCATTAGACGTATTTTTATTAGTGATCGTTCTCAACAGAATTATTTTTTTTTGAAATTGAATTAATTCATAGCACGGTATCATATTATTATAAAACCTTCAGGATTGCAACATATCATTGTTACTTTTTCGGCATAGTGCCGTCATCTAACATTATCATCACTGTCTCAATTAATATGTTTTCTGCTTAGAAACCAGATTGAACTTTTTAGTGTTTTGATTGATGTCCTAAAAATACTTCATTACGGTAATTTATGTGCGTTGTCTTCCTAAAACGTCGTAGGAAAAGCCTCTTTTTGTTTCCCTATTACAAGCTCGTTGAAGTGATGATAACACTCACGAAAATTTACCGCAGTCGTTTTTAATAATGGCGTCGACTTTGCTTAATTACTGCAAAGGGTGTCACGCAGACTACGGCTGCCATCACATCCTCCCCAGCGGCTTTGAATAATTCATCCACGGCGGATCCCGCAGCCCTTTCGGAGGCGCCGTGACGATCATCCACGCACCCTCTGTCAGACGCCGCTTCTTATTACAGACTCATTTAGATCAGCCCTCGCAATAGGGAAGGTGACAAATGACTTAGGTGCCTATGGAATAAATTACGATCTTATCTGTAAGACGCATAGTTGAGTATTGAATAAAAAAATGGTTCACTTTCACCAACTGCAATAATCACCTTTATGCAATCACCAATCAATACGAAACAACGCTTACTTCTTTTTATTTTTGTATGTCCACTTAACCCTAACGAGGGGTTTAAATAAAAAGATGTGGTTGTAAATAAATATTTTTTTTGCCCTTATTTAGAATTAGATATTAAAAAAATTGCTGAAAATTCAAGTGGCATTAAAACCGAACCCGTTTACGGTGCTGTAAAAATATGTATAATATAAAACAATTATGATGTCATCATAACATGCTAAAATTTTTATATTAGCTTAAAATGAATGGAATCCTTTCGCCCGAATTATTGCGAAATCGTGAGGTGTTTCTATACTGTTTAATATATATTTAAATACTACATGCATCTTTTTTATTTAGTAAAATTTTGTTTTTTTACGTGTCAAAATTTACTTGTCTAAACCTTGATTTGTCGCACTCTATCAGAAATATTTTTTTTCATTCTGGATTCCTTCACTACCGCCATATTTAATCTGTGGTGATTTATGACTAGTTACTAATAATAGTATAAATACACAATTCATGGAGCTAAGCCGCGCAGGCATGTGGCTTTTGCTGAATACCAATTGGAATCGATTTCTAAACAAAAGTGTGAGACTCAAATAAAAGTATGTAAAAAATATATATATTTAGTATTTTGAGCGCGCGCCAAGGGGGGATTGTCGGATGCCAAGTCGCAGGCTTGAATACAAATTGCCTGATGATGTAAAGATGTCACGGATGGTCGCGTGCATCTTATAAGATTTTTTGAATTGATTTCATGGATTACCAATTTGTATATAACACTGATCTTAGTTACTTCGAATTTCATTTCGGAAACATTAGTAAGCATAAGAGTGTATTTTTTTATTACATTACTTTGAATTAACTTTGAATTAATAATAATTTAGTTTCTTCGATTTCACAGCAAACGGTACATTTTCGGATAGCAGTCATATATTTCTGCTTTGTTTTTATCCATTATCATCCATTTCTACTAGTCATTTACCTAGCCCCCTTTCATTATACGTTCTGGAATTTCGAATAACTAGTTTTAAATATCTTTTAAACACCGTAAAAACTGAATGAAAATCGAGTAGTATAGCACATAATCTTCATAGAGAAAAAACTTTTCGTATATTATATTGATATTTATTTGAACTATATATTCATTGCATCTATTATTTAGAGTAAATAATAAAACGGTTCTACCAGCAATCAACTGGATGAGTTCAATATTTTTTCACTTCGATCGCCAAAAAAAATATTGCCGCTTTCAATTGTATCCAATATGTATAATTACTTACGTTAAATGGAGCATGCTCTGAGTTGACCAATATGACTGTTTATTTTTTTTAACAATTAAATCTGATCAGGATTTACTTATTGACAACTTATTTATGTTGAGTTCAATAGCTACAGCTTCATCTATGCCGTAAGTATTATTGTTGATCTTGAGTCTACATTTATACATTCAATTAAATTATATCAATTATCGAACACTCTTTGCCAGTTGTTTTTGACAACAATTCATGTGTTAATATATAAATATAATTGTTTCACGTTTATTATGTCTGTCTCTTTGTGATGAAGAGTCACATTTATTGAAATCACATTTTCTTAGCAGAAATCCGTTGTAGCACTGGGAAAAAATAGCAATGTTTTTTTTTACCGTGTCACATTTATTGAAATAAATTAAACACAAATTTTAGTACTATTTTCACAATTTCATGTTATAAATATCAGATAACTGTAGCCGATTCTAATCATTTATTATAAAATTGTGGAAATGGTACTAAATATCGTGTTTTAAATACATAAAATAAAATATAATTATTCCTTTGCACGGATTGCCTGCCTGGATTTGAAAATTCATGCATCATTCAAAAAGCAACCACATACATACGATGATATCATCAGACGGTTATTTTTTCCTACTTTATGTTACAGAATACTTGGAAGCGGAGTGATTGATTTTTTAATCATAATAATAAAAAAAAGTTATTCTAAAATACGAGTTCATTTGTACATTCATGCTATATCTTTGTGTAGTTGAACTTTAACTATGTCTTTAAATATTAATAATTGTCTTTGACAGCGTTTCTAGTAGCTACCTAATACTTAGAAGTGATTGATTTTGTTCAAAGCCGACTTATGTTGTAATTCAATACAATGTTGGTCACGAAGTCTAGTCCACGAGGTGAATTTGAATTCTTTTTTTTTTCGTCGTCTTGGAATATTTGTCAACGATTCGATATCTTGCGGTGTTCACATTTCACGGTTGTCACATTCTTGGCATTGTCAGTAATGGGTGAATAGACCAATACGTCTTCAGTTCCACGAAGTAGCCATGACTTGTGTTAATGCTTGCGACTTGAGTTATTTGACACTCGTATTACTATTACAACTGTTGCATAGTAAATTTGTTTGCTTACAAGGCAACTTCGTATACAATTGACAATATGTAGATTTCTATTTTATCTCGCGAAGGTGCGCTCCTGCTTTGTATGCTTGGCAACGATTTTTCTTATCCGCTCCCAAAATCATGAATACATCGCTCAATTCTTAGGCTAGATAAGTCATCTGTGTTCATTTTTTTTTAGAATATTTTAATGCTGGTAGATAATCCAGATTCTATATTTTATATTAAATAGATTTTCGCTGACAACTGTCTTTTGCTTTGCCGACGTATATATGCGATATTTCGACATTTACATCAGCGGCGCAAAAATTAATCTTTTCAAAGATGAGGCAACATATATAACACTTGTAAAATTATTAATCTTTCATAAAAATGCTATAAGGTCGTTATTTGATATCATCGTTTTGAATCATTTTTATCAACATGTTAGTGATTACGGTTATTTTATTTTAAAATGTATAAAATCGTTTTGGTAAAAGTTCTTAGATTAAAGTGCAGCTGATTGCAATGAAACTGTAGATACAGTATTTCTCGAATCTGGTTCACATTGAAGTAGCGAAATAAAAACATTGCTTCGTTTTATGTCGTATGTGTGTTTCATGACCTATCAAAGCAGTCTCATTCTTCTTTAATTAATAGGCAATTAATAAGAACACTATTCTTTAGTCAATAACCTAATACGTAAACGGCTGGTAAAACATCATATAACATTCGCATAATCATTCCTACAAGTAGGCAATGAACATTTAAGTAATAACGATAATTTTTATATCTACCTGACCGACATTTTTTTTTCGAAATCACCTTAATTTTGATGATCTTTATTTTCGTTTGATTATCGCTATCAAACAAAATTTGAATAAACCTAAGCAACAATCAATAAACACCTTATTTCATAGTAACAATTTAGGTGCATTGTTTCGATTGGAACAGAGTAAGACAGTGAAAATATTCTTCGAGTCTTTCGCAAATTCTGACAAACGGCGGGTTTCTCAACGGGCGGTCGTCCGTGCTCGATTCGTTTGACAATATTTCGAAACGCTTCATTTCTTTAATTCGTGCCGAACGATGTTTATATTGACTCTGTTTCAGGCCTGGCTAATATTTGGATGACTTAAATATATTTCCTTCGAAGTTTTATTTTTGTGTCAATAGTCTTTTAATTCCGAACTAACGAAATAAACAAACCGTTATCAAACAGCCATGACTTTAACATAAATGTTCGAGCCCCATACAGTCTGTCAGACTGTCACTACGAAATGGTTCGCAAAGAGAGCATTTAGCTTACTACATATCATTTCTAATTAGATTTTTCTCAACCATACCTGCTACCGGTATGGAACATATAGTCTCCTAATGAAGGGATCATATAAAAAAAATCCACGACAACTACTTGTTACTGTTTCTCAAACCCACTTTTCGGAGAGAATGGGAATATAAGATTAATGCTT
Source organism: Himalopsyche japonica (assembly GCA_028555115.1). Classification (NCBI taxonomy): domain Eukaryota; kingdom Metazoa; phylum Arthropoda; class Insecta; order Trichoptera; family Rhyacophilidae; genus Himalopsyche; species Himalopsyche japonica. The sequence goes on from JAHFWJ010000101.1 coordinate 944,504, forward strand.
TCATGCCTTTGAAATTGATTGATCAAATACTTATCAGTACTGGGATCTAGTATAGAAGATTATAACGCTGACCACTGCAGCATGGACCTAATTTTTTCCTATACATGCATTATATATTTATTCTTCTTTCCTTCAATCTGGTTGTATCCTGAGTTATTCTTTCATATTATTAAACTTATTCCGCGTCATTTATATGAATATTAAATTTCAAATCATCAATGCATCTGATTATCATAATGCCTTTCGAGCTTTATCGATGTTTTGAATAATTGATTTGAGATAATAGGGAAAAGCTGATAATTTGAGAAAAATCCTGACAATTTGTTAGACTTTAATAACTACACCAGTGCTGTATATCCCTGTTATATTTCAATTTCACAAAACATTTCTTAACACACTACCTTCCCACCCATAGTTCACCCGTTCTACTGCGTCTCTACTCGCAATTTATTTCATTGCACTATAAAGTGCTAGGTAAAAAATCAAACTATTTGGTTGTACAAAAATATCGGACATAGTTGATAGCTGTTTCGGCTTCAAGCCATCATCATAACTATTTTTAATCTGAGATCGGCTTATCAGTGCTTCCAAAACTTTTCATGGCAAGGCTTCCCTAAACAATTTCGAGAAAAAAAATTCTGCTATCTTCAGTTTGAGAAGAATTGATATGTAGCTAAAATCTTAAACTTTATTAAAATAAAAATTATTATCATTAAACACACAATATGATTAAATTTTAAAGCAACTATGTTAAATATGTGAGCTTTTCGTGTAATACAATAGTTAGATTTAAAATTTCTTGATTGTAATATTTTCGATGGTTTCGGCGGTAACTTTGTGGAAGTTCGTTTTAATATAAAATTTTAAATATCTTTGATTATTCCACGTATTGTGTAACTAATTGTGATACGTGTTTCGCCTCTTTCAGAGGCATCTTCAGACCAACTAACGCAAGATTGGATTTTTCCTTTATAATGGACGCAAGAGAGGGGGCAAAATTTTTCCTAAATTATTTTACTAAATTTGTACTTGAATTTTGAAAATTTGAACTTCATTGATTTATTTTTAATCGTAAAAGAACATTGAGTCCATAATTTCTCTTTGCCTCCGTATAGATATTTATTCGCTCCGGTCATTCTATCGCGGCTACCTCGTTCAAATACGACTCTACATAGTTATTCCATGAGTAAGTTGTAAGTGCATGCTCGATAGTGCTTCTGGATCGGTCACTAATTGCCATCGAACACCTCTCTTGTCTAGCCTCGACCGACCCCCCCCCCCCTCCCAGAGAGAAGAACCGTACCGTCACTTCTACTGGCATGCCTTCCGAATAATAGGTCGTTCGACCTACCCAATAATATTACACACTTGTAAAACATGTTCTCAGATTTCGTTTTATTGGCTATCAACGATTCGATTTGGCTTATATCAATTAAATTATTTCTGCGACGGTTTTGTTGTGTAGTGGTTTTTATTTTAAAAATAAATTCTCTTCTCCATAATGTCTTTGTTCAACAAAGTCAAAGATATAGCGCCAATTCCAACTAACTTTTTTTACTTTTAAGGTGTTAACTGTAACTTCTTGATGGAAAGGCATGATATTTTATATAATAAAAACACATTTCTTTTTAGTACTTATTTCCACAATATATTTTTTGATCAGGACCGGTTTCGCTCATCGCGAGCATTATCAACTGATGGAATACAATTTACAAATACATAAATAGACTTGTTTGTAAATTGTATTCTATCAGTTGATAATGCTCGCGATGAGCGAAACCGGTCCTGATCAAAAAATATATTGTGGAAATAAGTACTAAAAAGAAATGTGTTTTTATTATTTAAAATAACTTTTTTTATATATAATAATTAGACACATTTCTTGCATAAAATCCTATAATAATCCCATAAATTAGAATTAAGCTATTTCGGCTCATCTTTCAATTGTAACAACCTATATTATTTACTATACGTTCATCATCACCGCTCTATCATTCGTGCATCATCGATAACCTTTTACTACATTGTTGTCCTGTTACAATTATTTTCCCCAATTAGTCGTTTTGTCAAGTATTTCTTATCCCACTTTGAAGTTCTAACAACTTTATACGGCTGCTATTGCTACCTCGTAAAATTTTCCCTGATCTTTTGTTTCTGTAAAAATGCTTTGTTTCCTTGAAAGAACATTTTTTTTTATCTATTTAACTCTTGCTAAAGAGATATTCTGTTTTTTTGTATGTATTATTAATTAAGGTATTTTCGCTCACACTTATTAAATCATTGTTATTTTAATTTAAAAACATATTGACTGTATCAAACGAAAACCCAATAACACATGCATCATGCAATACACTTTAGAACTCCTATTTCATCCAATTAAGCATGTCGATTTCGTTTCGTATACAATACAACGAAGTTCTGTATCTGATAACTACACCAGCCCCTGAGATCAACATAGTACTGTAGCGTGTAGCTCTAAGGTTCAAATGCCACGAAATCAATTGGTGCTGTTTGATTTTGTAGAGAGAGCTAGCTTGTATTAAGTACTGTGCTCAGCATCTAATGGAGTACTGATTGGATAAACAATACCACGGCAAATGGCTTTAAATAAATTAAGACCTGCATTGCTTTCTCGTTACTTTTTTTCTTTGCTTATTTTTAATAAAATGAAATTTACTTTTTTTAAATTTCTACTGTAGAATAGAGGATTAAAAAGAAAAGAAATAATTATTGCTTATTTGGCTTCTTAGAAAGGCTTACATGACAATGTATTAACTCTTCAATATATTTATTTTGTTTACCCTGTTGTATGTTTCTACAATACAAATGTCCCGATCATAATTTCATCGTATAGGTATATCGCTGTTTTGAACACTAAAAAAATACCCTTATCTCTTTCCAATTTTTAATCCAATAGAAACTTCGTAAGACGTTAATTACATGATGTTAAAAGTAACCGACAAAAGAAACATAAAAACCTCTACTAATGAAAAACCATTATATCAATCAGACCATTAATAATTTCATTGTTTTATGGTAAAGTGAGTGTGTCTAATATTTTTGTATTCAATTATCTATAAACTCTTCTTTTTTCACGTCTGATATCATTATTGTAGTACAGTAAATATACTCACTCATATTGGCGTATCAATCTCTCTTATTTGTATCGCCCTTACGCTTTCTTGCGTATAATCATTTAACTTGTTTAGCTCGTGTAAAGGACAGACAGAGCAAATCTGTACAGGCGTGCCGGCGATAAGCTCTGGGCTTAGCCGAACCGACGTCCGCACATCTCCTGCCCATCCTGTGGCCGAGGGTTAAGTTAAACAGCGAGAAGCTTCCTCGCTTACACGGCCGTCGTGTTGTCAGTTAATAAAATGCCATTTATCTTTTATTCTTTTCGTATATCCATCAATGTCGATGGTGATTTTTAATTTATCTTAACATTATATTCTTATATTATAAATGATACCCAGGTTTATACCGTCGTCATCATTGTCTCGAAAATATTTTCCCATATAGTTAGACCCGAAATTGTAAGGAAATGTGTACTGCTAATACAAAATTATATTTTTCATTTACGAGTATGTTAACTAAACATGAAACTTGTGTCAATTATTTCATTGATTGAATTGGCATTTACTCAGTAGAACTCCATTATACATTATACGATGGCGTGAGCCGAAATAGCTATCAACTATATCTTATAAAATTCTGTAGAACTAAAATCTATTGATATTTTTTCACCGTGTTTCAATTATTTCAATTATTTTATGTTTATTTCTCGCCTATGTATGTCTGTATATTGAATACCTACATTTATTTGTGTTTTATTCTTTGATTATTTTTAAATTATTCATTTTACTTCAGCTGGGAGCTTTAAAATAGCATAAAAATTGTCTCGAGTAAAGATTGAAAAGCTCATAACAAATTGAAAACTGCAAATTGAGCGCGAATTCCGGTTATATTTCCATGATTCAGTGTAATTTTATTATGTTCTATCATTACTTAAGTACTCTTTGCCATGCCAAGTACACGAATACTTAACACAAGTTTTGTTACATCTACATCGTCCGCATCAGTCACTTCCCGTCGACGCTGTTTCCAGCAGCGTCGCTTTCCCGACGCGTCGTCGCAAGACAAGTGCTTCAACGCGTCGTTTGTTATGTCGGATTATGTCAGCCTCTCGACAGATTGCGTTCGCGCCTTTTATCCTCTGCCACGCGCGAGCATTTGCTCTGAATGTTGAGTTATTTATTACTAGTTTCAACGTATGTTTTTTGCCCATATAATAAATATAGCTTCAATATTTATTTCCCCCTAATACGTATTATTTTCACTGCAGTCAGATCGATTGATAATTGTATATATCTACGAGTGATAAACATTTGCTTAATACTTTTTTTTCTTTATACTATGGTTTGTATGCTCTGATTTCAAATTTATTTTCTTCTTTTTCAGGTAAGTCATTTCAACGTTGACCAAAAACTTCTACCTTCAAAAAGCGACTATTTTTTCTATAAGAAGAATTGCAGTGATTCGGTGAGTATAAAAATACGACTTTTTTCGAAGAGACTTGTCGTTTTTAAAAATCTTTCCCGCCCTTCATTGTATCCTTTGCACGAGATTAGACATAATCTAGCGTCATAAATGAAACGCATCTTTTCCATTATAACTAGTGATGAATTACTAAATACAATACTAATGATAATTATTTCTTTGAATTATTTGCTTACTCTAAAGCTAATTGTTTAATGTCAGTTCGATTACACCCATGTACTTGAATGTCTGAAAAATCTCAGCCATTTGTAAATAAAAGTAAAGAAATGAGCAAAATTTAAATGATTCCTATTTAAAAAAAAAAATATTCTTGGAACTGATGAATAGTCTAAACGAGTGCAGTTTTTTGACTGACTAGAGACAGATATTTTATGTTGCAATGATATTATTGTACAAAGAAATGGGTTGAGATTTTCTCAAAATTTATTTCGTAATGTTTAAGATATACGACATAAAAAAATTGAGCCCAATGCTAATAAAATGCTTACGGTACTGAAATGGATGTTCGACCTCGAATATATCCGTATACAATTTCAGCTCAAAAAATACTTTATTTTTACTAGCTGTTTTTCCCTTAAAGATCCACATTTTTCGACTTCGGTTATTCTCAACATATTTTTACAATGTGGTTGTAATAAATATCTCGGGTTATATGTCGCTTTTATTCTTTTTCGAGGTTTTGTTTCGGGGTTTTTTTATTTTATTTTCTGGCCATTCACGAGAATAAGCGAAAATGCGATATAGGTACTTTGCCCAGTAGGTCATCTCGAGGAAAACATTCAGCCAGTCAATAGTCGTCGGAGAAATCCCATAAAACTCACTCTCACTCCAATCCCGCTAGCGGTCGTGAATAATATAAAACTCAGCGGTCGTATCCTTTGTAGGTCGCAATAAAATTGCAGAGTTACCAGGGTTGGTATATAAATACACCATCATCCAAAAAACTGCGTATATGTTAAGTAGGTTTGGTACAGTAAAACAAAATTTCTTGCCTATACCGATAAATAATATTCTGAATAAATTTACTTTTCACAAACCCGCTAACAATCTCGACTTCATGAAATTACGTCACTGAAATTGATAATATTGTTTTGTCATTTACCATTAAGTCCACGTCACATTTCCAACTATAACATTTTGTAGTGTCTTGTAATCTCTTCATTTTGCGAATTCAACACAATCACCCTACGCAATATTATAAATTTGGTGGATTTACTTCGTTATGTCGGTTAGGTAATCTATAGTTAAATTACTTATTATTATTAAAATCTTATTTAAATTATTATTAATTATTAGATATCTTTCTAGATCATTTTTTTAGCAACGTCAAAATCTGGGACACCCCTAAAATTTAGCAATTCAAAATGTATTCAAACGTTATGTGCGACCGGTATGTCAGGAGCTTTTGTGCGCCATTTTTTATACTCTCCCGCCAAAAGCTTTCGTGTGTGAGCAGGGTAGCGATGAATGGAAAAGTAAAGCGTTTATGCCACAGACCAAATTTTCAACCGCCTTTGAAGGTCAACGTATGAAGAATACAATCTTAAAAATGTTAATATCTTTATCCCTGATATTCCCCGGGATTTTTTAGGATCAGACTATTAGGTATATTCTTGAAAACGTTCTTTAGACGATTTTTTACCCTTTTTCTCCGTATATAAAAATAATAATAAATCGTTGATGTTATGTGAAATGTGCCTGTTTTCTTAATTCAAAGTGAACCTGTTTTTTTAATTTAAGAGTATATCATACTTAACACCCGGACACTCACAAAACGGCATAATTATGAGGCTAAGACAATCGTTGGGGTTGGCTTACTTTCTTATTATGCCTCGTTTTCAGAATTAGGTGTGTATTAAGAAATCGCAGACATTCTTGATTTCCAGCGGGGACATCCATGATTTAAAGCAAACATCTATCAATTTATTGAAAAATCAGAATAACCGTAGCCAACGACATATACCGTGGATCCGATTGGTACATGTACGAGTACAATCAAGAATACTTCAAGCTATTAAAACCAAATAAGCAATTGATCGAAATTTAAAACTGAGATTTCCTCTTTATAACACTGTCGTAGCGGAGTATTCATCTCTTCAAAGAACTTTCACATCATTTTTTTTCTCATTAATACTTTTTTATTAATTTATTTTTACTAAAAGAAAATGTTATTTATGATAACCGTGATACGTTCTTTCTGTGATAATTATCAATTTAATTGGTTTAATTTTGCAATTCTCTGATAATAAATATGTTTGCTAGTTTTTCGTTAACGTATATTTTTGTATCGCTTTGATTAACCTTTTCAGTAATAGAATTCTTCGTTTATATATTATTTCGTAATCGGATTTTGGGAGATTTTTACTTTAAATTCAGGTCGCAGCCTCATAGCGGCTGCTTCGCCAAACATCCGGCGGACGTTTTTGGTCGCCGACGTGCGAGCATTTTTCGTTTTTTCCCCTTACGACTACTCCAGTCGCCACTAAATCGTACGGATGTGTGAAAACTTAAAAGCTTAACCACACAAGTTTGTTCCTTTATTTATAATCGTATATTACATACAACTTATGGTAAAAAGTACGGAAAGAAAATGTTTGATTTTTCCATTACAATATCATTACGTCTTAAGCATAAGAATATATTTGTTAATTTTGTCACCAACTCAAAGACTACTCGTCTTTATATTTTTACAATTACGGAGAAATTGTGTTGTCTTGTCGATTTTATTCGTCGTGTATTTGATCCGTGCTTAAATGAAATGAAAATTTACTAATTTTTCTTTCACAAGTCCATATTCTTAATGTATTTGAACGATAATTGATTAATGTTTTACATCCTAACGTTTCACTTTTTATAATGTTACTTACCATCGAATATTACAAGTATACTTAATAAGCACGTTTCTCTACCAATTTCACGCATTGCACTGATATCAATTCCTTGAACGAAGAAAAAATGCGGTACAATGTATACATATACATTTACTCTACCTTTTTTCCTTAAGCAGTCTTACGACAGGAAAGTATTGCTCGTTTTTATTGCGTTATTTGCCAATTGGACGGTCCATTTTGTACACGTGAATTTTTATTTTACTTTGGACCGCCGCCCTCCTCGCCGTCCGCATTGCCAACTGCCTGCGGCCGGTCCTTTTATGTCCTTCTTTATTCTGTGTGCGAGTGGTTTCCAAAATGTTTTCGGTTTTCTTTCCTTTATACTATTTGTCGTATTATTATATGTAGGGTTAACCGTAATGTTACGAGCTTATTATTTCGTGAAAAATAAATATATATCTTCAGAATGCTCTGATAATTTCTTTTCCCGAGAAGCTACAGTTTATCACACTGAATATGTTTCACATAAAATTAAAATTGATGGCTTTTATTATTCAACAGGTTTTCGAAAAAATAATCTCTCCTTTGTTTACCGTTAGGCGGAATCCATTTGAACTTATTTTATTTTACATTCATATCATTTTTCGCTTGCAGAGTATTTAGATTATCTCTCAATCAATTGAGACAATTTTTCCATCCTAATCATCATAAATTAATCATTCAATTTCATGTACTAGATTCAAGCAATCCGATATAACGTTATTTATGAAAATGATTATAATAAATTTGCTTTACCACAAAGTTATTACTGAGTCATTTTTATGAACAAATATTTATTTAATTACTTAGTTAAAATATGAGAATAAAATAAATACTTTTTACACACGCACATATTTTATCATTAAAGGAACTTTATTGTTTTTAATTTTAATGTATTGAACACTGCCTGCTTTAGCCATTATATTAAACTGTCAGTTTATAATATTAGTACATTCTACTTAGTTTTCGGAATAAAAAAAAACATTTAAGTTTTATAGCGAAGCTTTCGCTATTCTCCCGCTTCTCCATGTTTTTCCGCTTGCGGCGATTTTCTCAGCCCCTATTGCTTTCCTCGTCACTTTCTACGTGAGTAGTTTATATATATTGTATATGTGTGCTAGTTTATAAAAGCCGTGTTCGGAAAAGCGTCGGAAAATACTTTTGCCGGAGAAAATATTTTCACGCTCGTAAGCCTCCCCGCAACAACCGGCTCGGATCATATTTCAACGACTATTGCGGCGGGGATTTTTCTTTTTTTTTCTTTTCATCTCTGTGAAATATGAAAAAGTGAAAGATAAGAGGAAATCACTTGTTGACAGAAGATTGCGGTAGTATTTCTGTGATGTTATTTTCACTGAAGAGTGTTCTATGCATCTCGTAACCACCAAACAGCCATATTTTTCTTCTGACATTCCATAGTTCCACACAGCTTTCTTAGTAAGCTTACAATTCTTATCATTCATCTATTCTTTTTGACGAAAATTGTTTTTTAATCGAAATTATTTTATCAATTTTACGTCTGTCGAAATTAATTATGTAATATAACCATTGTTTACTTTAGTAATAAATAACATTCCGTAAAAGTTATTCTTATAATTTCACACAAAGCAACACAACAAGTGGAATTAAAAACATTAACATATAAAAAATTTACTTCCACAATTTTGCTGTCGATTCCGTTACACAACACAGTCTATATGACAATGTGACGTCATCAAACTGTGTAAAATACCTATTAATTATCCAACATATTGTATATATATCAGATTACGAAATTATATTAGTGAATATCCATCAAATAAATTGAAATGATTTCTATATACCAATCATGTATTATTTTACTAAAATATTTACAACTTTTGCGAGTACATATTTAATGTATCAAGCCAATACTTCCTAGTTTTTTTACAATATTATGTTGTCAATATACAATCTGTATCTTTTTCATTTTATTTTATTAATATGAATCGCCCATGGTAGGTAACTCACCGAACGTAAATTTTTATAGTTAATTCTTAAATAAATCAATTTTCCTTGAAGAAATTCTGTCAATGATAAAATATCAACTCGTATCTACAATTATATTATATTTCTTGTTGAAATGATTCTGTAATGTTCTCGCTCTGTATCGTTTCATTTTTACAACTTGTTTTTTTTTATTATGTCGGTTATTGCAGTGTTGTAGCGAATCGATATCAATCGATTGAACAAATTTATGACGCCATTCAATTAAATTAATTTTATCGAAGTTGTTGTTTATTGCAGCATCGAATCGATGTTTATCAGAGTTTTGTTTCTTGTCGTCTTTTCATGATCGAAACAATCTGCAGTTATTACGATTTATGAATTAGACTTTCGGGTCATATTTTTCTTGCCTTTAACTGCACCAGAATAATATTCTTATATGAATTCAAAAAAAAAAAAAAACACTGGTTGACGATAAAGTACATTTGTAGTACATTTCTAATACATTTTCAATGTACTCAATTATTTTACTAGTATGATTTTCTATTTTACTACTATCGTTTAATAAAGTACTCATTAAAGTTCATTCGTATCTGTCAAAATTATACGCATGTCTTGGAATAAATATTTTACACTATATAATTAGAGTATAAGTATGTGTCATGATTATCAACTATCTTATTCTTGCTTTGTATTAAACACGAAAGGATTGTTAACTTTTTTATTCAAGTGATATATCATTAGATTTGTTTAATGTCAGTCGAGTGTCATTGTATATCTGTTGAACACTATATGTGCATGTATTATCCAGCGATGTTGTACAAAAAACATTGAACCAGACCTGAACAAGTACCGTTGACTATACCTTTAAAACCCAAATTCATCAAAAAAGGTAATACTTTATGTGTGATGGGATGTATAGAATAATATATTAAGAGTTCTTTTAACGAAACCAAATAACTACCAAATATTGTGATCAACAGTATTGAATATTTCACTTTCAGGGTTGCTACAGAATCTTTTAAATAAAAAAATAAAATTATCATCTGACAAATAAATTAATCCATATATATATATTTAATAGCGTGTGTATATTTTGAATGCTGTCTCGTAGACAACATCCACTTTCTATCTATAATTTGACAGGAAATTGCCGAAAATCCGGCATTCGTGTCTCTTTAAAATTGCCGAAATACAAACCCACAGTGATATAGATTTAATAGAACGCAACCTCTTATTGGTGGATTTATAGCATTTGCGATATTATCCTTTTGCGGCTTCCCTTTGCCTTTGGTGTGCTCTAATAACGCAGCCTCCTCACGTGCTTCCTTAACCGAAAGCTCATCGCATAAATATTGATGGACCGAGACTGTTTTCGATCAAGTTTATCGCTTTTATTTGCTGTTCGCCTCGCTGTAGTCCTGTCGACTGCTTTTTAGCCGGGGCAAGGGTGAGGGTATATTTCTATCACCCATTGTCCTCACGAATGGGTGGTAACGCTGCCTCTGAAATACATTTGTCAAGATATATTACAATATGAAATATCATTCACGTTACCGATGCTACACGTGTTTTGACGTTACAGGCAAAAAAGAGCCTAGCCTTAGACCTAGAATTTAATATTTTATTGAACGGTTTTCTATAAATTATCATTGCCAAGCGATGAAGATCAATTCCTTACTAGTACTTTCGCTATCAGTGTCGAATCTTCGAATATTTATATGAATCGGTTTTTCAATCGACTTGCATTGTTTTACGACCACGATTTTCGTGATGGTGAAAATCTGACAACTAAATCTTTCCTTTTATCTAATTTATGTTATCGATTGGAGGTGCTTGATGGAATTTCAATATCAAATTTGAATTGTTACAACTTTGTACGATTCCACATGTAAATAATAATTTATTTTAACTGCCATTGACTGCTTGCCTTGGGGTTTGTGTTTTCCTGTAATTGATACCATTGGTATATAGACGATGCTGACTGTTTATTGTACGTCAGTTCTGTTGCATCCGTGTAATAGAATGCCTGAAGATGCCGAAAGGCGAAACCAGGGTCGATAGTGACAAAACATGTGGATTCGTGCAAAGTTGTAACAATTCAAATTTCCACTTATCAATTTTATATTCCGTCAATTTCTAAAGAAGATGGCTTACAACCAGTTCTCGTCTAGTGTACTTTTTTTATATCGTCTAAAAATATAAATCACTTTACGAAGTTAAATTCGATAGGTTTAAAAAACATCGAATTAGCTTGTATTATATTTCTTCGCTTCATAAATACAAACAGGCGCTTAAGAATAATCGTTTATTATTTCTCCCCCATAAAAGGAATTTGCCGTCGGAAATATGGACAGCAGAATTCATTTTCACGCTTATCCGCTCTTTCGTGGTTGGTTTAGTCAGTTTTAGTGGCAGTAGTTCGCTGGCGAGGTGCTAATAACACATTTCCAGGCGTATCGTGTGGTCTGCCCATTCTTTGGTGCATATTTTACGTCTATGTTTGCATAATTAATATTTGCGCTTAAAAAACTTTACTACGCTATAACAGAAAGCGCTTCTCGTTTACTTACCCGCCTAGGATAAAAATCTATTTATTTTCTAATTTTACTAATTATTTATATGGTGTCTTTATATTTTGCATACTTCAGTTATTTTATACTTGCGGTGTTTCGTTAATTGCCATTGTTGAAATGAACAATGAAACGAAATGTATATGAATCTAACAATATTTATTCATAATCAAAAACTCCTCTTAAAAATAATCATTATTCCTAATATTTTGTAAGTTTATGATATTTTTCCAAATACCTCTGAATATTGCCAATATGCTCATCGATGCTATCTGTATTATTGGTTAATTTTACGGTGTTTTGCACTATGGGAAAATATCTGTCAGGGCCGTTATATTGCAATTTAATTTTAATGTGCGTTTTCTTTAAATATATCAAATAAGATTGACAAAATTAAATTACACCAAAATTACTTCGTCGTCATTTAATAATTGTATTCTGTAGTCGAGCATCTAGCATCTTTTTGAAAGCTCTTCTAAGTATTAAAGCTCTCAGAAAAAAGCGATTCACGGATACACAATACCGGAACGGACTGCATGATAAAGCTCTTGAATTTCTAGTTTATTTTTCTTTTCATACGTTCGCTATATTTCTCCTTCTAAGCAAAGAAAAAGAAATCAAAATTGCTTGTCTGCCGTCTGTCGGCCTCTCATTACATCGAGATGTAAACATATACGTTTAATGAATTATAACTCGTCTTGTTTTATTTATTACCATTGTAGTCATCATATCGCCAATTTTGGTTGTAAAATATATAGCCTAAATAATAAAACTTAGTGACAATATGGTTTTAATGATTGAGAAAATTCAAAAAGTATCTCACTCTCCAGTAGCAGCGTTAAGACACCGCCTAATTTTTATTTCTCTTATGTAAATTTAATTATGATGACTACTATTTATTTAATTCAACGGGGTGAATACAAAACACATGCCATATGCATTATAGTATTATTTATTATTGCACATTTCGTCTGGAAAAAAACTGTAAGCAAAAATAAACAATGTATTTATGTGATTAATTACCCGAATGGATTTGATTTGCAACACTTAACTTAAACTCTTTTTTGTAGTAAGTATTTGATACCGCTATTATGATTTCTTGGTTTATTTCTGTTGTATGCATGGACTCATGACTTGATAGTGAAAGAATTTTCCACTTGTTGATTCATTATAAAATATTCACTGCCCCATGTGAACGAAATTTTCGTGTCGTACATTGGGCGACTTTTGGCCCGACCGTTTTATATATATTGTATATTCCGAAATGGCTCAGTAAAACCCCCTAACGACGTAATCAGGGGCTTTTGCACGGTGTTAGAGCTTCGGCGAGAAAAAGCTTCGCAGTCGATTCTCGTTACGCTCGCGGAGGGCGGCTCGAGCTCATAATAATTTATATCCTCGCATTATACTAAACATTTTTAACCTCACTCTCGCCGCTGCTTTCTTTCAGCAATAAAAGCTCTCTTCGGGCATCAAAGGACACTTTCGAGGGGATATTATGTGTGAGCTTAATAGCTCGTAGTAAATTTGCCCTTTAATAACGAGAGCATTTTCTCTTCTTGAATTTTTGCTTTTAGATTAAACTCCCATCTGTGAAGAAAAGTATTTCAGTATAATCTTAAACATATTTTTATCAAGAGAAATAACATGAATATAATATTAATTTTAACCTTTCTTCTTTTTTCTACGCCTCGAACTTCTAATAAATATAATATTGGTTATTTTATCTTATCCTTATCAATCTGATGGTGTACATCAAAACATAACAAAACCAAATATACAGCATCATAGACAGAATTTCTTTGCGAAGCCATACATTTTTGTGCTTATCCTAGGAATAAACTAAAACATTTCAAATCAAATACTTCACCAATTATACGTTGCCATAACCCCCTACAACGCAATAACCTCATGCCATGATTCTAATATAATTTATTTACGTTAAAAAATATGCATTGCAATCAATTTAATTAAATGCATGCTTAATATTTTTAGGCCCGCCTTTGACTCGTCAGCGTGTTTTATAATGCGACATGGTAAACAATGTATTTTTATGTTAGAATTAGTCACCATTAAAATGAGTTAAACGATATTTTTTATGGTAATACGGTATAGGCGTTATTATGTAGGCACATTAAATAAATAAACATTTTTCTTTGTGCGTTTATGCTACTCCTCCCAATTGCTTATACTCGTGTTTTTGATTAGCATTTTATTTTTAGTAGGTGTCACAAAATCATAAATTAAACATAGTATGATAATTCTAAGCATTCGACATTATTCATTTGATTTATATAAAAAAAATGATGATAACTTCTCCTAAGTAATTGAAATCATGTTTTGTATCTATGATATATTCTACTGTTTTAAAATTAACTTGTCCATTGATGGTTCACCCCTGGTTTCAGGAAGAATTATTTAATAATTTTACTGGTTTACAGTTTTTAATGAATTCAATTGTATCAGATAATATAAATTGTTATTCGTCTTAATATCTTCGTCAGATCTATGTTCTTTTGATTCTTGTAGAACTTAACATGTTCACGTCATAGTAATGGAGTTCTGCCAATGCAAACTCAATGCAATCAATAAATCAAGTCAGCTGGAAATCGTTCTCCCATCATTATCGAGTTTCCTAGTAGATGCTACAGAATGTATTAGTTACTAATTTAAAAATTACTTTCCGCCAGTTTTATACCACCACAACTATTTTTTTTATGAATAATTTATATGTACATTTACAATACGAGGTAGGGTTTTGTTTTTTGCTCATATACCACTTTTTCACACAATCTGTAGTCTTGTATTTTCATTTCCTCGGGTTCGTGCTAATCTGCCATTCATTGTAATAAAATCAATAGCTCTAATTGAGCGTTTAAAGTTATCGGCCTAATAATATACTCGTTTATTCTTAACTTTTTTCTTGTGCTTGACTTGTTAAAGTAATAAATAACGATGCGGATGGACATAAGCTGTGGATTTTTTCCCCTGCCAGTACTTGTTAATAACGGTGCACAGTGAAAACAATAATTAAGGTTGATCATTTTTTATGGCATCTCTCATTCGAAGTTACTTAGCGGCAATTATGCGCCTTTTATTCTTTTGAATGGACGGCGCTCATGTTTTATGAATAGCTTCGTGGCATGGTAGCAGAGGTTTGCATTTTTCAGCGGCGGATTGGATTGACCACCACTGTTAATTGTTTCCTAAGTTGAATTGTCGACTTTTAATTTAACTGATTTTCGAATAAAATAAATCCCTTTCTATCAATGCTCCAATTTTGAGTGACAAACGATGAAGAAAGATTCTTATACGTGAAAATGAATATCATACCTTAACCGCTGTGCTTTTCTTTTTTGGCCGCTCAGCGTAACCATTTGGGTTTACCACTGGAGCTTACCTTTTGAGCTTTACCACTTGTATTTACCATTTGATATTTATTGATTGAATTGGCATTCACTTGGTAGAACTCCATTATAACACGGTGAAAAAATAGCAATGTATTTTAGTTCTACAAAATTATTTTTAACTAATATAGTTGATAGCTATTTCGGCTCACGCCATCGTCAGAACTATGCTTAAACTAACATTTGCTTATCTATATATAGCTGTGCAGAAAAGGTACACAACATCTCCTCTCTCCTTTTCCAATGGTATAGCTTGTTATTTAACAACAATGACACTAAACTTTCAAAATTCCAAATGAAACAATAGGTGTCTATGACAATAAGATTATGTGTGTGGGATGGAAGTGGTCCTTCAGGCAGCAAATTAGACCACCCCTTTGTGCAACGGCTTGACAAGTTGCGATATTATTATGTTAGTTTGATCGTTAAGAATCCTTTGTGACAATTGGTGTCTATTGATCTCAAGCTGTTCTAAAGCCGTCATTCTTCGACCCTTACTACAAAGATGCAAACATTTAGGAGCTGAGTTCGAATTTACATTATGTGACTCATTAATAACGTGATTAGCGAATTGTGAATCTGTTTTTTTATTATTGAATGATCTTACATGTTCCTTAGCTCGAGTAGATATACTTCTACCTGTCTGTCCGATATAAACGGATAAACATGAGCCACAGGACATTTTATAAATACCGCTTCTGGTCAGTTTATTGATTTCATCTTTGCTATTTTTAAGATGTCTGCCTAAGTTATTGTTGACCTTGAAAGCTACGTTTATTGAGTTTTTAATCTCCCGATGAATTTTTTCGCTTATGCTACCTAGGTAGTTAATAGATTTATAGAAGCGGTTATCTTGTATCATACAAGAATGACGGCTTTAAAACAGCTGGAGATCAATAGACACCAATTGTCACAAAGGATTCTTAACGATCAAACTAACATAATAATATCGCCACTTGTCAAGCCGTTGCACAAAGGGGTGGTCTAATTTGCTGCCTGAAGGACCACTTCCATCCCACACACATAATCTTATTGTCATAGACACCTATTGTTTCATTTGGAATTTTGAAAGTTTAGTGTCATTGTTGTTAAATAACAAGCTATACCATTGGAAAAGGAGAGAGGAGATGTTGTGTACCTTTTCTGCACAGCTATATATAGATAAGCAAATGTTAGTTTAAGCATAGTTCTGACGATGGCGCGAGCCGAAATAGCTATCAACTATATTTGTTAAAAATAATTTTGTAGAACTAAAATACATTGCTATTTTTTCACCGTGTTATTTGATATTTACCTCTGGGCTTTACCATTTTGGATTTATCTCATGACATCACCAGTTGGAACTAGGCGCTGGACTTAACCATATCGGCCTCGACCTCTAGGCTTAACCATTTGGGATTTACCACTCGATTTTTCCATTTGGGATTCACCGCTGGGATTTACTACTAAGAGTTACCAGCCAGGCTAAGCGACTGGGCTCAGGAAGATAAAGTTATAGGCAGTCAAGTTGGATTTTCTTACGCTAAATGAATTTAAAAAAGATGAAAGGTTGCTTATATTGCAGTTGAGAGCACTGAAAGCAACGAATAAAGAGAAAGTTAATGGGTTCACTAACACGTGGCTTTTGACGGTAGCAGAGGACTCGACTGAAGTGTGAAACAATTTGAGAACAAGATCACAACGCAGTTAATTTAAAACAAAAGATTGTTAACACCTGTTGGATTGATCGTTGGCTGGCGTTTGTTTCTCTGCGACGGGTTCGGCGAGTATCCGAACCTTCAAACCGAAATATCAGAAGCTAGAAAAAACCTCGAAGAGACCATGGCGACTCAATAGCAATATCTCGTAAGTGACAAACGATGAAGAAAGGCTCTTCTAAGTGAAAATGAATATCATACCTTAACCGCTGTGCTTTTCTTTTATGGCCGCTCGGCGTAACCATTTGGGTTTACCTCTGGGGCTTACCATTTGAGCTTTACACCATTTTGGATTTATCTCATGTCATCACCAGTTGGAACTAGGCGCTCGGCTTAACCATTTCGGTCTCAACCTCTGGGCTTTACCATTTGGGACCACTCGATTTTTCCATTTGGGATTCGCCGCTGGGATTTCGCGTATGGGATTTACCACTGGGAGTTACCAGCCGGACTTAACCCCTGGGCTCAGGAAGATAAAGTTTTAGGCAGTCGAGATAGATTCTCTTACGTTAAATGAATTTAAATAGATGAAGGATTGCTTATATTGCAGTTGAAAGCAACGAGTAAAGAGAAAGTTCGAAAGTTAAAACGTTTACAAACACATTGCTTTTGATGGAATCAGAAGACTCTATTGAACTGTAAAATTGTTCGAGAACAAGATCACAACGCAGTTAATTTAAAGCAATGGATTTTTAACACCCGTTGGATAGATTTAACGTTTAATGGATTTGAAATACACGAAGGGTTGCATATACTGCATTTGAGAGCAGTGAAAGCAACGAGTGAAGAGAAAGTTTGAAAGCTAATGGGTTTACGAACACGTGGCTTTTGACGGTAGCAGAGGACTCGACTGAAGTGTGAAATAGTTTGAGGACAAGATCACAACGCAGTTAATTTAAAGCAATGGATTTTTAACATCTGTTGGAAATGTTTTACGTTAAATGAATATAAAATACACGAATGATTGCATATATTGCATTTGAGATCAGTGAAAGCAACGAGTAAAGAGAAAGTTTGAAAGCTAATGCGTTCACGAACACGTGGCTTTTGACGGTAACGTGAACGTAACTCGACTGGAATGTGAAATAGTTTGAGAAAAAAATCATAACGCAGTTAATTTAAAACAAACGATTATTCATACCTGTTGGCTGGCGTTTCTTTCCCTGCGACGGCTTCAAGTAGTCCGGACACACACAACACACACACACACACACACAATTTACACAAAACAATAACTTTCACAAAATTAAACACAGTATAAATATAGTCGCACTTCACATCACAGCACTGGGGAAAGTTTCGAGTCGTATCGACTGTTTACGACAGTAGTAACTCGGCCGAGACTCAATTGGGGAATGAAATAGACGAAATGTGCTCTTATACCTTTTCGATTCCAACTTACATGTGTTCATTAAATTGGAATATGATGCCATCTATTATGCACGAAATGAAGCTTTCAGTGATAAATAATAACAACAGTGACATATCGCTTTTAAAATCACACTTTTGATCAAAAATATTTTTTCTACAAATCTACTTTGAATTCATTTTTTATAAAAATATTTTTATTAAACCATACGGACTTTCAGAGAGAATAATCAAAAAAAATTGAAATATAATTACATATATTCTTGTGTAAATTGCGACATTTGGAAAACATCGTCTTTTGGTGTCTTGTATTTGGCGTCTCAGCCATATACCGTATTACGGATGATTGAACAAAGTACTTTTTTCAATTGCCCGTCATGATGATCTCTAAGTTTACAAAGCTACAGTTCAAAAAAATCTTTTTGAACCCCTTAATGAATCCTAACAAAAATCAACTTAAAGTTTTTTTTTGCGTAATATACTTATATTATATTACCAACATATTTACATGAAAATTGATATCATCGCAGTCCGCATTTGAACTGTATCTCTGAAGTAGGACAATGTAATCTTTATGAAATAACGAGTTCGCCTCTGGCTTTCTTCCTCAAAACTCTATTGTATTGTATGCGAGCTTTGTGCGGGCGGCGTGACTTTCCGTTTATATTTTCAATTGTGATTTTAGACTCCTCAACCTGGCGATCGACAATCTTAAATAATAATAATTTTCTTCGCGTTAAAAATTTAAACAGGTGAGTTTTTTCTCTTCCTCTTCTTTTTCTCTCGCTTCGGTTTACTTATTTATTTTTTGCCGTTGTTTCTTGTGTATTTAATTATTTTATATATTATGCATGACTGGCGTTTACGGTTGTGTTGAAAAAAGCTTGTTCCCACAGTTGTTTTACACTAGAATCATTTTAAATGCCATCCATCTTCTGATTTTGTATTGTGTGAGTGGTATCACATTTTCGTTCCGTTCTACAACCTAATCCATTTCTTCCTGTAAAATATAATGTTAAACATTTATATCACGTTCATAATATATATATATATATGTATATTTATTGATGGTTTTCTTTTGTTTTTGATACTTTTCGGATCGGTTACTTTGTATTATTGCTGATGCCTTAAATAAATAAACAATTAAACCACATCGTGAAAATAATACTCAAATCAGTATATTTTTATTTTAATATAAAGTGATGAAGTGAGTGAATTCATACCTTAGAAGTGTAATATAAATTTTCTTGTATTATATTTGTTCAATGTACAACTAAATTTCATTTCCCCGAATTGTGGCGGTAAATAACTAACCAAAATTTTACTTTAACCGCAAAATACTCATTATTTTCAAATCTATAACTATTTATTGTTTTTGACAATTAAAATTATACACGTAAGACTGAAGATGCCTCTGAAAGAGGCGAAACACGTGTCACAGTTAGTAGCACAATACGTGGAATAATCAAAGTTATTTTATATTTTATATTTAAATGAACTTCCACAAAGTTACCGCCGAAACCATCGAAAGTATTAAAATTATATCCTAAAAGTGTCTAATATTTTTCGAAGCAAATACAAAGTTTTTCTTTTCTCTCAATGGGAAAAGTCGGGCGAGTGGGTCATCATTATGCACACTTTTGTTTCCTTCGGTGCTTTAATAACTTTTTTGCACCGTTGAATTTTGCATACAACTGCACTGGCTATATTTACTTTCCTCAATGGGCCAGATAAAACAGGAATATGTAACGCTTTGTTGGCAACTTGAAAAATCGATTCGAATTTCAATTAAAGAAAAATGTATTAAAGATACTCTAAAGCCTTGTTTCTCAAACGGTGGTTGTAAAAATGTAAAAGGTTGAGACTCTGTTATAAAGCACATATTAAGGTTATTTTAAACCACCGTTCATTTATAAAACAAACTTAACACCAAAAAACGATTATTAGCTGTATTCGCTTCTCATAAATTCCTTTTATATGTAGTTACCTCGTAGATTGCTTTGATGACGAGTCAAAAAACATTCAGTGTCTCTTCAAATATGTTTGGTTTGAATCTGCGTTAAAATGGTCATTCAAAGTTCACTCCCTTTATTGTTATATGATTTATATTAATACGTGAATCAAATAAACCCTTAAATGGGCCAAATTATTGGAATAAAGATGGCGGCTACTTCGCTGAATCAGATATTTGAAAAAGCGTCGAAATAGCGAGTTACAATTTATTACATTATTTATTATTTATCCAAATCAGGAGTTTTTACCATGCTAAAGAATAATAATAAAAAAAACAGTTTTAAGAGCAATAATTGAAGCAATGTAAAAATGCAATATTTTTTTTCACAATTATATATTATCCACATCAGGACGACTTATTCATTGTAAGCATTGTCAACTGATTCAGCAAAACAAATTAAAGACATGGCTCTCTATACCAAATTTCTAATTGATTATTACCTATTGATATACTATGATATCTCATGATATCTCTCCGGTTAGTTTTGAGTGTTGGAGATTTAATTTCATGTACAATGTTTCTTTTTGCTGCTTAAATGTTTGTAAAATCAGTCCTTGTGGATATCATATTATATTGAATAAGTAATTCCTATTTAAAAATAATCGGCAGTGCACTTTCGCAATCTAGTTTAAAAAAGCTATATATCTCCGCAAAATTGAGACGTCTGACAACTTTTATTCCAAAGCCCATTTAGAGTTTTGAGCTTTATCGGAGTGTAGTAAAAGTTCAGTTTTGTGATGGCTATAACTGCTGTTTACACAATTTTACATCAGAGACTAGTAAGTTTATAACAGGTGTTGTCTTT
Organism: Himalopsyche japonica; assembly: GCA_028555115.1. NCBI lineage: Eukaryota > Metazoa > Arthropoda > Insecta > Trichoptera > Rhyacophilidae > Himalopsyche > Himalopsyche japonica. The sequence goes on from JAHFWJ010000101.1 coordinate 965,763, forward strand.
CTCTCGTGTTGTGACATCAACTTTTATATATTTCGCATTAAAAAAATGTTTAATTTAAGATATTTTATCGAATTCCATTTCAAAAGTACCAGTTGCTATCATATCTTTCAACAATGGTTTGCTCATGCATATTGTTACTGTAATATTATAAACACTATTAGATTTTTTAATTTGTTCCAATGTTGTATTGAACGGGTTCTCTCTATTTTACGATTCACTGCTACAATTTTGCCATCTCGAAAGTTGCCGGCGATCCATTCACCGAGTAACTTCTCATTTTCTTCGCTAAGAAGTAATTCTAACTCCTTTTAGTGGGAATTTCAAACTTTTGTGTTTGTCCGTCGCTGAACTCGTTTCGGTGGCGGCGGGCGTCTTCGTATTATTCGTGTCACCTCGGTTGTCGTAACTTTCATATTGTTCAAACCAAATTTACACTTATAGAACTTTAAGCAGTACATATAATACAATTCACCCCATGGAAAATCGTTTTTTTACGAAGTATTTGAACACCAGACCGCAGCTATGAAGTATAATATGAGTATTAACAGAGTTAGGCTGTGATATTATCAGTTTATATGGCCATAGCGACGTCATGCGCATTTATTGACTAACGATCGCAGATATTATAATTGAATTCAATTTCATAGTTTTAAATCCAGGTAGCTTATATAAGCTCTTTTTTCTAACCAATATGAACTCGGATGATTGATTATTTTGTACTTTATTGTCGAAAAGGTGGAATATTTTTTTTAACTTTTTTTGTTCTTCGTATCAGGAAATGGAATTACTTGAAACATGTTTTACTTTCTCAAATCATTTTTAGAATTAGTTAGGTGTAGTAACGTGAATGGTTATTGAATTGTTATAACTTTCACATTTTTTATACAATATACTACATTAATTTAATTACACAAGCCTTTTTTCAGCCAGTGTTATTATTCAAATTTAAACACTTTATAAATCGTGGTCATTTCTTTTAAATTATAAAAAGCCACTACTAATTTTAGCTTTCAGTGTTAATACATGTAATTATTAATTCATCATTGTGTTGGTTTTTTGTTTTTTCCTTTGGTAAGTATTCAAGCGATTATAATCATTGCAGCTTGATATAAAAACGCTCAGGCTCGTATGTAATGGACGTATCACCTCACGATCTGGGATCGCGTGCCAAGAGCTAATCTAAATGTTCACTATTCTGACACTTTGAGGACTTACTGAACGTAAATTATTTTATTATGCTTTGTGTTTTATTCGACACGCGAGCCGTTCGCAATTTTTCTCCTGTCAAAATAAATGTTTGTGAAATTCACTAAATTGCCACTGTATAATTTACATGACTTGCCATGCTAAAATCGAAAAATTGTTATTTTATACTTTTTTCTTTATTACGGGAGCTGTTTGTTGTTCAGTATCGTAACTTCAAATATTTCGACTTAGGAGTATGCAAAACTCGTTATTAGATAATCGTTCTCGCTTACGCCCCGTTTTTAGGATCGGTTAGGTGGCAGCAAATTTTTAAACATCACACATTTATAGCGTCAAACAAAAATCCATAAATCGAGAAAAAACAATGTTCTTATCGGGGCTCAATCCAGTGAGAAAACACAATGTCGCTGACCACTGCACCGTGGTACCGACGCTCTGGTGAATTTTTTAGAATGGATTACCTATATGCAAGAAAATCCATAATTAAAACAGAAATAATATAAATTAATCATATGTAAAACCTGTTCTGTCAGTTCAATACCTTATTGAGACAAAATACCCTACTAACTGTTGAAAATATCGCATAGTTTTTCGATGGTGACCTCAGATCCGATAGATCCTGATTTTCTCGCTAGAGTATCAAAAATCTATGAATTAGATTTCGGCAACCAGAAAGTTTAATTAATATTCCATGTTTGTTTTCATTCTTGACCTGCTTTATGTATAAATGTTTACTCTAAAAAAATAACAAAAGACAATTGCCGTGGAGTAAAGACGAATTTCTGAAAAATCAACACTGACATTAAATAAAAATATTTGTTTATTGGCCGAAAATCCAACAAAGTCCCTTTTGAGTTTACCTAATACCGAAATTCTCTTAGCTCAAAAATTACTTTTATCTATTGGATGTATTGTTAAAAGTTGACACGCAGACTAACGAATCTCCTGATTCGTTTTAATTCAGCCTCTCACTTTATTTCTTTAATATTAGTATTCCTCCACTTATGTGTTATTGTCATTTTTTCATTATTGTTTCCGATCGGTTTAATGAAAACATCAATCGCTCCCTTTATTTTCACTTGTATATGTGTTCATGTTGTATTCCAAATATGCATATTTCGTATTCGTAAATTTGAAAAATTTATGTCCACATTTTTATTGAATAAATCACCTCTTCGTCTTGCATATACATGATATCGCTTGTTATCGATCAAAACCGTTGCTACCCAATGCAATGCGGTCCTTTATGAACCCACCATAAAGTATTAGTACAATTTGTCTGAGTTCGTTTATGAACGCATCATCAGAAATATTTACCCAAATGTTCGGTTATTATCGAACTCGGCGTTAAGCGGTAGCAGGTGTGTTCGTTCCGTATGCGGTAATTATTTTTCCAAAAAAACACGGTACTATAAAATTGCCGGCTTTTTATGTAGTGGCTTAAAAATTTCAATTATGAGAGTATTTAGTATGCTATTTTTTCACAGCCCCGTCATTAATTTATTTGTTTTAATATCATATCACATGTCTGTCGTTTCTTTTTCAAAAGGCAAAACACAATGTTATTATAAAATGATCAGGACCAGTTTACTCATCGCGAGTACAACCAGTTAATATGACACAAGTCATATGCAAGTTTATGTATCAACGTATGCAAAACAAATAGTTCAATAACTAAGACATGAATTTCTAGGTAATCATAAAAAATAGTGTACAAATGAAATATTAACAACATATTAAAAGTGATAATCTTTATTCAAAAAAGAACGATCATAAAAGTTTAATGCGTTAGAAAAATATATTGCGCGTAGAAATAACACTGAGATATTCATTGACAGGAAAGTTTAACAGTCGAAATGTCAACACTTATTTTATATTAATTATAATATAAATTATTGATTCAATGAAATGATTATTTACACAGCGTAAAAGTAAAACGGATCTGAGTAATTTCGGTCAGAAACATCTTTTCGTACTTTTATAATCTTTTGCGAATGCTATTTTTACTTGCATTGCATTGCGGCACTACGCTTGCAATATATTTGCAAAATATCTTTTCATCGCTGTTTGTCGATATATATCGTATTAAAAATGATTGTTTGCCGACATATTTTTATGCATGTCTTCGAAATGGTTGAATAATAAAATACCGGGTATTCAGTAAAATTATACACCAAGGAATGCAACCGACCTGGAAGACTAAGACCGCTATCTTTGTGTTGTTCAGTTGCATTCGCTCTTGTGGCTCAAACACGCAACCCGTATAAATTTCAATAATTTACAAAGCGTACGGCAAACCAGGTGCACGAAGAATGTTTTATTCCTAATGTTTATAGAGCACATAATAACGAGAACTAATGTTTCGCATACAAAGTCGGATTTATTTTGACATAATCATTTGTATTTCGCGTCGTGAATGAGATGTTAGAGGTAGCGTTACCACGACCGCTATATTTCATTAAAATATTCGCACTGAAATGAAATTTAGTGTAACTAAAACAGGCTCACCAATGTGAATGCGAATTAATTACTTGTGCAATTCTGTTAGTTAAAACGTGTTTTCGAGCTTCTTATGAATGACATGTATTTAATTGTATGATTTATGGTTATATTTAAACCTGTTTGATGGTGTAGTTCGAATGAGGGTGTTAGTAATTTCAATATCGAATTCGATTTGTTTAAACTTGTACATTTCCACATGTTTTGTCACTCACGAACTTTGTTTCACCTATCGACTTCTTCAAGCATTTTATCACACGGATAAAATAAAACTGATATGTAATTAAAGGTATACGTCGATAATATATAATACAAGCTGAAATTACATATGAAAATATAGCTTCATAGGTTAGGAGCCAAATTAACCAGAGTTTCGACACTTTAAATTGCATAGGAAATGTTCCTGTTTTACGGCTCAAGTAACAACCTAAAAATATATTTCTTTTTAAAAATTTACCATATTTGTATATTTCATCTTGGAACATTTCCATAGTACGTTATTTTTAGAGAAATGGCTGTATGAAATTTACCCAATCTCTATTTATAAATGGTAAGTTAGGATTCTCTGTAAGCCAGACGCTTTCTCTCCACGCTTTGTTTTTAGTATTGGAAATATTCCGTAAGTTTTATTTAAATTCAGGAATCAAATAAAATTTGAATTGTTGAAGCTTTATACAGTTCTACACATTTTCTCATTAACGACCCGATTTTTGCCTTTCGGGGGTCTGCAGGCAGTTATATCACAAGGATGCTGTTCCATCTATTTTTTCAGCTTTTTTGCATCTTTGTGATAGAATGCCTGAAGATGCCGCAAGACGAAAACCCGTGCCGTCAATGACAAAGCATGTGGAATCTTACAAAGGTCCAACAATTCAAATTTGATTTTGAAATTCCATCAAACACCTTTATTCGATATCATAAATTAAATCAAGTGAACGATGGGTATATTGAAGTCGCTAAATGGTAAATGTTTAAAAATGAAACAAGTCATTTAAATATCCAATATTTTTTTATTATTCAAACAATTTTAAGATATTTCCATTTATGCCACTTCGTTAAATATCGTTAATTATTTCGAAAAGTGATATATCATTTGCTCGCCGGTGTTAACTGTTCACATTATTGCTCTGCAATTAGAATCGCTATTTTTTATACTTCGATTCGCTTTGCATGTTTATATTGCCTGATTTTTAATTGTTTTTTTTTATTAGCCAGTTTTATAGCGACCGTATTTTGTACAGACACACGTGTTTGTTAGTCTCTGTATTTTATTATTGTACGTTTTTTTTATATTTGTTTTGTTTCATTTTACTGCACGAATTCGCGTTTTACGAAATTGATTTTAATCACGGCCGCCCACTTCCGGCTCTAAACTTTTTATTGCCTACTCTACTTTTTATTGGCAGGTATTTTTTCCAAATTTAACTTTTTTAATTAATTTACTTTTTAGCATATGGGCGCCGCAATACATTAATAAAACAAGTTGTTTACTCAGTGAACCGCTTGCCTTCTAATAAATTTTATCATTTATTGCGGCTTTATGGATTCTTTTATAGCTTTGCTTCATATAATTTTTAAAAGTCATATCGCTTAGTTTGCATTCAATTTACATCCGTATACTTCATAAATTAATTTAGTTTACAATACAATTAAGTAAGTGTGAATATCAATATTTTTTTTTCCAAATTAATTTGTTTTGATGCCCGGGGGGTGGCACAAGACATATTCATAAGACCGCTGATATAATGTGGCGACTGTAAATTTTTACGCAAGAACCACTGCACTAGTTAGAACTGAAATTACTATAAACGACATTTATTAATTGAAAAAATATACTTCATCCAACACTTGGTATGTAGAATAGTAAGAGAACAGATGTTTGATAATAAATTAGCGTACATTATTACAATTCAAATTGGCGATGTACCTCTTATCTGCTCACCATACAATTAAAAGTCTTCATTATTATATTCCGTTTAAACCGATATTTTACCGCACGAAAAAACAAATTTACTAGCATTAATGTGCCGTTCTTTGCATACTTCTCGTTTCAGTCATGCACACTGGCTAAAAATATTTTTTTTACAAATGCTCTTAGCGACTATGGCGAAGAAATATTCAACCAAATGTTAATTTAAAAAGTTGTGTACGGCATTTTCTATACTGCTTCTCTCACTACATACGTTGTCTGGTCATATTTGACCAAAACGGCGCCGCGTAGGTGTACCAGTAATATTACCTCGATCCCCATACATCATGAATGATCACTTGAATTAATGAAGTATTATTATTTTATCATTGACATAAATGATTGTGTGCGCGCAAACCACTTTGGGTGCTGTCAATAACTCGCTGTTTGCAGTCCGCCGCTGCCTTTGTGATACTACATTAGGTAAATAAGTGCCACTTCGCCGTACATTAGCGGTTGTTATTATACGCCCCTGCAGATGCCCAATAATAATATAAAATGAAAGAATAAATTCTTCTTACACACGAGAGTGTTCTTCTGCAATTTACAGTCGGCTGACCACAATACAATAGAAAACAAGACACAAAAAACATCCTCCTGTTTGTCCATACCGATTTTACTATTCTAATTTTATTAGGATTGTAATTTATGTATGAATGCGTACACAAAACATTCAATGTTGTTGTTTGAATTAGGGTAGACGTACCATCATGAAATATTGTTCATGGCGTCATGCATAAGGTTTTATATCGAAATCTACATCGCGACAACAGCATTAAAATTAGCACACATCGTTTGATTAATGCTTTCTGTGGCTCGAAACGCATTCATTAAATATACATTTCTTTTGAGTTAAAGATTTACCCCGCCGTAAAGAAATGTCATTTGTGCATCTCTGAAGAGCCAATGTATTATATTCTGATACAAGACTGCAAATTGTTTAATGTGACTAAAATAGGCTACGATATTCCATTAGTTTTTTAGCCATTACAGGTTCCTCGTGACACTAGGAGATTAAATATTCACCGTAATTCCCATTCGACGCATGATTTTTGATATCCAGGCATTTTTAACAAGAATCTATTTTATTGAGTTTTTTAATATACAATTTATTTCACGTAAATTAACTGAGAGCTTTATGCAAAATTTATACAAATTTAATTAATTTTGATATTTATTCCAACTTAACTATGGGTCAACATCACATAATACACTGAATGTATAATCTTGTACATATATTCATTCCGAGGAAAACAATATTATAAACGAATGATTTTTTCATTATAAAATTTTAAGTATCGCTTTGCAACCAATCTAAATATAATCTGAATATTCATCGCACGCTTTGGCTTGTTTTGGTCACACTACTATTTCTCTATCACTGTATTAAGTGAAGTGTTTGCATTATTTCGACTTCTCTTTTGAAGTGACCAAGCACTCCAGGCATTACTTTTGCCGAATTAATGAAGTGCCTCTTACGTCTTGCAGCCACTCTAAACTGGTCACTTCTCGGCCAATCGCGGAGATCCACTCGTCGTTAAGAGATCCGTGATAAATTTGCTAACATGAACATAATTTCAACAAAATCAAAATACTCGTCGAAAGAAAAAAAACAACATTTAATTATAATATAGAATAAAAACACTTTTTCGTATAACACGGTGAAAAAATAGCAATGTATTTTAGTTCTACAAAATTATTTTTAACAAATATAGTTGATAGCTATTTCGGCTCACACCATCGTCAGAACTAACTTTTTTGTATATTTTAATTCATATTTTTAATTCTATTTATACACCATGGCCTATTAAATTATTTAGCGACACCTGTTTTGTATTTTATATTCTAATACGGTGAAAAAAAATAGCAATGTATTTTAGTTCTACATTTTTTTTATATATTTGATAGCTATTTCGGCTCACGCATCGTCAGAACTATGCTTAAACAAACATTTGCTTATCTATTTATAGCTGCGAAGAAAGTGTACACAATACATCTTCTCCTGTTTTAACGACCTAGCTTCTTTCTTGCTCGCAATAAAACTAAAAATTGTAAGTGAAACTAAAAAGGCGGCTATATCAATAAGTTTACATATGGCACGGAAAGGGTCTATTACAGAAAAAAAAGAAGCACCCTCCAGAGGGTTAAGCAATGGAGATAGACATACCTTAGTTTGTTCGTTAAGAATCTATCATGTCTATTGATTTTCAGTTGTTCCACCCTTTCTTCAAAGATGCAAACACAAAGGCGCTGAGTTTGAGTTTATATTACATGATTCCTTTATTTTTTTAAATAATAAAAACACATATTTTTAGTACTTATTTCCACAATATATTTTTTTGATCAGGACCGGTTTCGCTCATCGCGAGCATTATCAACTGATAGAATACAATTTACAAACAAGTCTATTTATACAAAACAAAAAATTAATTTGAGTTAATGGTGGCAGGTGTACAAAACCATGGGTACAAGAACTAGGAAACGATTTACATAAAATCATACAATATTGATACAAATAAAGTAAATTAGTATAAAAATTAAATGTTCACAATCACTTATTAAGAGATACAATTACAATTATTTTAAATCAATAATCAATTAGGAGCTCTAAACAATCAATAAGGAAGTAAGGAGTGGGAAATTTTTATTGACGAAAATAACCCACAATCACTACTTAATGGAACAAAATAAATTAAAACATGAGAAGTCGATTAAAGATGAATCGATGAGATGGGAAGATATGGTCAGTCAGGGGCGTTCCAATATTTTCTGTAAAAAAATTAAGTAAAAGGAGGCAATATCATTTTTCAAAAAAAAAAAAAAAATTTATTTGAAATATATATTTATTAATCTAATTTAATGAGTATAACAATGGTGACGACGCAAAAGTAGTTTGTTCATTTATAAGGTTAGAATTAGGCAAAAATTTATATCGATTAATTTCAAGGATTTCTTGTTTATCTAATTTCAGTGATTTGTTATTGAAATGCAGGATTTTGTAGTTTATAGTAAAATCACATGAATGTTTATTTTGAAACAAATGGTTTCCAAAAGTAGAAATCTCATCGCCTTTTTTGGCACAAGCTAAATGTTCCTTAAATCTAGTATGAAAGGATCTTCCTGTTTGACCAATATACCTAGCCTCACAGGAATCACATTTTAGAAGATAAATACCACTTTGGCTTAAAATATTAATTTTGTCTTTCGTGTTAACTAACATTCGACTAAGATTATGATTGTTATAAAAAGATACATTAAAAAGTTTTTTGTCTAACTTCTTGGATATGTTTTCAGAAACTCGGCCTAAATAACTTAGTTTTACCCAACGTTTTTCAACGGAGGGAACATCAATCATCAAGCTCGAGGTTACATTTAATAAAGCTAATTTTTTAGTTTTTTTAAATACAAGTCGATCAATCAACTTTGCATCGATCCACTGCTGGATGAAGGCCTCCCCCTGCTTTATCCATTCTTCTCGGTCCTTAGTTCTTCGCTGCCACGTATTTCCTCCGAACTTGGTTAGCTCGTCTAACCACCGGGTCTTAGGGCGGCCCTGTGGTCGTTTAACGTTTCTTGGGTACCACTATATGACCGCATTCGTCCAACGGTTGTCTATTCGTCGTGCTATGTGTCCAGCCTATTGCCATTTTATCTGTTTGGCGACATCTTCTACATCACGTAGCCTTGTCTGCTCCCTTATCTACTGGTTTCTCTTGCGATCTCTTCTCGTTATGCCCAACATGCAGCTTTCCATGCTTCGTTATGTTACTCTTAATTTTTGGATTTCCTTTGTGTTAAGGGTCCATGTTTTAGATGAATACGTCAGCACTGGTAGTACACATTGGTTGAAGACTTTTCGCCTTAGGCATAGTGGCAGGTCGCTTTTGAAAATAATATTCAGGCGTCCGAATGCACTCCATGCTAGTTTTGATCGGCGGATAACTTCGTCGAACATACCTCCGCTTACAGACATCTGTTGTCCAAGATAAACATAGCTATGTACCCTCTCGATTTCGGCGCCATTTATATGGATAGCCTTTGGTTGGGCAAAGCAGTTTATCATAACTTTCGTTTTTGTTATGTTCATCTTCAGACCTACAGTTTGGCTTTCGTTCGCGAGTTCCTGCATCCTACTCTGAAGGTCATTTGGGTCTGTTGCGAGGATGACAATATCATCCGCAAATCGCAAGTGACTGAGGAATTCACCATTGATTGGCACACCTTTCTTCTCCCAGTCAAGTTTCCTGAATATATTCTCATGGGTGGCGGTGAATAACTTTGGTGATATTGTATCGCCTTGGCGGACACCTTTGCTAATGATAAAGTTACGTGACGGCTTGTGTAGCTTGACATTTGCTGTTGCTCCGTAGTATATATTTTCCAGGATGTTGATATATCTACTGGGAATTCCTTGGCTATATGGGGCATCTATGATGGATGATTTCTTAACTGAATCGAATGCCTTTTCATAGTCTATAAAACTAAGGTAGAGTGGCAGTCTGTATTCTTGGTGTCTATCAATGACTTCCCTAACAACCTGTATATGGTCCATTGTACTAAAGCCTCTTCTGAAACCTGCTTGTTCTCTAGGTTGGTTCTCGCCGAGAGATGCTTCCAGGCGCCTAGAAAGTACCTTTGTAAAGGTTTTGTACAGGACCGGCAATAGACTTATAGGCCTATAATTTTTTAGATCTTCAGGGTCTCCTTTCTTATGAAGGATGATGATGGAAGCATTTTTCCAGGAGTCTGGAATATTTTCCTCATAGAGACAGGTTGTGAACAACCGTGCAAGCACTTCGTTTACAGTCTTTCCAGCTCTCTTCAGAATATCAATGGTTAGTCCATCTTCTCCTGGCGCTTTCCTACTTTTCATGCTCATTATAGCATGCTCTACCTCCCATGTAGTAATTTCAGGAAGTAGAGTTTCATCATCTTCTCCTTTACTAGTATCTAAATTGGCTTTAGTTTTGTCAGTTTCATCCCTATAGAGGTCACTGTATAATTCCACCACTCCATTCAGCAAGTGTTCCCAGTTTCGTATAACTGTGCCGTCATGTCCTTTAAGTGCCGTTATTTGGTTTTTCCCTATCGCCAGATGCTGTTTGTTTTTGTTTAGGCTTCGTCCTGCCTCTACAGTTTCCTGCACCATCCTCATATTGAATTTACGAAGGTCCCTACGAATATTCCTCCGAAGCCTTTTGCATAAGGCAGAGTATTCAGGGTCATTTGCGGCTTGCAAGTGACTTTTTGTTTTCCTTCGTTGTTTCATTAGGAGTAATGTGTCTTCTGTAAGTTTTTTCGGCTGTGTAGTTGTGGAAATAACATCTGACGATTTTGCGGATTCTAGAATCATATTAGTAATGTCATAGATAGGGTTATCGTGTTATTATCCATATATTGTAGAAGGCTACAAGTCTATCTTCCAGCTCTTTCTGAAATTCAGCTTTTTCTTTCAAGTGTTTCTTCATCAGTTTGGATCTCTCATGGATGATGTCAAATCGTACTTTAGGCCTCACCATTCGGTGGTCACTGCCGGTATTAAATCGGTTGAGAACCGTGCAGTCAAGAAACATATTTTTCCTGTCGGTTAGTATTAATTCGATCTCGCTGGTTCCTCCTGTCGGGATTCTCCATGTCCATTTTCGAGATGGTTTTTTCTTAAAAAAGGAGTTCATGATGTGAAGGTTGTTGCTTTCCGCAAATTCCACAAGCATGTCACCTCTGCCATCTCTTCGTCCATGTCCGAAGCGCCCAACCGCAACATCGTCTTGTTGATGAGATCCAATTCGTGCGTTAAAGTCGCCCATTATAACATTGAAGTAGCACTTACGTTTGTTTTTCAATGATAAAATTTCTTCGTATAGCTCCTCTACTTCTTCGTCAGAATAGCTCTGTGTGGATGCATACACTTGAAGGAGCTGAAGTTGATATCTGTTGTTGATTCGGATGATCAGGCTTGCCATTCTATCAGATGAGCAATCGAATTCGACCATGTGTTCCTTCCATGTTCTGTGGATAATGAATCCGCTAGTCCGTCCATTCTTGGTCCCTTTGTAGCATAATATGTGTCCGCCGTTCAGTGTGATGATGGCTTCTTCTTTACGCCTTACTTCACTAAGGCCGACGACATCCCAATGGATGCCTTCGAGTTCTACCTGCAGCTATGTAAGTTTGGCGTCGCTGGACAACGTTCTGGCATTATACGTGGCTATGGTCATCGCTAGGCAGCCTTTACTGTTCCTCCGGGGATTCTTAGCACCCTCTGCCTTCCCTTGCTGACTGCTGCCGTGGTCAGTGTCGGTTTGGCCTCCGGAGAATGAGGGCCGAGTTGTCTTCTTCTCTTTCAGGGGGGTTGTTTGGACATAGCACTCCACGCTGCCCAGGCGGGTTGGTGTGCGGTTTTCTGTCTGGGATTTCCTTCCCATAGCCAAGAGGTGAGCATGCAAAGGCTATAATAAAACGGCTAATGGCATAGAGATAAGTTTACACTTCTATGATACCTTGCATTAATGATTCTGATCGAACATGCAGCTACGAATATTTCATGCAAATTTTTAGAGTAATATTATTTCCATTTACCAAACAGCATTCACGGATGTGGTCGGATTTTAGACACGTTTGTTTTCCTCGCAGTCCATGGCATAGATTCGTTACGTGGATTTTATTCATCCGACGTTATGTTTGTATAACATTATGCGAATTTGATAAACAAACAGTTAACTGTGTAGGATTTGCGTGGGGTTTTAACAATGGTGAATATTGTATTCCATTAATTACTGGGTTAAAAAATCTGTGTAGCGTTTTTTTTTCGAAACAATTTAAAATATGTGTGTAAGAAGCATTTGAATTTCTTATATTTGACTGCTACTATATTATAATGAATTATTTACTTGAAAATCGTTAATTATTGCGCAAAATTGGCTGTCGTGTCAACTTAAAATTTGTTGACTGTTAACTTTGGTGAAGCTTTTAATGAATATTATGGTTAGTTTATACTTATAACAAATACTTTAAAGGTTTATACGTATAACAAATACTTTAAAGCTGTTATAAATACATAAAACACTGTTAATATGCTTATATTTTTCACTACGGCGTAAATGAGTAATAAATGTGCATGGGCATGCAACGAATGCCTCCGCAATAGGCTCGCCAACTGTACAAAAAAATAATCGTGTCAAAATATACTGCAGTTTTAAAGATTTGTTTGTTAAATGCATTTAAAAGCGAGGTGACTTTAGTAAGGTTAACTTAATCAGCAACTCCGGGACAGTTCGAAATTCAACTGAAATTCTGGATAGTAACTTCAATTCCGATGAAGTCTGCAACGCTTCTTTCAACTGATATGGAGTCGAATATGTCATCGTATTGCATAGATGTATATGTGAATTTTCCTTTATTACGCAGTATTGATAACAATCTGTGAACAGATGGTGTGTCACTTTTTTAGCTTAAAGTTTGCCAGATCTAAGCAGACTAAATTTGAGTCATTTGATATATGTCGGCAATACTTTCATATAAACCCATTCATTTTTACACCACTGTGATAAAAATAATTAAACATACACATTTGAAAATTTTGATCCAAGTAAGATTATCAAATTGTCAAACATTAATGAAATATGCATTCTTTACTGAATTAATTTTTATCTTATTTTATTCCATCAAGATATAACAGGAACAGCAAATATATGTTTTTCTCTTTTCCTTATACTTGTTTATCTAATGCATTGAAAAAATCTAAATTATAAAAGTAAACCTTATTAAATGTATAGAATTCCACTTAATTTGCATAATATAGTAAAGTATGCTGATGAAAATTAAGAATTCGCTTTAATTCGTATGGAAGTATTTATTAATGGTTTTTTTTTCGTTTACTAAGCCGAAGATTATATCTGTATAAATCGGAATGACCGTTTATTATGTCATTATAGTAATTACATCTAATAATAAAATTGTTGGTTCAATTAAACACTCTACGCGCTCATCAAATGATATTTACATTTACACGTTATTAACTTGTTATTGAGTAATTTGGGATTTTCCGAGCGTAATACTTTTTATGTACATATAATAATAAACATTATACAGTTTGGTCAAAAAACTATTATACAAAAAAAATTTTTTTTTTTTAGTAATTATTGATTTGATACACTTTTTTTTATTTTGTATGCTTAATTCTTCTGCTTAGAATGTTTTAATAGTCACATATATTTCCTATGGATTCGTCGATAATTAACATTCTAAATGTTAATATTTTTATGATAATAATTTAGGTAAATATATATCTTATATTCATTTATTATCACTACTAAGTTACACATCTAAAAAAAAAAAATAACTACGTAGTAACGCAGAAGAAAATTATATATTAGGTTTATGATAAAAGAATTAATATTTTTTTCCTTTTACCTTTCATCACTACCACAATTTTATACTGTCTTATACCTTAAATTAACCAGTTTTAGTTTTTGTGATTATTTTTTGATCACGATGTACTAAGGCTTTATTTTTATATGAGAAAATGACTGCCTATCTGGTTTAGACACATGATTGATTATTCGATCTCGCGGCTCGAGCTATTTGATTGAATATTTGTTATAAATTTGTTATACCGTTAATATGCCATGCTCATTTTTTATTTTTATCACATATGTTATTACATTATCGCAGAGTAGAGCATTGCGTGTTAGTCATTTTTTTTTCTCTTAGTGATTTCCGAACTCGGTATTGGTATCCCACTTTGCTTCTGATGATTAGTGTTTATAGTTAATGTCAGCATTTCAATATGAATGCAGTTTTTTGTGGCCAATTTTAATAAATATCGTAATACGTCTTCCTTTATTTGAAATAGATGGGATTCATAATAAAACTTTTTCGCAGTAAGTTGAGAATCTTTTTATGAATTAAAAAAATATTTTCTATTCATTCACCCTTTAGTTTTCGTGTTGCTGAAAAATCCGACGTTAGTACTCTCGCGAAGCTTCTATGTTTGTTTTGTCGGCTAAGTAAATTATCTTAATATATAATTTTTAATATTATGTAAGCCTAATGTATTTTATGAAGGTCGCCAGTATTCATTATAAATGTCAAATTAAAAGTCGGCATTTTTTTAAACACAGCGAGCCTTTATGGCCAGTCAACATCGAAAATAATTACACCACCTCATTTTCACAATGCTCTCAGATTTATTTTAGTGATAACATATCGCTCGTGATTAAACAATACCTCGCATCCTACACATCCACAAAAAATGAGTTTTGATATATTCAGATATACGATGAAAAAGCACGCGACCTAGCAAAATTTTACATTTCAAAAATAATTTTATTCGCTTGTTTTTCGAGTTAACATATAAAAGCAAATAATATTACGCCACCATTTTTTGGTTAGTTGTTATATCATCAGCAAATCAAATTTATTAATTGTTGAACAAATATTTATGGTATATAATGTATTAAGTTTTTAGTAGAATATAAACCATATACGAATTTACTATAAATTTATTGAGAGTAACAGTGACACTTTTCTTATTCTCTAAATTATGTGTCTAAAAATTCTGTCAAGCACTCTCATTTGATTTTTTAAATAGTAGTAAATGTTTTAAATTACTAGTTTAAACATTGGTCGCCAAAAGATTTTACGTAAAATAATGAAAACAATGATAATATGTTTCTAACTAGTATTTGATAGGAATTGTCAGAATGTATTTTTTTTTTAAATTTTGATGATGACGTTTTTACTCGAATAATTGGTTTTTTATGTGCCGGTGATAAATATAATTTTTTTTCATTTTGGCCATTTTCAAACTACTTCAAATTATAGTTGATTTTTTAGTATTACATTTGCTATTTTAATACTACGCTGTTTTATTACCGACCCTATTGGTAATAGAACTCGTTTCTTAATTTACATATATTTTTCGCTTCATACGTTTTTGCCTTAATTGATAAGAGATGAAATATAAAAGAATATTCATTTCTCTACGCTCGATAATCTTTAAATTTATTTGGAATGATATTAGTTTATAAAGCAGTGGCATATTATTCCGCGGTCGCTTCTCGTGATTTGAAATAATCACAGTATCCATTTGTGTTTTTGTCGTGTCGCAGCAAATTCGTGACCACTTCCCTGTCATTGGGCTGCAGCAAACAAAAGCTATTTGAATTCATTTACCGTCGTTTTGTAAATAATATCTCGAGATGCAAATGTGATGTCACGATCTGTTATTGCAGAAGCGATCGATGCTTTATTACGTCTTTCATCTTAGTCATAGGTGCATCGAACAACTGCACGATTGCAGTTTTTTAGACGGTCGCAGCGATCGTACTCTTATCCTTGTTTGGGAATGACTATGATAATATGCTAATTTTTAATGCTGAAATTTCCACGTACATTATTCATTTGCCTTATTCTACGTTTTTGGAATTCGTTTGAATTTTAAATACACACTTGAAAACTTCAAACAAGAACTTTGTAATGAGGTAAACTACGACACGGTGCATATTTATGAGATAATTTTTCCGGAGCTTAAACGTTTGTGAACCATATGCAAAATAAGTAGTTCTATTGTATATTTTTTGATTGAATTGGCATTCACTTGGTAGAACTCCATTATAACACGGTGAAAAAATAGCAATGCATTTAGAATTTTTGAAAATTTAGTGTCATTGTGTCAAAGTAACAAGCTAGGCCGTTGGAACAGGAGAGAGGATGTGTTGTGTGCCTTTTCTGCACAGCTATATATAGATAAGCGAATGTTAGTTTAAGCATAGTTCTGACTATGGCGTGAGCCGAAATAGCTATCAACTATATTTTTTAAAAATAATTTTGTAGAACTAAAATACATTGCTATTTTTTTCACCGTGTTCTATTTTATAAGCCGTCTACGGTAGTACAGCGGCTTTCTTTTTCGACATTCTATAATTGAAAGTCATCGATTTTTGTTCCACCTTGGCATCTTGTATATTTTACGTGTTTTACAATAATGATGTTATGTTCTTATTGTAATTTGTCTTCTTTTTATTTTTCAGGTAAGCGAAATCATCCTTTATCAAAAGCTTAGTGTGGTTTGCCTTGTTGGTGAAATGGTAAGTGATTTTTACGTGTAAAAATCTAAATGAATCGACCTCACTTGATATTAATTTTCTATTATAGAGCGCACTTGACCACTTTGTGAAACCTTTTTTACGAAGTCGCTTTAAGAAGCCTTCTGTGTAATCTCTGTTGCCAATTATATGAGCATCATGCGAATTCCTAGTAGTTAAAAAATAACATTAACATAATATACCGTTTAAGATTACAATTTGATTTATATTTTAAATACCTGTAATTAAATAAAATCATTGATTTAACTCAATATACAAACTGGTGTTATATATTATATGTAATTGATTTAACTTGTACTTCTTGATTTTAAATTCGTCTCATAAATAATTATTGTATATATTTCTTCAACAAGCTGTCGAATATTTTAGTAATCAGTGAGCGTGAGTATCTTAATATCCATTATTTATAGTTACATTATTATCTAAAGCATTCATATTTACGCATTGTGAAATAATGTGTGCATTGTTTATACATCGCATTCCATATTGAATTTTAATATGTACATAATTAATAACATATATACTCGTAATAATATTCCTGAATAGCACAAAACCAAATAAGGCTCGGTGTTAATTATATTTACACCTCATTTTCTTTATAAATTATCCGTACACGAATATTTACATAATTTGTCGACATGCATGCCATAAATCGTTCGCTTCGTAAATATTATGATGTAGCAGATTACTTACGGCAGTAGACTTGTAATAGGTAATTGTAGGCTTTTAAATATTTACAATCAATGAGGAGGCATCAAATAAAAGTGTTGACATTATTCTTAAATATACAATTAATTACTTTTTACTTCTCTACATTTCATCATTATTTTTAAATAATCAATATCAATATAATTAAATCTACATTCTATTATATCTCAAGTAGATATTCATTCTTATTTTAAAAACTTTTTTGTTTTAATGATTTTGAATTGTAGAGGTTAAGTGTACTTTCTGCTGATGAACTAAATCGATTTCATTTTAAAGGGTCTATGCTAGCGATTAGCAAAACCGGTCCTGATCAAAAAATATATTATGTAAATAAGTACTAAAAAATGTGTATTTAATTTAAAATAAATCGATTTACCTAAAATTGTTTATAAAATCGACTCTGCGTGCTTGATGGAATTTCAATGTTATATTTAATTCATTATAATCAAATCGATACTTAAGAAAGTTATTTGAAATTTATTTTTGGATTCTAGCATTAGATTTTTCCTTTGTAATTAATTCGTCTTGTACGTAACCGATACAAACTGTTTTTTGTATTCTTGCGCTTGAATGGCTGAAGATGTCGAAAAACGAAATCCGGATTGTTAGCGACAAAACATGTGGAATCGTATAAAGTTTCAGAATTCGAATAGCATAGTATTGTATTTATCAATTTATAAGACAAAACTATTCTCATAATATTAGTACACCAATTTACAATATCTGACATTTTGTAAGAGCTCGCTGTCGCTAAATTTTTGTTTTTGTATGTATAACTTTTACTTGTTACTTAAATCGACCATCATTCACTCTTCTTTGTCTTCATTATTAAATCGTACTACAATTTTTTTTACTTCTCTTAATTGTTCCCTGCGTAGCTCAATTATTATCAACTTAATTTTATCTGCCAGTAAGGCGGTTTCATTCATATTATGGTCATCATTCTAGTGATGGACCTTTAACTGCCATCTAAAATTGGCCACGGAGCCTTGACAGACTTTTCGTGGCGATAAAGCGCCAAGTTTTACGCTGTCCTCGTTAATGCGATGCGGTTATTTTGCATTTATCGCTTTTATGGCGTGCGTTGATAGCCTATAGACTCATTAAATATAAACTTGCAGCGTTTATCAAATAAGTAGAACTTTTACAGTCAGAAATAAAAAGGCAGTTAATCCATTGTAAACTAAACCTATAACGATCACTTTAACCGACATGCGATTAATTAATATTGTCGGAAGAGGTTGGAAGAGATTTTCGGAAAAAATAATATCGGATGTCGTTAGTTCTAAATTTGAACATCATTTAGTTTTTTCCTATTATTTAATAGAAATACATATAATGTTGAATGAAAAAAACTCTTTACTTACTATAAATATTCAGAATATGCAATAACAGGACAGCTAAGTAAGTATTTAATAAGCATTATATTATACTTATGCTTTCGTGTCAATCAGGTATGCTTTCTTTTAGGTATGCTCACTTTTAAAAGTTTGAAAAATCGAAGAGAAATGTATCTAGCCACGTATTTCTTTCGACTAATTCGAGGCCAAAATGAGAATTCTGCCATCCTTAATAATACCAATTTGTATGTTCCGGATAGTTTCTTAAAAAATCGTGTACATAATTTATTTGTTCTTCCAAAATGTAGAACCAGTCTGCCAATGGGGATGCCAATGGTAAGAGCATTAACAATGTTTAACAGTACTGTTTCGGATGTTGACGTATTTCATGTGAACGAAAGCGAGTTCAGACGAATGCTATTTTTTCGGTTAAAGTAGACATTTCATGAGATTACTTGGTTGACTTTTTTTTGCAATCCTTATTGATTGTTTTACTGTGTATTTGTTGAATTTTTTAAATATGTTAATATGTTACGGTGCAAAAGCAATGAATTGATAATTTGTAAGTTTTGTACCGTGTAGTTTTATTATAATGATTTATGATAAGTTAACACTCTTTAGAACAAAATCCACCGCTAATTTGTTGAATTCTAAAACATTTTCTTTGAAATAAATCCTGCATGTGTGCTAACACGTTGCTTATAATTATGAAGCTATAAAGATCTTCTTAACAGTTAAGCTGCCGATTGAGGCGTTACATTGTCAATTAAAAGAGATCGAATCCAGCGGGTGACATCAATCCTATTACCGCCAGAATGCGGTTGAATTACTCGCCCCAATGAAACGTTTTTTATCGGATCATAATTGGAATTGTGACAGCTTTTTTTTCACAGTAGTCATATCTCTGTTAATGTCTGAATTATTAAAAGTTACAAAGAACTCGTTTTCTTTATTTTGTTCTCATCTACACTTCTGCATCTGAACTAATTGCGGTAATCGGTTTTTAATAAGTGTGATTTAATTTGCTCTTTTACACAGTGTTCTTGTATTCGTTTCTACTGTATTAATTTTAATTATTGATAATTGTTGGTTAATTTGAGATTCCTTTGTTAATAATGGAGACTTTCTTAGCTAGAAGACACAAGAGTCTTGGATAAATATTATTTATATCACGTTTTTTTTAAGAGCAGGTGTGTATAAAATTATCTTACAAATATCACATTAAGTTCAATTATAGTTTATCGATAAAAATAATAAACCCAAGTATCAATAAAATTTTATTTTCGTGTTATCATTTAATGATTGAAACGTGGGTTTGATGGTATACAGATGTGGAACATTCAATAATTCTATACATGAAATTATTACAAGCATACAAGTTATATTTGATCATATAATAATCACTAACACGTCGTGTGTCTGTGAAGGACTGTAAGCAACTCTAATTAATAAAGCTGCAATAGCTAACAAAAAAACCCATACAAACTGCAACGTCCATAAATTTGGTGCATTCTGCAACTTTAAATTTTGCTATTGTACGCATTTTAACCCTTTGCACTCGAATGCCGCCATAGAGGCGGCATTGTAATTTTATCGTATTACTCGGATGCCGCCGCAGTGGCGGCATGTTTATAAAGTCATTTTTTGTATACTTTTAACATTTTTTATTGGTCGATTTCAACAAGATCACAATAATAGATCATTGGGAAACATTTTCTAATAAAAAATCATAGCCAAAGATAGTCGGCTCTCGTAATATCAATAAGTGTTGTCATCGAAATGCATGATGGATTCCGAGTTCGTACTTCAACTGTTCCTACAGAAGACCGTCTTGCAGATAAATTACATATATTACGTTCAGGGCCTAAGAAGGATTGTGCAGTATGTTCAAATAGAAAAATTTCTGGCGGGAGATCGGAAACACGGCTGTTTTGCGAGACCTGCGTAAATAAGCCAGTATTGCATGTTGGCGATTGCTTTGTGAAATACCATAAAATGAAGAATTACAAATAAAATGAAAAAATGTGCATTATATTCAATATATATCTATTTTACAGAAAAAAATTAAAAAAAATATATTTTTTAATTTTTTTTTTTATTAGTGTGATTCATGTAGCGAATGCGATTTTCGCAAAAAAACGCGTCGAGTTGCTGGTAGGCACATACGAAAAAGTGCTCGAGTGCAAATGGTTATTATAATTCCAATTAATGATTATTTTATGTCAATTTCTACAAATTCTATACATCATTCTATTTTTTTTTTCATATGTTTAGGCAACTTATATTTGATGAAGGCATCTTACTTTGTGGCCGTTCTGTAGCATCGAACATAATTTATTTGTTATATCGTAGTCTTTATTTATTTGTTTGTTTGTTTTTTTTTTATTTTATTATTCAACACTCAGATCAATTTCAAAACTTATTTTGTGAATAGTAAATCAACTGTAACCTATTGTGTTTTTGTGCTGATTCGTTTTGTTTTTATGACTTTTTGGCTGTGCATAAAATCAATTATCCGTAACAAAGCAGCATGACAAATTATTCTGTGATATTGCAATGCCACTATAATGTGACACTCCTAAATAAATATCTAATTGCTTTGATCGAAATTTATAAATAGTTAAAATCATCCACATAATTTTATTTATTCTTCGAGTCAAATGATTCCAACAAAGTGTAAAATCCCAGTTAAGACAGTTTTATTAATTTATTCTTTCATTGGTCTAAAGATTTCTATTCGATGTATCTCTACAGCAGTTTCCTTATTTCTTGTTTTTGTTCAGATAAATTCTGTGAATTATGTGTTCAGTGGTTAAAAAATACGCCATAATAAATGTTTCACTATTCAAGCACATATTTACAAAAAGATAGAATATTCATATTCTTTACCTACATATAATTTCATTACACAATCATTCATATTGAAATATTTCGAAGTATTAACCTTGTACTGTGTCATGTTTGAAATGTTATATCTGCCACAATTTATTAACTGATTTTTAATTAAAATCTTTTGCGTCGGTTCATGTTGCAAGTGTCGATTTCTTTTGGCTAGAAAAACATTCTGAAAGAAATGCCAAAAAAAAATACACAAAACATGCGAATTGGACTTAATTACGCGGGAGTCGCTACTTCAGAGTCTAGACACTGTCAAAGGAGATATTGAAATATCAAATTAATTCGAGAGATTTTCGCCGCACTTGTTACCATGAATAATTCATTATTTTACAGGCACATGTCTGTAGCGGTGTTAAAATATCGCATCAATAAAGGTTTTCCAAGGAATCTTATCTGCACACGCCAATTCGTTATCGAAATTTTATTGAATCTTATACTGTAAAGTCAATATTAAAATAAACAGCCAAGACAACAAGTACTGTACATTTTTTACGATAATCCTTATTCATTCAATTACTTTTTTTACATCTTAAAGCTTTCGTATGCAACCGTGACGCAATAATTTAATCCAACCGATTTTGATAATATTTTTTTTTTCTTAAAAATCATCACTTTTCTCAATATGCGGTGCGTATGTTCTCGTGTTGTATTGTTGTGTAGAAATGAATGTTGTTCTATGAGAATTTCTTATTATTCAGCCACTAAATTTTGTAAACTGTACAAATGGAAGAACGTAACTTTATGGGTAATTGCCGTATCTAATTTTTAGGATTGGCGTGTAAAAGGGAATTTTAACATAACACATATCCACATAGTTGATCATTGTTTCAATTTTTATATCAATTGGTTAAAAATACATTGTAAGGTTGAAATCATCTCTATCTCCTTTTTGTGATATTATAACATACATACTACACAGAATAATTCATTACTACACATTCAAGAGTAATGAAATCTTGGTCCTTATTATTACAACATTTTTGAATTTATATAATGTTCCCAGGGTTAGTCCAATCAATTGTGAATTGTGAGGTATTACAGATATAGTATTTTTCGGGTGATTGAATTCGATTGAAATTATGCATACATAAGTTTATTCATAGGCTCAATTGTGATTCAAATTTGAGCAAGCATTTTGTTCAAAGTTTTCGTTAATTCTCTCGTTGATATTTTTCAAGCTATGTATAATAATACATTTTGACTTAATTTAATAAAATACGTCGAGAGTTTTTAGGGCTCGATAGGTGAAAACATATTTTTTTCATGGATTTAAATGGTAAAAAGAAAAATAAATGTTGCTTTTGCTGTCCATTATTGAAATTTATTACCCTTCTTTAAATGAGCACGCTCTGCCACAATTTAATTCTACACAAAACCATTTATACTTTTTATCTGTAAACATAACCGACTGTTCTCGATTTTCTTTCGCCATTTGAGAAACATTTACTTACTCGGTTACTTTAACTACTTAAAATGTTCTCAAACTCCGAGTGAAATATTGCGATCGTAAAACTTGCGACAGAAGTTTTTTGTTCACAATTTATTTTGCTTGTTTTGAAATATTTTTCTGAAGTAATAGGTTTCCGAGAAAATATAATTTTTATAAACTGATAGTAATGGAATAACAGGGACACAATTATTCATTGGGGATTTTAAAATGTATCTACCATCCAGTAGGCAGCTCACTCTTGCAGTTTAGTTCTCATTCATCAAATAAATTAGCACTATTTGTTTAGGTGCTTTGTTATAAATCGTTAAGTATTTCCAAAATGAAACGTTTCTTAATATTTTTTTAGTTTTACCACCTTTTTCTTTTTAAATTATCACATAAATCATAATGTTACATATTCATTGACTACCTATCAAAATAACAATTTGTTTTAGCAAACATTTGTATGTTGCATATGTCAATAAACGTGGTATTGGCAATTTGATAATTTTTAATATATTTTTGTAATTTTTGCGTTTAATTACTTATTTTGTTCTCGTATTAAAATTTATACAAATGTTATTTTGTTAGATTAGTTTTCATGTATATGAAATTTCGAAACATTTTCCATCATAGATAGCTTTGATATTATATGCAAACGTATGACTACTAAAATCGTATTATATAGCCAAACATTGAATCCACTGAATCTCCTTATGCCGATGTGTAGGCTAGGACGATAAACCAGCGATTTAAATTCAGCTTACGCCTTAAACTATAAATCGAGATTTCGCGAAAGTATGCTACACATCCCCTTTGAAACGGGCCAGTCTTGCTCACATCTATCTCCCAAGGGTAAAAAAAACTCCCTTTCTTATTCGTACTCGTCCGTCCCCCTCAACGCCATTCTGCAAGATTACAACCAGGCTAATTATATTATAAACTCTGGCAGTCATTATCTATTCATCCTCCCTGAATAATGGGTATAAGTGGATAGCGCCCGTCTCAAAACAAGCACGATCGTTCGTATTCTTCTTCCCTCGCTAATGGAAAAAAAGCTCAATCGAAAGTTAATGTCCTTTGGGAAATTTAACTTTGTCGATACTGTCAAAAGAATTTTTATTTACGTTTATTTTTTTCGCTGCCGGGACGGGAGGCTTTTTTTCAATAAATTGGGAAAACTCTCAGATATGCCATGTCTTTGATGTATGTAGGGGACCTGCCTCGTACGGCAGAGGAAAACTTTCGTTCCTGTTTCTCTTGTGGCCTTTAATAATGTAGTATTTTTTTCATACCTTTTAAGGTAACGTGTATTCTTTGTTTTGTTTGTTTTTCCCGCGACGCTTTTTACTTATTTGTGTATATTTTATTAACATTATTTTTTAGGCATATACATATATATTCTAATTGGATGTAAGGGCACCTTGTGTTCGTTATTGTGTATTTAAATTTGATTTTATCCGTAAATGAAAGGATTTTATATTTTTAATGCAATTTAATATATATTTGTTATTTATTTTGTAAATAATTTTCACACATTTCGACACACACCGGCTCGAATAGATACGTGTACGTGATACGTAATAATCTACCCTCAAGCTATTTTTTTTCAGTATTTCCCCTATCTGTTTTAATACTCGTCGGCGGGCTTTAATGAACGGTTCATCGCTCGAGTCAACCCCCGCCGCCCAGAATGTCGAGTGGGGGCGCGCTCCTGCCCCGCATTTAATTTCCCTCTGGCGTTATTCGCTAATATGTTTTTCGTATTCATAAAACGAAACTCGCCCCCACCCCCTCCTCCGGTCTTATCCCCACGCGCCGCCGCTGACTCCATTGGCCGATTTTTTTCATCGCGCAATTTTCAAATTGAAATTTTTCCCAAGCTGTTCGTGAGGATGGTGTTTTTCGTTTGATTGGGGTCGTCAAAATTAATTTAAATGTTATCCACTTTAAACTATTGATTGAAGTGGTTTGACTAGTAAAAATTCTGACACTTTAATTTTTATTAGCTAATTCAGATGTTTCGTTATCGATGTATTTTTATCAACATGATTTTTTAGTATTTTGATTTTTAATATTTCACTTTATTTTTTATTCTTTAATGAGCATCTTCAAATCAAGTAATTTTATTATTTGAGCTATTTTGAAAAGTAACCCAATTTCCATGACATAGTTTTACAAATAAATGACTTTAATTATAAATTTACCTTATTCCCCGCATTCTTATATTACTGAGGTAATCCCTAAAACTTAATCCTATCAACTTTAAAGCAACGCTGCACTTCCCGTGTTACATAATTGATACGGTTTTGTAATTCGAGCCGCGGGAAATCCGTCAACCGAACGTAACCGCGACATTGATATCTCGAACACCCAATAATCCGAAACAACATGACATAACCGCATATTGTAGGTAACTCTTGGTGACTGCTGGTGAATTATGATGTTTCGATTACTAATAATGTTTTACAGGGGGAAATGGAAACTTTTAGATAATATATTGACTTTAATTAGAAAATTTATATGATAATATTTTAGTCTGTCTTTTTATATCATATTATAGTCAGGCAGAACATATAACAGCTTCATTTAAATATAACATCTTCCGACAGAAATGTTTGATATTTTTTTTTTGTATTGTTAAGTTGTTTACAAAAGTTCTACAAAACTCGTAGAATAACAAAGGTACCTAAATGAGTTCTATTTTTTTTCAATTAACGAAGATCATTCGCTGTAAATCAACCAATGAAATGAGTTTGAAATAATTAATAATCTTAGTAAAATGGTCTAAAAAATAAATTCCACATCAAAAAGGATTCTTAACGAACAAACATATCATATCATTTAGTCCACTGATTAAACCGCTCCACGGGGGGGGGGGGAAGGAATCTAATTTGCTTCCGTAATAGACCATTTCCGTGCCACGTGTAAAATTATTGTCATAGCCGCATTTTTTAGTTTCATTTACAATTTTTGAAAAATTTAGTTTTATTGCGAGAAAGAAATAAGCCAGACCGTTAAAACACGAGAGAAGATTTATTGTGTACCTTTTCTACACAACTATATATAGATAAGCAAATGTTAGTTTAAGCATAGTACCGACGATGGCGTGAGCCCAAATAGCTATCAACTATATTTTTTTTAAATTTTTTAGAACTTAAATACATTTTTTTTTCCACCGTGTTATAACGGAGTTCTACCATGTGAATGCCAATTCAATCAATAAATTCTATATCCTTCACTATTTAATAATAACAAAACTCTACATCCGTATCGAAGTATTCAATCATCCGTAGCACGTCTTAATATCAAAAACCCCGTTAAAATTTTCGCCTTAAAACATTAGCCACACGTAATAAAAAGCATGTCCAATTTGTTCCCACTTGTCTATACAGTGTTGCCGAAGTAATTGGATAATACGTCGAGGGGGTTGGGGGCACATTTTCCCTCAAATTCCGGGTCAATAAATCAATTATTCCTGTATTTGAATTTCATTATACGGAGGTGGGTCTTAGTATAATATCGCAATCCATCATCCCGTCGACCGAGCGGTGTGTACTAATAAATAGGATGTCAAGGATTTTGGATGCTCACTGAGATTGAATAGTCACTAAGCCCGTTGTGATATTTTTCGTATTATCAAATAATCTCGTCTACGTATTGCAGTCACTGTTTGTATTTTGTTGACCTTGTTTATGTAAATATTTCAGTGTAAAATAGATTGAGGAGTGATCATTAGATGTTCCTTGGAAATTTTATATGTGAAAGATATAAAATATAGAATTTTGCACGAGGGAGGCTGTCAGTCATACATCATAGAACATAGATGACTGGTATAAATAATTATACAGATCGCATGTTCGTGTTGCGTTACAATATGAATAATTATTATCATATATTTAACTTATAAAAAAAAAAAAAAAATCGTAGCACTTTGATGTTTGATATAAACAATTTACATATTTTATTTGTTTTGAAATAATATACATGTCAAATTTGAATTGTTACGACTTTGTACGATTCCACATGTTTTGTCACTAATGACCCGGACTACTGACAGTTCTGTTGCGTCCGTGTGATAGAATACCTGAAGATGCTGAAAGGCGAAACCCGGGTCGTTAGTGACAAAACATGTGGAATCGTACAAAATTGTAACAATTCATATTTGATATTAAAATTCCATCAAGCCCTTTCAGTCGATATCATAAATTAATATACATGTTATAGACAAATTTTTCTTGTCCACAATAAACAAAAAATATTTTGTAATTTAAATTAATATTTGTTATATTATCAAGCGAATCAATTTTCTGAAATTAAACATGTTACATTCGATATTATTTATTGGAAACTTTCCTTGAATCAACAGTTTATTGTACGTGTTAAGCTTTCGGGGACTCGAGGGTCACCCCACCGCTAATCCCAGGGGCAATATAATCGTCCGAAAACACTTCGGCGCCCGCATTAGGTTAAATATATTGTGGCCGAAAACCTTTTTGTTGTGTACCCACGGGTGACAAGCATAGCTGTCTGGGTAATTGAATGGTTTCGATTGATCGTTTAATTTATAACACGTTTAATTAATGGTTTATTGGGTTAAATGATTTATTTCAACGTCGGCTAAACCTGACAATTCTTTTAAGGGCTTTATTATACATACATTACTAGCCCAGCATTAACTGCGGCCGTCGTACTTAAATAGTTCAAACCAACTTTATGTGTATTATTTGGTGGGATATCATTACGTATAATATTAAAACAGACTGTGCGCTGTCACTGTATGTAACAGTGTAAATAAAACTTTTTATTTCGAGTTCGATCATTTTTTTTGTCAGTTGGCTAAGGGTAATTTGTGATTGTTCAATAAAAAATCTTTAGAAGTATACATGAAACACAGTTCTTTATAATTTACGGTATCGACTGAGGGTACCTGATGAACTTACAATATCAACTTTGAATCGTTGAAACTTTTTACATATATGCATGTCATGTCATTCACGACCGAGTTTCACTATTCACATCTTCAGGCAATCTATCATACGGATCACTATGTGTCATTCCTATAGCATCCGTGTGATAGATTGTCTGATGATGCCAAATGACAAAATCCATGTCGTTGGTCACAAATCTTGTGAAAATTTAATTTTTGCCGTTTTTATTCACCCTCCATAACATTTGGTGCTTTTTTTGAAAAATCAAATATCTTAATGAAATAAGGAATAATACATCGCTAGTAAACGACGAAATTCGAATAAATTGTATTCAGTACAATATTTACATATCTTAATTTTAGTTTTGATTTTCCCCTTGAAATAGCCTGGTTCTTAAATAGATTACCTAAGAGAATATTCCCACTTCCTACCCAGTCAATAATCCTTATTCGTGCGCTTTTTTACATAACTGATAAAATCATTGGAAAAATTCAAAATCTTTATTTCAATCGCTCTGCGTGTTGGTAATATGTCAGTATTGATAAAACAACTTTATTGTCTTCAGATTCTTTCCGGCGTGCAATTTTTACGCATTGCATGTTTCAGTCGGTTGAATGCACGCGATCCTTATTTGTTTTGCACTTCTGTAAAGTATAATGCACATAAATTAAGCAATAAAGAAGGCAATCTGGTCGAGCAACTCTCGTTAACATAAATTTATAAGTCCCGCTAAGGACAACATTGCTACATATTCACCGTGGTACTAAATTAACACGCAAAAAGTGTATGCCACGATGGCAGCACAGAGCAAACCGAGCGGCCAAAAATCTTCGGCTTGGCGATAATTATTTATTGCTCTTCTGGTATTATGTAACCGTATTATATATTAAACGTATTATCCCTTATTTCCTATACGCAAGATTGGCCCAGTCCTAAGAAAAACTTTCCGATTAACCAACTATCCACAATTACCGGTAAATATTTTTGAAAATATATACTATCAATATATAATACAAACATGTTTTTGAATCTCATTCTCTCCCAAGGTCAGCCATTTATTCTCTACATAATCAGAAGCTCAATATATTTTAAGATTTGTTATAGATTTTTTTTCTCATACCGGTTTATAGTGACTGCTAAAATACGCATCATTCTTAATGATAATACTTCTTCGTAATTTTATTTTTTTATGTGTTAAATTAATCAACGACAGTACGTAGTCTCCAACTAACTACACACCAACATTACATATACGAAACACCCTCGTGTCCCTCGCGGCCAGGCAAATAATCACCTGGACAGCGCATTGGTGAGATAATGGCTTAGTATTATTTATTATAATTGGACGTGAAAGGATCGCCGCTCTGGAGAAGTCTGTTATCGCTAACAGCCGCTTCCAAGACCCGATATTTGAATTAAATAAACACCGTAATCCGTCTGACTCTGTAATTACTAACTTTCGACTTTATTCGATAAAATATTTTCAGAGGATAAACTTTGTTATGCGATTATTTTTGACATCGAGTATTTTTGTGATCTATTTTCATCGGAATTCACTAAACACATGTCTTCTTGTGTAAGACATGTAGTTTGTTGGCTTTCGGAAAATCTGTATTATCTCTATGATTTTTTAATATCCGACATTGTCCGACAAAAATACCGAATTTAATATTTTTCAACTTGCTTAGTATACTGAAGCAGTACAAAATTAACTCAAATTAAATATTGGTTATTGTAATTAACTAAACATTAGTAGGAATTGACGAAAAATAAAGCCAATTTCACTTCAGAGGAAACTGCAAGTGTGCGTCATTCAACTGTATTATATATATATATATAAATTGCCTTTTCTGATAACGCTTTTTTTATCGCTTTTGATTCTTTTTTTACGTTGCTTATTGAGACACAGTGTGTCAATGATAATTATTAGATCCTACTCGCAAATTATCTTTGAAATTCAACTTTTCACATCTGTGTAACATCAAACCCACGTTCCCGTCATTATAATTATCACACCATAATAAATTCAGCATTAAATATTACTTTATTGATGCTAGTATTTAAATATTTTCGTTGATTATCAATAATTTTACCTTATTTCATACTTGAGACATAATTATATACGCGTAGCTTTTTAAAGTATTATGCAAGAAACGTGTTAAAGGCAATACTTTATACTTCTTACATTCCTATACTTATTTGCACTTTAACTTCATTTTTGTTACTTATTTTGGATCGTAAGATTTTTGCCTTCTACAATCAACTTCGTTATTACCACCTCTAATAAAATATGTAATGTATCTTCAAACTTGTTATTAAATCCTTAATATCAATGATAACCCCTTGTTTTTTTTTCACTATTATTTTTATACAATTGAGAAAAAATACAGTTATGTATGAAAACATTGTTGGTTTATATATCTTGTGTATAGTATTATTCTAATTTATATTATTTTCTCTTCAGGTAAGTGTCTTCGATGTAATCGATGTGGCTATTCAAACTTCGTCCGAGTGCAATAAATTATCAAAGTTAAGTGTATTGAATTGTATCCCAACATCCTTCTCGTATATCGCAGAGAATGAAATATTACAATTATAATAGATTTTAAAAAATATTTATTTATAATCAACGTTTTTGGCTACTATTTGTTAAGGTTAAGTAGTCTTGGGTAGGTAAAGTACATTAGTCAATTATGAAATATGACGCCGAAATATTAAATAAAAACCCGTTTAATATTTTTACTCTTTATTAGGTCTTCTGTATAAGAATCCTTAAATGATTCGTATGACAAATGAACTTATGACATACAAATACGGCGCTCACCGAACTGATTGCGTAAATAAGCTTAATTAAAGCAATATTTTTTCTAAATTATTGACTTAATATATCTCCCAAGGGTTATATAGTGGCTATACTGCCGTTGGGGGATCACGATCACACACAACCTATGCCAGGAGCATTTTTAAACCCTTGATTACATATGTCGAAAGCCTTAACCGGTCAAGACTTCGGATATCTAAAATTCTAGCTTCACAATATAGACGATGTTTCCATATATATATTTTATAATAAATCCTTAACATTTTTTTTTCATCTTTTCCACATCTTCTGGCAGTATGATGTTCCACCTGTTTTTGTCAGCTCTGTTGCATCCTTGTGGCAGAATTCCTGAAGATATCGAAAGACGAAACCCGTGCCGTTAGTGACAAAACTTGCGGAATCGTACAAAGTTTGAACAATTCAAATTTGATACTGAAATTCCATCAAGCACCGTTGGTCGATATCATAAATTATATAAATAATTAATACTGATTTGAATTTTAAATGAAATTTATTAATAAATTTTGTAATGTAAATTATCACTTGGTGGAAAGACAATAATTTCCAAAATTTTACATTTTTATGATTGGGACCAGTCTCGCTCATTGTGAGCATTATCAATTGACACAGTGAAAAAATAGCAATATATTTTAGTTCTACAAAATTATTTTTAACAAATATAGTTGATAGCTATTTCGGTTCACGCCATCGTCAGAACTATAGTTCTAAAAGAACTATAGTACTAAAATACATTGCTATTTTTTCACCGTGTTATAATGGAGTTCTACCAAGTGAATGCCAATTCAATCAATAAATTATCAATTGACAGAAGGAATGAACGGCTAATGTAAAAAAAAAGTAGCAACGTACTGCCATAAATAACTTGTTACGTCATACATTTCGTTCAATCTCATTTTACGTAAAACACCCTAATTATAAAATACCCACGGAAGCAAAAAAAAAAATCATTTGTGTATCCTCTCGATCACTGTTATTTTCCTCTTCATATCACTGGCCGCCATGTTTGGAATTTTTTCACCGCTAATTGCAAACAATTGCGGTTGTGGGGGAGAACAGCACACGCCGGTTCTCATCGAATGTGCGGCGTCATCATATCAGTTCGTCTAGCTTTTTTTTTTTTTTTACGATTTTCATTTTGAAATTTATTTGATTTTTGTGGCATTCCGGGTGAATTGTGAATTTCCTCATTCGCGAGCCCGCCAGCTCGCTTGTTCAATTATGCACTTCACTATTTTTTTATTCAGATGCAACGTGACGATACGATCAACTGATTTTTGTATTTTGATTAATCGGAAGTAAAATTTACACATCGATGCTTTGTGCATATATTTGATTGACATATATGTGTATATTTGATCAATTTTAATGCATTATCACAAAGGATTCTTAACGAACAAACTAACATAATAGCATCGCCACTTGTCCAGCCGTTGCACAAAGGGGTGGTCTGATTTACTTCCAGAAGGATCACTTCCGTCCCACATATAATCTTATTGTCATAGACACCTATTGTTTCATTTAGAATTTTGAAAATTTAGTGTCATTGTTGTTTAAATAACAAGCTAGGCCGTTGGAACAGGAGAGAGGATGTGTTGTGTGCCTTTTCTACACAGCTATATATAGATAAGCGAATGTTAGTTTAAGCATAGTTCTGACGATGGCGTGGGCCGAAAAAGCTATCAACTATATTTGTTAAAAATAATTTTGTAGAACTAATATACATTGCTATTTTTTCACCGTGTTATAATGGAGTTCTACCTAGTGAATGCCAATTCAATCAATAAATTTTAATGCAATTAAAAAACGATGTTATAATATACACATACTACTTTTGCATTACTTCATTTATTTACTATTAATAATAGTTTTTTTTTTAAACAATACGTCTTTATGCATTTTTACTACGCACTACATTTTTTTATTGTTATCTTAATAAACCAACTCTAAAAATGCTTAACTCGTTCAAAATATTGTAGTAATTTTAACTCTACAAGTTAATTCTGCTGTTCATTTTTTCGGCTCAATTTTCAAATGCCTCCAGTTTTCTTGTATTATTTAATTCAAATGCTGGTACTGGTAGAGGCAACTATCCCCCGAGCGCTGTTTCCACCAGTCGCCGAATTAAACAAACCCAATTACGTTTTTGTCTGCAAACTGAATTTTAGTTGGGATATTTTTGCTACACCAACAACCGATGTAATGTTGGACACCGTATGTATTTGTAACATCGTTGAAGAAAGTATATTTTCAAACTAATCTTTGTTCCAGAACTTTTTGTTTCAGTTTCTCGATATGAAAAATATGCAGTAATTCTTTCATTTTTTATTACGTTTACTTAACGTATTTTGTGGACATTAGATATAATTGTGGATTAAGCACTTTGAATTTCCTATGTGTTATATAATTTGAAGGCTCTATTTTTTGCATATCATAAAAGGTTTGCAAATTTTCATGTTAACCAAAGATTAGTTGAAAGTCCGCCACTACATCATTGTATTCCAATAATAGATACCTATATAATACATAATTGTCAATCGCAAATATAAAACTTATAATGTGGAATGATTATAATATAGCTAGACTGAAAGGAACTAAGAATAAAAATACATCTAACCTTTTTAAGGCTACGATAGAATAAACAAAAAAATAGACACAAGAATGCATTTGTATAAAATATCATAAATGAATTAAATTTATCAATATTTGAATGTTTCTATTTGAAAAAATGTGGATATTGTTGTGGTTTCTTTCGTTCAAATACGCCGACGGCTCTATGAATAAAATTCATTTAAAATCGCTATTCCCATATTAATTTTAAACTGTTAAAAAGTAAACTTATCAAATGCTGAGTTTTCATTAACCCATCAATGTCGCGTCCGTGGACTATACGACCCGCGCGCATGATGCCTTGCTTGGGAAACGCTAAATAATAATTTTCCCCCCTCCGTATTTTCATGAAATTTGAATATGAATTAGGATCCATTGCCGTCCCCGCCGGTAGGTACTCGGCAGACTGCCTTTCGCCTTTTATTATTCACAACTGTAATGTAAAAGTTTTAATAACTGTCTGTTTTTTGCCTCGGATTCCCATTACCCTCCCCATGGCATTCAGTGGTGCGCCAAATACGATTTTCAAAAATATAATTTCAAATAACTCTTTATTATAATACATACATACAAGGCCACAAACTGATGATTTTACGTCAATTATTAAATTGGTGAATTTGCTACTATCGAAATTACATTATTCTTCTGTTACTTTTAAAAAATTTATTACTATTTCAACAATTTTATACTCACCAGGTCAGGGTCACTAATACGAAACGGTTCTGATCTCAAGTCGTAGTTTTCATTGTTTATTTACTTTGTAATATAATTGATGATTATATAAAAGGTTAGTGAGTTAGTTGATGATAAATCATGTACAAAGTCAATGTACAATCAATCGTACAAAGTTTTAACAATTCAAATTTGACATAAAAAGAGTTGAATAAAATAAACTTGCTTGTTGGTTTTTTTTAATAATAACAACACATTTTTACCACAATATGTAATAATATGTTATTATCATTATTTTAAACATTATCCACGCGTTTCCACCAATCACTTTAATGCATTAAAACTGAAAAAAATGCCATTTGCATTTTTTTAAATGTATTTCTTTTTGAGTTATTTGTTGTAAGCATGTCATTGAAAACGGGAAATTGTTTAATATAACTTTATGTTCATATTAAAATCAAAAAATTAAATCTTTCTTCTCAGCTGTGTACCGTTGGTTAGCAAAAAAATGTGATATTTTATAAATTGCTAAATCCAATCTTCACATATCATTTCTTCAGTAGGTGGCGAAGTGAAAAATCAATTTAAAAAAAATGATTCTTCTTACCACGAAAAACAGCGCCATAAATGTAGAAAGGCACATTCGCATCACCAATACTTGACCAAATGCATCATTTCACGTAATAGAACCTCCAAATGGTAAACTTTCACTAGTAAAATTGAGTTCATAGTGAATAAGAAATACATTCATCTAGGCACGCCATTTTATATATTTAACCCTGCTATAGTAAGGCAGGGGGCTTGATCCTCCCCCTCGTCTGGGGCCGGCTGAAGGAGAGAGGTTGTGAAACCACCCTAACTGATTTACATTCTGGGCAAATTGTCTCTTAAACTTATGATTACAGTGTTTCCTCCCCGACTTTCCGTCGGCTCTTATTTAATCTCGGCTGGGAACCTCAAGTATTTTCTCGTTCCCGGTCGCCTTTTATATACGTGCACGGGCGCTTTTCTGAAATATTTTATATCGCATTGAAAGCGTTATTTTATCGCAAATATTTTATCGCAAAAAAAGATAGTTTTTATGTATCCATGATCTAATAAAAAAAAATAACGCTTACGTGTGAGCGTTATCCAAAGATAAGTCAACGAATTAAATATATGAAATTTTTGGCTGCTGAATTTCTACTTTTAGTATATATTTTTTACAGATATGCTAAATATGAGTATTGATTGTTAACCAGTCGCTCAACAACTTACCTCCCGTCTTCAATAGTTTATTGGAGCCTTGGATTTACACTTATAAAAAAATATCTAATTATCAGTAGATCCAAGGCGATTCTGATATATGAAAAGTGACACTGTTTTATATTTATGAGTATATAGTATTCACTAAAGAACATTGATTTCATAATTCGTTTACTACGTATTTCCGTTTCATATTATTAACGAAAGAACTCACAAGAAGTCAGCGTTGTTTGTTCGACGAACAAAAGGACTTATCTGCGATTATCGCAATTATCCAAATTACTCTATCTGCAATTCATGCTGCAGTCAAACAAAAAGATCATAAAGTTCAATAAGCAGCGCGCAAAAATAATTGCAAGTTATTCCGGCAATTGCAGAATTTGATTTGAAAACTTTGCCTTTTGTACTAATGTACGCTAATCTCGGTTAGCTGAAAGGCAAACCTGTGTCCGTCGGGAAACACGATTATCTTATATTACGGGTCTGCAATTTCAAAGATTGATCATTTAAGGTACTGAAAAATCACGCTGCAATTAACGGATTTATAAGATTATTTATATAGCCCTTATCGTTTTTTATTGTAAGCATCAAGCTTTTCCTAATATCACTCGTAGCTTGAGTCTTGCTTATTTCAATAAATTAATGCGTAATCCACAAAAGTATTGTAAAATCGTGTGTGCATAATGTAGTACTATTAATCTAGTATGTTTGTGTTATAAATTATATGTATTTATCATTCGATGTATGACACTGTTTTTTTATAGTTTGCGTGCTTTGCCCACTTAACTTTGATTTCACCAATTCCCACACATCTAAAATCAATAGGTATTATATAGTATATCTAAGCAAAAATAAAAACGTTTTTATTGTCTATTATAAATTGGCTTTCTTCCAAGAATTGACAGTTAACACTTTAAAAGTGATAAAATGTTCCAATAATATTTGAACAGTTCTTGATTATTGTTTATTTTTTCATTTAGTTGTATTACTTAAAGATTACCTATTTTGAATCGAAATGTCACTAGTAAATCAGCAGCATAGTTTTTTTTCATTCTTCTTGTCTATACGCGATGAAAATTATTTACAAACTATCATTTATTTTGCATCCGTGTGAAAAAGGAAAACCCTGTCAATTAGACAAACCAAATATAAGTGTACAGGATTTTAACGATTGAAATTAATCTAAATATATACCATTCAATGCGTTATTACAAACGAACACGTGTCACATCTACTGAACCATCGAGTGGAATTACAATGTTATCAAATTTAAACTAACATAAAAATAAATCTTGCTATATGCATTCACCAAAAGTTTTATAATTAAATTGCTATAAAATAAAGATATTTATAATACACTTCACCACGCGAAAGTCTTCAGAAAATATATAACACTCACCCAATAAAAGGTCTCCTCACTATGCCGCTCATTCCTGAATTATACTAATACTCGAGGCAGTTTACTTCAATGATTTTGCTTCTTCATAGCTTCATGCAAATACTGCACCAGTCACTCCGCCTTGGGGCTGAAGTCGGATTTATAGATATGCATTTGCTGCACTTTTTGCATGCACCGACTAACCGCTAACGCCGATGCATTATTTTCTTATGGCCGGCGGGCCAGCTCGTGTGCAATGCCTTTCGTTCCGTATAGGGTTGGTGACTATTTTTATTAGATGACAAATATTCAAAGCTTAAACCAAAAATAGTTAAAATGCGCTTATAATAATACGATATTATAATAAGCTTTCGAGTCTTTTCTTCTCATCAATGGTATGTTTTAAAAATAGATTTCACCATTAACTTATAAATAGTTATAAAATAGACGTATATTTTTTATTTTTCTCTTATACTTAAAGTAATAGCAAACTATTTTTCTATATAACATATTCTACGTCATCACATACACAAACACATGAATAAACGCTTCCTCTGAACATAAGATAGCTATTTCGTTTATATATTTGACACCTATAGAAAATAAATTGGTGAATATTCAGACAATGACAATTCGCTGGTTTCGTACTTTTCAATTCATCTTGTTTATTTGCTTTTAGCACGCCCTTATGTCTTGCCTCTGTATCTGAATTAATATCTCGATATGCGATTGTGAAAGGTAGAATATCTTCGGCAGCACGTTTATGTTGCTTGGTACATATGGCATCCATGTCCCTTGTTTATTTTGTGCAACCGACCTCAAAGTTGTCGAGTGGGCAGTTGCACTTTCATGATTTATGGTATTCATACATTTTTACGTTGAGTATTTGTTAAAATTGACAAATCAAAATTATTTAAAACCCTACAAAAAACCCTTTCATTAATTATTTCGTGCTGTTTTTCATTTATTCTTTGATAAAATTGGATATTTTTACCAACTTTTAATTGTAAAATGTCTGACGTGTTTTATTTTTTTTTAGCATAAATGCATGTATAATATTTCAAGATAAATTAGCTTTATCCTACAATTTAAGTGACTTGTTACAACCAAGAACGGCATCAGAATTCCAGGTACGTACCTTATAAACGGGCTATTTCATTGAGGTAATAATTTTCTCATTTTATCTGCATCTAGATTTATATCAGAGCTATGATTTTATCGGACGATGCATTTACCGATAACAATACAAAACGATTGGCTGCGAGCTGAATACGAAATGCCCATCAGGGATTTTGTGTAAGTGTATGGAAACTTTGCGCTCTTGATCACGACTTCCATTTTTCAGTAGTTGTTACTTTACATACGGGTGTACGAGAATTTTATTATCTTCATTTTTTATTTAGTTTGATCTCTAGTTATTATCGATTCCATTATAATATTTATATGTACCTTATCATATATCAAAAAAAAAAAATTATTAAAAAATTTTGAGTGGCTATATCGTATTGTGAAAATTCACGATGATCGTAAAATAGCTTACACATTAACATGAAATTTTTTTTAAAATGTAACACTACCAACTCTATGATTTATTCATGTCAATAATAAATCGAAGTCCCGTAAGACACGAGTTTTCTGTCAGCAAATCGTTTTGGATATTTTTTTATTTTTTACGTGGTTTTTGTATTACGAATATGTGGCTTACAGGCAATCGCTCATCTTTCTTTGTATTACAATTTATAATAAGGAAAAAGATTCTGAAAACTATTCCAAATAACTGGTTTCCTACAATTCACCTCATGATATTATTTTCGTATAGTAACCTTACCGCAGTGAAAATAAATATGCGATTTTAGTGTTGCTTGAAATGAATTTATGGAACATAGGTGTTAGCTCTTTTATAAGGGCTTGACACTTAAATTTTATAATTTCTTATATCAGGAAATCAGGAAAAATGTACTGCGTGTTTTAATAGTAACGTATTGAAACACCCAATAAGAGATCAAATCATTCTATTATAAATAATATCCCGGTATGTGGCGTAAAGCCCGAGGCGAGCTTGGTCACGTATTTCAATAGAGATAAAGTTACCGGTAAAAGGGTTAAAAGCTCGATCCAGAATTATCGCTATCACCGCGAGGTAAGGTTGTGTTCGGTCGCCATGGAAGCTTTCTTCGCGAGAAAATTTCTGGTGCTATTATTTTATATCACATCGTTTTCTTCACTGCATCGTTGTGCCAAGGTGCCTTCATATTACTACAGAAAATTTTATCGGTACACGCTTCATTCATAAGATTTCTCATAGTTGAGAGAAATACTCAATGCACGTTAAATTTCCATTAATTCAAAAATAGCATTTGGGTAAGTCCACTCATTATCTGATTTTTCCAAAACATTTTTTATGTTATTCATTTTTTTTTCTTATGTTGTCGATTGAGAAATCATTTTTATCACCCATTAGGAGATTGTATGTAGCTTTCTTGCCTAAAGTATAATAAATAAAAATCAACAACAAAATAAGGAAATTCCTAACATTTTCTATCTTATAATTTATCATTCATTACCAAATATTTTATTAATTGTATTGTCAGTCCTGAATATACCATGAGTCCTTTTTGTATGCAATGATTTTTTTTACAGAAACAAATATTTACGTTATTAAGACTTGGATGGTGAACCATTCTCCACCAAGTGATTAAATGGGTTTAACAATAAAATTTCTGTAAATTATAAAACGTCAAATATAGTATATAGTTAGTACTTGTAGAAGGGTTAACCACTTTGCCGCGGGTGGAGGCTAATCCCCTTGCTCGGGCATCACGACTGGTGCCGGCCTGCTAACTACGTATCTCTTGTTAACAAGTAAGAGGTGTGTTCGCAACATGGAGCTCGCGGTTCGAATCCGATCCCGGGGGTTAAATGTCTTTGTTGTTCTCAATCGTGTAGTTTGCCAGCCGGTCTTTATGCTGTCTTTACATTGTCAGATAACGGTTTTTAGCTTTTTGGATGTGCCTCTTGCAGCAGCGTGCTTTCAAAGCTGCATCCGTCTTTATTTTTTATT
Source organism: Himalopsyche japonica (assembly GCA_028555115.1). Classification (NCBI taxonomy): domain Eukaryota; kingdom Metazoa; phylum Arthropoda; class Insecta; order Trichoptera; family Rhyacophilidae; genus Himalopsyche; species Himalopsyche japonica. The sequence continues at coordinate 1,005,656 of JAHFWJ010000101.1, forward strand.
ATATAATTGATTAAATTGTCATTTTTTTATTATTTTAAGTATGTTACAATATAACATGGTACATTTCCTTTATACATATCCTCCAGGCAATGTATTATGAAGTAGTTAAATTGACATTTTTCTTGTCCGATCTTCGTTAGCAAGAAACATTATTTTTATCAGATTGCGGTATCTGCGGATTTCCAATTTGTATCGTTATTCGTGATATTGTGGTATAAAAATAATGTTTTCACATATTTTTTTTATTACTGAATAAAATAACTACATATGTATTGATTGAATTGGCATTCACTTGGTAGAACTCCATTATAACACGGTGAAAAAATAGCAATGTATTTTAACGAACGGATTCTTAACGATCAAACTAACATAATAATATCGCCACTTGTCAAGCCGTTGCACAAAGGGGTGGTCTAATTTGCTTCCTGAAGGACCACTTCCGTCCCACACACATAATCTTATTGTCATAGACACCTATTGTTTCATTTGGAATTTTGAAAGTTTAGTGTCATTGTGTTTAAATAACAAGCTAGGCCATTGGAAAAGGAGAGAGGAGATGTTGTGTACCTTTTCTGCACAGCTATATATAGATAAGCAAATGTTAGTTTAAGCATAGTTCTGACGATGGCGTGAGCCGAAATAGCTATCAACTATATTTGTTAAAAATAATTTTGTAGAACTAAAATACATTGCTATTTTTTCACCCTGTTAACTACATATGTGATACCAATCAATAATAACAGTTTGTAATAATGCAAACAAGGAAAATATTATTGCCTTATAAATGGCATTCGAATGTGTATTTATTTTATTGTCGGAATCCAATCGCGTGGTGTTGCAAATTAAAACAACAAAGTTGTATCATTTTATTTTCGTTCCAGTGAAACTTGCCGTTTCCGATATTTGTTCGCGTTTTATTAATTAAAACAGCGGATTTTCGATGAAGCAAATAGTATTATACTAGCAAAACAATCATTGCTGTATTTGAATTCCAACAAAGGGGGAAGTGAAATTTATGATTTATTAATTATTATATTTATATTTTTAACCGATGTATACATCTCTCTACAATCAGCTCTTCAGCTTTATGATCGTCTATTGTGTATTATTGAATCGTTTCCACTCAATTATTAAATTTATATCCACTGTCATTTAACATTAAGATGTTTTTAAGCATAGTCCTACATGAACGATCTACTCATAAAACGGAACATTTAAAATTTTGCCTGTTGTCATTAGTCTGTATTTGAAATTAATACTTTTAAGTGAGAATGACCGATATTACACTCTTGGAGTCTTGATTTTTATATATCCCACCATTTAAATGAAATGGAAAGTAATTTTCCCGAACGTGCGGTACCTTAATTTTTCTTTCAATTGAATCGCCATTGTGCAATTTCCAATGTAAAATTTTATTCAATATTTTTACGAATAAATGAAGATTCTGAACCACTTTTTTTGTTTTCAATAGGAAATACTAAAAAACTATTTTACATTACACTAAAATGTCGTTCTGCAGTTATCTGTGGAATGATACTTCTTATTTCTGGTTTTTTGATAAACTTGGAATATTTTTTAAATCCAAACTGGTGTATTAAAATTTGTTGCAGCTAGCTTCTTTGCAACATCGGTCCCGCGGGCCGCTACGAAAGAGTAGTCTGGTAAAAAGCTGCAGCGCATAATAATGTATTATTCAGCTCCGCAGTGCACTTATGTTTATTTGCGACGGCGGAATGCTGTACTCGATCTGAAGTGCATAAAACAAACATTTAAATAAGTGCCGACAATACTAACACGCAAGAATTAAAGAGTAATAATGATTCTATATGAATAAAAAAGGTCTACTCTCTTACTATTTTCCGTTCAATCCGTGACAATATTGAATATTTGATAATCCTTTTTTTCCAGTCTCGAAATGTGTATGCATATTTTTGCAAATTCTTGTGCTGCGTGCTTTAATATTATTTTATTTATTCTCATATGTTGATGAGAGAAAAAAGATATGCGATATGAGGGGAAATGAAAATTATCTCTAATCAAAATATATTTCTGTGAAATCAATATATTCTGTTAAGCTTCTGTATCCCGATAAAAAAACCGAAATGATCAATCCTTAAAAATACGTTTGAGTAAAACAATGAACCAATCAATACTTTTGTTGAAAGTTTTATTTGTATGTATTGTAGCCTTATGTGGTGGGATTCGTGTGAGTTTTTATTTCTTGTTAGAAACATCATAATTTTGAAAAAATCTGACCTGACTTTCAACTCGAAATTTCTCTTCATTTCAGTAAGAGTTTTATTTATTATTGTAATAATATTAAAACCGTCATCTTCGGTATCGTTATTCGCATCTGATGGCATTATTTCATTAAAACTTTTTGTACTCCGCCCCTGCAATTCCATTGCCGGCCCGCCTGGCGTGAAGTGAGGGGGCTTTAAAAGTGATCTTTCGATTTATGGCTGTCTCCTGCTCCTTCATTAGCATTATTTAAATGACGTAAAACGCATTGCTATCGCTTTAATTCGAAACGCCTTTTTATGTTGTTTTTTTTTCATTCCTTCACCGTTGTAATATTTTAATTGAAGCATGCTTTCACGGCAGCTGAAGCGTGAATTGTGTTCTCAGATTATTATATAATGAAACGATATAGTCTTAACATAAAGAAGCTATTTTTATGACTGTTAAATTCGTTCATCACAGTGTCGGCATATAAAACTTATCCATCAACATTTTTTTTTATTATTTAATCGTAAACAAAAGTGATTCGAAAAATGTTAAGTCGTGTTTGAGTATAATATAACGCATGAATTGAAAAAGTGTATCTGCATGTTACGAGTATTATAAATTTTAGATGAGCGAATATTTTTTTAAATAAATTGTTGTCGCTTAACCATATAATATATCTTGGCAATTGTAGTAACCGCAGCAACTTGAAGATGCCTAAAATACTTTCGTAACTTTGTTTAAAGATAAGAAGGCTTTGATTTCAATCCGATAATTAAAAGCAGTAATAATTTTATATCACTTACACACATGCCCCTAGATTGAGAAAAATAAATGCTTTTTGCAATTGCACGATTATATAAATAAGCTCACATTACGTATTTCGATCCTTATTTCCTGGAAGTTTGTAAAGCATTGAAAAAATGAATACAGAAATTAATTTTGCTTTGCATTGTTTCCGTTTATTTTTATTGTATTCAAAAAATCTTCAATTTCGATTTCGAAATCAGAATTGTCGATGGTACTTTTAGGAGTAGGTGCTGACAAATTTTTATACATTATATTTTTACATGTATGAAAGTTTGGGTAATATACACAAATTCGTATACATGGCTACTGTGCATTCGCGATCGTTTTTGAATTAGCCAAGATACCGGTATTTGTTCGCCAACCTTCGAAAGAAGACAAGAGAAAAAGATAAAAATGCTGCATATATTGTTGATATTTTTATTATTATCAAATTAATGTGAGGCTGCTTCTGAGCGGGTTACGAAGCAAAGGACGAGCAGGCCGGGCGAGTACGTGCGCCGCATTCATATGTCGTCGTTCCACGTTTCAACTTCTTACTTACTTATGCTCGATAAAGTTTAACAAAAAAGCAACACCAAAAAAAGGCAGTAACAGTGCAACCGCGAACTGTTTTGCGCAGATCGCCTCTCAAAACATTTTCCTCCATTTATTTTCTGTTCTCTTCTTTTACTCGTATTATTTTAGCGAATAAACAATCTCTGCATTCAGGTCCGAGGACTTTTGTATTATAAACACACTTGACGTGTATGCATTTTTATGCATTGTTAACAGACTTATGCACGTCTGTTTCATTTACTTTATTTTTGATTTACAAAATGATTTTGTAAGATTATAATCGTTATTTTATTTTGATTTCAAATGACAAATGCGATTTCTTTCGCTTGGACTAAAAAACGATAATTTTGGATGGTAGAGAAAATAAATACTGAAAAGTTTGAAAAGTCATATACAATCATCAATTCATTGCACTTTTTTTCTTTGTGCGCCATATATAATACTATTATATTATTCCGAATAATTTCCGTTTTTATTAATTTATTATTATTTTAGAATTTCTATGTGGTGATTAAACCACTGAAAGTATTTTTTTCTGCATTTTTATTAGTTTTCACGTCCACTATTACACCTTATCTTTTAAATCCGTTCATTGTTTTTGATTTACGACGAATTAATATGTTATTTTACGCATCCTATACTATTTTTACTATGTGAGAAACATTCTAGGGCAAGCTCTTTATTCCAGACGGTGGAAATATAATATATGTACGTTTTTCTGCGTCGTGTGTTCTAGATTCCTTGTATGGGAAAAGCGCTGGTAAACTCGACGCTGTAAATCATTTCGCATCACGTTAATATCTCCTCAGCATGACGTTAACATCATATTTATTCTGCATTTATAAATTCCTTATCGTGACATCTATCTCACTGCAGTGTCGCTAGTGTCAATGCGATGAATTCTTTAAATATTTATGAACACAACCGCAAATAATATTTTTATCCGGCTTTTATTGTTCGTTGAAATGTCGTGAAAATATAATAATCCATTTATTTTATATGCGTTCCTCATATTCATTATTATCTATTTTATTCAAAGCGTGTAATCTCGCTCGAGAGCGTATCACTTATTTTCACAATAGCCTCCGCAATAATTATTTATTGAGACATTAAATGCACTATATAGAAATAAAATTACTTTGAAGGCTACATATGTACATATTTTCCAAAGAAACAAATAATGAATTTTCAAACAAAACCCGAGTCTTGAACTACAAAAAATGGAATTGTAAACAGTTTCAGCAATTTAAATTTGATATTAGAATTAAATCGTGTACCCTCAGTCGATATGGAAAATTATTTCGTATCAACCCTTTGCAGTCGAATGCCATGGATTTTTTTCTTTTGATTCAAATGAAATGTACCTACATTCATTTTCACATTCGATTAATTAAAAGAGATTTTTTTATTAAAAATTTTATACGATAAAAAAAATAGATAAATATTAATTATTACTCAATATTTATTTCAGACAACTGTAATATGTCACATTATAAAAAGTTGACACCGTTATAAACATAAAATAAAGCATTTTTATAACAATGTTTTCAATACGAATTCGTTGTATTGGTTTCCATAAATTTATCCATATTTATTGTAATTTATTTGTGTATAGCAAAATGTAATCATATCTATGTACGCTTTAGATATACAATACTATTGTATACATAAAAAGTTAGTGTGAACATTGAACCAATTACAAAATCGTCTCATTAAAAATATCTGCAGCCTTTGCTTATAACGTATAATATAAAATAATTTTTTGTCGTCAGTGGCGTGCCGCATCGGCCAATATCCTCAGTCACCTAGCATGCTGGAAAAGTCTCTTTATTATTCAGCCATTTCTCTTTTTGCGTCGCCGTAATTTGCTGTCGTACACATCGTTGGCATACTTGTTTAAACCCAGTCTCTCAGGACGATGCCACTGCCGGTACGTAGCTGCTATCTCGTAACCCGTTTGTGCTGGTACTTGCTGCTGATATTTTTACAGCCGTTTAAAATGTTACTTAAATTTAAAGTGGGATATCAATAGCGAGTTTGCAACGGTGCGAAAATACTTCTCAAAGCCTTTTTTGCAAATTTGCACCTCTTCGCATTCGATATTTGTTTCTTCATCACGAGTGGGAATTATATCTTAGTTTCTCTAGGTTTCCTTGATATACTGTATTAAATGTATTTTAAAAAATGAGATAACATAGATTCATCTGAATGTGTATTCGTTTTTAATAGTATTTTATCTACAAAAAATAAGGTCATTCCATTTTAAAGCTATTTTTATCCTATTGATTGAATTGGCGTTTACTTGGTAGAACTACATTATAACACGGTGAAAAAATGACAATTTATTTTCGTTCTACATTTTTTTTATAAGATATAGTAGATATAGCTATTTCGGCTCACGCCGTCGGACAATTCTGACGATGGTGAGCCGAAATAGCTATCCCAGTATTTGCTATATTGACACTTATTTCAGATCAGTATCTTTTATTACAAAATTTGTAAGCACACATCTATTTAATTCAACAACTGATTCAGGACAAGCGAATCACTATATCATCAAACTCTCGATTTCAGAAAAAAATATGATGAATTCATGAATCACCTAAGAAAATTTTAAATTTTCACGGAAAAATTTACCTCAGATGCGCGTATGACGATGAAAGGTACACACTTTAATTTCTTAAATATTGTTAACTTGCTTTCCCTGTAGTATGCAGTAATTCTTTACAATCTTACATTCTACATTTAAAAAAACCGTGTACTATTTGTACAGTATCTCGTTCATTGTAATTGCCGTGTCATGCTTTTATTGCCGTTACATATGGTGAGATATGATTCCCGCGCCCGTTGCTGTTACGCTAGTGCTATTAATGTCTTTATGATTGACCGAGCACACTCTCATTACATATCCTATATATTAGTATAATGACCCAATAAAGCTCACCAACAATGGCTTACTTTATACTATTCGTGCAATCCGCCCATATACACGAGGACGTCTATGTCGGGATGATTTTATTTGCTCTTCTCTTTTTCAAATATTATTTGTGTGATTAGTTTCTTACAGAAAAATAAACCTTATTATAACTTATATTACTCTATCAGATATTTTACTATTTATTCATTATTGATTTCTTTTTATGGAGATAAGTTGTATTAAATATATATTATATGTTACTCACTTTTAAGGTGTTAACTGTCACTTCTTGATGGAAAGGCATGATATTTTAAATAATAAAAACACATTTTTTAGTACTTATTTCCACAATATAAGTACTAAAAAATGTGTTTTTGTTATTTATTATACGTTACAGTTGTAATTTACTCTTATCGATAATTTCCAATTTACTGTTTCTCCCTTTTCCAGAATGTTACTTTGATAATTTAAAACAAACTCAGTAAGAAAATATATTATATTTTTCATTACTAGTGTAGTCACCGGACTAGTTGGTGCTCCAAAACTTTTTAAATTTTCAGAGAGGAATGAATAGATTACCGTAATATCGTTCCAGCAGCGCCCCACCAAATATAAAAAATAGGTAAACGCACTCCAGATTTTTACTTCTCGGACAATCGTATACACGTGTGTCAAGAAACACTGATTTAAGAATGTATCCCTTTCAAAGGCGAATTTCGTCACGAGTCACTTAAGTTTTAACACGTGAATTTGTTGAACAATTTAACCCACTTTAGATTTAAATGTAACAAAATTCCGTTGCTAGGTATCAAATTTCTCGAAGGCCTAACTACGCCACTGCTTCCACCTGCCGTTCTGTTGGCAATGCTGTTTTTTCTTTCTCTTTATATTATTTGTATTACCTTTGTATAGTATGTTATTAACTCATATAAAAAAGATCAAAGCACAAGGATATTGCTTTAAGCAGGTAACAAACAGTTCTGGTTATTTTTATGTGAAGGATTCTTTTAGGCCGAGATGTTTTTATTAATAGGATGTCTTTCTCTTCAATGTTAGGTGGACTGAACGGTCTTTTCAATTCGTATTTTATTTTTTTATAAATCATCTGGAACCGCAGTCTTAAATAAATAATCTGTGGCGTGGTAGAAATATCTGCTTTATTAATTATTCTATTTTTTGTGTATATAAAATGCTGGAGAAAGATTATGGACTGTGGGCGGGTATTTATATTTCTTTTGTAGTATGTGGTAATCGTCTATTGAACTGTAAAAAAATGCTGCGAGTGCAGAGCCTACGAACCTATTTTGTTTTATTTTGGATATTTTATGAATACTTGTAAACGTTAAATTCGTTTATGATCAACTTTTCACTATTGAAATTTGTAAGTTATCGTGGAATTAATAATATGAACATGTTGATTACATTAACAAAATTTTATTTAATTACCTGTATATAAAACGGTATTCTTCAATAGATGTAAATGACATTAAAATTAATAATTTGAAGGTATGGCGTTAATAAAAGGTGCGGATTAGATTATTATTTTTAATGTAGGTATTTACCTAGCATTTGTTAGTCAATTATACCCTTATGAGAAGGCCGTTAAACACGCCCGGCAGCGGAAGATCTCTCCTCACCTGTGAACATGATCACGTCTTTGCGAGCCGCCGTGTGCCTGTTTGGTAGACGTAAAAACTAATATCATTCCTTTAAATAGCTAATAATTCTGCTTTATTTTCAAAGAAAATGATTCAATTCTTTCCATGACATTTTTTTTTATATATATTAAACCTGCTGTTTTAATGCGAATTAAAAATTTTCGAAGGGCATTTATTTTGGAACGAATTTCAAATCAATTTCAATGCTTGCCGTACTTTGGTGTTTGTTTCGTATGAAATCTACAGCTAGATTTACTAAAGATCCTCACATTTTTATTATGTGTGCTGAGGATTTACAATTTAAAACTCGTGACCGTGTTTATTTTTCAATACAACGTTTAAAAAAAAAAACAATATTCGTGTTCAATCCACCAATTCCTGCGCAGATATTTGCTTTGTAAGATTATTCTGGTAAGGATTTTCATAAAGCTAAGCAAATATGTCACTTAAGAATAACATAAATACATTTCGCTGAACAACAACACGCGTAGGGAAAATTACAACAGGCTACAGTGCTTTCGATGCCATATGTTATAAATATGATTAATGTGCAATCAAATAGCCTTAAAATCATCAATCTAGTAGTCGGGATTCACACAAAGCTCGGGAGATTTTCCGTAGATTTCGGAAAACAGACACCCCGGGCAATGCACGCTGCTAGTCTGACGAACACTGTTCTCACGGCGGTTTTCTACACTGCCTTTCCCCTTCCGCGACTATCACATTGGTCTCGCGCATGCCCGACCGCTCGAAGAGGGGGAAACCCCGCTTCCCGACTCCGCCGCTCTTCATTGCGAGTCAAACCGTCGCGCAGGTCGCATCTACGCCCGATATAAAGAAACGCACGGTTCATTGTGTTTGTGTTGTGTGCCGCTTAATACCTGGTCACGAAGTCTCAGAGCGAGAATACTTGTTTTTTTCTTAATGAGATTTAGCCAGCGAAGTCTCACCCCTGTTAGCCTGTGCCGTGGAAGGCCGGGTGTCCGCGGGGTGGTTTTCGCGTGCGCCTTTTACAAAAATCAATAGCGCGCTCTCGCGGTGTGCCGCCACCGCCACTGCCGTGTGCCTATTTCTTTATTCTTCCCGCGCGCGGTTTTATTATTATTTTATATTTCGACGGGTCGGTGATCCGCGTCGAATTTGTTTTCGCCGCGCCGAATCGGAAGGTATTGCCGAATTGGCCTCGCTCCGGTGAGGTTTCCATCCTTGCTCCGTTCTGACGGTCAGGTTCCTGCCCACCTGTCGCCCGTCCGGCCTATGGATTAAGTGACATATATCCTGCTGAAGTGATTTTGGATATCTCCCAAGTGTTGTACCTTTACGGAAAAGTGATTTCTTATAGTGTTCAAGTTTGTAGTGCTTTTTGTGTCTACGATTGTGACCACTCGTATCACCTTCAAGTGAAGAGTGTAAACAACCTGTCAAACCGCCCGAGTCCACTTGTATAGGATAAATCAAGTGTCAACTGAGTGGTGTTTTTGTGATGTCTGTCAATATTGTGTAGATTTTTTCTTTCCAAATTTGTTTTAATTTGATTTTTGCTAGTGTCGCCGATATCGTTTCGACGATTTCGAGTGCCTCCGTTGAAGTTTTTCTTTTTTTCAATTTCTTTGCCCAACATAGAGCTGTCACCGTAGACCGTTTCGGTGCGTTGCGGCTTTTCAGGATCTTGTGAACGAAAATTGCTATCATAGTGAGGCTGAAAGAATCACCGAAGAACCATGTGGACGGCAGCGAAAAGAAAGAAAGCAAGAAGAAGAGCGGCAAGCAGAAGGACGTAGCGGCCGCTGCAGCCGCTGCTGCTGCCGCCGCCGCAGTCTCTGCCACTGCAGCAGCTGCAGACAAAAAAGAGGCCAAAGATCAATCGCCTTCAAAGCCTAAGGATAAACTTGATGAGGTATCGCCGTTGATCAATGTTGACTTCCAATGAATTTGATGTATCTTTTTCAATTAGACAAATTATCATTTCTCCCGTATTCTATGCCATATTTGTTAAAATCATATATTTTGCGTCATATGTCGTTTCTTTTTTTCTCAGTAAGATATATCCCGATTTAATTTTCAATGATAGATTATTATCGGCTTAGTCTTGTGAGTCGTGTCGCTATATTACTATTGCGTCACTGATCCTTGATTTTATAATTTGTAACATTTTTATAATTGTATATTTTTTAACTGCATCTAAAACAACCGATTTCAATACAAATTCAAAATTTTACCATGCTAACTAACATCACAGCTGTCAAACAACATGCCTCAGAGGCTAGAGAGGAAGGGCTAGGAGAGATAATATAATCACTTGAATCGGGTATGGATAAAAGAGATTTAATATTGATGTCAGGTGACTCCGAATAGAAGTACAGTGCAACTATATTAGTTACTTATTAAAATAAAAATTATTTTGATCCATTATATAAATGCGTTGCTACTTTCATTTATGATACTCTCGAAAGATTCTTCTATGTAGATCAGTTAAACAGTGCAGTGATTTATTATCGGCTTCATTTTTTACTAAGTCACGGTTGATAGTGTGTAATGTCTGCTTTCACTGTTTATCTTCCCAGTAGCAGTGATATCTAAATACAAAAACAACTCTGAAGATACCGAAAGGTACCCTAGGTAAGGTAAAAACCCTAGTGATAAAACACGTGGAAGTTTCAACAATTAAAATTACTGGCCCATTCACTTATAGATTTTTTTAACTCTTTTGTTTTCAATGAAATGATTTGTTATTATAGTAGATAAGATATTTACTAACACCTGCTTTGACATTCTGACTTTTTATATATTATTCAAAAAATCGTCTTGTTGCTAACACTTTCCTTATATCAATATTTACATCATTAATTTTTGTCATGTTTGCTGCAGTTGACGTGTACCAATGGACCCGTTGACATCATTTTCAAATTATATAACAAGATTTCTAAGACATGCAATTGTATTAATATTTCAGTTTTATTCATCATTCAATCAAAAAAACACTCCCTCTTATCTTCCGGTTGATGTTATTCTGTAAAAAAAAAACGATTTACAAATGTATTTAGTGTTAGCAACATAACATTCATGTTGTTTCCTCCTTGTTAACAAATGCTATTTTCCCCAGTGAAATATTTTTTTTTTTGTCTGATAATTTGTGCCTTCGTAGTTTACTGTTTTGCTTCGAAATATATGTTTATTTAATTTTCCTTCAATATTTAAAGTTTCTCATTTTATCTGGCATATAATGAATGTTAAAAGTAGGCGGTTAATTGATTGGCTTTCTTACGCAGTCAAATGCCGTCGCGAATCATTTAACATTCATCGCCTATAATATTCAATTTGTTTTCAATATTCACAACGCGTCCAAATGACAAATGAAACTTTCCAGATACGACTCCCGCCGTTCTTTTGTTCGGGGGACACTATCATCGTTCCAAAATTGAAATTCACGAAGCGGGCGCGCGAACAATGCGCGCGCAATGCGTGCCGCCCAAAAGCGTGTCTTTTGTTTATGGAATAACAACAAATCATTATATTGTGAGCGTGCAATGTGCATTGTCGGACACGCGTTGAATTTTAAGCGTCAAATGAAAGTTTTGAATACATCTTACTATTTTGTAACCATGCACCCCTAACGACCTCCCTTTCTCTGGGGCAGCTAATTCCAATCAACTTGAAACTGAACGAAGGGGAATTGGTCTTTACACGCGACTGTTTACAAACCATGTCATGCCTCTTACACGACGTCCTTGAAAATAATTACCTTGCCAAAAAATTCTCATAATTGATTGATGAATCATCATAATCACTACAATTCAATTAACCGATTCGGTATTTATTTACGCCGTATATTCATGTCTTAATTTTTGTTCAGTATTATATTATCAATATAATTAAACAGCATGTAATGCGCCCGCACATGTTTGATGCAGTACCCAACTGTTTATGACCAAGCATTTCATTATGCGTATATTTATTTTCCTCTAATATAATATTTTCAAAAAAACTTGGTGTACTATCAACGTTGCATTTTATCCGATAAATGAACAAGTCCGTCACTGCACTTTTTTTAAACAATCGCGCCGCAACCAATGGCTCGTTAAAAATTCAGAATTCCAACATTTCACATACCGAACACGAAACCGTTTTAAATTTATTTAGAATATATGCACAGGTTTGCGTCATTGAACCGTTTTTACGCTTTAGCAGGCAGGCAGCGTCAATATGAATAATAATATTAAATTGCCAGTTACTTTGCATGGCGTGTAAGTGTGTGTGTGTGTTTTTTTTTTTATTGTTTTCTATCACCATTGTTACTTTATTTCATACTTTTGATTTATTTTTTGTAATATTGATTTTTACTTTAAATTTTACATTTTTTTTTACTATATCAACGTCTTTTTAAACCATTGTCATCAAACATTTCAATAATTAGCCAAAAACATTCACTATTTACAATGAAAGTTTAATATACTCCGTATAAACACTATGAGAACTCATTTGCCTTCAATAATTTAAATTCATGTCATGACCAAAGGTACTATACTTTTTTATATAAAGAAGCGTCGACCTTTACTGTAAGCGACGTGCATTCTCGTTCACAATAACCCCGTTCTGCAAAGGGTATTCATGAATTAAGTATCTTCGAATTGGCGTCCATTCCACTGGCATTCATTCTCATTTGGCGTTTCTCTCCTGTTAACAGATGCTCGTACGACATCTTTCAAAGTAGGGAAGAAAACAGCTGACTGTATAATATTTTCTGTAAAAGAACTGCCACTTGATCGTTTTCTATCAGATTAGATCACTACAAGAAGATAAGGGTGAATTTTTTACGTTTTGTTATATCATTGAGAGTTTTTTTTTTGTGCTGTGCTGTGAATTTGTAATCTTTTTTAAACCGCATAAACAACCAAAATATTAGTTTAGGGTGAATGCTTTTTTGTATATCATGTGATGACATCTACAGGAATTAATTATATGTATTCATAATCATTAAATAAAATAACTACGTCCCTGAATTTACGATGTGTCTCATTCATGTTTGTATTAAAAATATATAAGCGGATAGTTATTAAGCTGTTGTATCATATAATATAATAAATATTCACAACGTCAAAATACTCTCAATTCGATCAGATGCGTTCTCACGTTTTGGAAAACCAAACAAACAAATTGTATTCAATTATTCATTATTACGAAAGGCGAACGGCGGCTTGTAACTATCCAATAATCATGTATCGACGCTACGGTCCGCGCCCCCTTCGCGTCATACGCGCCCCGGGATGCCAGCACAATTACACGGAACGACGGGGGGTATCAATTAACCATCAAGCGGGCGGTTATCGTCGCTCGGACACTACCTCCCCCCCCCCCTCGCTATCCGTTCCCCAACAGCACGTCAACAGATCTGTTTGGCGATGTAACGGAGCCGGTGCACCCGGGGCTATAATACCAATAGCTCATGATTTATTCGAATGGAAGGACTGTTTCCATATTCATAGAACTGCCATATATGAGTGATAATATGAAAATGCATCTTTGAATTGTTTTTGATATGCTTTCTACTCTCCTACTAAACGGTTAAACATTAAATAGTTTTGACTCGATCTAATAACATTTATGAATCGCTTTTTAAATGTTATTATTTTTTGCCAATGCTTTCCAAATAGAATGTTTAATTAATAATTATGATATCGACTGAACGTGCTTGACGAAATTTCAATATTAAATTTGACTTTTTACAACCGATTCCACGTGTAAATAATTATTTGTTTCCCTGCCATTTACTTCTTGCCTTGGGGTTTGTGTTTTCCTGTAATCAATACCTTTGGTATAGAGACGATGCAAACTGTTTATTGTACGTCAGTTCTGTTGCATCCGTGTGATAGAATGCCTGACGATGCCGAAAGGCGAAACCCGCGTCGTTATTGAAAAAACATGAAGAATCGTACATAGTTGTCACAATTCAAATTTTAATGAATATTTGTTCGGTAAATAAAATATGTCACAGTGTCAAACAAAGTATCATACCCATTCAGTTTATTAGCGTTCATGCTCTCATATGAGATAAGTTTTACGAATACGTCAGCTCAGAGAAACTTTAACAGAGTGTAACACTTGTTATTCCAAATAAAGAATATGTAATATTTGCGGTTACTGTTGGACTGAATCCATCAGTAATTTTAGATGTAAAATTTTTTAATGATTTTACCATAATTGTTTATTGCGTGATCATATTGTTCTTGTTAAATACATACTTACTCTTTTCGGTACTTATTTTCGCTTTTGATGAGGTGAAAAAGGTGGTCAGACGAAATAATTTTGATGACAGCACGTCTATAAACGCGATAGAGCGAATTATGAAATCTTCTTTTACTGTAGCTTTAGAATATTCACACCTTCCTTTTTTTAAATATTTAGATCTATAAAATTACCTCTTTAAAGCCATTTTTCTTCGTAATGAATAGAATGAAACTGTTTTTTTATTATTATTTATTTATTTAGCTACCTACCTACCTATCTATCTACCTACTCTTACCGGTTTTTCATTATTGTCCCTTTTGAAGCACCTTGATTAAAGCTGTTTTTTAATGGGTGCCTAAGGGTGCAGGGTGGTAGCATCAGCTTCGAGAACAAATGGGGTGGCACAATGGCCAGGGGTGATCACGAGACCGTGTCGATACGAACGATTAACCGTCAGATAATGCCTAATACCTCCGCCATCTGATTCTCGACTGTTTGCTTGTTTGTGTACATTAAAATTTAGCCGATTGAATCAATAATTGAATTTTATCCCTTTTATTGGCAATTCACTTTATTTGTTTCCGATTGAAATCATGAAATCATCACCATTGATCAAATTTTTGTTTAGATTTTAAGCTCGTAGTTACTCGCGTTAGTGACTTTGGCGAAAATATAATGAGCATATCGATAACCAAACTATTACAAAAAACTACAACATTGTTTTTTTTAATATATTGTAAAATCATTAAGGGTTAAAATAAAAACATATCTTCGCACAATATTGGTATTTTTTTTTCCTAAAATTATGACAGATTTAGAAAGTATTTATTAACATCAAAAATATTTTTTGGGTTTACTAACTACACTATTCGTATGTTGATAACTTTGGAGTATAGGTGATAAAAGTACCAAGTATTTCAAGTATCATCCAATAAACGATTTAAGCCTTAAAATATTTCCGAGGATATAAATCTACATTTTGAAATCAGTGGTAATTTGATTTGAATGAAATACTTAAACGCATCCGTCATCCGCACCAAATAATGCGAATCGACTTTCATTCGGTGCAGGATTATTTTAACGCCGCCGACACTGATTTATCTGATTAAGCTTTTATTGAATTGGTATTAACTCGGTGTGATCGCCGGGGCTTCCATATCCCCCTAATCGGATTACTGCCGACATTAATATACATTATGGACTTAGAGATGTCGAAGTGAGTATCGAGTAACAGGGTAGGATACTCGTGTTTAATCTCGAGTAGGTACTTGACGTGTTTTTTTTCTTTTTCGTTTAGTTTTTTTCTATAACTAAATCCTTTTAATGTCATGTGTACTCGTTATCACTTTATTAGTTTTGTATCAGATTTTAGTGTCACATATGTATAGCAGATCATCGATTACATCAATTAAAAAAATATATTGCTCGTTTTCTTCATAAATACCGTATTATTTTCTTTGGTACTTAACTATATAAGATAATTTGACCCATTATGCTCCTTTTCTTGGTTTTGTTATATACCCTCATTATGATATTACATTTTTAAACATCTAATTCGTTTATGGGTGATTTATCAGATCGTATATTTTTCATTTCGTGATCGCTTGATATAATGTGTACATATGTGGTAAGATGAGGACAGTTACTATTATTTTGAACTTATTACGTTTCTTGTCATATTCGCAATTTTTATGACACACATTATATGAACTATTAGTTATAATTCTTATTTCATATATATATATATATGTTTAAAATTTTAATTCAAGAGCATAAGAAGGAAATACCCGGTAGTTGGTAACCTCATCTCAAAAAATTATCGAGAAATCAATTTACATCCCTGGTTACTATTGGCCACTCACTCTGTTAATTTTATTACGGTGACAAGCGTGACGTTGGTTCGAAGCTTTTTTCGTTACCAGAATTTATCGGAATGAATATTTCGATATTGTCGGTTTATTTAGTAGGTGCTTATTAAATACGCGGCGACAGGTATTTTTTATGAAAACCAAATATATGACCATCTGTTTGCTAACATGACCTTAAACATTTTTTTTTTTAAATATATATTCGGAAATTGTTTTAAGATATGATGGGAAATTATGATGAAAAACAGAGCGTATTAAAAGTGCGTTTATTTACACGTGGTCTCGTTTAACTATAGTTTTTCTATTCTTTCATTGCATCATATAGCGTTTTGATGATTTTTAGTCGTGAATACTTAATAAGGTTTTTCTTAAATCTTAACTTTCTGCGATTGTAATCATTTTTATTTTATATTCAAACCTCGATTGATTTCGACATTCTTCGTTGGCTCAGTAATACATTCAATATGCACCATTGGTAGTATGCATACTGTTAATAAAAGATTGACTGCAAAAAGTATTTATAAAGTTTGTAAATGTGTTCGAGCTGTTATTTTCTTCCATTGCCCATTGTCCAAGTTCCCCATTTGTGAAATAGGATCTCTTGGCACGGCTTTTAATAATACACTCTATCATTTTATCCACCCCCTAATATTTTGAAACACTTTTGATTATGATAAAGCCCCCCAGCTAAAAAATCCACCCCTAAACGGAATTATTTCTAGGGGAATTTTCATACTCCCGAGGGTTAAAACAATACAAGGTGCGTGCATATGACGATACGTAATCCGAAAGTTTTTTTTTGTTTACTCACCAGGCGATGATATAAGCTATATTCAAAGCAATTTGTTATATTATATGTTTTGATTAATATCTATAATTACAGAAAGGTGTAAAGGTGTAGTTATTGATTTTGTTAATATTTTTCTGTTAGTGCATTTTTTATGATTTTTTTTTTCATAAAGATCGTGGCGTTATTGTTCGATTCAGTTCTGCGATTTTACAATATTTACAACTCTAGCATTTTTTATGTATATTTTCAATTTACTACGCTTGAATGATGATGTGTTAGTTTTCATGTTGGCAAGACTTCGCCTGTCTCTTTGATAATATTTCTGTAGAGGCATGAAACCTGTATCCCAAATAATTACTAAATGTACACTTATCGACTAATAATAGCTATTGGCTAAATGCCGACACGTCGGTGAAGTCTTCTAAACATTCTGTCTGAGGAAGATAGGTGACTTAACAAGATTGTTAATAATGTTGACACTGACAGATGATTGACGTGTCTGTAATTATTATGTAGGTAAGTATGTGTTGACAATCACGTTATCGATGTAAACGTTAATCATTTACTTGCATGTGATGGTTCAATGTCTTGACTTATAATTGTCGGTTGAGTGCGTTCGGTTGACAAACATTTGAAGAGACAAATCGGATAAAGTACAGATTTTTTAATCTCATTTCGTTTCTTTAATTTAATGTAATATTTTACATTCAACAGATTTTTTTTTGACCTGCGTAAGAATTTGAATATTTCTGTTCGAGACATTTGTTAATGTCATTTCTCGTGTAATTAATGCCAACAATTTTATCATTTATTGTTTTGTATTGATGTGTATATTTCAAAACTCAACTGACCAAAGGGTAAATGAAAATAATTTACTTCTAATTATCACATTACACATATTCCATAGTCTCGAAAGCGGTCTTCGTTCAACATTGAAATAATTCCACTAGTCTAGGCATGCCTGAAAAGTTTGTTTTCCCTCGGCGAGCTGGGTAGGCGGCTACGAATGAGGGAGGAGTGGGCTAATAGGCGGCAGTGGCTGCGATAATTATACGATAGCGCGTCGCGATAATACTCCACCGGGAGTCCGGTAGCGCTTACCGGCTTTTGTCTCCCTCACGCACTAGTTATTTCTTATTCCTTGCGGTCATCTCGCTCATTCCTGGGTTAATTTATCATTGCCCTCTTCGCCTCTGTTCTACACGTGCTTTGTTTGTTTCCAAAAAAATACTCTACCTCTCAGTAAAAATTACTGCAGTTAGCTAATTTAAATGTTTTATTTTTGACCACAAGTGTTGTTATATTGGGCAGATCAATCCGGTAGAATGAATTCTGAATATATATCGTTATAAGAATCGGTTTCACTAGGGAACAGAAAATTGCTAAAACATAACCTTTGATTGAAGTTGTTTTTATATTACACTTTCATTTCAATGAAAAATAATTTAATTACTATCGTTCATTCACTGCACGTATGTGCTTTATATTTAGTGATAAATATGTTTTATTTCATCTTCCAAATATAACAAGCAAAAAATTTAGACTAGATTAAAAAAATTGAGGTATTAACTGTCTCTTGGTGGGAAGGCATTATGTAACATAATAAAAACGTATTATATATGTTACATTATAAAAAGTATTTTATTATTATAGTGAGTCTTTCCAATCCTTTACTTTCTTTTTTAATTCAAAATTGGGCCTTTACGCAACGTACAGCATTTGAGCTTCAGTTAATAAAACCCACTCGCTGAGCGAAACGGATATCGATCATACGATAAAATTATCGCAATACATATTGGTTATTTATTTTGTTGGTACTAATTGACAGCTAACAACATTCAAATTGATTTTTAAAAAAAACTATACATGAGCGGTACTTGAACAGATGGACATATATATTATCGAATCCTAAATCACAGCTTTTCGCGTTGAAAGTTTAAATCCTTGCATCCGGTCGCTAAATAAAGCTCTGCAATCACTTTCATATAAGTGTACAGTAAAAATCGCAAGCACCCCTCCTCCCATTTATTACCCCACTAAATCTCGTCGTAACTTTTGACACGGCGGCCCAATTTGAATTTCATAGTCGGTCATTAAAATATGACAGATGCAATAAGAGGGCGATCCACTTGTCATTTCGATAACAAACATTTCACCCTTTTGTGTAGAACTTTTTTTCTCTAGTACTTAATTTTATTATACAATGCTAGAAAAATATTCATTTTGCATTCAAAATAATGGTTAAATTATTTGTTTGATGCAGCATTCGCGCGCACGTTTTTGGCGACTTTCTTTCCTATGTGCCACATCGTTGTGACATCCACATACCGTGTTGGGTTGTTTACAGCTGTTACTTAAAATTATAGACTGCATGTGAAACTGAATATTGCATATAGCTCTAAATCAGTGGTCGGAAACCTACTATATAACATTTTGAGATACCCGCCAAACAAATTCGATATTTCTTTATCAAATTATTTATTTTTTGAAAATATCTAAAAATTAATAACGAGTAATTTACTCTTCAGTAATTAACTGAAGGTCATTTTTTATTTACTAATCATAATACAAATATAATTTAGTCAAAATATATTTTTTAGCTTATTACCCATATGCAAATAAAATTGAACACTTTTTTTTTTTCACTTAAAACGGATGTTTACGACTGTTACAATTTAAATGTCTTTACAGTTTTCACTTATATTATTCTCGGTATTTAACGTGTATTTTATAACTTCATGTTAGGATAGCGATCGCACCGCTCCGCAGTCGGTCGCTCTTGACAGAGTCGGTTAAAAATACGAGCTTATTATAATTTACATGGAGAATGTTTTGTAAATAAACTGTCAAGAGACACGCGAACGGCCGGCACGCAGTTTAAAACGACAAAACAAACTATACAAACAGTCTTGTCAGAATGGCGTTTAAATTGATTAGCAAATAAAACGGGGTGTTTATAAATAATTCATCATATAGACAGAGAACGACACCGAAACTTTCGTTCTTCGATCTCGCCGCTGATGAAAACGAACATATGCTTCACATAGGAATTATTTCTTAGTTGCAAGTCCGATCGTCAACGAGCGTTACGTACATACCTAAATATTGAATGATATTTTTTTTGTTTCAATATGTTCATTGGTAGAGGACAGGGTAAAGGGAAGGAATGGAATCAACATGTCATAAATCTTAGTTCAGTGACATTTAAAAATGCATGTTTCGTTTTTATCTTACGAGTTTATGTCAACGTTGTTCCTGGATGTTATGTCATATGCAAGTGACAATAAGAGTTACGGTTAATATTTGATACTTTTATTCGTGTATTATATTTACGCTATAAGCTCAAAATCGATCAGAAATTCCACCATCGCTTTCGACTGCTTCGATCGTTCTGGGAGGAATAAATTAAGTCCCGTAGTCACGCGACGCCATTACGGAAAAAACCTCCGCAAATGATAATAGCCAGAGAAGGGTGTCGACCGGGCGGACGGTAGCGGATGGGAAACTTCACAACCTTTATACGGTAGTGATAGTCCCAGAAACAATCGGTGCTCGGTAAGTTGGCTCGGTTTGTTGGTCGCATGCCAGGAGATAAAGCTCCGAGCTTGTTACGCGAGCAGGGAGCGGGCGTTCGTGTCGCTTACATTATAATATAGGGGTAATTATCCACTTAAATAATTGTAAAATTCAAATGCCAATCCGCAGGCGAGTTATTTTTTTAACTTTCTTTGTCGAGGGTTAATTTATTAATGGAGTTCTTTTACGATATGTAATTTTTATTTAAACCTGTAATCATGTTAATTTTAACACGGTGAAAAAAATAGCAATGTATTTTAGTTCTACAAAATTCTTAAATGTTAATTTAAACCCAAGAAAAAAATAATTTGCTAACCGTCTTTTGAATTTTTCCCTATTTCATCTACAATAAAAAAAGTTATTTCAATTTATTATATAAATTTTAACATAATTTAGTATGTTTAATCAAATTCTCGTAGTTATAGGAAAATTTGTGATTTTCATTAAATATATATTTATCCAATTTAATGTCTTTCTTATTTTCTAATTATAAGGAATATAAATACATAGGTAATGTATATATATATGCCATACATATATCTGTATATAATGAAGTGTGATCATATTGTAGTGTGATCATACTGCAAAATCTATAAGATATGTAGTTGATAGGTATTCCGGCTTACCCCCTCATCATAACTATTTATAAATATATATAATAGTTCGGATGATCTTATAGATATTGTAGGCTTAAAATATATTGCCTAGTAAATGCTGATTCAATCAATGAGGTGATATTGATCCGCACATATTTCAATAATCCTGAGGAGCTCATATTCCTGATACTTACAAAAAAAATAACCTACGTCGAAGTATAGTGACGACTTATTTGGAATTTTGAATGACCTTTGCCGAGATCGATTATATTATATAATTATACACTATCTTCCAATTTAAGAAAATATAAAGATAAGAGATGTGTATTTAAATTTCAATGCACTTTTGGTGAATTCATTTTGGTGGTGTCAGAAAATATCAATTACTTCTTTATAGTGATTTAGCGAATCTTTAACAACTAGTGCACCCTTATCTGTACTGTAAATATCGTAAAAGTTTGATGTCGGTTTATTGCGTTTGTATAATTATTTCCATAGAGAAAATATGGCATTCCTTTACGTACGAATTAGATTTAGCGCGTAAAAACCTTCGCGATCGTTGTAGTTGATCTACCTAAGTTTTAATCGCTCCAGGCACCTAGTTAATTTCGCCGCTGGTGTTAATTACCCGTTTTATCTCTCTAGGGTCAGGACTTGGCAAGAAACCGTGAATTACTTAGCAAGTAAAATCCTTCACTTCGCTTCCTTTTCCCCGTCTACTCGACTGGGACGATGAATGGCCAAGAGTATATTGTTTGCATTTCTGAGTACATTTCAGGACTACTATTTCTTGAAAGAGGTTTCTTATATGTTCCCTTCTGGAATGTTCACTTCGCATTTGTGGTTCGTTTGAAATATTCATTTTTTACCATAATATTTCATCAGTCTCGCGCTTGCAAAAAGTATATTGAAATTCCCGTGTAATTAAATTAATGCGACTTGAACACTTTTTTTGTTATAGTATTTGGATTGTCAATCGGTTTATTAGTGAAGGTTTTTTTTATTTTTTGTTGTTGAGTAACAGGATTTATTAAACCGATTATATCGTTTATTTATTCAAAGATATCATTCCCATTTAGAACGATAGAAACCCGTTTACAGAAGAACAAGTTTCTTTTGTGTTGTAATTTCTATTCTGTCGTCGGAAATATTTGGTATTTAATTATATGCTATATTGAAATATGATTTTAATTTACCTAATATGACAATACGATGTTTTGTATGTTTAACATAATTGTAATAACCGACCAATTAATTTACATCATTAGCTTTTATTCAATGCGTTAGTTTATTTGTAAATATATAATTTTAATTGAATCTGAATCACAACAAAATACTTTTCGATTAAAATATTGCCATTCATGTTTTAATAATTTTCGTATAAAATTTAAAAATCCACTTTTTAATTGGCTACACTCAAAACCCATTCTCTTGCTCAAATAAATGCATACTAATTTTCTAATTTTTTCGTGCTTTGACGTATAACTGAATTAATTTACCAAGACTATTAAAGTGCTATTATGCTTTTTTTCCAACTCGCATGTTGTCTATTAAAATATCTTTTTAATTTTACATAAGATAAGAGTGGGCATATTTGAATTGCTAATTCTTTATTTGAATATGCAACACTTTTTTACGATATTCAAACTTCGAAATGCCACTGCAATAAATGCGCCATTAATTCAAACGAATTTTATGAATTGAGTTATTAATCTTATAGCGTTGGTATTTTAAACTTTTTTATTTGAATTCATACATATGTAACGAAATTATACGCTATTTCTGCTTTAATGTATGCATTATATTATCTTGTTCCCGTATAATGAACGCCATTAATCTAGCCGATTACCAATTTGGATATCAACCTTGGATCATTGCCGTGTGGCCAATATTACTTAAAATATTTTATTTTTATCTACGATTTGTTTCATTATTTTATACTCGCTTTCGTATAGTATCGCATTAATCTTCTTTTTAATGTTATTAATATAAAAATGTGTTGTGTATGCTTTTCTCATTAAAATACATGGCAGATATTTATCGCTAAATTATTCAAATCGTTATTTAACCGTTAGAATGCTACGCGGCGCAAAAGCGCTGCGATCGTTTGTATCGAAAATTGCGGCGCAGCGCAAAAGCGCTGCGAGTTTCAGTGTGTTTTCGGTGCTCCGCGGGAGTGTACGTACGCTAACCTCGCGCGTAATTTGTAATGAGAGTGCATTCTTATACATTTAAAAATAACTTTTATCGTTTTTTATATTATTTTAAAATATCACTGCTCGAAACCATCGTAAGGGAAACAAATCGATATGCTGCACAGTTTTTGGCCTCGCACACTGTATCGGATAATTCTCGAGCAAAAAAGTGGACGCCGACAACAATATACGAAATGAAAGCCTTTATTGCTGTCATACTCGAAATGGGAATAACGAGAAGGCCAACAATTAGTAGTTATTAGTAGCTATTTGTGCGGCAAAACATAATTGTTGAGCTATTTTTTTTTGATTTTTTATTTTCTAAAAGAAATAAAATACAATAATATTTATATCACTTTATGTTTAATAAACATTAATAAACAATAAACATTTTATCTTTATAATGCAAAAATAATTAATAAAATTGATTGATATTTGTCTAAGTTAGAGTGTTTTATTTGACACCATTATTTTTTCCTCTAAATTAATCAATATGTGTATAGCAATTTTCATTCATTTTTGCCAAAATTGCTTAGCACTAAAACGGTTAAATAACTAAGAATAATAATGGAAAAATTAATAAATTTTCGTATACCTATAATAGAGTAGGAACTATTAAATTGGATTTTTTTAATCACGTTGATGATTTATTTATATTTGAAAACAGTTCCTGATTTTACGTAGTCATTAATGTTTCAGTATTATGAATAGCACTGTTTTATGTTTTAAAAGGAGTTTTAATATACGTCATTTTACCTATAACAAAATTGCAGAATAGTTATGTCCGAGTGTGTACATATATCGCGATATTTTTTTCGCGAATTACACTTCACAGTGCGTAAATTATCCACCCGTATTTATTTCAAATCGAAATACGTAAATTCCACTCAATCATACTAACGACTTGTAACGTACTCGGAATAGACGTAGGTACCGTGTAGTTGTGGCGTGTTAACAAAGCCCACGCCGAACCGGGATCGGCAGCCAATTAGAGCCACGAATTTGTAAGGCATTAAAATTGAATGCAGTTCTGGGCTCGGCGAATTGCGCACATCAGATATGCAGCAATGCACCGAGAAATCGTCTTTTTTTTCCTTGCCGTATGTGTGCAACTAATAATTATTCAATGTTTTACGGCATCCGCCGATTCGACACAACTTGCCACTAATTTAAAACAAGGTGCTCGCGATGTATAATTAAGTCTTCAACAGGTGTTAATATTGAGCGGTAAAGGTAACTGAGGGGAATTCTTCATACATGTTTTTATATCAATGTTGATATGAGTTTACTTATGCGGTCTGAGAATAATTCATTCCAAATGCAACAATAAAATTGATCAAGCTATTTTTGTAAAAATAAAACCCAACGTTTTGTAGAAAATTCGAATATCGAATCATAGGACAATTTTCATAGATAGATCAGTTTCACTCAGTCCATTCACCGATTTAATCTTAAATTATAAAAAAGCTGAAATACATTTGTTTTTATTTCTAATAAAAAATATTTGTTGAAATTTCTACCGCTAGTAAAACGTTTATATTTATATTGATGCCTATAAAATCTTCCATGGATATTGGTATCACCATTAAATTCTCACCCTGGGTTTGCTCTATTCTTATTATTGAAATTGAATTGCTTTGCGACACTTAGTTGACCTTTTAATCGTGTGAACGATCGTTTGAAGCATCTCACAGTCCAGGATTCCCCTATTGATTCACCTATACGGACAGATTTGTGTAGAAATTCGGCTTTCAATTTCGTTTTCTTTTCCCGTTTTTCCCCTTTGTGCTCCGCCAGAGCGGCATCGGTATTCACTTCCCGTTTCTTTTATCTACAGCAAGTCTCTCCAGATTGCTTGGGGGATTCTGGTTTTCTATCAACCTATGCGACAGTAAAATTACACCAACGTGTCCACGCTTAACAGGTTTTGTAAATAGTTATTCAAGAAATATTATACATAAATATTTTTGATTTAGATAATTAAGATTAAGATAGATTTGTTGGCAAGGCACAGATAGACAACTAGATAAATTTCTACAGAAAGCTAACTCTATACATAGTAATATTAAATTCACACTAGAGATAGAGGTAGACAGCTCCATCAATTTCCTGGACTTAACTATTAGCAGAGTTAAAAACAGACACACTTTTAAAATTTTTAGAAAACCTACCTTTTGTGATACCACAATTCACGCAAAGTCCCTCCACTCATGGAATCATAAGCTTGCGGCTTATAACTCCATGGTCCATAGGCTAGTAACTGTACCTATGAGCCAGGCAGATTACGACAAAGAACTGCAAACTATTAAATGCATAGCCCGTAATAATGGTTATGAGATAACAACGATAAATAATTTATTATATAAAAAACAATTAAATCTAGCTAGAAAACTCATTTACCCGAACCCAATACAAGATAACCGCTTCTATAAATCTATTAACTACCTAGGTAGCATAGCGAAAAAATTCATCGGGAGATTAAAAACTCAATAAACGTAGCTTTCAAGGTCAACAATAACTTAGGCAGACATCTTAAAAATAGCAAAGATAAAATCAATAAACTGGACAGAAGCGGTATTTATAAAATGTCCTGTGGCTCATGTTTATCCGTTTATATCGGACAGACAGGTAGAAGTATATCTACTCGAGCTAAGGAACATGTAAGATCATTCAATAATAAAAAAACAGATTCACAATTCGCTAATCACGTTATTAATGAGTCACATAATGTAAATTCGAACTCAGCTCCTAAATGTTTGCATCTTTGTAGTAAGGGTCGAAGAATGACGGCTTTAGAACAGCTGGAGATCAATAGACACCAATTGTCACAAAGGATTCTTAACGATCAAACTAACATAATAATATCGCCACTTGTCAAGCCGTTGCACAAAGGGGTGGTCTAATTTGCTTCCTGAAGGACCACTTCCGTCCCACACACATAATCTTATTGTCATAGACACCTATTGTTTCATTTGGAATTTTGAAAGTTTAGTGTCATTGTTGTTTAAATAACAAGCTATACCATTGGAAAAGGAGAGAGGAGATGTTGTGTACCTTTTCTGCACAGCTATATATAGATAAGCAAATGTTAGTTTAAGCATAGTTCTGACGATGGCGTGAGCCGAAATAGCTATCAACTATATTTGTTAAAAATAATTTTGTAGAACTAAAATACATTGCTATTTTTTCACCGTGTTATTATACATAAACATCTGGTGTTTAACGCGTAAAAAATACGTTGTGCTTATTATTTTTAAAAAATAGCCCTTATAAACCCATTTGCTTCTGGCTTATAGTGGGTGTACTGTACTATGTTTAAATTGTCTAAAACTAACTTTGATTACTATCTGCCTTTGCCCGACTCGTTTAAAAATCCTATAATCTCGTAACTTTCCAATATTATGAAAGTTGTTAATACGATATTACAGATAGGTCCTCGTTGTATAATTAATCTAATTTAATACGGAAGAATTGCATAGATTGAAAATGTAAACTGCATCACTATTCAATTTATTCTCACGTTGCATAGATTGAAAATGTAAACTGCATCACTATTCAATTTATTCTCACGTGTGGCAGATCGACTAGGTTGCATTTTAATTCTCATTCGATCGCGGACTCACAACCACCGTTGGGATTATTTGTTTACACGGTCGAAGTGACAGCGCTGTGGAAATATCTCATTAAATAAATTGCTCGCCGGGATTCACGTTGCGGACTACCCTCGCGAACCCCTAACGACGGGGTAGTTTATTTAAGTGGTCGCCAGCATTCATCCCCCGCGAGATTGTCCCTGGGGGATTGTTCCCGGGAGCTGATGTCCCACTCAAACACCCCGCAACGCTTCATCAACGTTCCGTCTTCCCTCCACCCGGTCCCATTGTGTTGAAAGAGCGTCCTTCGGGCGCAGGCTTTTCTGTAATATTCCCCTAATGCAGGATTAACCCTCGTGTTGTTTATCGCGGGAGATTGTTGCATTTAGTTTTTCGCGCATGCATGCCCATAATAATAATAATCATACATTATTACGTAAATCCTTATTTAGTGCCTGAAGGATCGATTTGATTTTTAGTTGCGGCGTGCACTCTATTAATGTTGGTATTTTCTCAATAAAATTTGCATAATCTTGTGTATTTATAAACCGAAGGGCATTAGCGGATTTTTTATAGAACGAAAGAAAATGTGTCTCATGTTGTTTTGATTTTCTCCACTGAAATGAAATGATGCGATTGAGTTCATTAGATCCCAAAAACTCTTTTCATCAATTATATCACACTACTGTTTCGTTACATAAAATACGATTGCATTTATTGTTAATATAATCACAATAAATCAACATTATATTACCATACCTGTTATTTTTTTTTTCTTGAATGCTCCGTTGGTTTCCTAAGAGTGTTTCGGGTGTTATTATTTGCATAGAATAATTTATAGTCAATAATATATAATTATATATTTAATGTTATGGTGATACAATAAAAAGTGGTTCAAAACACATTCGTAGTAAACGAAAATGTAACTCTCACTGTTTTCTTAGTATTTGTATTTTAGCAAGGGTGATCAAAAAATATTTACCTTGCAGAGTCTGACAGGTGGAAGCCAAATATATTAAAATGGAAACCTTTTTTAATGAGCCTTACATCAATACGAATTACTTGCATTGTATATTTTAAAAGTCAGTGAAGTGTAAAGCTAAAATATTCATTATTATTTGTGAGATATTATTATATTTGTTTGCCCGCTTGCGGCGTTCATAGGGGAAGAATATATTGGTGGATAGACATGATTCAGACCGTAGAAAGCTAGAGGGGGAGGGTTGGCATTTTGAGGGTTTAATTTAACCCCAGGCATAAAAGCATAAATGATCAGTTACGGACACAATGGCTGCCCCGCATTATCCATTCTGGCTAGGGGGAGCGCAAACACGTTTACATTTCGTATATTAATTTGGGGCCACATGTGAATATTTTGATTCGACGTCCATACTTAGTTACATACTTTTCTATAGTGTGTATGATATTTATTTTTGTTCGTGCGTCACGTTGGGGATTAATGTGCATTTTAAATCGACAGAAAACTTTCTCAATCACTTCACCTACCGTTTTTAGTATATGAATAAAATTTTATCGGGAGCATGTAAAATCACATTTTTACGAATGTTTTAATACTTATTGAGTTATTATAAATTAAGTTACATTTTGTAGTACGGCAAACCTCAGTAGCACATTTAATATAGAAATGTAACATTTATGACCTCTTACATAAGTTGTATTTACCTAATTGAATTTAAGCTTCTCACTAGTGGTTAAACAGGCTCTGTTGACCTTGTTATTTCTGATCTCTCTTCGATCAGAAGATTTTTATTGCATTTTTTATTTTAAAAATGCTTTTTCACTTCGTTTTTAATATAATCAATACTGAAAATTCTTATCACAATAAACAAAAATACTACCCATAATAATTAATCATTTCCGAATCGCCAAAGAATACATCTTCGCTGAGTACATTCAAAGAAACAACTGCAATTACATAGTTTTCGCGTTTTGTTAATCGTAATTGCTCCATAAATCAGTATTCAAGAGAGTTTATGTGTTATTATTACTTCTATTTACAAATTGAAATGGGTCTGCTTGGAATTCATCCGCCTTCTGTGGAAGTCGTCCTCTCTTGCGGCTTTTTTTTGTTATGCGTGTCAAAATAGTCGTCTTTGTATTTATAAAATTTTGGCAGCAACAAAAAAGATGACCCAGGGCACACAAACCGTTTTTAGAATCATTGATTGGCTTTCAGGTCGGGATCTATCTTGCGAAAATAAGTTAGTGATTATCGGTACATATAATTCATTTGCAATCACATATTTATTGCTCTTCATACTGTAACCTGTGAACAATTTGTATTGCATTTTTTTTTATTTAGTTGAGAAAAATAAATA
The DNA here is from genome assembly GCA_028555115.1 of Himalopsyche japonica. Taxonomy (NCBI): domain Eukaryota; kingdom Metazoa; phylum Arthropoda; class Insecta; order Trichoptera; family Rhyacophilidae; genus Himalopsyche; species Himalopsyche japonica. Next base: position 1,035,004 of record JAHFWJ010000101.1, read on the forward strand.
CCCTTTTGAGTTGTTATTCTCATCAGGTTGTAATCTATCTTGCGAAAATAAGTTAGTGATTATCGGTACATATAATTCATTTGCAATCACATATTTATTGCTCTTCATACTGTAACCTGTGAACAATTTGTATTGCATTTTTTTTTATTTAGTTGAGAAAAATAAATACCCTTTTGAGTTGTTATTCTCATCAGGTTGTATTTATTTTTTTGAAATATAACTATTCCTACTTAAATATTGAATATTACCATTCTGATATCGAAACAAGATAATATTATGGTTGACTATTTTTTTTTATACATTGTAAAATTCCAAATTGGAAATCAATTAAATAGAAAATGTATTTGCAATGCCTGTCTAAATGTTTAATATTGAGGCTACTGAAAACATGGGATTGAAACAAACCCATATATTTTTTGCCCCAAATTTATGACCGACCGCCGAGTTTCTGTTAACAACGGGTTCTTCTTTCATAGTTTTTTTTTACTCCTTTATTATTATCTCTTTTTGCTGTCGTTACATTTTAATGAATACCGTTTATTTTATTTCTTTTGCATTTTTTTTGTTCCCAATGAACCCTCGTCCTTTTTGTGTTCCCTAACTCAGTGCGGTCCTTTGTGTGTGGATTTTTTTCTGGCTTGAAGTTGCATACCATTTGAGCCGGGCATTGTGTTATTTTATGCTTAAACAGATTTGAATAAGGCTCATGTCCTCATTCATTGGAGGAGCGGTCGTTGTGACTATGAGCACATTGTTAAGATATCTCATTGGTCTTGTAGTTTTCTTTGAATGGTTTGCTTATTTATTTATATTAGGTGTTTTTTTTATGAGATCTTAAGCTTTACGAGTTTTACACCCACTTCCTCTGGCAAGTATACATGTTCCGCTTCTTATAATTAGAATGGACAATTTCAAATGACATTATATACAATTTGAAATTGTACCTTTTAAGAAAATATAAAGATATATAAAGAAGAAGAAGTCTTCAAATCTATTTTCGTTCATAATACGTAACATGTTGACCATATGAGCTCTTCATAGGAGTATCTCAACAAACTGCTTGTTATTCATTTACGATATCAGACACGGGTGGTTGATAGAATATCAATACCAAATTTGAATTGTAGAAATTTACTTTGTTATTCATTTGATCAACCTCTTTTTTCGAAGAGGTTAGAGATCGAAAGATGAAAATAGGACAGAACCAGTGACAGCAAAACGCTCACGCCCCACTCGATCGAATAGGTCGACTTTTTTGTGGCTAGTCAAGATTGCGATAATGAATAAAATTCATTTTGCAAAAATATCAATACATATTAAAATATGCAATATATATTCATTGTTGATAACAATTACTTCTCAGGTAGTGAAATGATTTTTTTTTATTTTAATTTCTTTTCGTAAATGTTTCAATAAATCGACAGTTCAGACATGTTAACATACCCCGTCACAGTAAAGAAGAAACTTCTGGCGAACTCATCTATGTGTATTTTTTTTCTACCAGCCAATATACTCGAATAACCAAACGAAACCTACATTTCAAGTGTTTGTTTATTTTTTCTATACACATTTCAGATAGGCACACATTTTTTGCCGTACGCAGTGTGAATAAAATTCCCTGGGCGGTGTTTTAATCTTCTTTTTTTCTGTATCTCGACTGAATAAAGTTTGGGTATATTATCAACTTTTTTTTCTCCAGGGTATTCATTCTTTTGATGCTATCCTATCATTGTTAAAACCGTTTAACATTTAGCCGGAATAGATTTATTCCACTTTTTTTGTGTTCAAAAATCTTTTCGTGTCACTAATTTGTTGTTTTGCGTTGGGGGTTTTTTTTGGTACCAAATTTATTTTGATACTTTTCTTTCATGCGTTATTTTATTAAATCAGGACAGCCGGTGAGCCAAGACGAATTTGCAATTTTTTTTAGCAGAAAGTAAATTGTTCTTTTTGACATACACTTATTATTCCCAAGTTGCGAGAATTTTCACTATAAATATATATATATATATATATAGATGCCCTGAAACGACTTTTCAGTCCGATTTTTTTTTTTGCAGTGTAGTCATTACTAATTGCAATCGATACTAATTATCAGAATTTTCATTTTCGACTTGTTTTGATTTAGTTGTAAGAAAATTAGAACAAAATTAAATAACTTCAAATGAAAAAATTACATATGGATGTTCTTCAATTATAACGGTGTGACATATTGAAATAGTAAGAACACAAAGTTCCGTATTATTTCCACATTTTTTATTTCAATAATCAGGCCTGGTTTCGCTAATCGCGAGAAAAATCAACTGTTACTCACGATTAGCGAAATTGGTTCTGATCATAAAAATAATAAATTTTGAAAGTAGTATGAAACAGCATCGTTTTATTATTTTATATTGTGCTTTGTCTCTTAAGAGTGAGTTAAAATTTAAAAAAGTGTTAATTTGACTTCATTCCTTTCTGTGTCTTCATTATTGTGGTTGTCTTTTTTTAATCATATCCATTTGCCATCTTGGAACAAACAAAACTTTTATTTAGCATTGTACACGCCGTTGAATTAACTATGCAAATCTGGTGTGAAGTTGTAATGAGTGGTAAGCGAAGTAGCTACATCATTATGTCCCCACTGGAATAAATATTTTTTAAGTGACAAATCTAAACGGAATTTGTCGAAAGAGGCATGTTCAATTTAGTGTCTGTTTTGAGTCACGACACATGTTATTCTCCACCCGTTTCTTTGTCGAGTCTCTCTCAGCCGTTGTTTATTCGTCGTACACTACATCTGCCAAAACACTCGACCGCTCGTGAAAAGATTTCCATTTTTCTTTCCTTTTTATTCAAGCGGAAAACATGTTTCAGACACATAACTTTTTTTTTTCTATCTACGCTGCTCTTGTGTTCAGGGCGCGTGGGCGGTCAGAATATTCAATGCCGCTTCGGAAAGCGCGTTAATGCGTGTTTATTTTTACGAGCGGTGCTATTTTTCTTTTCATCGTTTTTTATTTGCAAAACTGTCGTCGGACACATGCAAATTTATTAGCTGCATTTTTTTTACAAATAATTTGCTGGCTGTATGTAAATGAGAAAGATATTATTTACGTCAGAAGACGTTTCGAATCCGATTTCGATCCTTTCGATCCAGCGAGTCTGCACATTTGATACGACATTTACCTTATCAGGAGCTACACGGTCTTTACTTCACAGTTATTTTAAATAAAAAAATATTCTTCGTATTTCGTATTTTAACATGGCTTAAATGTTATAATAAATATATTTATCATCTAAATATTGTGGTTTCATATGTAAAAACAAATTTCTTAAATGTGTTTAAAAAAACCTATGACTGATTGTGGTCAACTCTCTCAGTACCCACATACAAACATATATATTCAACACACACACATACATACATGTATATTCATTCACATCGGCGAATCATATACAACCATTTGTTTCTGAATAAAAAATTTAAATAGTCCAATTGAGACGACTTTGTCCGAAACTGTATTTATTCACCAGAACAGTTTTAATATATAACTTATTTGCATGCATTTACATACATATCCGCAGCATATTCATTTCACGAGTGTTTACTTTTTGAAATTGTTTGTAAAACTTCAAATGCATGCGAGTTAACGATATAAATCATCGCGCCGTCAGAAATAATTCCGCCTTCCCAACATTTTATCTTGCTTGCAAGACGTAGAAGCGTGTCGTGCAATAATTCTCCATGTAAATAGTTTATGAGAGTCGCAGACAGGAAACTGAGATCGAAACATTCTAAAGACAAGGTCCGCGGTCGACGAACAGCCAATTTACTTGTCACATACCGAACAATCAGCGAAATATATTACACCCGCCAGATTCACGAAAGAACATCACAAACATGTCCACTCGAGTTCATTCAATGGAGTTGGTTTTGCATATCATGCTCTATTTTATACTCGTTATTATTTATTTTCAAAGTATTAATTTGGATAATGTAGTTTATACCTGGATAAACATATCTTCTATTTATAGTGATTCACTAGATAACTGACGATTATTTGTCCAATGAATAATTACATCAATCTTTTTTATCGCTATTGGGTGATTTTTTCACTTTTAATTAACACATTGATTATTTTTAAATATTATTGTATGACTAGTTGTGATAACTATTATAATTCGCTCTCAAAATAATATTGTCCTGGCAAGTCGCCAGAGGCACGTGGCCCTAACACCTTCCGCAATATGAATAAGTGCTATAACGATTCATTTTTCTCTTGAGATCATTTTAAGTGTAAGTCATTTAAAATGTCAACAAAACTCTTTGAAAAATAACGTGCTAAAGTCGCATTGAACAAAGAGCAAAACTCTTTGATGTCGATTGCCAGCTTTTCCATATTTGCCACACCTAATTGCATTTTCCGTTTGGATACTTCGGCCATTTTACGTGAGGCAATATCGCCATATTGACTGTATCTTCAATGATTTATTGTATCGCTTAGCTTGAATACCTTTCTCGTAAAAAGTTATTTGGATTAATAATATCCCCATACTTCTCGACAAACTGTTTGTTTGATGTTGAAAAAATTAATTATTTTTGTAAAAAGCGACATCACTATATTATCATTTTTTATATTCAACTGCTCATAATAATTAATACCGCATTATCGTAATTTATACTTGCTAATCAAGTAAATTTTTTGTACGTACAATGAAATCATAATAAATGGTCATCGCCTGCTATCAATTTATTCATCCGCATTCGGTATATACTTATTAAACTATTTAAATCTTAACATTGCGACACTGTAGGCAAGATTGGGATCATATTGCAATCCCCATTCCAAACTACACAAACACATTGATAGCATCAGTCATAATTTCGAAATTTGAGACGTAACTTCTTCAACCGAATTGTTGTGGTTAAATATTCAATATTTCGAAGACACCCAAGAGATTGCAATTGATATTTGTGAAGTCTGTTATGTTGTTTTGTTTCATTGGTGTGCCGTCTTATCAAAACAAAAAATAAAAAACATTCTCACGTAGTCATTTTACATTTTCGCACACGTTCTGACAAGATTGTTTTTAAATGTATCTCATAAATTTTCAAGTAATACAATATAAATGTTTCGAATGACATTTCGTTACGCTATGCGGGGCACTGACGCCAATATAAAACAAATTTCTTAGTATCGCACTAAAAAACATTTTGCTGGTCGCCTGCCAAGTCGCTCGTTAACATACTGCCCAACAGATTGATGCCCGTTCGACGATCGGTGTGATATCGTCGCTTTGCTTTTCTTGTCCCATGTTGTTACTAGAGGCAGCGGCGTTGGAAGTCGTGGAGAGATTTGTTTTCGCTGTTGCTCTTATCTATCTACTCGACGAATGACGGGCTGTAAATTCTTGGCTCGCATCGCGCCTTCAAGCTCGCGTGTTCCCATTCTAAATATTGTTACTCCCTTGGTGTGTGTTTAGTTAGAAATGAGTGGGCCGCAGAATACTCTTGCGCATTGAATGGTCCGCATTCGCTGGTAATAATTAAAGAATATTGTTGAATAAGCGAGGAAGTCGTTCATATAAGATAAAACAATTTACTTGAACGTGGCTGCTGAAATTTAAAACTATTTTTAGGAAAAACCTCATAGTGTTATAATGTAACAAATAATCTTTTATACATGGTTAATAATAAATCAATTTTCAACATTTATTGCTTGACTAGTATACAAACTCAATTGAACTTATAATTAACCATCGAATGGTTTGTATTTGCCAAAACGCCGTTGATAGCCCACGTCCGTGAGATCATTAAAGATTACTGCTTAAATAGAGATTTTTCTTTATATTTAAAAAATAATTATTATCTAGAAAACTTGAGAAATTCACCATTATATCTTGGGGCAATATAAAATAAATTACAATTTAGTTAAAATAAAAATCTCCATAAACGAAACTGAATATTTTGTTCTCGTCATCACTGTAATATGTTAGAAACTACAAACATTTAAATGATTCTTTTATTAGAAAAATATTCATTTTATTTATGATCTGGGAAGTGGCCATTGTCCATTGTATCTCTTGGCAGGTGTTTCAGTATTACCACACTTAAGAAATAAATAAAATTCTTTACGTCGTTTATTTAGTCACATGATTCTTTGTCACTTTGATGTGTTGTTTATTTTTAAAGTTGTTTTTTTGTCAAAATAAAATTGACCGATTTAGACGTGAGCGGTCGGCTGACGCATTTGAGGGGCATTTTCCTTTTTCTTTTTTCTCGGCACATTCCAATTTGCAGCGTCTCATTATTGGAACGCGTTCCTTTTCTAAAATTTATCACAGCGGTCGTTTTTGCTGTGACAAATTGACCACATGTTTTTTTTATTTAGTTTAAATTATTCCAGATGAAAAGAATACTGTTCCCATGACAGATTTTTGTATCACATAACGAATTAAAATAATTACGAATGTTCATAATAGTGTTAAGATTTTATTTATTACCTTTCAGTCGTATTCTTTGATATAAATTTTTATTATGCATTTATAAATTGATTCTTTTTTTTAAACGCAACTTTCGAGAATTTATTTTGTTGTACTTATATTTTTGCTTGGATGTTTTAAAGAAAAAAATATGCTAAGACACATGTATTTTGATTTTAAATTAAGCTTGTACATACCAACGCAATAAAAACCATATGAACATTTATATTGTTTGATTAAGGATCTCGACACGTATAAATACTTTTTTCAGTCGAATTGGAAATGGCAGTCCTGTCTCATATAAAAATCCAATAAAAATTAAAAATATAATTGACATAATTATTATAGTATATTAAACTTCGAATAGAATATCTTTTAATCGTAATCAGTAGTCTTCTTTCTTAGAATTTTTAAATTTTATTCTAACAAATGTAATCTTTTTCTTTATTATCCCTCTTTCTATTTTCTTAGATATAAAATTTTTACTCGTTTCCTCAAATTTGATGCAAAACATCCCCAATATCCTTACGTTGTAAAAGAAGCCGGTTTGTCATTTTTTTTTGTTTTCGTTTTCTTTGTTTTTGTCTTCGTTGTTTATTTTTCAATTTATGCTTCCCTCACGTGCCTCCAGAGGCAAACTTACTTCTCTTCTCCCTTAACCTCCCTTGTCTGCCCCAATCTTTCTTGTTCTTTCGCAGAGTAAGGTTGACCAAACTTCCAATCGAGTAAGCATAAAAATATCAAGTGCGTTGTTAAAGTGATAAGATAAGCAATATATGTAAAATATATAAACTATTGTCATTTGGGTAATATACAGACATGTATGTTATATTAATTCATCTCAGTTATTTCTGTTGTCTTTTGTAGAACCTTCTTGGTCTACTGTATTTATATATGTATATTTTGCATCGAACGTTATATTGTGCGCTGCGGTTCAATACATCTTCAGCAGTAATATATTTAGACACTGGATTAATTATTTCACATATTATATTGTCATAATCATTCTTAATAAAAATATGACACTGCTACGTTGCAAATGCACTTGATATGAAAATCACGCATCGCATTCGGTGTAAATAAAAACACCAGTATATTTCCCAAAAAATAAACATCATTTATCCACCCTACGTTCGGGTTGCTCAACCCCTACTACAGTGGAGCGTCTCTTTCTGGCCTCGAGCAGAAAAGTTTTCCCGCAAGCCGCTCGCTTTTCACATCATCTCTCTTTTTATTACCCATTTACCCTTTTTTGCCTCTCCCCGACGTAGCGCGAAATCATCCCGCCCGGGGCAGAAGTTTTCAACGCACACGTCACGTACCAAACTAATTCAATTTAAAAAATCAGCTCAGAAAATTCGAGCAGCTACGTGTTGTAGATGTTTTATTTTTCCAAAATGTGATATTCTCAATGTATTTCGTTTCTGCTTAGTGATAATTCATTTACTACTGGCAATTATGCTCATCTAAGTATATCACTCTTCCTTCTTTGCTGTAATTAAAAATGCGAAACGTGCGGCTGTAACACAGAAAAATATTAATTAAAACAATTTTTATCAAAAAAACTGTTCCGCCATTGATTTAATTAATATCGCAATTAAATATTCATATCAGGTCATCATCAATCCTTTTTGTCTATCAGGACACTTTGAATTGTATATGAATTAGGTTATTATTTAATCACACACAGATTAAAGAATTAAGTGGTTGGAATCAAAATACCAAGAAACTAATTTAATCTACGATCACATGTATGAGATTTATTAACTAGAGAAATCGATTATACTCAGACTAGTGGCTCCAGTGCCGTCGATTACAAATGTATCAATTCGGAACTCTAATAAATAATTAAACTCCTAATGAACGAAATTTATAGCGAAGTTTAATATAGTCTTAATTATGAAATAAAATCGAAATCATAAATACGCAACAAAAAATCACTCCTGAATACTGACATTTTTTTCCATGTCTTACTTGTAGACATACAACGGTGTCAAAAAAAACTACAAGAAACATTTTCACTTTGCTGTGGGATATTTTTTCCCCATGGGATGGAAAGTTGTGCCGAACTTTCTGTTTTATAGGTTGGACAAGCATGTATGAACGAACGTCTTTCGTATAGGCATGTAACAAACATAGGTTCCATTCTACATATTTTATATTTTACAATGTGACTTGGTAATAAATGTTTTCGTTATTTTTTACTAGTGTTTTATCAGTGTAACATATGGAGCATCAAGTTCGTGTATTTTGAATTCCCTGCTGATATTTTTTATACATTGGAAATATAATTTAGCAAAATTACTTTGGCGATCAAAAATGTCTCGGAATTGAGTTTTGGATCATTTTTATTGCATATGTTCACAGTAATTAGTGTTGGTTTTATTCCCATGGAAAGATTCACGTCGTTTATGGATTGGATATAAATGGGCACTGGTAGTTTGACCTTTGTTGCACGGGCATCCAAGCAAAAGCGGATCGCTACGAATATCGTTAATTTTATCGTCACAATGCTTATCCCGATAGACCCCTTTATATTGACGACACTTAAACAGTACAAATAATTTTAAATACGATTGAATATCCGCTTGCTTGATTCTAGGTTTCCGTAAAAGCGATTGTTAAAATAAGCCATCACAATAAAATACTCAATACAGCGCCATTTGGCCGAGATGCGCCGTGCTAGCGGTGTTGCAATTTGACAAATCGATGTCTGCCTCTGCCCGATCCCCCCATTAAGCGAATTGAAAATCCTCGCATTGTTGATGAGCCTGAACGGAAACTCTGGAGCATTTATCACGACCCGCCTAACGTCTCAACGTCCTTTGTTGTTGGCCATCGTGCGAGACGGATTTATTATCCTTAAATAAACCCGTGAAAACTTTGCACACTTAATTTATTTCCTTCTCGTGGCGGTAGCCCGTGTTTCTTTTTAAACAACATTTACAATTCCTCACCTTGTTATGAAAATATATGTGTATTTATCGTTTTACACGCAAACGGTAGTTAATTTGTTTTCATCTCATATTATTTAAATTAAGAATGGCTTTTTAAATCCGTCCCATAACATTGTCACATGTTGTATTCAATCAGCGTTTATCATTCAAACCTAATCCTCCTACACAGCTTATTCCACTTCGAAAATGTTTGGTTGAAAAATAAAGCTTTTAAGCTGCAATAAGCTTGCTGCAGCCGATAACAATAAACTGAGCTTACACTATACACCGCATCGCCATTTGTGCAATGTTGCAAGTGGCTATGGAGAATACTGCGCTGAACGATGTTTGCCTTTCGGCAGACTGGGTGGTTATTTGCACTCCGTCAGCGCAAATCACACCTACTGCAATCATTATTTATGTGCTTCTCGTTTCATTAGTTACTCTCGAATGAGGGATTAAAGAGGCGTTTAGAACAGCTTGTTCGCCAAATATTCTCTCGAGATTTCCTGTCGTTATTCAATTAAAGCAATTTAAATGACAACTATGAAAGTGTAATACTGCCATTTATTATTTTTGGGGGCTCGCCTTTATATGAGAATATTTTCTTTTCACCGTGGCTTATTTTCGTTACTAATTTTTATTTTATCACAAGTGCAATGTGTATAATTTCAGCTTAGATCATTTGTTGTATGACTGTCGTTCGCGAAATGAAACTGTCTATTTAAAATTTTCGGTTGTATGTATCGAAGAGATTTGTAGGAATAGCCCTAACGATTATGTGTCGCCGAAATCTAACCAGGATATAGACCTTTTAATGGTTGTTCGTGATCTAAATAAAATAATACTTCTATTTACTCAAAATAACCCCCAATTGTTTATTTTTATAGATTTTTTATTTCAAAATTATACATACATTTTTATTTAGAACTTCGTTTTCTTTTATTCCAAGCCCATTTTGAGATATAATCGTAAGAGGTGATGTAAAAATAACCTTATACCCGAAAAAAAGAAGTCAAGTCTTCGATAAAATGAACGAAGAATTTTTTCTGCATGATATAATTTAATGTGGAGATATTTTTTTTATCGTCGCTTTGCAATTCAAATATTGTTTTCTTTCCAGGGATCTCCCATCCCTCCTTCTGTCTTCTTGCATTAGTATTTGAATGTGAAAAATACTCAGTTGGCAAAACATCCCTTGGATTTATTCTGCTCATAAATTTAAGATTAATATCCTCTTTGTAGCGTCGCTCATTCGACCATATCTTTCGCCCGTTCTCTTTTTTTCTATACGCTACTACTGATATTCATGTGACACATTTTTAATGACAATTTAATAGTAGCGTAATTTAAATAGACACAGGTATTCTTTTTAAATACATTCCTATATTTTTTAGAAGCAATGTTAATAGAACTCGTTCACAATTTTGAAAAAGAAATAATCCCAATATAGTAAGGCCGGTCAAATAGGAAGATCGCTATCGAAAAATATTTTAAAACTTTTCTTCGAATTATAAGTTTTATATTGTAAATGCTCTTTTCAAAACTGAATACGATAACTAAATCTTTAAAATACCACATTTATTGAACCTATAAAACACCCATCACAGTTTTGCTTATCATCGTTTGAATTGATACATTGATTGATAAACACCATAGGTATAATTTATGATATCAACTGAAGGTGCTTGTTTGAATTTCAATTGTTGATTGTTCACATGTTGAATTCGCCTTTCAACAACTTCATGCATTATATCAAACGAATGCAACACAACTGACAAATAATGCCTGAAAAAGCCGAAAGGCAAAATCCGGGTTGATTGTGATAACATATGTGGAATCGTACAAAATTTCAATCATTCAAATATAAATACTGTAGGATTTTAAATAAAGCTTTTTTATATTCTTCCATACAAAATAAGTCTCGCGTTGATTAAACTAATAATAATAACGAATACTTCTTTATGGTTTATCTTATTATAGTGGAATTCTAACAAAATGGCAATTCCATATTAAATTTATAGTATTGTTATAGGAAATATATATATATTTGAGTTCCGTCAAAAATGCTCTATTTAACTTTTTTGATCAGCTTTAAATTTGATTTTTTCTGTTATACTCTCCGTCTATTAAATATACGTATAAGTAGAGAAAAAACTTTTGTTGTGGAAATAAGTACTAAAAAATGTGTTTATTATTTCAAATATGCCTTTCCACCAAGAAGTGAAAGTTAAAACCTTAAAAGAGAAAAAACTTATATTTTTTTTTACTTTTAATGACATACCAGAAAACGTATATGAATATGCTTATTCCATGATACATTTTTTTTATATTCTTATTTCTCGACGAAAAGACATTGTTAAGTAAATTAATTTAACAAATTAAATATTTTCTCTACACTTAAAAATGTTGATTTAATGATGAAGTAAGTCTTTATCAGCACAGTCTGTAATACGCCATCCATAACACTTTTATTACCGTAATAATTCTTTCAGATACATTCTCATTCCAGTGAAGAAATAAATGTATGTATGCACACCATTTCTGCAATCTCGCGGTAACGCTGTGCAAACCCCACGACCGTATGTGTAAATTATTATTATCATTTCTGTACCCGCTTACTAGAGCCTCTCGTTGAGCTCAGTATATAAAAGCACTTAGGTCTTATCTGATGCTACTGCACCATTACTGCTGAGAAGTGATCCATATTTATTTTGCCATTTTAAATGTTCATATATCTCATAAATTATTTTTTGATGTCGCATTGTTTTGTGTGATGCTAGGGAGAACACGCCTTCAATTTTCGATAATCGCGACGAAATTTCAGATGTTTCACTGACATTAATATGATACAATCATTCGGATATTAATCGTCGATGAAATACGAAAGACGTCTTTTTTTATTATATTATATATTAGTTTGCTGCCAATACAAACTGAGGGTTTTATTGCTCTCATACACATTGTTAAGTTTATCATTTTACCTATAGTAATTATTAATTTACCGTTAATGTGTAGTAACTGAGCGTTGCTTCAACCTGTTGTTGATCATTTATTTTGCCATTTCTTGATATAGAATTAATCATGCCAGTTTCAATCAGTGCACTTCATGCCCTGTGTCATTTGTCCGTGCTGGCCAAGTAAATGTTCGCGGTGTCGTTGAAATGACACTGTTAGCCAATGAAGATCATCCGTTGAATGTTTATTACTGCTGGCATTGCCAGCTATTCAATTCAATTATCCTTTGCGCTACAGTCGTCTTCAATTCCGATCGTGGTCCTTTTTTCACATTTCTTCTAACTTGCGATGCAACCTGTAATATTTGTTGAAATGTCGTAAATTATTAACAAAAAAATAGTTTCGATAATTCATTCATCTTTTACACAATTGTGTTGTATCACATTTACTATATTTCAAAGATCTCGACGTTGTTAATCCTACGTAGATATAGAATGTTTATTTCACTGACAGATTTTATTCTGTCGTTAAATAATTTAAATATAAATATAACTTGCTGCCAAGAAATTTACATTTTTAACTTGTCAATATGTATGACAAGCGTTCAGAATATTCCTTTGTGGCAGATTGAAATCTGCGAGTGTATCAACGTTTCGCATTGAATGGCAAAACGACAAAATATTTAACGGATATATTACGCTCGAAATTAGGCGTCTATTACCATCGGCGCTCATTTGGCGTCGAGGCGCATGCTTTTTGATGATGCTTCTTTGAGAGATGTCTATCAGTTGGCCAAAGCCCCGAAGTTATAATTAAAGTAGCAAGTATTCCCACCAATCTGGTGTAATATTCCATTATTATAAATTCCACCTATTTACAATATATTATTTCAGTAGCTGCATACACATAACGGGAGGTGGAACAAACAACTTGTATATATTATATTATCAGCTCTCTCTTAGTGAAACATTCTAACGTCACTGTAAAATATGCTTGATCGAATACGGTTTTGTTAAACAATATTAAAGGCCTACCAATCGTATTATTACATATTTAAATCGTTGAATTTTTTCTTTTTTAATTTTTTTTTTAAATTATATAACGAAATCTAGAATGAATTGTTTGAATATATTGATAGGATTGGCATTCACGTTGTAGAACTCCATTATAATACGGTGAAAAAAAAGCAATGTGTTTTAGTTCTACACAATTATTTTTAAGATATAGTTGATAGCTATTTCGGCTCACGCCATCGTCAGAACTATGCTTAAACGAACATTTGCTTATCTATATATAGCTGGGTAGAATATATTTAATATATTACTATTATAAATTCAAACAAAAAAATGCTTTTTTTTTTAGTGACCCATGTTTACACGGTTTTTTGCGTTGACACTTCCATGCTTCTTTTTGATGTGCACGAGAGTTGACGATTTGCCCACTACATCTTTGTCCCCTACGGCCGGGCGGACTACGTGACGACCCTATTAATAAAATGCCGTCACATAGTCATTTATGCCGCGTTGGCTCCGAGATTGTTTTGCGAGATAGCCTCGGATATCGATGTGACCGGTTGCGATGCCTGCTTCTCCGACACTACGCGCGTTCTCAGAATTCATAATCGATCGGCAGTTATTGCTTGGCGTATTCTGTAGATCGCGGAATTTTAACAACTAACCCATATATGGTTAGACCGTTTCAAAAAGTATTTTTAGCGTAAAATTTGAAATGGTTCCAAATAAACACGGAATATTTTTTTTTCATATATTTGCATCGATGTTTTTTCCTATAACTTACCGAAAATTATTTTTTCCAGGTGAGTTCATTAAGTCTGTTATCAGTTGAGCCTTCCCATTACCTGACTTATGTGACTGAATTAAATGTAAGTGATTCTAATACATATAATTTATCTTTACATCTATGGTTTTCTAGTTGTGATTTAACCATTATCCTTCCTAACCCCATCTTGATTAACATACGTATAGATTTGTTTGCGTGTTCAATATGTTTCATCGTAGAATATATTGAAAATACGTTCCGCAAGCTTCATAATATTAGAAGATCAAGATATCATAACTACCTACATTTTTACTGTGGATATTGATAAATATTACTTGACGACTGCCTTGTTCGACACTTATGAAGTGACCGGTGATAGTAATGATTAATACAATTTAATTTTCGGCATGCAACCGAGTATTTTACTTGTGATGGATGAAATTCGGTTATTTTTGAACACGAATAATTATTGCATCAATAATGCCGTAGATTAAGCATGCAGGTATGCAAGTATTTGGCGTGGCCCCAACTCATCTACGAGTGCTTCTTTGGCGGTGAATTGCTCTTTGCTATTACATGCAAGGATTTTCTCTGGTCAATTTGCTAGTTGTTTATGCTCGCACACTCGTACAACCGTGCACACTCTTTGAATAACTTTGCTAAATTCTTTCTAAATCACATTGACGTGATCTTATCCACCAGTTTCGATGTTGTTTTATTTTGTTGAGCTTTCTCCAAATGTTCAATTTAACTTTTCAGCTGCTTAGTTGTTACTTCTTTTGATGATTTGCGATGAAAATTAGGTAACTGAATTGAAGCGAACGCTCTAAAAAAACCTTCATGTGAAGAATGTAAGAAATACTTTTAATTTAAATACTTACAATTTCTTCGAGATAGGACGTATGAAAAGGAAATTCTTTCTTTCAATGTTTCTAAAACTAATCTCCAATTACTACGTAGTCGAGATTGAGATTTAACCATATCAGCGACGTTTTCCCAGTCGGTCTCTTGATCTTCCAATCTGTTTGCAGCGCATATTTTTTTGAATTATTCTATTCATGGATATCATCATCACCGTACAAGATTCCTGATATCTGACGGCATGTTTCGGCCGCCCAAATCAATCCTCGGTTAGTTCGCGAGAGCCGTGTGCGCTCGCTCAACTTATCCGCCCATGAATAATTCATGAGGGGTGCGCGGCGGTAATTCATAGGCGGGGGTCGAGCATTAGCATTCATGTCGACCGACGGGCGGACGGGCCAGGGCGGACGCCATTTGTCCCGTCGATTTTATTCGATTTGTGCGACGTACGCATTGCCTCGTCGGCACATCCAGACTGATGGACTGGGCCTTGCATCACTCTCATTTATGGATTTGATTTTTTTGGAATCGAAACCGATCAAGATTCTTCAAATTTTCAACAAATGATCACTACCCTTTCTTTTTTAACTTCACAACACCGAAAATATTTTTTTACTTATAAAATAGATGTATATTTACAATATAACAATTATACTATACTTACTTTTATTTTTCTGTAAACTCATAGACAATTGTATTGATTGAAAGTATTTGCAAGTGAAAGTGATACCACACTTTCAAATATTGAAGCTAGTAAAATTTGTGTAATATTTTTTTCTTAACAATATGTTTATGTGAGCTATCTAATATACACCTTAGTATATTTTCGTTTAATAAATAAATTCCTCAAAAATAGATTCAGCATTTCTATGGGCGATCACACCTACAAATGACATTGAAACACATTCTCTGTAATCTTTTAATCGTTGGATAAAATGCAACATAAAAAATCTTACTTCTAATTTGAATGAATGCATCAACTATAACCAGTGACAAGTTATGCGTTTCCATGACTGGCAACTCTGACAAATCTTGTTTGGAGTGTTTTGTTAACATAAAAAATTCAATCTCTATTCACTGATGCAAATAGATAACAATTATTTTTCCAAGCGGATGTTATTTATTTTGTGTTTACTTATGCACACATCAAAGACACCATTTGAAATTAGCTGTGCACGATCAAACAAGTTGCCTTTTTGCATGAACCTGCCGACACGTTCGTTGCATGCTAATCCGGCTTCGAGATAATCCGCGATGGTTTATTAAGTGGGAGCCTATCATACATACTTATCTACTATCAATTTGATCTTACTATAATATTATAGTCACACACACGCGGCGTTATTTGACGAAAGCTTGACTGGTTACTTAAATCTAGATATACATACATACTAGTTTTGTGTTTTTGTTATATTTTATTTTTAGCTTCTAATAAACATTCCTCTTTATAATGTAGCCAATGCTACTGGTACAGTGAAATTAAATTATCTTACTTAAATTTATTATTAAAATTCCCAAAAAGAGAATGAACAGTACTAATGATTTTCAAATTATTTATTACCTAATTTAGAAACAAAAGCCTGATCAAGGTTTATCACCAAATATTATAAAAATGTTCGACTTAGTTATATAGAAATAAATTCATAAATATTATAACTGTCACCGTTGAGATAGTTCACTTTTAAGGTGATAAATCTCAATTGAGCGGATGATAATGCTCGCGATGTACGAAACTGGTCTTCATGATAAAATATATTTCGGAAATAGCACCAAACATATGGTGTTGCTTTGTATAGCATATAAAGTATACAACTGTCATATATTAAAATAATATGCAATGTGTGTCATTTAATGAACACGTGCATACTATTTTGACAAATATAATAACTTTCTTTCTATACTTTTAAAAAGTTTTGCTTTCGAAATAATTTTCTTTCCCTTAATTTAACATAGGTTTTTTTTACATTAAAGTACTACAAATCATACATTACACCGAACGTTATCAGTAAAATTTGTTGGACCTTGCACTTACAACGCAATACACTGATGATGTACTTTTTTATTTTGTTTGAGTAAACACTTGCCATGAACACAAATTGGATGCTATTAGAATGAGAAAGTCCATTTAGGCCGAAGGTGTATTTGGCCCCTTTGGTGTATTAAGCATCGGATATCCAGTGGCTTTCATTACGTTGTCTCCAGTACTGCAGACCGTGGTGACCTTTACCTCCCATATCAATCTTCCAGCTTCCCTTGTTAGTCCGCTTTCTTGCATTCTTAATATTATTTTATTCCAAATAATAAAAACACATTTTTTTAGTACTTATTTCCACAATATATTTTTTGATCAGGACCGGTTTCGCTCATCGCCAGCATTATCAACTGATTAGTTAATAATGCTCGCGATGAGCGAAACCGGTCCTGATCAAAAAATATATTGTGGAAATAAGTACTAAAAAAATGTGTTTTTATTTTATTGATTGACTTGGCATTCACTTGGTAGAACTCCATTATAACACGGTGAAAAAATAGCAATGTATTACTACAAAATTATTTTTAACAAATATAGATAGTTCTGACGATGGCGTGAGCCGAAATAGCTACCAACTATATTTGTTAAAAGAAGTGACAGTTAACACCTTAAAAGTGATTATTTTATTCATACTGTCTCAATCTGACTCAGTCTTCCTAGTATCTAAAAAAGGATTTATTTCGATTATTATGTGCAAATTTCTTCGTCGTAGTGAAATTTACAATAATTTACAAATTATGCTTGCATTTTTTACCTTCATATTCTTACTATTATGTCCATTGATATCTTTAATAAAACTCAATCAAACAAGTTGCAAAATTTTAGTTAATCCGATTAATTCAATTTTGAGTGACTTTCTTATTATTTATTATCCTAGACACCTGCGGTAATATTAACAATGCATCTTCTTTTTATTCATGTATTGTGTTGATTTAACGCTTTCGAATAAGTAATTTAACAATGATTATAATACCAACGTTGAAGTATGTATTATATTCATGAGTTGGTAGTTAAATTTTATGACTCGATTTATTATGTTTTTGATACAACGTAAAAAAATACCATCGTGTAGCAAAATTTTATGAAATGATTATTTTATGTGTTTTATATGGAGTATAGCATTTAAAAAACTTCTTTTTTTATCATAAATCGTTTAAATCGTTATTGATAGGTTAGTTATTTATATGAGATGTGGTAATATAAATGCATATTTTTTGTTCGTGACATTATAATTTTTGAACATCATTTTAACTGCTGTCATTGCTTCGTATAGAATTCGTTTAGAATCGTTAAATAGAAAAAAAACTTGCATCTTGTATCATCACCTCGTAGGATGACCGCTTTGTAGCAGCTGGAAATCAATAGACATCATCTATCACAAAGGATTCGAACGAACAAACTAATATATTGTTTAGCCCATTGATTAAAGCGCTCTACTTTCTGATTTGCTCCGTAATAGACCATTTCCGTGCCATATGTAAACTTATTGTCATAGACGCATTTTTAGTTTCATTTACAATTTTTGAAAAATTTAATTTTATTACGAGAAAAAAACAAGCTAGGCCGTAAAAACAGGAGAGAAGATGTATTGTGTACCTTTTTTACACAGCTATATATATAGATAAGCAAATGTAAGTTTAAGCATTGTTCTGACGATGGCGTGAGCCGAAATAGCCATCATATAAGAATACTTAATAAGCCACCAAATAGATAAGCTTTATTTCTGTACCCCTCAGTTTATGTGTGAAGGCGTCTGAAGGACAATGTCTTGTAAATTCTCGAAATACCGAGCTGAATTGAATGGAAAGAAATCTTTCTCGTGGATATTCCTACCTTAAGGTTGCGAATTATGAAATGTGTGTTTGACCTTTGACGTTCATTCGAATTATAATTGTCCCATTTTTAGTGCGTCGATCGACGTAAACGCGCCCGAACCCACAGGCAGACTTGTATGACCATAACGGTGCGCCAATACAAATGGAGTGTTTATATCTGAGATCGTGAGATGAATATTGGTAACAGGCTCCCTTGCGTTCCTTTGAGACGAGAAAATATCGCGCATAATGCATAATATACGTACGCCCGTAAACGGAATATTGAATGTTGCCGATGGGACAGGATTCGGAGCAGTCCGCGGATCGTGTCGGACTGCCATTAAACCGGGAGGCCTTAAGATAGAAAATAAAAAAGTTTAACTTTATATCGATGATTTTTATTGCTGCCTGTCTGTAATCTTCGACGAAAACGCTATAATAACGTTAATGCTATAAATTCCTCTAATTTTTCACGCTTTAAGTAACACAGTCAAAGTCTATAACTAATTATGTTAATGATATATATATTTAAATACACTTGTTTTTGCATTAAGCTCACCAATGTTGTTCTCAACTGTCATTGCCTCATTTTTCCGGCTACCATAGTTAACTTAGTCCTCAACTTCCATTCAAAAGAGTTTTGCCGAATTAGTTACAATTTATTATCCTTAAATATTATTATTGATACGCATTATTTAGACTTCCTAATTCTTAATATGAGCCACAGCACAGAAGAGGTGACCATTTCTTTTATTTTAATACTAAAATATGTTTAAATTCATTGTAACGATAATTCGGAAATAATTATATTGTTAAATGAAGATTATTTTTGAGTCTTTTAATTATAACAGCAGTGCCTGATTCATAATTAAGACTGTGAATAATAGTGGTGTTCACAGTGTGTTTCTATAGATCCATGTTAAGCGAGTTAAGCGGTTAAAAAATAATATATGATATGGTAAAGTCCTCCATTCGACTCACCCCTGTCCGCGTTTCGTGGGCGCCCGTTCATCTTGCGCGGATAATAATTCAACATGGCCGCCGGCGTTTCAGGATTTATGATCCGAGGCAGGTGAATGTTTTTTGTGTATTATTTTATTTAATGTCCGGCCCAATTACCGCTTTATTAATTGGCTTTTTACAGCGGTCCTGCGCACCTTATTTACGATGGGGGATCGTTCGTTGTCTTGTCGAGCGTTGTGTGCCTACACTTAACAGTTTTATGATTACGGCGAGGAGAAGCAGCTGTTTTAATTAACCACTACGAGAGGTGAATCGACATTTAAAGTGGATAATAGCGCTGTAAATAAATTTGTCTATTATCTTTATTATACTGCCTTCAATATACATTTTGTATGAACAGTTTCATGTTAAATAATTAATACTATCAACACAAGCCGCTTGATTTTACACGGTGCAATTAATGTTTGATGAACTCTTACTTATGTTTTTACGTTGGTAATAGTTTCTTTTTGCTTTATGAATCAGACGAAACACTTCTGAACCTATTAAACTTTTAATGAATAATTGCTGCTTTGCAAAGAAATATTTCTATAATTTTTCAATATTATTTAATTCCAATACCTAGTAACCTTCATATAATTTTTCCCAAGCGGCCATGTCTACCTAATAATATTCTAACAAGAATCCAAACTTCTTTTTTTTTGTTGTTACATAAGACGTTTCACCTGACGTCTTATATTTTATTTATTCGAGAAAACCTTTTGAATTATAAATGCGCTCAGGAAAGGAGTTTTACGTCTCTCTGCCTCGCCCGGTCCGTGTATTTGCATGAGCCAAACATAAATGTTTCACGATATTGCATTTTCCCTGCTCACTTTGTGAAATTTCTCGTGCATATTCTCCTTTCTGTGCCCCCGCGCCCCCACATCTTACTCTCCGACTTCTCGTTTCTTTTCCACTAGGGCCGTCGATACCTCTATATAGATATTTGCGAATTGATTATATCAGAAACGAAATTGGGTATATTTTTGACGCATTCCAGTCCCTACTTTTGATTCTATCTACTGCACGGAGCGTATAAACTCCTTCAGGTTATGTATATTTATATCGTCGTATTTAATGTAGCTAATAATATTTATTTTTCCTTTTGAAAGATTACAAATAAAGCAATACAGCTTAAGTACTGCATTTTACACGCATGGGAAGCTTGTAGATAAAAACGATTTAATTTATGATATCGACTGAAGGTACTTGATGGGATTTCAATATCAAATTTGAATTGTTATAATTTTGTACGATTCCACATGTTTTGAAAACTAATATTGTTAAATTTGTTTTAACTGTAAATTACTGCTTGCCTAGGGGTAAGTGTTTTTTCTGTAATTATTGACTTTAATATATATACGATGCTAACTCCTTATTTAACGTCAGTTCTGTTGCATCCGTGTGATAGAATGCCTGAAGATACCGAAAGGCGAAAGCCGGATCGTTAGTGACAAAACATGTGGAATCGCACAAAGTTGTAACAATAAAAAAAAACCGATTTAAATCTAATACATCTTCATGGTAAGCAATATCTTGATTGCATTTCTATTCAATAATTTCAAAGAAAAACTGTGAAACAATCAAAGGTCGTCAAAATTTATGTGTTTGATTCCTTATAATATTTATTGCTATAAGCTACACCGTTTTGTATTTTGTATTTGTGTCTTGTAAGTAATTTTCCAAAAATTATTTGGTATCGTATTCGGACTGACTACATGTTGATACATTTAGAAATTTGTGTTGAACGTACCCCTTTGGGTTGCCTTTTATAAAGTCGAAATCACGCTTCTCTTATTAATATAACTTGCTGCCAACCTTACGGCCAACGTAAATTTACGAGTGCATTTGACAGATGCATTTTGAATTGCCGGTGCTCTTTAAGCCCCGGGAGCCGGATTGAATTTTAAAACTGCTGATCGGACCGAAACTCGGCGATAAAAGCGAATCGCTGCCAATAAATAAATATGTTTCTTCCGACGACTATCTGACATTTATACAATGGAATTGGATGAAAATGCAGCGATATAGATCTCCGCACGGCATAAATGAATGAAGATTTTTTTGCAATATTATACATTAGTATATTAAAATATACTTTCAATTTATTGAAATAATGTTACAAGCTTGAATTCTGATTAATAAATACGCACTGTCATGTGCTGAATCAAACTATATATTATATTAACGAATTATTATTTTTACAATACTCACAACAAACTGAAGTTATGTTCAATTATTATCTGAAGACTTTTAGAGAATTACATTCCTTTAAAATTCAGAAAAGTCTAAAGACACTCTGAAAGAAATTATTTTCTATTCATTCATTCATTCATTCGTTCATCATCGGTTCATTTTTTTTATTGACTAAACAAAAAAACTGTGACCGAATGTTTTTTGTTTATATGAAACCCATATGTCTAACATATTATTTTACAGCAATGTAAGTTTTCATTAAAAAAAGTCTGTTTTTTTCAAATATTGTCGGGCATAACAGACTTTTTAGAGCATAAAGTTTTTAAACTAAGAGGAAGATCCTAGTTCAAAAACTTTTATTTCTTTTATCTCTAAAGTTTAGTGGATCCCTCTATACGTGAAAATATTGAAATCAATCAAATGATGTGAAAAGATTTATGAACGTCACGGGGCAAATTTACAAAAATTGCCCACTGTTTTTCACTCGTGCAGAATCAATAGCCGGCGTATCGGGCGAGTCACTATGTGTTTGAGGCCATTACTCAAAACCCCCGGCCACTTTAGATGTTGTGCGTCGGCTTGCGGTATTTTAAACACGTTTATTGGCCTTGTTTTACGCTGATTACCAGCTGTTAATCTTCTAAATTGACTTGTCTGTCGGTCCGCCGTGATACCTCGCGCATCACTGCCAATGCATCACTTCATTTGTTTTTATTTTCTAACTGTTTATTGTTTTTACCTGCGAAAAATTCTAACGTACCCAACACGTTCTCAGTGATTCACAAAATGTTTTTGGTCAGCGCTTATGTTCGCCGCACACAAATGTTTCGTTGATTTTGTTGTTTTTTTTTTGTATTAAACATAAGAAAATCGTTTATATTTATATATATCAAATACTGTTAATCGCTGCGTCCGTATTCACTGACAATAAATTAGTAGATATGTGCATCAAGGTGCAAATAATTTGTAAAATCCATTCAATTTTTTACAGCACATACGCATAACTATTGATTTTATTTTGGCGTTACCCGTCAGCACATAATGTTTATATCCGAGTAAGAATGTGCTAGTGAAAACTCAGCATGTCTCGTTCATTTTTGCTCTCTAAAGATAGTATTTATTTTACAAAGCAGATTTTTTTCCGATGAGCAGGTTTCCAGCTTCCGTTGCTACTTCTGATTTATTTTGTTAAAAATATGTTCGCAGCTTTGAGACTAACTGGTATTAAGGCAAAATAAACGACCGCGCAAACATAATTACATGGCGGGTCGGTGCTACCGACTTGCGGCCGGCGGTCGCATTAAACCGCCATTAGTGTATCCCACACTTTAGCGACAAAAAAACGTCGGAAAGGTGTGCGTGCAGGTAATCGAGCGATATAGATCTCGCGACAGAGTGCCGTCTCACATTACCCCGCCTGATAATCCTATTTGTTCACTGCCCACTCACTGTAGTGCACATTTTCGCCTATATCTAGTTAGCTCTTATATAAGCGCCACATAATCTGTCCAATCCGCGGATTTAGTTAATCGGTGTAGAATTTTTTTGTATTTATCTAGCGTTTTTTTTTTTTTTTAATATGAGATACAAAATTGGGTTCTGTGTCATTTATTACATTATATTTTACACCATTTCATATTTACACTGATTTATATTTATATGACATAACGGAATTTATTAATTAAAACTATCAAACGACACAAGACGCTCTTTTCTCACATTTCATCCGTTTGTCTAACTACGAACAAATATTTCACCAATTATTACTCGCAATTCTAATATTATGCGCATTAAATAAATTGAAAAAAATTTACCCAATCGTAAGTGGATCGGTTCAAA
Organism: Himalopsyche japonica; assembly: GCA_028555115.1. Taxonomy (NCBI): domain Eukaryota; kingdom Metazoa; phylum Arthropoda; class Insecta; order Trichoptera; family Rhyacophilidae; genus Himalopsyche; species Himalopsyche japonica. Next base: position 1,058,889 of record JAHFWJ010000101.1, read on the forward strand.
AAATACGATATTTCTTCGACTTGGACTATGTTCATACTGTTGTTAATTCATTGTATACTATGAAATAAATAAAAATGTCGGTGAACAAGGGCCGCAAACTAGTCGGGCGGATAGACGTTCTGTCTATAGTATGTTATTAATCCTCCGTGAATATAAAATGTGTACTGGTGAATTTCTTCTTCAGTTTGCTTCAAAAGCTATTTATTTGCTCGCGTGACTCTCCGTGAAGTCCCGATTTCCCGGTAATTCAATATTCCGCTTCGCTTTTGTATCAATTTGCGTCGGCAGCTGCTTGTTACTGCTAAAGTGCCTACATACATACAGGTATCCAGTGGTTGAATAGTGAATAGTAGACGAGCTAGCTAATACATAAAGATATACATCGCTACTGTAGAAGCTAAGGAACGTAAATCCGAATTATTCCTGACATATTTTATTTAAAGGAAATTGTATTGTAGGTATACAATATTATTACCTAGTTTATTTTCTTTCAGTTTATATTATTAGCCTTTTGTGAACTCGACATTTATTATTTTATATAATTTGAAAATTCTTCTATGATATATATTTGTCCTTTATTTATCCATGCCTTTTCGTCAAAAACCTACAGTTAACACATTAAAACTTTTTTTTTTTTAATATGAACCTTGGAAACTCTTAAAGGTATCTTAACATCACCTTTCATTGGGTCCAATTTATCACTAGTGTTCAGGTCTTTTTCCATTGTTACATCATCTTCACTTCAGTTTAGAATTGATCATTCATTATACCCATATTCTTCTCCTATTGGAATCTTAAGATACACCCGGTCCTTTTACGCGATTTTTTTGGACGGCACCGCTACATTTTTTACGCGCTTCACTCGTTTTTACGTAATTTTTTCCCCAAATTTGTTTTAAAGAAGACATTTATATATGATGCTAGGCATGTAGGTTTCATTATTTTTTTAAATAAAAAAGATATGTGTATTTTTAAAACTTAATTTTGTAAAGCATTCCATTTTTTTAAATACACATGCAATTGCCAAATCTTAACAAGTGTATCGGATATTATGCGAATTTATATTTTAGTGTGTGTAAAGAAATATAATGCAATTGCGTGGAGTCATTTTTTACGCGATTTTTTTATGCGCCTTTTTCTGGAACCAATGTATCGCGTAAAAAAAGGACTGGGTGTATTCTTTAACCTCGTATACCTCATGGAAACCAGTTCATCACAGACACCTGACGGTCGGTGATATAATCGACTGCAACGAATCTGTTGTATTTGTGAATTCACAGTGAGTTGTTTTACTCGTTTATATCGTGCAGTTTTTATGTTCATGGAATTCCCAAAATTTATATATAAATATTCCATAATCTCAGTGTACATCATTCCGCTTTCGTAAAGCATTACTTAAATATTATTATGCAATGTCGAACCAAAGAAACATTAATAATGGTATTTGAATGATTCAATCGAATAATAAATGTGCTATAATATGCATGAACTTATTTTTATAACAATCGTAAGAAAATTATTTACTTTTTAATATACACACTTTTTATTTACATTTTGGAGATTTTTTCTTCAGTATACATTTATCCTTACAGCTATAATATTACTTCAAACAATATCGATGAACGATGTGACATTTTAGTCTTGCCGTATTCCTTATAAATCACATTAATATTTCATTCTTGTGAACACGATCAATAGCCAAAGAGACACGCCATATTTCAATACCGAAATGACAAAAGATGTCTGAGATCGTGGCAGTCTTTTCCTCCCTACATTTTGTTCGACTCACCCCCGTAAGCATTTTGTATTATTATTTTTCTGTCGTAACATCGAAAAATAAAATTTCTAGTCGTTTGATATCGTGCGTAGGAACATTGCTTATTTTATTTATTTTTTATCAAAAGGAGGCGGTATTTCCAAATCCTTTGTGATTTTCAACGATCGGCAGTTAAACTCGTATTGCCGTAGTTTTTATACATTCATGTGTTAGGTATATCTTAAAAAATACTTAAAAATAATTTCAAGCAAGATTTCTTGAATGTTTTCGTAAAATATATATTTTTTAGTTTATATCTTAATCAGAAACAGATTACATAAATGGGCTGTCTTATATGTTATATAAATAATTTTATACGAACATTCATTGTGTAATTAAATGTGCTTAATTTATGATATCGACTGAAGGTGCTTGATGGAATTTCAATATCAAAGTTCCAACAATTCAAATTTGATGTGCTCATATATAAAATTTTAAATAACTTTGATTATTCCACGCATTATGTTGCTAATTTTGACACGTGTTTCGCCTCTTTTAGGGGCATCTTCAGACTTAGTATCGCAAAGGTTGCTAAGTAATAACACAAGAACGATTTAACTGTACTTTATACTATACTTATTATTCACGTGTACAACTTTTTTATGAAATGAATCTGATTTTTGCAGCTCTTAACTGCTACATATTTGTATTTGTAGGGTCTTTATTTATTATCCCTCGGTGTAAATACAATACATTTATTGATTGTATTGGCATTTACTTGATAATGTATTTTAATTCTACATTTTTTTATAAGATATAGTTGATAGCTATTTCGGCTCACCATCGTCGGAATAAAATACATTGCTATTTTTTCACCGCGTTGCAATACATTCACTTCTACAATAAAACATCAATACAAGTCCAACTGATGTTGCCGTTTTACTAAGCTTTCAATTCATATATGGTCATTTGAACTCAATGTAATCAACAAATCAAAAGAAGGTTAGGTGAAACAAATAACAATTTTATGATATTGACGAAGACGCTTGATGAAATTTCAATATGAAATTTGAATTGTTCATCGCGTATTCTTTGACAGCTCTGTTGCATCCGTGTGATAGAACGAAGCCGAAAGGTGAAACCAGGGTCGTCAGTGACAGAACATGTGGAATCATACAAAATTCAAATAAAATTTATTGATTGAATTGGCATTCACTTGGTAGAACTCCATTATAACACGGTGAAAAAATAGCAATGTATTTTAGTTCTACAAAATTATTTTTAACAAATATAGTTGATAGCTATTTCGGCTCACGCCATCGTCAGAAATAGTTCTGACGATGACGTGAGCCGAAATAGCTATCAACTATATTTGTTAAAAATAATTTTGTAGAACTAAAATACATTGCTATTTTTTCACCGTGTCAAATAAAATTATATTATCGATGAATTTGCCACATTCGTTTCGCAAACGCATTCCGCACAGCTAGCGCTACATGGCCCGTCTATGAATAACATCATGTTTATTCGTATCATATCCGCGAGAGCTTTCCCTTTAGTTGCAGCAACTACCATTTCATTTATTACGGCGATAACAAGTTCTTTATTTACCATTTTCCACATCCATTGTATTTTATGCCCGCTCGAGGCGCGCAGTTTTGCCAAATATTTATTACTCCCCCTCGAATAATTCCGAGATTCGATCTCGTCATGCAACTATATTAACTCAGTGTAGACTAGTATTTTTCCGCCAATTTCGTTTGCTGTGGCATGTTTTTTTTTTAGATATTGATACGATTTTTTTTATTGATAAAATTCTGTATTTTTAGAAAGCATTCCATCGAGGATTGGTAATGTTTTTGCACCTACCTGATCGTGCGAACTTTTGGTATTTATAATAAACATCGAATTCTTTGTGGCAGTAACTTTAAAAAATGATGATTAATTGGTTGCATCAATCACATTAAATTATCTAATGATATGCATTTTTATCATTTTTGAATTGTGTATGAATTTATGAGAATATATACTTTAATAATGTTTTTTAAGATCCGCTACTCTTCAGTTCATTTTACAGTACTGTGAAATATACTTTAGTAATAAATGAACATTATTTCTGTAATGAAATCACGCGAAAAATTTATAATATATCTAGAAATAGATTTCTAAAATGTCTTATCTTAATTTTACTTACTCTTCTTATTAGACATTCAATGTAGACAATATTTGAATATTATTAAATTAAAAAAATCGTACAAAGCATTTTTTATCACGCTTTGCATTGACATTTCCTCTCCATTTTGATAAGCGCAGGATTACTACGGAAGTTAGTTGATAAAACATACAATTTAATAATAAATTTTTATCAAAATATTTTACTAGTACCCACTATCACCGTACAATAACGTACAATAATGCGGTTAACATTTTATCCCCACGCAAAATAAATTCTTTCTTTGGTGTAAGATATTATTTTTTTTCATTTTGTATTTAATTTTATTCTGCGGTCTTATCTGTCGAAAATCATAACCACATGGTGATTTAGCCTTGAATACACTTTACATAAACAATTTTATATTGCTGAGGTTTTTATGCTTTTTTTTTATATAATTATGCATTATTTATGTTTTCTTATTATGCAAGTGTTTGAGTTATACTTTATTACAACAATTGTATGGTATTACAAAGTGAAATTTAATTCCATATTTTTCTAAAATAATAATTACACATCATGCAAGTCAGCATTTTTAGTCAGATTGTTCCTTCGTCATGGAGATTTTCAGTTCGTTGTAATTGATATTTACTGTTAAAACTTTAATTCTAAGCATGTATGTTTGTTCTTACTTTTAACGTTGTCTTTGTAATGAATGAATAGATCTGTAGATGAACAGGTTTTGAATATACACCCAGTCCTTTTTTACGCGATACATTGGTTCCAGAAAAAGGCTCGTAAAAAATCGCGTAAAAAATCACAACTTTCATACAATTTCATTAATTTGTTCCAAAAATTAAAATTTTGCGTGAAAAGTACCAGAAACGTATGAAATAACGAAAATTTGCTGTTTAAAATTCGTGCATAAATTATATATATTTTCATGTCTTTATTGCTTATAAAAATGTAATGAGACTATAAAAATATAATTTTATTCGCTTATATGAATTATTCGCTGCTTTCACTCTCGGTTGCAAAATGTAATCGTTTGCGATTTTTTGAAAGAAAGTATTGAATTTTGCATAAATCAAGTTTAAGTTTTGTAAAGAAAATTAAGTTTTAAAAATACACACTTTTATTTTAAAAAATAATGAAACGTGCCTATGCTACGTGCTATGAAACGTGCTATAATGCCTAGCATCATATATAAATTTCTTCAAATTTGGGGAAAAAATCGCGTAAAAACGAGTGAAGCGCGTAAAAAAATGTAACCGTGCCGTCCAAAAAAATCGCGTATAATCGAATTCGCGTAAAAAAAGGACTGGGTGTACGTGATGTACCCCTCGTTTCAATTTCCTTATATATTTTTTAAATACGTGTTATAGTATAAACGGTTGTTTATTTATGTATCTTTTTATTTATATTTATAAAATAAAAACTTATCAAAAAATAATTCGTAAAATTTTAAATATATTATTTACCTAGACACGACACTATCCTCTCTTGCTTTATTTATTAGATTAATTATTCAAGTAAAATACCTTAAATTATGTTTAACGTCTCGCATATGAATAACGAATTTCCGCTGATGACTATAAACCGTAGAATGTTCGGCACCATTTGCAGAATTTATTAAACGCTCATCAAAATAAGGCTAACCACATCTAAGTCCCAAAATGGTGTCATAAAATATTTTTATTACAAGCCTACCTTACATATTGGCTTCCACCACGTTGTCGCTCTTATCTGTGCCTCTAAAGTAGAGATGATAGTGTCCAAACAACACTCAACATAACCGTTGAATAATGTTTTGATTTTCTTCATTAAAAGTAGTGTTCTCTGTATTCATATGTAAATATATATAGACCAACGATTGGCTGCCAAAACGTTAACAAGGGGCTCTTAATCTCAGAGCTATTGTCGTGTTCCGGAAAGTGGCGGATCTTTCGCCCTTCTATAATTACTCCCTCTTTCTGGTTACAACAACAAAGCAACTCTTCCATTCGATCTATATGTGGATATGTTTTCCATGGTTTGCCACGGTTTTGGTGTCATTAATTTATAAGCTAGTGGGACGTTAGTGAAATATTGAACTGACCACCGTTTTATTTTCAGTTAATCTTTAAAACATAGTTTATTATTGTGATTTTATTACTTATTCTCGAATACAAGATTATTGATGGTCAAGAAGAAATCATTTCCAGCAATTCAATTAATTGCATCATGGTAATAATTTAATACAAATTGTAAACGTTAATTTATTCTGCGTTCAATTTATACGCATTTCATTTTATCGTCCCTTCGCATTTCTCTGACGTCCCCTCGACTGTATGACTGCGAGTTTCTCGTTTCAACGAGCCAAAAGAAATATTCGAAACGATGTTCTTCTTGCAATCTTGAAATAAACCCCCGTGTAGGGGAAGGAAATTACCCTTCGTACGACTCACTCGCCCTCTTCTGTAGTTCGACCCTCAGTGGTAGCTTCAGACTGGATTTCATTTCATCCACTGGGATTTTATCATGACATGTATATAGTACATAAAACCAACCATAATTAATCGTATTCGTAAGGAGGAATTCCCGAAATTGCACCTTCGAATAGATATTGCCGAACATTTTGAAGTAAAAATTTTCACTATTGTTTCGCCGTCGTTAAATTGAAATGTAAAATTTTATCACGGGAGTGGTGTATTTAATCTTCGATTCGTTAAAATTTATGGATCAAACTACTTCAGTGTCATCTTAAATGTGGATGAAATTTCATTTTTATGTCGTTAATTGAATTTTTATTTCATAAGAATTGGCTCGGTAACGGCGCTACATTATAATAGGAATTGAAGTATTTGGTTCACCTTTTTTTGAAGTGATTTACATCTCGCTGTCTTGATTAATTTTTCAACTTCCTGTGGATTGTCTAAATGTTGTATCCTTTACGCAATCTTTACTACATTTCAAGATTTTTACGTACATATTCAAAACTAAAGGAATAATTATGTTGTTTAGACTAGTAACCTTTAAGAGCTGTCACTTTATGTCACTTTTGTGTTGAATATTATAAACACTTATGTCATATTAAATTCACCTCTATATTTTGCAAACCTTATTCAGTAATTTGATCCTTGTAAGTCTCCTTTTATTATAATTGAGATCAGCGAAGGAAGCTGTCATACATATACAACTCATATTATGAATTGTAGCAAGACAATGAATACCATTTCGTGTGAGGGAAAAGAACGGTAAGGCTAAACCGGCGTGCAATGACAGTCATATGACACTATGCTGGGTGTAGTATGTGATATTTACTTCGTATGTTATTATTATACGAATGTTCTTCTGTTGTCAGTTCTCGGGTCGCTTTCAAAGGATCCTTTTGTGGCAAACGCGAAAGATTACATTGTCGAAATGTGTAAGCGGCGCGACTCTACCCTATTCATGAGATTTCTTCTTGACGTCTCTTCTTTGAATTCTGGCATAAGTAATCTGCGACTCAGAAGTAGGATTGCAAACATTTTCAATTTTCATTTATTTATTATTCAATATATCAAATATCAATTTTAGTTCGAAAATATGATATGATCTGATGTTTTATCTTTTACATATTCGAAAAATTATTTACCGATTTATTTTTAGAATTGGCGAGATTAGATTTTTATACTCAATAGACAGTGGGAATCCATCAAAAAAAGCCGGTCGTCGTAGTGTTTTTGACTAAATACGATTTTCTTATTCCTAACTTAATCGGCTCTGCTATATTACAAACTAATAATATGCGTTTAAATCTTTGTATTCAGAACAAACCGGTTTTTTTTTATATTTTACCATTTTTTATTTGATTTGTTTTTTATTTCAGGTATGTATTCACGAATTTTTACCCGATAGCAGCACTAGCGCTAGAAAAACGAATAAAGTAAGTTTATATGATAACTTTTTTGTTTTCGATTACCTGGTCAATGTTAAATTATTAAGCTCGATATACGGTGGATGGTAGTGTAGTTAATCTATGGTGTCTCACTACTGCGCCCGAATGCTTCAGGAATACGTTCATTGTTACTATTGTCGTATTTCATACGTACATTTCCCTCTCGGGTGACGTAAGACTGCCTGAGTTTTGAATATATCAACGTTATATTGCGCTCCTTATGGTTTTATGTGTAAACACCTTAAACAGATGTTTTAGTCTGCATTAGAGAATCCAACAACTCGCACATATCGGGTAAGAAAATTCTAACATGTCCCCTTCCAAACCACGTGAAGGACGTTCTAATGACGAATATTTCCAATATTAATTCCGTTGTGTTCGTGTTAAGCAAACTTGTGAAGATTAATCGGGTAAATCAAGCTATGTCATAACAAAAATTAACTTGTATATGAATGTGTTAACACCGTTAACATTCAACTACTTTTGAATATCAACGAACAATGTACTCACTTTGTGTACTGTTGAGATGTTAGCAGTCGATGGGTTAACAACTGGGAACGATGTGAGTAATAAATTCATATAAAAGAATTCATTTATAGAAAAAACACAACATTGACATAAATCATCCGATTAGTAATCAAACTTGTTTTTATGTGTTCAAAATACAAAGCGATACTCCAAACTGAAAATATGTAATGCGAGACTAGTGTGGAAGATTAATTTTAATGTTTTGGTATTATGAAGAACTTAAATCATCATAACCTTGTAAAATTAAGCGGATTGTTTTAATTTCGGTTTATTATATTTCCCCTAAACAAAATTCAATATTTAAAAGAATTATGTATATTTGGCTGTATAAAATCAAAATTAATCATCAACGGGTTATTAATCGTGAAACGTGTTATTGTAGAATATCTATGTATATTTGCACCGTACCAATGAATTAAATCTGTAAGATATGTATCGTATTTTCAAAATGTATACGCAATTGCTTTGGCGTAAAAGCATCTCGAGTAAAAGTTGCAACAGCAATATTATAATCCGTACATCAGGTTAGTTTAACTCCGTCGCTTTTTACATCCACATAATCCGCAGTACAAAACCAAAAGTTGCCGCGAACAAGCGAGAAATGGCTTTCTCTGTAGCTGGTGTGAGCGGAAAAGCTCGGCGGTGTGCAAATGTGGGCTGTTTCTATTATGCCTGCGAGCGGGTGACCGCCCGACCCCTCCCCCCATCTGACGTCCTGTGGCTCGTAGACGCCGGCGTAGCTCCGCGTAGATAGACCGTAGACATCTACCAACAACTCTCTCGTTCGTTCCCGCCTCGTAAAATGAAATGTCCCCAACAATGGAAGTGAGTACTTGTACGTGCTATTCTGGATGAAGTCGTCCTGCTTTAGGGGTGGTATACAGGAATTGCACGCGTACTAAACATGGGTGAATTGTTTGTGTTATACTGATTTAAATTTCTCCGCGACATTACTATTTAGATATGACTACATCATCATGATTACGTTTCATCTGCTTAACATTTATAATTTATGCCATGTTACCTGTAGTTCCTTGTTACATTGTATTTTTGCTGGACAAGATTTTTGTATAGCAATCGGTCAAAATAATATTTGAATTTGAAATTGTGTATATTTATACATTGATGACAATTTTGAAATTGAAATTCCATCAACCACCCTCAGTCGATATCATAAATTGAAATCAGCAAATACTTCAAAAAGAAAATAACGACACAGAATATTCCACAAAATCCAGCTTCTTTTCACCAATCAAGTCAATTTTTCTCTTCCATTAGTGCCTGTAACAATAAGTCAACGGTCAAATAAAATTTCACTATGGAAGAGAAAATGCTTTCCCATTTCATCGTTAAATTATCACCAGTAAATCTGGTCGAAACGGAACCCTTCAAAACATCTCAATAAAAAGGCGGCGCAATAAATACTTTAATAAAATAAGCAAAGTCCGATAGAGACAACTTGTAGAACCCAACATTAAGTGCTTATTCACTTTCCATTAAACTAGAGTTCCACAACCTAAATGCTTAGTCAATAAATTATAGAACATAGCTCTTTCTGTGAACATCCCCGCACTAAAACATCTCCCGCCCTCGCGGAGGCTTCTTTTTACGACTGGATAAAGGAAATATGGCGGTACTGAGGGCGGAATTCTTCCCATTCTTTCCATCTTCCCTACACCCAGTATTCGCCCACACGCTGTTATACGCTACAAAGGCAGTTTTCCTCAAACTGTGGATTCTCTCATCAGGGAGTAATTTGAAATTCAATTTTGTTTACTGATGAACTGACGTCATATGCTAAGTTCCAGTAAAAATACAAGTAATCCAATATTAGAATTTGACTTCGACTTTTGACGATTTATTTTTTTTTTTCGACTTGAGCCTTTCATCAATACAAAATAGTTTTTTTTTATACAAACCGACATCTTTCAATGAATTACGAATTAAGTAATAAACATGTATATTTTTTAAATTATGTTATGTGCATGGTATGATTTACTAGTGAGTGTAGGCAAAAAAAATCTATTGCCGATAAATCTCGACGAATCTGGTAATATTTAATATCGCTATTGATTTGAAATATTAAATGGAGCGAAGTCGAACTATACATCGTATAAATCGTCAATGATTGAAAAAAGAAACTTCACGAAGCACTGAGGTAAGGTTTTATGAGATTGACGGAATATTACGCGAAAAGACGTGTGATTTTCGAGATGATTTTGTACGCCGTCGCTCACACTCACGATACGATCGATCGCTTTTGAAGTTTTATTAGGATTACATAATATTATTTCTCCTTCTACGGCACTGCTTTATGCGAAAAATGAAAAGCGTATTTTCTTTTTCGAATATAAAAAAAATTATAACTCATTTTATAAGTCAGAAATTGTGACTCTTCGCACAAGGCATACATTTCGTCTAACGAATAATATTTTTTTAAGTCATTGTGAGAAAATTCAAAAGGATTTTTTAAATATTATATTGACAAGTTGAGCTATTTTTTTAACCGAGACACAAATCCTTAAATTGTGTTGTCTACGTTATTAAATAGATTTTATCATTGTATACGATTGTTTTATATTGTCTAACTAATATTTTTAGATAATAATTACCAGGCTCAATGTGAACATGAGAATCGCCAGAGGGAAAATTAATATTGATGAACTCCACACATAAAATGTTATCAATATTATCTCGAAAAATCGCCCTTTTGTAAAATACCATTATATTTTTGAGAGTATGCTTATTTATCATTTAGATTATTATACACCACATGCTGTTTAGTATTTCCTTGTAAATATAATATTCCATTTGTGATTTTTATTATATTAAATCAACTATTAATATTATCGCTAGCACTGCGATGATTGCTGCTGTTAGCCGGCCACATTAATTAGTTGGACAATTATGTGTGACAAGTCAATTTGCAATAGCAGACTTGGATGACGTTTACAGTGTTGATACACAAATTGCAACGGAGTTCCCGGTTTATCCACCCTTGCATTGCAACCCCTTTCTTTAATTGTTGAGCTGCGGCATCTTTTGTAACGCGCGTTTAATTCTCTTTGTTTTTCGTTGAATTAGCAATTCCATTATTACTTCTCCACTATGGCAGTACCATTACTCGACTCCCCTTTGCGAAGCTGCAAGCCCTTCTGTTTTTCGCACAGCTGGAAATTGCGAGTCGATCCACTCATACATACCGCAGTTCTGCAGTTAGTCAAAGTTAATTAATACATATACTTATTTTGTTAACGATGCTTATAATAGATTTATCAAACTTAAAAGTTCTTCACGGCTTTTTACTGTTCAACGATTTTATACTTCCATAGTCCTAATTAATTCAGATGTATATTTTTTTTGTTCCTTCTTTTCCTGCTCTTTTTCTACCGCGGTGCGTTTAGTTATCATTATGTTATTCTAGTTTCAAACAAAGATGTCGAAGGGACATGATATATTGACTATTTGTCTACTGAAACCGGTCTCAAAATAATCCTGCGGATTGTCCATTTTTAGTTTGTAGTCTCCCATTGCGGATCGAAACCTAGGTATTTAGTTGAATTTGAACTAAAACCTTATTTTGTTTAAATATCATATAACTTTAATAGATTGGAAATAATTTGCTTTCGCATTTTATTTCCTTTTTAATATAGTACTTTCAAAGCTCCGGAGTCGTGACTGTACACATTCGAATCAAATCTAATATTCAGACAAAAAAACAGCGCCGAAAAGTCTTTTTTCACACAGCGTTTTAGACTTGTTGCAACACTGCGCATAGTGAATTGGATTTTTTTTATTACCGACGGTTCGCTGAATCCGCCCGTCTGGCTCCACTTTGACTTTTTGCCCATGCCGAATTGCAATTTTCAAACGAGAGTAGCAGCACATTATCCCTCTCCCGGTCCGCTCCTGCGAACACTCATCTCTTTGTCACTGTCTGCCCCGCGCTTATTCCATCTCTGCCTGCCGCACTAGGGATTGCATTACTACCAAAATGCACCAACGGTTATTACCGGTAAATAAAAAATTTACCGGTTTTTACCGGAAATGTTTTTATTGCGAATTAATGCCAGATACAGGCATTTTATAACGAATTTTTATTATGACCTGCATGAGGACTTCCGAAGAAGTTTTTTTCAACTCCGGCAACATTGATAAAAAGTTTTTTAATTGTCGCACTGGTGTCATTTGTCATCGCATTCGCAATCGCGGTCGCGTAAACAATAGTTTAGCGTATGAACTTCTTACAGGGAGGTAAACTAAATATTACACAATCGTAATTTAGATTCATCAATCTTTGTGTGGCAAATAATAAATTATCTGATTTACTTAAAAAAGTACATTTAAAACATACATGTATTCACCTGAAATGTATTTTAAATTATTTATGTTTCGATCCAGGATACCATTTTTAGTGAAAGTAGCCACGTACAGTTATACTTCGATGATATAATCGACGTCTATTTGTTTTTTTTTCATTTACCGGTAAATTACCGGTAAGAGGTGAAATTATTTACCGTTTACCGGTTATTAAAATTTGACGGTAAATTGCAATCCCTATGCTCGGTTGCTCCTCCGATCAAAATGTTTCGAAGTTGGCGCTGGAATATTCGCCTCCTATCTGTTTCAATTGGCCAATTAGTATACGGTGGCAAAGGTTCACTTTGATTTACAACACATCAAAGTAATATGTTCAGCTGTCTATTTCATTAGCATGTGGTGCCTATGTTTTTTTTATATATTAACACGTAATTTACATTTTTTACTATTTTTTTTTCATTTCATAGTCAAATCTAAATCGCTCCCAATATTTCAGATGTAATATATAAAACAAATACAGGATACAACAAGCCTTATTCAGCACTCAAACATAACTTTATTTTTTGTTAATTTATATGGGTAATTTGATTTCTGTTAAACTTCAAATTCGATGACTGTTAGCAAAATTGTATCATCAATACATTATCGCCACTGACAAGCGTGTTATCTACTTAAATTTAGTTTATATGAATCTCAACACATTCAAAGCTGCTTTAATAATTCACGTGTGTATAGTTGATTCAGAAGCTAAGTCTTCCATGTAGCTTTCAGCGAGGCAATCCTGCGAACCTCAATTATCAATAAAATTAGTTTGCATAATCACGCACAATTACATACACTGAATTCCTACTGTAACCAGCCAACCAAACATTTCGATTAATCTCTATTCATTCGAGCGTAGCACCCTGCTCCCGCAATCTGTGATTCACTCACAGGACGGCCAAGAATGATTCTTTATATTAAATCAATCATAATATTTATCGTATCAATTTATGTTCCACCGTCATCTTATACGAATAACAAAATAACATACAATTATATTTTATAGGAGTCAACAAAATAGTTGTAATAATTTTTCCTACCGGTAATTAAATTTTAGGGTATTAAAACATCCTCCAATAGCTTACATTGATGCATTGTTATTTGGTATACTTGTATGCTTGGTGATGAGTTTTTTAATAGAGTTGAAAAGTAGTTGTCGATACCTTATATATACATTTTATTGAATAAATTTTGATGGTAAATTCTTCAGCCTGTTTCGAATGCGTAAATTAACTCATTAGTGACATAATATGACGCTGTTTTGTACATCTGAAGACATCATCGAAAGGTATTTATCGTATAATAACGTCTGTGTTGTCATTTTATATTATCGCACATTTTGGCTACGGCTGTATAACCCGACCGCAGGGCTGATACTGAGTTACCCCGAGCAATTTACATTAATTCGAATGATGGGCGGCTCATCGGGAATATGAAATCGAGTCTGGCGGCAAATAGACAAACACATCTGCGGTCTCGTCACGTCGCCTGTCACTTTTTGACGTGATTGGCGTGAACATCGCGCTAGACGCCGCATCCGGGTTTCCCCTTTCGAAAGTATTAGGGTGAAAATGTTATACCCACCCCAGCAGGCAATAAATATTCGCGTATATAGTTCATTATTCACAACAAGTTTGCCAAGCTGCTTTGCAAATACAGTACCCGTCTTATTATTTCGGATTTTGCGTGCATTTCGACACTGATCTAATTTAAATTTATTGAATGCTCTCAAAATGTAGATAGCAGTTTATCATCCTGCTGGCACAGTCGTCTAAAAACTTTCAACTAAAGCCACTCATTTTCCATATTCAAATAATTTTTATTATCGCTATAAAGCCTTTAATAGTCCGCACTGATCTTTCCTGTGGAAAATATTAAAGTTTTTTTAATTGCCAAACAAAAGTATTGCATCATGAAATGTATTCTTGAGACTACAAAACGACTCGTTTGATGCCAGTGTTATAGGTATATTTCTCTTAGTTACCTTTTTGGCTTCAACCTGATAAAATCAATTTTACCTGATCGAAATATCACCGTCACCATAGACTGCGAATATTAGAGGTACCGTGTGGTGAACTTACGCTCAAAGGAGAAAGCCGATATGGATTAAAACTATGTTCTAAAGATTCCGCTTATCATATGAATGTACACCATATACAGCCTTTTTTTTTATTTTAAACGACAGCTCATAATTGAGTTATAATTATAACAAAGTTACACATTTCATGAAAATTTCTTCGGCTCTGCATTTATATACATGAAATTATATCAAAAGTAGTGTGCACATAGTCTATTTACACTAGCTAGTGTGATTTTTTTTTGCGACTTGAAATAAGAAATATTTCCACCGTTTAATGAAATTTTCAATAACGCAGAATAATTGCGTAGTTTAATAGATATAGCGTAGGTTCGTTTAATTCGTATGCCAATAGACAAAGCATATATAATATATCACTGTTATTACCTCTGATAGCGCTTTAGGCCTTTTTACTAAGTAAATATTGAAATTTTGATTAATCTTGGTTAATTAATTTTGGTTTATTTTTTTTCATCTCTTAAGTGAATTATTTTAAATAAAATAACACATTTTTTCGGTCTTATTTCCTTCAATATTTATAAGCATTAGATCAGGACCGGATTCGCTCATTGCGAGCATTTTTAACTGTTCATTTGATAATGCTCACTATATGTGTTTTTATTGTTTAAAATATCATGCCTTTCCATCAAGAAGTGACAGTTGACACATTATAAGTGACGAAAAATAACTCTCTCGTATCATCCCGTTGCAATCTTTAATGACTGTTGTATGTGATCATTATCATTTTTTGACTCAAATAAATGTTATGAAAATATTTACACTTCCGTGAATTTCAACTTCGAAGACTTATATTCATCCAATATATCCTTTGACAAACAAGATAAAAGTGATATTCACATATAAAAATTATAGATAAATATGTATTGGTCTTAATATCATAAAGATCACATTTGCAGTAGAAAGAAGAACATGTGATATTGAAGCAAAACCCCTATTCAAATAACTCAATTCTTGTTATTCAATTGCTTTTCTCCAGTGTATAAATATGAATCGCTATAATTAAGTTTTGTGGCATGTGTTGTTCTTTATTTCCGTGCGAATTAATTCATGCCGTGCCGAGTATTAAAGCTTCTTTAGCGATTATTTATAACGAACTGTGAATGTTTTCATTCGTCCGGGAGTTCCCTCGGGCACTATCTCTGTTGTTCTATCCAGGGATTCATCACGTACACTTCGCCTCGAGTGAGTAGTGCATGACCCCCGGTCGGATCAGACGGTGGTCTTCCCCGGGGACGGTTAGTTCGTCATCCACTGCCGCTGCACGCCCCGATTTCTTTTTTCTCGTCCATTTCCCAACCCCTGCGCGCGGTGTCGCACTTTAGCGCATTTTGTCGTCTGCCTTTTGTATTATTTGAAGAGGTTTTTTTACGCTTCGTTCTTTTTATTCGCTCTCTGGAGTGTCACTGTTTTATGGATCGTGCATTTTTGTACCAGAGCGCCGCTTTAAAAACACGTTTTTGAATCGCTTTCGTCTTTATTATTTTACATGCCTTTTTCTTTGTCGCATGTTAGTGAATGCGATTTAAAAAGTCATAAACTTTTAAAAGCTCACACGCGAGCTTTCATACAATGTTCACGTTAAAGATTCAATTTAATAATTAATTGAATTACGTGTGTCGAATTACAACCGACTCGAGGCAGTTTGTGATTTAAAAAATATGATGTTTACCTCATAAGTATATTTTCTATAAAAACCTTTTTCCATTGAAATTATTGGTTTGTATGTAATATTTAAACGTAATTTTTAATACTCGGTTTCCTCTTGAAATTTGATATTATTGTGCTTTATAAAATAATAATACTCAATTACGATTCTGATGCTAAAATAAAACGATGCAGCATCGTTCGATTATTCATAAGAGAGAAAAAACTATAGCAGTCACCATATTATCATTTATAAAATAAGATTCGGTTCATACCACAAATGGTTTGAAATCGAATATATATATTGATTGATATTATATTGATAAAACCTAATAACTCATGAAACGGATCCAAGTAATGCACAATATAATATTGTTTCACGTGGAATCGAAAAATATTTTCAAAATCAGAAGCAGTTTTATGTAAAACTTGACACTTGTCTAACTGCACTGCGGAGCAATCACCATTATGAATGCACGTAGTATGTGTGTATGGAACGAATCCGCGTGTATTTCTGAATTTCACGCCACTCTACGTTTATTTCAGGAATATTTAAATGCTAAACTCTACGACTCGAGGTCTCCTCGCCAACTCTTGATTAAATTTTATGCACTCGTTATAATTTATGTCTTTCCGTTAACAGCTGTTTGAAATTATACACAAAAAGTTAAAACGCGCACGAGGAATTTTCCATTTTACGACCGGTATGATTTTAACGATTCAAGCACGCATTTTTTATATTCTTTCATTCCGTTTTCATCACCAATGCATAAAATTTACCATTTATGTGCCTTATACAAAAGTCGGTTGTAAAATAATTCCAGAAAAAATGGGTTGTTGATATGTCTTTATTTTGTTTGCAAATTATTAAATAACATTGTTAACATTTCATTTTTAATTAGTTCACTTTATTTGAACGTAATATTGTATGACTTCCTCAAAATTGATATCTTAGTTCTTGAAAATTTGGTATCTATGAACTCAAAATTTTGTATATATAGGGTTGTTATCTTGAAAATATTTTATGATCTGGACCGGTTTCGCTCATCGTAAGTATTTTCAATTAACGCTCGCGACGCAAAACCTCTCCTGATCATAAAATACATTGTGGAAATAGTACTTTTAAAAAATAATCTTTTTCATTAAAACAAAATGTTTAATTGTAACGAAACATTCTGCCGAGGGTGCTTATGCGAGCGTCATAATCACAATATATTTCATGAAAATCTATTCATACTTTTTGTTAACTTTTAAACGTTTTATCGTTTTTTTAATGCATTCGACCTCCGCAGCGTTCCAATGTAATCAATTTTCATTTGCGTCACAAAGAAACAACACACAATCAAAAAACCTGTGTTAAAAATGCGCTGTATTAAATTTTATTGAGTTGTTTTATATTCCTCTCCTTATTACATTTTTAATGGCGTCGATGTTGTGCAAAGATTACGCAAGGAATTACCTTTTTTGTATCGCCAACTGATGGAAATAACAGCTTATTAACATAATTACTGCGTAAACTTTTCAAAGTACCCAATTGCAAAATTATGCGAAAAAATATACACGCTTTTTATTATAAATTGCCGCTTTTTTTGGAGTCGTCGCTTTCGACAAGATTATATTTGACTAAACCCGCTACATTCAATGAACATTCTCATGAAAAAGAATTCTTCTTATTACATTTACATTCGAATTATGTAGCGTGGTTCCTAACAACTTCGGTTTGCATCAGAAGTTTCTGGTAAATTTCAATTTTGTTTTTTCAACTAAACGTTTCTACGGGAAGTGATTTTCAAAAACATCACTCGCTTGAGTTTGCTGTTAGATGCTTTTTTACCAAACATTCAGAATAATTTCCTATCAATATTGGGATAAAACAGGTATTATAAAAATTGTCTCGTTAACTGGACAACAAGACTCAGTTTGTAAAACTTTGAATACTGTCAGCCGAGAGCTTAAAATAAAAAGCACACGATTACCGTAATATTTTCACGTACCTGTACTCGAATCACAACCGACACATTAAAATAAGTGTATTGATTATGGCCAAGCTTTGTATCTCGAACTGAACAACACTTCTAAACATAAAAGTAAATTTAAAAGTTATAGAATTATGCGTTTTCCCAATTTTTTGAAGTATTAACATTTTATATATGTATTTTATACATTTTTTTCTCCAATCTATTTCTGGCTTATTTAATCTTCAATT
The DNA here is from genome assembly GCA_028555115.1 of Himalopsyche japonica. Lineage (NCBI taxonomy): Eukaryota > Metazoa > Arthropoda > Insecta > Trichoptera > Rhyacophilidae > Himalopsyche > Himalopsyche japonica. The sequence goes on from JAHFWJ010000101.1 coordinate 1,077,554, forward strand.
GGTTTCCAATAATAAAACAAACATAAATCAACGCAACATAAAATTTTAGCAGTCGTCGCTTCATGCCTTATTATGCAATTATTCACTTGTACTATCTTATTATTCTACAAAATAATGTCGTTAATTTCTACAACAACAAAAACTGTAATGTTATTTATTATCATCATTATGTATTCAACACGTATGGCTCTCGTTCGTTGTGTCCATTTCTCCCCGCAAACGTTTATATACGGATGCAAGTTTCACCACGGGGCATAATCATTATATGTACCGGTTTTGGCGAGGTAAAAAAATAAGGCAGGTGAGAGAGACCCCAACAGATTCCATTCCAATGCGTACCGACTACTACTGCATAATACATATTGTGGCAACTAGCATTTTCGATTAAAAAAAATCATACTCTTAGTAACGCTATACAGTTTCAATTTACATTCCATTTTTTAAATCATTCTGAAATATAATGGGATTTACCTTACCATAGTCTTGATTTTATGAACAATTTTGTAGGTTCAATGCTTGGACTGAAGTTTAGCTGAAATAAAGCTGGTGCCCAACCTTTTTTCATTCCCAGTTATTTTCACGCATTTTTAATATATCATATTTTTTGTCCCTGGGCTATGCAAGTTGTTTGTTTATTATATATATATATAGCTTTATTTTCAGTATGTCGTTGTTGTGATTCTAGTATGCTTTTTGCTTTATCAAAAACATTATAAACCATCTATTGCAGCTATTATTTACCCTTTATATGATTATATAAATACAGTGCACTCTTGATTATCCGGGCTAATGCTGGGGAGGATGGTCACGGATAATTGTAAAACACGGATAATTCGAATCATCAATTTTTTATTTTATTTTCGAATATAATATATACACAATACAATTTTTTAACACATTGTTTATATATTCATTATTTATCTGGAAAACAAAGTATACGGAAAAATATAATATTTTATCATAATAACAACCGAGAGCTGACAAATATAGGCAATAAATAGCGAAATTAACAAATTTACTGCGGGCACTTGCGCCAGTTTATGCACTTCACTAGAAATGTAAATAGAAACGCATGTGGAGTACAGAGGATTTCAATTGTTGACTCATTCTAGTGCCATAAATTGTGATGTTTATTGCGGTATATGCAAACATCCATACATTCAAAACAACACAAGTGGTTAAAAAAAATCACCGATTAGTTACGTAAACACAAACACCTCGCTAAATTCATCCTTTTTTTCAAACAATGCGCATATTCAAGATTGCAATTCATTAATGCGTCTCATAATCGTTAGAGAAAAAAAAACAATCAGATTGTATTTCAAATAAAAAAAAATTATTTTCAGGCACGAATAATCCGCAAACCGGATAATCCATACATGGATAATCGAGAGTACACTGTAATTTGTAATGTACACCATAGTTCGTTCGAAAAATCGTACTTGATGCAACGCGTAATGGAAAGTAAGGTAGCTTCGTAATTCCATGGAGTCGTTCAATAATTTCAGACCTTACGGCGTCTCCGAGGATTCTGATTACAGTGATGAGATGATGGAGATACCGGTCGTGAGGAGCAAGCTGCAGTTAATTTGTTTGCCCACACGCGGCGGTGATAATATTTCTCCTTCACCGTGCAATTATTCGATGGACGGATGATAAGCGATGAAAATAATTGACGGTCGATTTCGTCGTGATTAATGGTTGAGATTTCAGGCTATTTAGTCTCAGCCTTTTAAAAAAGTCGTGCACGTTTACAATTTACTTTTTCGTTGTATGAGTATCTTTGATAGTTTTTTTATCATTTTTCATCATGAAATAATTTAACGACTTCGTGCAAGATAATCGGGAAACTAAATTATACATATTTATCGAAATTGAGAAGAAAGTTTTCACCGATTTTTATCATAAATGATATTGTATTCCCTTGAATATTCAAATGGCTAATATTTTTTTGTTTCGTTCTTAAAGTGTAAATAAATCTCTGTGGTCATTAAAAAGTGACTTGATTCATACAAGGTTTCATACAAATTTTCTAATTCCAATTCATATTACGAAAAAGTGTGTGAATTTATATCATTGTTTGAAAAATACACGAGTTCATTTGATAAAGTAATCATGCTTGCTATAATCGCATATACTTTATTTGGTAATGTAATAAATATCAGATAAATTTTATCATCAAATTCTCATATAATTCATAAAAAAAAATAACAATAAATCTCTAAACGGAAAGCCCGCCCACACGCAAATTTCTCTTTTCTGGCCGTAATTTATTGTATTGTTTGCTATGTATAATATTAAGAAATAAATTAATAACTTATTTGTTGTCGTGTCAGAGTTATTGTTATACGCTGACATTTTAATGTGTGATCGAACGCGTAGTGCCCAAAATTGAATCTATTATTTACGTTTTCCAACCTACACCTTTGTTTGCCCGGAAAACATTTTGTTTTTATTTAATGTTTATTTAACTTTACTTTGCCTTTTTATTGAAGTAATGTTTTCACCTCCATTCTACACCAGATCTTTGATCTCCTTTATTCTCACTCAAGCGATATTTGTTTTCGTATTTTACTTCAAGTGTAGTACGGGTCGTAAAGACCTCATCCATGTCGGTATTTTGTAGAAAGAAAACGCCTCGGGTCCGATATGTTGATGCTTTGTGTATACAATAAACGCTGACGCGTATTAATATTGCCGGTTAACATAAATCCAAATTATTACTCTCCTTATACGTACGACATTAATCACTTCTTTTTTAAATTTAAGTATATCGTACGTTATAAGTGAAGAGTTAATAATAAATTAATATTTATCGTTCGCTTGTGTACTACTTATATGAACATTTCTTATTGTAAAGATTCATTCACTATGCTGAATAAAATATGATTTCAATTATTGTGAAATAATGATAATTTCATCTTAAACTTTGATATCAAATATATAATAAAAAATGTATTTTCTTTAATATATTTGATATTACAACTTTTATTGCTAATGAATTATAATAGTCTTATTCTTATTATTGATTGAATTGGCATTCACTTGGTAGAACTCCATTATGACACGGTGAAAAAATAGCAATGTATTTTAGTTCTACAAAATTATTTTTACCAAATATAGTTGATAGCTATTTCGGCTCACGCCATCGTCAGAACTATAGTTCGCCGTGAGCCGAAATAGCTATCAACTATATTTGGTTAAAATAATTTTGTAGAACTAAAATACATTGCTATTTTTTCACCTTCTTATTCTTATTCTGATCTAACAGTTTGATAAATATGGATTTAAATTTATTCTTATCGCATTCATCGTTGGGTATAATTACATTTATTGATATTCAATTCGAACAACGAAGTAGTGACATTTCACTTTGTTATGTATAACGGTAACTGTCATCTGGAAGATAATCACTTGTCAAAACACTCCCGTCGCATAGCTGTCACTTCAACCCCGTATCAATATACGCAATCTAACTGTTGTGTCCCTGCGTTACACACAACAGCTGGAATAATAAGTATTTGTCAACATTCGATTGCTTAAAAATCACATCTCTGGGGATGTTTTGTATCGAGTGTATTCTTCTAAAGTTTAATAACATCCATTAGCATTTATTTATCATTTGCAAGAATAACAAACATTACAAACAAATGCCAAATTTATATTTGTATATGAAACATTAAATGTTGAAGGAATCATTTTTTTTAATAAAATTCTTAATTTGAAGACAAACAATAAGCTGCAGAATTCATTAAAAAAAGCTCGTCAAACTCTTCATTTGTTAAATGTTAGTTCTATAAGTGATTTAGAACAATCACCTGTGGCATCAAATACCTACCGGATTAAGTCATATATAATATTTAACATATAAGATAAAATATATATACATATTTATAAATGGCTTCAAATTCAAAATATAATAAATAGCTTATACTCAAGTTCTGTGCGAAAATTCCAGGTCTCCACGATTATATACTCGCTATTAAATCCTTACCATTTTTCCAAGAAACTAATCTAACTTAACAAATCTCAAATTCTGAACTATCTGATATTTCATCTTGGGTGTATTATAAAGTTACCTTATCACTATATCTACTTTACGACAGCCATTCCCTGTAACATTATGAATAATAGGTTTAAATGGACCAATTTATATTACACCTTGGATCGTATTTTATACGAACAGGCGCCTTTGGGCCATGGCTATTACATTTCCAGCTGACAACATAATTTCTTCATTTAAGAGAACGATATGAAGTAGGAAACAAAGTATCCATCTAGCCTCTAGCCGGTTAAGTATATTGGGCGTTTTGAATTATTATCAGAAAAAAATTCAGCTTCTTACGTGTTGACAAAAACTATTATTCTGAATAAGTACTCAGGATTTTTTTATGCTAAATCGCTTTATATTCTAAATGTTTATTTTTGTAGTAGTATACTTTCCCCATTGCGTGTCATTGTCTCATTCGTGTTTCGGCTGTTCCGACGCGAATAAAAAGTTAACAGCGGTTTCGCAGATGTTTATCTTATCGTTTTGAGAGAGCTTTTAAATCTTGAACTTTCAAAGCACCTTCTCTCTCTTTCTTTCTCGACATTAAATTACTTCGGCGTGTAGTGAACATTTTTGAGGTCGCCTTAATCGGACCTTAACAGGTTATTTAAAACAATTTACGATTGCCGGCGATGTCAAATATAAGCACAGTTCTTTTTAATTAATGGTTTCTTTGCATGCTAGAATGATTCATTTTATATTTATACAGTCGTATGGAAATGCTCTTAAATGTTTAATTTTACACATTTTCATTCTGTTATATTAGCTATTGTTTAATACAATTTCGATCAATACACAATGGTAAAATTGTAAATTCGTGCATGGTCGTGGTGTAAATTGAATACCAGAGGTACTACAGATTGTCTGTATTTTATTTCTTTATCACCTAAAACGTCAAATGGCCGATATACCCGATGAGTATGAGCTGTAAAACTTCGCAGAGCCGATCTACCAGCTGCATACTTTACATTTTATAGTAAAACAAATAATATACGTCTTCCGTGCGTTTTTTGAATACTTGAATTTCTATATAATAATAGTGTTGGAGCAGACATATCAACTGCGTGAAATTTGCTGCATTATATTGTTTAATCGCTTCATTAATATTTTTGAATTCAAGATACATACAAAGTGAAATCGTATTCAAATACTATTAAGTTTTCGTACTAAATGCTTGATACAGAGACACATTGAAATAATTTATGCAATAAATTAAGTTTATCTCTCTTGGTTAAATATTCGAATAAATAAATAAAAAATTCTCCACATCACGATATTTCGTGTGATGAAATTGTGTCAACATTGGCTTTATTTAATAGCTCTTTCAAAAAAGAATGTTTATTCTATATATTAATAACGCGGGGTGATATATCACGCGATGTCACAGATGACCGAACTGTTTGTCCGACCACTGTCGTGGAAATCAATTTAGGCTGTATGTATTTACAATGTAAATATTTTATTTATTGTAGCTATTATCGCGCTAAAAAAATCACATTGTTGCGATTGTTATCGATTCGGCCGTCACGTTCGTTCTATAATGATAAACACGTCGGCGACCATTTGTTTTTTTTATCTTTTGTCCCAATTTATAGTTATTATAACACCACATTTTATGACGTGTTATGAAATATTCTTGCTTTCAATTAGCTGTACATTGTTGTATTTTTTTGTGATTTGTTATGAAGCTTAAATTTTAAAAACGTATCCAACTCACGGGTTATAAAATGTTTCTTTGAAAAATATTATTCAGTAAAGCTAGTATATTTATTTATTTAATTTGCATTTATTGGTAGAACTCCTATAACAATAATATAAATTCTTTTCTATTTTTATCTTATTCTAATTTTTCCTTTGCCAAACAGCAAACATATTACTTGTCAGCAATATTTTGTGTCTTGAAACGATACTAAATAGAATTCAAAATAATAATTATTTTTCATTAAAAAATTATTAATTCTGGATACTTCGGCTGTATACTTTTTTGCCTTTTATTGCTTTATAAATAGTTAACATTTTTTCTCGCTATTTTAAAATACAATCAGGCTAGTATTCCATACCGACCGGCACTATTATAATATTTTGAACAATGTATGATTTAATTTATGATATCGACTGAAGGTGGTGCTTGATGGAATTTCAATATCAAATTTGAAATTTTACAACTTTGTACGATTCTTCTGTTGCATCCGTGTGGTAGTAAGCCTGAAGATGTCGAAAGGCGCAACCCGGGTCGTCAGTGCCAAACATGTGGAGTTATACAATGTTGTAGCAATTCAAATTTTTATATATGTTTCATTAACCAATGGAAATAATTAGATAGATTGCTTTATCGTGCTAATAGGTACACCGTCGATATCAGATTTAATTATTTATTTCTCACTTTAAATATCTAGTTGATTGTACAGGTATTTTTTATTACAATAAACAACTTGGTTGTGGAGTCTGAAAGTGTGAAACCAGGTATCATGTAATATTGAGCCCACAGCGAGCACACCAATTTACAATGGAAACTTGTGATATTCGTTTTTTTTCACCTGCGGTGTTGTGTGGTTATTTTATTACGCCGCGATAATTTAATATCGCTTGTTAATGTGGATATACCGGCTTTCATTTTGTAAGATTCGATTCCGCCGACACTTACCACCTACATACAGAGTGTTCCAATAAAAGTTTACCTTTTCACTGTACGTCACATTTCAACAAATAGCGTCATAACCGTTTTTCCTGTCTATAGATCTAAAATTTGTGATGCCTGTCGAATAAATTCAAACCAAGAATAGTCCTCCTAAAGTTTTCTGTTAGTCGAATCTTTTCACGGAAAAAAACCTATACAAATATCTATTGTGAATTTCCCCAAAAAATCTTACGACCATCGATTGATTTTTTATGGTAAATTTATTAATAAAATGTTAATCATTATCAGGAAGTTTTAGTTTAGGAAGGAAAATAGTTTTCTAAATTCTTAACAGAAAACAAACATACCTTTAATTCCCCAGTTATGAAAACACGTCCTATACGACTAGAGTAATGATTCAAAAAAGGGTAACGAATTTTATTCTTCAAGTTAGATGCAATAAATAAATGTGCCTGTAACCCTTCGTTCTTAAGTTCTACTGCATTCAGTGCCCTACAATAAAACCTGTATGGAACATTTGAAAAGTAAAAAAATCATATCACGTTTCATTTTGAATTTTGAGTTCGTGAGTGTTTTGTTCTACTTATGTGACCTATCTTTTAATAAGGCAGCTAATTTCGCTATCATGAACTCTTTACATATTAAAAACTATCTAATGATCCTTTATATGTACATGAAATTCGGATATGAAACTTGTTCTTTTGATCATTACAGTTGACAACAAAGACGTTTCAATTATTAAAGCGACATAAAAAGATTTAAAAAATTATCTTGCAGAATTGTACCGCTTTAAGTGTACCCTGTTCCTGTGCGGTATTAATATTTTATTATACCAGTTGGTATCTGTGACTCGATAAACAATTTTATTATTTTCTATTAGCAATAAAACCACGCAGTGTGTTTCTTTTGCTATTTATCGTTCAGTGGTTAACGACTACATGTGACCATTACGGTTTCTATTAGCGTGTTATAAGTAGTTTATTTAACTTAACAAGCACTTAGGATACTTGTTATAAAAAGTATTTTTCATCCTCTAATCATGTTAACTATTTTTTATATAATGTTTGTTACTGCGACAGCGAGGAAAACACGTAGCAGCAAACAATTATTAATTCATTAGGAGGCAAGAGTTTATTTACATTGGGTGCTCATGAAATATCATATAAAATAGTATATATCCTTTCATCATACAATTAGAACCCTCCTATCATCGTTATTGCTATGTTAACTCTTATCAGACTGTTTCCATGATTGAGTTATTTCTCTTTATGAATAATAAATGACCACATTTATTAAATCTTTCTTTTTTTCTTTTTTCAGGTATGTCCCAATCAAAATAAACAAACAAATCGCCAAGCTGTCGACCTTTTGCGTGACGTAAGCTATCATTTTCTAATATATCAATAAACTTATTATAATAGGAGAAACTTTCTGATTTAACGTTCTCACGACCGTAAACGAATTTAATAGCTGTCCTACATATTTGACTTACAATTTATTCGATCAGATTAATATCGTTAATCGACATATTCTTACCAGTCGTTCGAAAATATAGAGACAAGAGAATGTTCTCAATTCATTTTTAAAATATATTATGTTTATTTTACCACAAAATTTTACTGCCTGTTTTTTACACAAAATTAATAAATAATTAATCAGCGCTGTCGGTGGGTCATGGTGTTAGATAATATCTCTCCTACGGCCTACTTTTCAAACGCGTGGGCACATGGAATCGCTGGAATTTCAACGCAATTTTGATTGTTTTTTTTTTTTTTTTAATTATCGTGTAAAACCCAATGAGCTAAGCGTTGTGCTCAGACGATAAAATAATATTACATATTTCCCCAATTCTTTCTCTACTGATGAAAACACGAATTACTCAAAATTATTTGTATTTGAAGTTCAACGTGCAACCATTATGGATCACCTCAGCATACCAAAATATTTTGCGACTTTAATATTTTAATGGAAAGTTTTCTTTATGACAGCATGAGTAATAAAAATCATAATTATATTTTCCTTTTATTTTGACTCGATCACTGCTTAACTCAACAACATATCGTATTTCACGCTACTTCATCCAAGCGCGTGTATGGTCGAAAGGGCAATACAATTGTCGAACAATTTGAGGGCGACTGATACGTGCAATAATAATAATAAAGATTCGTATATTGCGTTAGGTTTCGTATGGCAGTCGTAAAATAAAAGCGAATTCAATTAACGCTTTTACTGCCGCGCCCTACTTCAGCCTCGCACCTTACCAATAAACGCTGGCTCGGCGAGGTTTATTGCACCATCATTCACGTACTTTGCACACACACGCCGCTTTGTCCCACACTTGCTTCATGCAGACTACACTTGGATGTATGTTTACGTGTGTACAGCAAGAGTACATCTCACCGCTGTCGAAGTATTACCAACACAGTACGATTTTATTCTTTATACTATATTTAGAGAAAGCATTTAATTCGTGTATCTTGAATTATCTAAAAAGGAACGAAATTGAAATCTTGAGTTTTTGAATATGGTTTTGATGTAATCGTGAACTAAATTTAGCATCGCACCTAGATTATAGATTGTATGAATTATTGAATTTACTTTTTGCGTTTTTTTTACTACACTGGTATAGTTTAATCGGTTTTATAAATTGTTTAAAGTTATGTTCTATACTTCAAAATTATCCAAATTCGCATTGATTACTTCATTAGTTATTTGGTAAATTGGTAAATTGGTAAACTGTTGTACGCCTTATCAACCTGTATATAATACGCTACATTTATTTATGACTTAAAAGTAACATTTGCGTGTTGTCAAGAACATTTTTTTTTAAATAGCAGCACCACAGAAGCAATCTCTCTCAAGCCCGAAGCGAGATCGCATTGCTGCCGCTCTGCCGTTACTCTTACAGTTTACTCGCCTGGGGCTAAGAGGTTAATTAATAACAAGTAAACAGGGGGTGAGGAGCTTCCAGCAGCATCCGCTCCTAATTAACTTTGCTCTCTCGTATTGGAGGAGAGCCGTCTCGGAGCAAGTGAACGTATAATCACTGCGGAAGGACTTTGTAATGTGCCCCCTGCGCTCGGCGTCTGGGTGACTTTTAGCAAATTTACCTTTGAACATTTAGCGAATAGTTATTCACCTCGCTTTCCAATGACTCGTGACTTTGCCGAACTGCCGATGCTGCCTGACTGCTTGATTTCGAATTCAGAACTTTTGAACGTAATTAACATGTACTAGTAGAACAACTTGGTATAAATACTGATCCAAAATATTTTATGCATAAGCGATACTTGATACATATTTTGATACTATTTTTTATGACAACATAAATGAAAAAATATAAATGCAAAGTACAAAGTACATTTTAAAGTAATCATTAATAAAATTTACCAACAGTTCATTTCTTTAGTCGACACGTTGTTTTATATATAAAAAATACTTAATAAGTATTTCAAGGATAATTTAATCGTTAAGCAATAAATTGATCGAATGCTTCTTTGAAGTTTTCTGTTGAGTATTGAAAACAAGTTCATAATTAAAGATGAAAAATTCTCAGATGAGGCTAAACATTTATTTACCCAAAATAAATAATTTTATATTAAAATTTCCGTCCCCTCTCTTGCGGGCCGGAGGCAAGTATCGGTATCAGGCGGTAAAAAAAACAACCCGGCGCCGTGTTTGCAAATCGTACTCGCGGGTGTAGGAAACGCGAGAATCGGCAAGAGTTTTAAATTTTGTGGAAATCGGGTAAACCTTGTTATTTTTATTTCACCGCCGCACAATGGCTAATATTCTGCGGCAGCCTGCACTCTTGGGTATCGATGAAATTATTTACGAACGGTATCAAGCATATGTCACCGATTGATATCATGCCCTATCATTGTAGTTGAAGACGTGTGGGTCAAGCCCTGTTCGCTATATAATTATCTCGGTGGAATAACAACTATGTCATCGTATACTATAGCACAGTACACATTTATACCGGTAGCATTTTATACAAATATATTTCTTTACTGTGTATTATTTTAAAATTTAAATATAATTTTATCGGCTGAAACCAAGTTATAAGAAATCATGAAGGCACGAGTATGGGTATTTTTACGCTTCGTGATTTGAAAAGTATAGAAAACAGTAATTCGGTATCACCCGAGCTTACAATAGTATTTTAAAAGTTTTAATCGGATATCTCCGATTACATAGTGATCTTAGTGCTTTTGGCGTCCTCATACTAATATTGATTGAATATATCATGCTTTTATTCAGACGAGTGAAGATTTCATTTTTGTGTGTTTTCTCTTCTTATTTTTGTTTTCGGAAAAGCCACATCTGTAGACAAAAATAATATTGTACACGAAAATCTTACCTCCAATACGCCTGACTTCGCTTTTCCTTTTTTCGTACGCTATCTTCGTTTATGTATGTATTTTTTGTTTTATACACGTTACTCACGTAGATAGGTATGCCTGTTCTCCGCGTAATGAATAATGTAAAATTCTTCTCGGAAAAGCGTTCCATCGCCCCCTCCCCCCATTTCCCATATATTTCTTTCAGCGGAATCTTGATTTTTCGTACGCTCTTCGTTTTTCTTGCCGGCGTATCAAATATGCTAAATATACCCATTACGTTGCTCTTCTTTGTGTTGTTTTTCTAGCTTTTATGTCAAATGTACGTAAAGGCAAGCCTACGCATGAACTTGGTTTCTAAAATTGTCAGACGAAATTTATTAACTTAGCATCTCGTATGAATACTCAAATCACGTTATCTTTTCGGCGTCATTCTCAATGTTGCTGTCCGTGCGTATGAAATATGTAGTATCTACAGTTAAACAAAAGTTAGATAAATAACTTAACTACAATAGAGCGTCACGTGTCGTCAAAATGCCCTCACAATATTATCGCAAATTCATTCAAATGCGTGATTAGTTTCGAATAGACCATATCTTTTAATTAAAAAATATCATTAGTAAACTTATGATATTTTGAAAAAGCTATGTTTCCACTACGAGTTTTCATTGTCCTGATTTTTATTTATATGTAATTAAGTAAACGATTTTGGCTGATTTGATTTGCAAAATTCTTATTATATATATTTTCCACTGGACATATTTATTTTAATTTTTTTTTATTATATTTATTTCATAAATAAAGATGATACGCCATCATAATTCATATGTTATTTTCTATAAACAGCTGCTGATTTTTAGTGTGCAATTAAAGGGAACACTTGAATCGCCATCCACTCAAATTATCCCAACCCTTTTTTCAACAGCATTTTACTGCTGAATTATTATATGCATCATAAGCGATTTTAAAACAAGCGCTTTATCCATGAGATAATTAATCACGCGATTGTATTAAGCCAGCTGGCAGCCACCGCGAAACTGCCCACCCTACTCGTCCGCCGTCTCGTTAACTATTAAAGGGGACAATATGAGATTTGGAGGGCTGTCGACGGTTAACTATTCACGCCGCCCCCGCCCACTACGAGGCCGCTATAATAACTGCTGCCTGCTCTGTTAATGGGCGCTCTCTCGGCTAATTTTACCTGTATCGCTGTGCCCTTTCGACTGGGAATACGTTGTGCACGTGTTTTAATGATAGCTTTTGTAGCCTACTACGCCCCTGATACATACTCTCAATTATTAATATTTCTCTTCGCAGTTATATTCAAGTATAACATAGTAATGCCATCAAGAATTTGAAGATATATCAGTAGCGTGTATTATTGACGACTTGATAAAAAATATAATTGCAAAACAATACTACAGCATATAAATTTTATATTTACTTTCGGAATTTTCTTGGTTAAATTGGAATGAACATGTATAAACAGAGTGCAAGCTTACTTTAGAAAGCTTACATACTAGATTTCATATTTATATTATTTATATATATACTATAAGATTTCCTACTGCCCATTCTCTATTCGTTATACATTCTCACGCGCCTTAATTACGTGTTTTTCTATTATTGTGTGGATTGGAAGATTTGTGGCTTAGTAAAACATGACATGACGTTTTTCTACCTAGAATATATATATAACAATTTGATGCTCTGTCGTTTTCTCGATCGACGATAAAATGACATCTACTATTCTGTAATTCCAATAATGTACGTTTGTATTGTAAAACATATTTTCACTTTTAAGGTGTTAACTGTCACTTCTTGATGGAAAGGCATTATATTTTAAATAATAAAAACACATTTTTTTAGTACTTATTTCCACAATATATTTTTTGATCAGGACCGGTTTCGCTCATCGCGAGCATTATCAACTGATAGAATACAATTTACAAACAAGTCTATTTATACAAAACAAAAAATTAATTTGAGTTAAAGGTAGCAGGTGTACAAAACCATGGGTACAAGAACTAGGAAACAATTTACATAAAACCATACAATATTGATACAAATAAAGTAAATTAGTATAAAAATTAAATGTTCACAATCACTTATTAAGAATTACAATTACAATTATGGTAAATCAATAATCCATTAGGAGCTCTAAACAATCAATAAGGAAGTAAGGAGTGGGAAATTTTTAATGACGAAAATAACCCACAATCACTACTTAATGGAACAAAATAAATTAATACATGTAAAAAAAAAAAAAAAAAACATATTTTCCTTGTCATAAAAAAATTGTCTCGACAATAGCAAATACCTATGTAGGCTGTGTGTTCTTGTAACGTCAAAAAGCTCATAAAATAGATAATATACCGTCACGAGCCGTGATGCGGGGCGAAGCTTAAAATTCGTGTATTGTATTTGAATATTACGTACAGAGACTATTTGCGTGCTTAGTATCCGTGCAATATGTTTGTCGTATAAGCCGGCTTTCATCGTCACACTGTGTCATACCAACGCTTCGAGGTAGAATGAAGGATTGCCGGATGATAAATCTTGAAAGTAAACGAGTGCTATTGTACAAGACGATATCTAAATGTCCTCACGCGGTGATAGGTAAGCTTTTGTAGAAGCGTTTTATCATATCACCGTTCCTGTGCGAAATTCGTTAAATTTTCTTGAGCTTTAATTGTATCATTTCGGATTAAAAAGTTCGTGTCAATAGAATGAAGATTTTGATATCAAATGTTCCTACTGGGCAATGGAAACTGAATTTAATATAACAATATTATTGATATGTTTGTTATTCAAATCGTTGTGTTGTTGACACGTGTTCTCTCAGAAGCATCTTCAGACTAATTGTATCATAAGCTTGATAATATTTATAATATAATATTTAAAAAATCTTATTGTTGATCTAATAATTTAGTGTGGGTTGATACTATTTTCTCTTGGCTAGACGTGGGGTGAGGCACAAATAATAATTGTATTTATTATCATAACACTACTTATTATTATATCTACCTCTTCAACTGTTGCCATTTCGCTTCGGCATGCCTATGAAAACGCCCTCGATAATTCTTAATTTACAATAAACTTAAATATAATCCAAGAGATAACAAACATGTACACGTTTCTTTTTACATCTAGTAATCTATTGAACGAAGTGATTCGAATAATTTATCACGAATACATTCTATTAACGGCTGTTTATTCTCATCTCATATATAATGCTTTATCATTAAAAATAAAGAGAAAACCTCTCTGTCTTCCGAGGATGTTCCTAAACGGTATGTGACACGCCAACACGAAGATAAAAAGAGAAAAAATCCACACCCATACATTAACCTAACCCATAAAAGTGTCATTTGTCGACGCTCTTATCCACTTTAAACCGCGTCGCCTCGCATCTCCTTTTTTTCTTTCGGTCTTTCCCCCTAGACTTTCGTTAATTTAGCCCGTTGACAGACAAACGGTGGCGCTCTCGTGAATCTCACCCGCCCACTCCAAATGAATACGTTGCGAAAGAGTTGGTTTTCTTACATAGTTGTATCAAAAAGCTCTTCAGTCCTCGGTTCAATAATTGAATCTTTGAGCTAAACTGGGGAATCCCTAGAATTAAATTAATTGAATATATTTAACTTTCGACACTTCATGTAAAGACATTTTAAGAATAAATGAATAGAATTATTCCGATATTGCTTGAATCTAGAAACATTACTGTTATTTATTAATTTATACTGTATGTCATTTTTTAATGTTTATATTGTAAAGAAGAAGCTTGTTTTCTTAACTTCATATTTTGACACGGTGAAAAAATAGCAATTTATTTTAGTTCTACAAAATTTTATAAGAAATGGTTGATATTTCGGCTCACGCCTTCGTCAGAACTTTTGCTATTTTTTCACCGTTTTATAATGGAGTTCTACCAAATAAATGACAACTCAATCAATTTATATTTTGAATTTTATTTATGCATTCGCTCGACTGTTAATGCTATCAAAGCTTTTTGTCACCAAATTGAAAATATCTTTCTTTTCACAAAATGTGTTTCTATTATAGCAGTATTTTATTACATTTATCGAGAACGGTAAGCTCTATTAATGATAATGCGAGAGTAAATATTACTCGTGTAAATTGCCTCAATTTGATATTTTCTCACCCATATAAATACGTCATCTGTAGACTTACCGTACAGCGTTGATAATGTTAATTAATTCCGTATGAGTTTAGGATTCCTGCCATAAATAAGCTGCTCGTCTAGCCGCAAAGGGAAACCGAACGTAATCCGTAATATGTCAAAGACTCGCGGTCGACATAAATGCTAACCTCTCACGAGGAAGTCGGGGTAATGTATGGCGATAAATTATTTCACGAGGGATAGGACTAACGAACCTCGGATCCTGTATTAGTGCGCGACTAAGCTCTCCGGGCCTTGTGCTTTTGACAGCCTTTTAGCCAACGTCGCATTCTTTGAATTGTTTGACACTTTTGTGTCCATACTTAGGCAGTGATACACTAGTACAATGTTCAATAAATTTAGTAATTATATTATTACCCATTTTTATTTATTAATATAATAAATATACACTTTTTTTGCAAATGTTTCATATCGATTATTCACGTCACAAGTCAAAGGTAGGCGAACACTTAATTTATAATAGTTTTATTTGAAGCAATATTCAAACGTACGTTATTTATAAAAAAAATGATTTTTTTATCGATTTAGTAGAACTTCAAATAGCATAAAAATCATAAATTATTTATTTTAATGGGTTAAATGTCATTTCATATTGGAAAGGCGTTATATTTAAATAAATGAAACTCAATGTTCATAATTATTTCCACATTTTTTAACATAAAGCTAGGAGCTATTAACGGTTTGGCTAATCGCGAGTATTATTAACTGATACAATGCAAATAGAAAAATAATATTTATACATATTCCCAAATTTTTTGCAATGCAAAGTTTTAAATATGGTTTCTGATTGCTATGTTGACTAACGCTTGCGTCAGAACTGTAGAAGATACCCATATAAACGACTACTTTTATAATTAAAATAATCCTTGAGTTCTCTTAACAAAAGGTTGATGCGTTGATGGTGATTCTTGTTAATTAAAATACACTAACTTTTATGGTTAATAGCCTTTTTATTCATTTGATACAACGCAACGGAATCAGATATTCCCGAATTACAGGAAATCCTTCAACCTAAATCGTAAATTAACATTGATGAAATCGAACTATTTTATTGTACAGTGATTACATTTGAACTTGTATCTTTTTAAAATAAATATTTGGCATGTTCGATTTTTCTAAAATAATATTGTGGAAGACTGAATTGTATCAAACTTAAAAAAAAACAGAAATTCCGCTTTAAACATTGAAGCAGTGACGGCTTGTTGAAAATCTTTTTTTCTTTTTTTTTCTTTCAAAAACTGAACGCGGGACGACCGCCTAGGGAGTAAATGCATTCTGTCTCTAAAAATGCATCAAACCAACTGGAAGAGCTCTCCCGCTGCCTCTGTTGTGTATCTTGATGTCTGCCCCACGCTGGGTCTTCGCTTTGTGTTTCTTTATACGGGACATCTAATTATTGTTTTCGGGTACCCAATTACGATACGATCATATTTTTTTTAATTTGTTGTCGTTTAAATATTATAATATTAATTTTGTTATAAATTGTTTAATTTATTAAACCTTTTCTTAAAAAAAAAAACATCACATTGGAATAGCTGCTCACCTATATCAATTCAACTTTCTTTTACATCACCTACAGGAGGAGAGTACTATATATTTTTTTCAATCGAAATATCAAGTTATTCTGGTTCTCAATGAAATAATATGTTTATATACATGATAAAATACGTTTTTGAACGCACTAAATAATGTTATTGACGTCAATTTATATATATAGTAAGAAATTTGAACGTGAAAAAATACAATTCAAATCGATGACTTTGAAAAGTATCATCAGACTAAATATGAATAATATTCAAAATACTTTCTTATGAGGTATATAATATATTGACTGTTAAAGATTTCTAAGGTTTTTCATTTGTGGCTTGTGTTTCGCAAAACTGTCTTCTACAATTGTACAATTTACTTAAGTACTTGTCTTAGTGTTTTGCGAGCGCCTTTCTGCATGTTTTATTTCAATGTTTAACGCGTCGAACGCTCTCCATTGCCGAAATCCCTTCTTTCCGGAATTCGCATTAAAATCCCCGATATAAATTTTACGATCGTAACTTCTCGCATTAAGCGTATTGTCGTAAAACATTCCGGGCACTTGTCGGCCGAGAGAAAAGAGGAAATAGAAGGACAGGGCCTCTCCCCGAAAGTGGCTCTGGGGAAATTGCAACGCCCCCACTCCACAGCATAGTTCGCGTAGCGTTTTACGACCGCGAAATAATAAAACTCGCCGGCGATGGCGGTTCAGTCCCGCGCAACAAAACTGCGCTGCACCCTGTTAAGTGCATACTTGCCTTCCTTTTTTGATAACTGTGAAAGCTTATCCTCTTTGTTTTTTTTGTTACCAAGCTGTCCACGACTGGACATCACATTGTGAACCTATGTATATGTTTCAACTGATCACAGGCAAACTTTTCATACCCTTATTTGTATTCTAGTATATGCATGCCCTGAGTTTCACATGTGAAATCTATAGCGTCGGCATAACAACTAAATGTTTTATCATAAAAATCTAACGAAAAAATATTCATATGGATCAAAAATAGTAAATTTTTTGATTTCTTAAGCAATTTTCGCAGTTATTCGACTATTAAAATTTGGTTTAAATAACCATAATATAAAAATACTTTAATACTAAATTGTAATAGACCCATAGTTAACGATATAATATCTCATTATTAACAGTATTTTAAAATCTTTTACACAATACAAAATATTAAATTACCGATTCGCCCTACATTATCTAACGTAAGCTCAAATTGGTTACATTTTGATTTTATTTCCACATACGTACATGAATATTATACAGTGCCATATTTAATATTGTTTTATATCGAGTACTCTTGTATAAATATAACATTAGAATTTTCTTTTTTGTGATCTCATTTTGTCTTCAATATAATCAGATTATATCGGTGTTGTATTCTTTTATGAAACAGGATTATTCAGCAGTTGTGGAATCATTGCCAAGTCACTTGCTTTCTCGGAATAGTTTCATTGTTACTGAATTCTTTCCTAAGTTAACACAGGTCATAGATAGCGTATACACATCTTCATTTCGCGCAATAGGGACCAGTTTCATAGTGGAGGTGTTTTTGCTTACATGCAAGAGCGAAGAAGCTTCGCTAGCAGGGTACACTTGAATAGTGCTTATTGAATTAGCTACGTGGCATATTTCCCTCCTTTCGCCAGGTGGGGGATAACGAACGCTCATTTTATAATCAAAGTATTATTAATGCATTGTAAGTGGTTTCAAATGGCAAAATTTAGCATCAGTAAAAATGCAGCTTTTCTACACTTATAGATTTAAATTTCCTTTTTCTATTTATTGTTATGACCGATCAGAGGAAGTTTTTTTACACATGTGTAGTTATATTCGGCTAGTTTAATAGTGAAATCATAAGACACGATTCGTGTTTCAAAATATTAAAACTTACGGATAGGAAATCCGAATTTCCATTATAATCATTCCATTGAAACGTTCTTTAACTATATCCGACCCCATGTACAGCATAACTCTTAAGTACGGACTCATATTCTTAATTCACTCTATCAAATGAATCTTTATTCTCAAACCTCTTATGCATTTCACTTAGTATTCTTCAGTATGCATATTCATGTTATGCTGAATGGCAATCTACCTTTATATATCACTAAAAATCGTATATATTATATAACACAAAAGTTCTTATTGAAATTTAAGTAGCAAGTGCAATATTTTCCCTATCGATTTTATTTTTTCCCTTTCTTTCCTAATCGTGCAAGGTGTTCCGTTTGCGTGTCGCGAACCCGTTCCTCGCGTGATTGTTTTATTATTTGTATATAAATACGTCCAATCGACCGCAAATCATTAAATCGTAAAGGCGAACCGACGAGGGGGTCAATCTTGTAATAAATTCCTGCCAGATTTCTATCGCGCACGTAATTGGTTGCGATTTTTCTAAAACGTTAAGTTAATTACGGGCTGTATAATTTTTATAAATCGTAAATTGCTGCCGGATATTATGCAAGCTTTGTTCGGATTTAAATGCCAATTCATCACGGTTATTCATAGCGCTTGTCAATAATATTGGTTTAATTATTGCATCGTTTTTTTTTCAATTGGGGCAATCAATTTCTTTTTCATTTATTGCAACTTATTCGAAACGATACAAATTTAAATGAAGACTTTACTGACACATTTATTATCACTATGAAAACCACAAAAATTTGATCGTGCATTGATTCTGACTCCTATGGCTTCACTGAATTTAACCATGTTTTTTTTAGACTCAATATCGTTTCATTAACCACTTGCACGAATAAATTTTAGGGTTACTAACCATTTTATACAAGATCTAATCATGTCACTCCTGAACTAGTTTCCCAAGAGAAATAAAAAATGAAACACCTCATTTCTGAACGACAGACCGACAAAAACTACTTACAAAACATATGGAAAAACATAATGTACACATACTAAAATATTTTCCCAATAAATCAATCACATCAAGCGTCTTTCTCGTTGAGTATTTATTTACATCCAATAAATGATTCATTTTAATGCCAGATTAAATATATATTTCCACATTCAATCATTGTGCATAAATTATTCTTTTGTCATGGTGTAACATATTTACGACGAATACTGTGATTTAATAACGCCATAAATCTAACAATTTCATAAGCTTCCACGTTTCATATTTCTACCATATTACTTGCCGTCAAAACGTTTTCAACACATCACTCATAATTACTTTGAAGTTATGTGTTGAAATTTTTAATTTCTTTTTAGAGTAGAGCGTTAAAACTTTGATGGTTTTTGAAAGGGGGGCCGACATTTTGCATCCGGCAAGCAATAATATTTTTATGAACAAACTGCGGCAATAAAGAAGGCCGTAAACTCATTTCGGCGGAGGGGGTCATATCGACAATGATACGGCAGCTATAAATTCATAGAGTTTACACGTAGTCTTTTATGCCCCGTGTCACCTACAAATTTTCTCGTAAAAGTTATACTTTGAAGACATTAAATTTATGTTATATTTTGATGGTGATTCTTTTTCATAGTTAAGCGCTACGTTTCCAATGGCCCATGTTAGCTTTTCCAATTATCGTTTATGTCTATAAAAGATGTCTACTTTGTAGCGATAAACTTGATGTGTTTTTATATTGCCCCTTTTTATATTACTCTTTAATGGCAACATTATTGCTTACTTGTTTATTTACTCTGTTTTTTGTTCGCCGTATACAATGTTTGAGTAATTGATTTTTATTCAACAGCTGTAAATGGATTCATAATAAACATCGTTGCTATTACAACCTTATTTTGCGAGAACAAATTTACCATAGATCATTAAACAACCATATTACCATAAATTTTTTTAATATAATTATTTTACCTTGATTTGCTTAGTTTTACAGCCTTGAAACTGTTATGTAATATCAAAAAGTGTACGCTAATTTTTCATACATTCAGTACAGATTATATTCTATTTAGATGTCGTGTCCCTATCGGATTTGTTATGTACAATATTATTTGAATTTCATTATAAAAGCAAAGTAAACACACTTTTTCATAATATTGATTTTTAAATTTTCTTTTTCTTACTATGCAAATAAGTAATAGTGTATAAAATTACTATAATGAAATTATTTACTGTGCTAGTCGGTTCTCGTGATTCGAAAATAAAAACCATTCTTCATGTACGGCCCGGCCGACTCTTTCATATATATAACTTATTCGTGTCTGTGGATCTTTATTAATCCATAGCATCATTGGCATATTGTATTTCAATCAGTCCAATATTTGGTACCCAACCTGTACAGGTGGGAATTCAGGTGCGACTCCCCGACCCTCTTGTGATCCCCGTTTTGGTGTAAATAGATAGATATCCTCGTGTCAAAGGAGGACGTTCATTAGTTTTCATTAGCTTGTGGATCCAAACTTCCCCGCGGCGTATCTGTCAGAGGGTTCCAACAGTGACGTACTACACACTAGTTTTTGATAATTATAAATAAATTTCAAAAACTTAAATCCTTTATTACAATAATAAGGCTACACTTAATTATTTATATTCATAGTGTGATGTGACTTCCGAATTAAGTCATATTTTTAACAGTGTTAAACAATCACTGTGCCAGACTAAATTGTGAATTGTTTATAACCATTCGCCATTATTACGAAAATAGTATAATAGCTACTCATTCGTATTTGATACGTATTTGAATTGTTAAAACATTGTATTTTTCCGCATGCTTTGTCAGTCACTACCCGGGTTTCGCCTTTCAGCACTTCTCAAGTATTCTATCACTCGGATCCAATAGAACTGACTAATATTTGTTTCATTCGTCTTTACGTATCATTTGTCTTATTCTTTTCCTGGTGCCACTTTCTATCGAAGGTTGGCTGCCATGATGTAAATTTATTATTCCTCCTGATCAGTTCGTATGAGGCCATTAGCACATCAGAATTTGAGTGCAGGCTTGTGAATCTTTTCACACTACCTAATATATGTTGGTTATACATATAAATACAACCGGTAAAACAAAGTGTAATACTGATAGCTCCTTGGCGACTTTATTGGGTGTCCGCGTACTTCAGAGAAACAGTTTTATATAACTAAACAATATGCATCAAATCTAGTTGAAATTTTCAAAAATGATTTTAAGTACTTCATACATATTTTCATTAAAAAAAAAAATTTTTGCCTACTTGACTGTGTCGTATTTTCTTCGAGTATTTATATTCTTCAATATATTATATTTGGTAGTTCGTTTCTTGACTTTCTGGCATATAAACATTAGTACTGCCGTTCTAGAATTAATTAAACTTTAAAATCTCTTTCCACTTCGGCACGGCGAAAAATTATTAGTTTACCTGCTGGAACTACATTAGATGAAAATTTTAAGTTTTATTATTTCTTTAGATTGTTTAGAGCCAGAATAACTATTTACACCTATAATTTTTGTACAATTAAACAAAAAATAATGTTTTCTTGTTGATAATTATTCGTCTCTTAAATTTATGATCCGTTCAGTTCGAATATAACCGTAAAATTTTCGCCTTACGTCGAAGTTTATCTAAATAAATGCTGTGTACCTTATTTTGATTGATTGGTATGGTAATACATTGTAAGCACGCCAATGAAGGGTTTACTGCCTGCTCCGATCGCTTTGTTTGTTTGAATAGGGGTTGTTATTACCCCTAACCCGCAACCCCATCGTTTGTCCTCGCAATTCGTGTCCTCATAAAGTCACCGCATGTTGTCCGATTCAGAGATGAAGTTGAACTTTGCGGCACCCGTTCGTGGCTTCGCCTTAATTGCGCAACCGAATGATGTGTCCGTAATTATTTGCTCTCTCGAGTGTGTGTTTAACATTTGAACTTCGTATTTTAAGATTTAATCTGATTAAATTAAAATACGTGATTCATCTTTCAACTTTATTTAATTTTTGAGTGTGTTTTATTTATTTGTTTTTTTTTAATACAACTGTTTCGTTTTGATTTTTTTTAGCTTGCTATCCATCACACCACAGTTGTCTATTGCTTGAATTGTCATTTACTTGGTAGAATACCATTATAAGGCAGTGAAAAATATTAATGTATTTTAGTTCTACAAAATTTTTAAGATATTCAACTATTTATCTTACAAATTTTGTTAATCTAAAATACTTTGCTATTATTTCACCGTGTTAATATTAATACTTGTTGTTATATAATTAATTTCACATTTCTTTTTTATTTCCGATGAAGCTAGTTATATAATTAATAATATTGATTGATATTATCTGTAAAAATGAACTTGTTCAGGTATATATATCTGTAGTTAAATCTCAATTGAAATTAAGCTTTCGCATTGTCCCAATAAAAATATTTTATGACCGTTCACCAGGTTAAGAGATGTTATATAAATAATTGTTATTACAGGAACTGTGCTTTTCGTATAAAATAATGAAATTGATGTAAATTTTTATTAACTGGAAGATAGTGACGCGCTTAAATTTACGACCGTGCAGTTAACCGTTTTATTCTGTCGATTTATTGGTGTTATTCTATTGAGCTGTTGTATTTGCTTTTAATGCGAGATCAATATTTTATAAGAGCACTGTAGATATTCAGGTTTTCAATTAACTCATTTATCTACGTATAGTTTTTGCATTCTTATACATTTAAAAAATGATTTTTGTAGGTCTATAGAGTGCTTTGTAACAAATGTTTTCCTACATCGCAATTCCTTGGATGGATGTTTCATTATGTTAAAGTATATTTTGATAACGTTATGATATGAAGAAAAAAAGGCAGTAGTTGTCTACATCTTTTTTTGAAAATTTATTTACAAAATTCGTAAAGTTTGGTTTTCATTATAAATTTATATTGATGACTTTGTTTTTCCACTTGGTGTTTTCTAGATGTGACGCGTATTTCACTTCTTTAAGCATCTTTAGACTAACTGTGATAAAACAATTAAATTTATCGATCGAAAATACTTATGAATCTTGTTTGAATATATTTCCTTGAACGCTTTTGGCATACTTTAGTAAAATATTTTCTTTAAGTTACATTTAACTGATTTCATATACAGAGAAATATTTTTGAATTTCACTGGACTTCTTCTCCCTATCACATAAAATATTTATTGCACTGACCGATCTGTGTCAAAAAAATGTTGAATCATTATCCGATATAAAATAGTCATAATTTCATATGACTAATCTTAGCCAACGAAATGTTGAAATTACTCAACATACGTCAAACTTTATATTCTAATCGCTCGATTGCAAAATTGGCGATGACATTATATCCTAACTTCATTTTTTATTCATTTGTTATAATAGCTGATGTATGACATAATTTGATTAGATTTTTTTTATTCACTAAAGGAACGGATACTTGTAGCTCATTATTTTTTCTATGGAATTTGGCACTAAGCGATGTAAAATAAACACATTTATCAGATCACAATTGGGATAAATTTCCTGCTGCATATTTACACAATAATAAAGTATTTTAAATACGATAAAATTATTCTTGTTTTGTGTATCTGAAACATTTTGACAGCTTGCCAACTGGCAACACACTGCCAGTACCAGCCGTGCGACAAAATATATATTTATTTTGACTTGACACAATTGATCCCCAAATGTAACTCATTATAAGATTTTGCTTACTCGCCATCTTCGAGTCGACGACAAATTTATATGATAAATCGAGTTTAACTGATTCAGGGCTACGAGTACTCATCATTAGTAAAGTAATTTTTGAAGTTGTTTTTCGAACCTTCGGGACGTTAAAGTTTTGTACGCTTCTACCACGTGTATCAAAGCTCCACGGTTCACTTCAAGCTTTCGTGAACACTGAGACTCAACATGGTTAGCGATTGATGGTATTCTATTAATTGTTAATATTGGTAGCTGTCACCCTGCCTTTCGTATTGTTGTTAAATATAATTAAGTCTCGGAAGTACTCAAAGTTCCCGATCTTCAAATATACAATTATTTGAAGTATGTTCGAAATCGATGTTTTATTCAAAAATCATCCACGGTCAGTCGATACATTATATGATATTTTATTATCCAATACAAAAAAGCGTATTATAACCGCACTTCAGTGTAGTATCGGATTACTCGAGTCTTATTTTTGAGATGCGCGTGAATGACTTTTGTAAGTGTATCAAAAATCAATACAATTTAAAACTTTATCCGTATTTTAATTATATGATTTCATAAATTTTGTAATGTACGTTAAGTACTTCAACAAATTCACTGTCAAGCGGTGTCGTTAATGTTTAGAATCACAGTCAACTTGTCCATAAGTCGTGTTTTTTTTATCAACTAATTAGGCAGCCATTTGAATCATTCTCCTGTCATTTATCGACGCGCAATTATTTTCAATATTATTTCGACCCTGAGTAAATCTGCTCTAGTTTACAATTGCCGTTTGACGTAAGATTGATTGTTCGTGATTGATTGATTCGAACACATGTCATTTGAAATGGGAGCATTTTTTTGTCGGAGTGTATTTTGATACCGTCCGCCATTGTGTCAGTGGTTCTTTGATAAATTGCCTTTTGATTGACGTCTTATAGCCGGACTATAGCATACTTTGGATACCAATCGGATATGTTTAGACTTTTATAATAACACAATGTGAATCATATTAGCCACAGTGTACAGGGTTAGCTAGAGAAAGAAACAATCATAAAGCGGGTTTGTAAATAATAACAGAACATTAATTTCTAAACTCCTTAGCCTTGCGATTTCAGCCTCTCCGATGTACGTCGTTCGGAGGTTAGTAGAATCATTTTATTTTATTTTACTTTGTGTATGGTCCTAATTTACACAAACTGTGCTGAGTTGTAGTTTCTCTGTTATCTTCTTCTTTTTGGTTATTTATTCTAGAATATATCTTGATAAAAGATACTCATATATAATCGATTAGGCTTTCATTTCGACTAGCAGAAAAATTACGTAGAATTTATATATTTGGCGAAAAAATCTTACACTTTCTGTTTGGCATCCCAATTTTATAACGGTGGCCCTGTGTTATTGACACAAAAAATTAATCAATTCTGATTTTTTTTTATACTTTTGTGTGGCATATTAAGTACGCTTTTTATGTGTATTGCTATAAACCCGGTTTTACATTGTGCCATTATGGGCTATTTGATATTGAATTTGATTATTTTATAATGGCGCATATGAATAATCACGCCGAGAATTATTATTTTTTTAAGGCTACGCATAGCCATTTGTCCTAATTCAATGAGCGCTTACAACTATGCAACACTTTAGAATGGTTGTTATAATTAAGTTTAATCACACACTGAATAATTACGATTCACGTTTGTCATTTTTGATAAATAAAATATTTTACAATTGTATAAATTTATCTCAGCCATTACATTGTCCAAAATAATTATTGCAATTCAAAAGCGTGTACTTTTATTATATATTAAATTATAGACTCATTGCGATATTAAACTGTTAGTACAATGATTTTATATTATAGTAAATGAAACTGTATAACTCAGATATTTCTCATACAATTATGATTCGAAATTGACAATATATATTTTTTATAAATACAATTTCATTGTTTTAATCGTTATACGTATTTTTCACGGAACTATATAAAAATGTGTTTTACGTATTGTACCGTTGATAAAAAAAACATACAAGTCACTTTTTTATTATTGATTCAAATTTACAACTTTTGAAATTTTAGTGGCTTATTTTACACGTGATTGATTAAAATTACATCTTAACTCTGTCATTTTTATCTTTTGGAATCCATTTAAATATTCATGTGTATTTATTATCATTATCTATATGTATATATCTTGTATGACATTTCATACGCCAAGTTTTTTTATGAAATGTTTTTAATAAACGTCTTGTGTATTCAAAAATTCTTCTCATAATTTTTTAAACAAGTCATCAATCATTAAAATACAGCATTAAAAAATAAACGATGAATTTTATTTTTTTCGCAAATTTGTAAAAATTTTGTTTTTGCTTCTTGGCAGCCTGGCAACCCTCAGATTTGTCGTCGAACATTCCTGAGATGAAGTAAAAAATAAATAAAATCCCCGGCTGTTAATATTTTATTATCTCGGCGGTGAATATTATTATTTTAATATTTCTCAAATTAAATCTCGAATAACGTTTAAATTTATATCTCTTTACTAATTGAATATTCAAAATGAGTTTTGTTCAATTCGTTTTGGCGTGTCGCTCCGCAATAAATAGCTGGCATTACGTAATAAAAATAATTTATTCAGCAGTGAATAAATCCGTATTTAAATAAATATATTTTATTTTCATTTCGTGTTTAGGATTTTGTTGCCAACATAACGATTGTGTTGTTTTTATGGCCCGATCGAATTTCTTATTCAGACTCGAATAATTTTATTCGCCTCCGATATTTATTGTTTTCAAAGCGCCATAAGCCATCAAATATTTGCTTTTTTGAGATTTTATCTCCTAAGCGCGGGCTCACAATTAATATACTTTTTTCTTTTATTCCTTTTAAACGAATTTATGGCTCCGAAGTGTTATTTTTATCACTACATATTTGTGGTTGAATTAGTATGCTAAATCGTGCTATTTTTTTTCCATTCATTATACAAATCAAATAACGTTATTGCTTGTATTTTTTTGTTTATTGCGTTGTTAACAAACACGGGTTAAAAAATACAAACCTTTTTATGTATTACCGAATGGTAAAATCGGTAGTTTGTTTCATTTCTGTATTAATACTTCTTTGTAATTGTTTACCTGTAATAATTCAGTTGAAACATTCCTTGACTGTTTGCTTTAGGGAGTAGTTGTTTCTTGCCGTGTTCGCTCCCGGTATGAAACATATTTTTACCTCACGGAGAACAGAATGTATGTAGACGTGGTTTTGCACATACAGAAAAGAGATTATGTTAAGAATGGTAAAAGTAACCTTATCGTTCTCTATACATCCACAATTTGAAGATCGGATATAGGGCATGTGGGGTTTAATAAAAGTATTGCAGACTAACATACTGTTAGATGCAAATCCATAAATGTATATCCGCATACATATCCAGCACCGCGGATGATAGCATAATAGTTTCGATCACTCGTCGAGTCTTCAATGTACACAAACTATTATTCATATATCTGAGTTACATCAATTGCGTTGTTTTCGTAAAATGTTATTTATCATAAATTTGTTGAAAATAGACTTTTCTAAGTAAATTAACATAGTGTTGTCATCTACTTAGGTCTACTACTGCACGATTATTTATTCTCTTGTCACATTCGCCGGCCTTCATTTTTTGCAATCAGGAACCTGTGCTTGTGGTGAGGTAAATTAATGACTGATAGTAAATTTGCAATTGATGGGATCATATTATCTGGCACATCTTCCGACTATTTTCCTAATGGATAGATTTATTTATTGATATTTTATAATGTTTAATTTTCGCCGCATTATTTTCACAGTCCGGTAATTTTCCGCGAAAACGAGACATCAAAAACACATTACCCGCCGCTTCTCCTCGCTGTCTGTTTTTAACAAAGTCTCGTTTACATTATCTTAAAATATTTTATTTATTTTTCCATCTCAACATTTCGTAGCGGAATTCGTAATCAGTCTCGAAAAAACTTTCTGTTTATCCCATTTGGCAGAGTTGTCCCATAAATAATACGACCCCCGCGCGCCCGCCTTGGACCCTCCTTCTTTTTCTCCGCCCCGTTCATTGATATTCAACGAATATGATAATGACTACAAGATAAAACGTCCCATCCAGTGCACATTCAATCAGTACTCGCGGTCGGAATTGTAGAATTTTTAAATTAAAACAAATATACGAATTCGTCTTTAATATAATGTTGCTTTTTTTTCTACACTGATAGTGACGTCTTCCGAAATTGCACATATATTGCCAACAGCATTATAAAATTTTGAAAACTCAGCGTTATTATTCTATTAGAATAAACATATATTTTGAATATCCATACTCGGTTTAATAGAATGCCTGAAAATACCGAATGGCGAAACCTGGGTCTTAAGTGACAAAATATGTGAAATCGTACAAAGTTGTAACAATTCAAATTTTCTTCAGTTTGTGTTCATAATTTGTTGATATCGTTTCACATATAAAACTTAATTCTTTATACGTAATCTTAAATATATCTTTTATATTTTAAATATAAATCCTTCATACATGAATACATAATTAAAAGGATTGGCTGATGATCAAGATAATATGATTTTATCTTATAAATCTTTAGCCATTAGCGGAATCTTCTTTCGTTGTAATGTGTGTATGTTGGGAGTCACTTCTCACAGGATTTATTTCAAATTCTCGGCGTATATCTCTCACGCTCGCATTTTTTGCCATCCTATTATGTTGCAGATACGATCTCTTTTAAATAATATTTTCGTAACATGAACAGCCGCCCATTGTTTTGTAACACATCTTCTAATACAGGTTGTACATTTCCAAAATTGGACATCAACACATGAAAAAACAATAAGAAGACAAAGTCAATCGCCTGTTTTGATTTATTTCTTGTATTGATTCATTGTATTATTTTAATGTTATTTAATTGGACCATGTCGATAAACCTATTCTTGTTATTTCCAATACCGATTATAAAATGTGTTCATATGCAGTCTTAATAATCCCAAGCGAAACTGATATCATTAATTGTTACATCAGAATCAGTATGTGTACAATATATGTTGTGTTCAAGGGATAGCATATAACTTCTTTTACGATTGATTCATAGTTCGTTACAAATCTTCAAGGTATATATATTATAAAACAGACAAGCTTTATGAATTCACCATCTTCTTCGTTTTGTATCATATATGTTAGATACATTCTCTATTATAAAAATGCGCATATTATAAAACTAAATTATTACTATGTTGATGATACTAAATTAATCCTCTCAGATTAATTTATAGCTGCCATTAAAAGTTATTCGTAACTTTATTTTACTATGAAGGCATTTTAATTTACGTCCAAATGCTTGATATTTTTTTGTTTATTCTAAATATAATACGTCGCTTCTGGTTTAGTGGTAGTAGGCGCACAGTTCAGCAGTATTAGTGTATCACAGAGTTTGTTTTTTTATTATTAGGTGACCACGCAGATTGTTCAAGAAAATAAATTCCATTTCTTCTAACTATCTTATTAATACAATTTTCTTTTCTCCTTCACAGGTATGTTCCGACGACTCCTCACAAAATCGCCAAGCTGTTCTGTCTCTCCGAGTAAGTTTTTCAATTAATATTAATAAAAATTATTACAATAAACTATTTGACTTTTATTAGTAGACAGACAATAAAAAATATTAAACAATTATGAATATTTCACCTGTGAATATTATTTTGATAAATATTCATTTATATATTATATTTTATCGATCTAAAGAAACGCGATATGTCTAACTAAAATGTTTGTCGACTTAAGATATGTGTATTTCTATAAGTCATAACAATTTTTAATAAATCGTCGTAAGTCATTCGGCATTCTATTTTTCATCCGATTTTTACTTTTCACTGTAAATATTGTTTTCCCTTTGATATTGTTTAAATTACTTATTTTTCAGTGTAAAGTCAATGCATACTGAAATATCATGTGACTTGTGTCAAAATTGACTTATATTATTTTTTAATTGATTAATATACCAATTAATAGTGATGCGTGATTCCGTCGTGTTTTTTAAGCCTGCTTCTCAAACATATACACATCACAGTCACCCTACAAATTTCGCTGGTATTTAAATTATTTCTTGTCGATAATTGGTACTTCGCACAAGCCCACATAATGAATTCAGGAGGTTTAACGTTTTTTGTACTTCGCTGCTTTTTTCTCTTCTACAAATTTACATTATAGACATTTTCGTAATTATATCAATCGTTATCTGGAACACGGGTGATTAATTCTTTTCAATATTTAATTTATTTACTTTGTTTTTTATCGGCTTCGAATTTGACATGTTAAATTAAACTCCTTCGTTAAATTATTATTTCGATAAATTCCGTTTTTTTTTTTTTTTGTAACTAGGTTAAATCTGATACTGAAATAGTGGTTAATTTATATAATATTTTCAATTAAGTTTATGCATATTTTTCTTTCAATGACTTTTAAATAAGCTGACCATAAATAATACATATATATATATATATTTGAAATACTACATATTTGCTGTTTTTGTAATTCTTAAATCTTTTAAATAATTTTTAATATTGTTACATATTATTTTGAATTAAAGAGGTTATCAATTGATCGAACCCATTCCATCCATTCTTAAACCCCTCCAGCAGCTGTATCCGTCAGCAAAAAATCAACTGATTTCATATTGAGATAGTGTTTAATAAATTCCATTTGGGGCTTTATATTTTCATGTATTTTATTAATAATAATATCATTAATTCTACCAGACGTGCGTCAAAAGCCTTTCAATGCTTTTATAAATTTATACCTCGTGAAATCGTTTTTTGTTGGATTTTTTATCAGTCCATTTAATTATAAGCCCGTCAGCTGTTTTTTGGTTCGTTTTAATAAACAGGTGCTGTTGCGATAGTTTTTACTTTATTATTTATATCTCTGTTTTTTTTGTACGTTTACCATTTTTTCATATCATAATTAATTTATTACGCTACTGAATGATACTATCGTATAAATTTTGCTTTAAATCTTGTTTAAAATTTCATGAAGGTTTTTTTTACAAATTTTATTATATTTATGAAATGAATGTTTTTTTTTTTTTTTTAGAATTTAATTCATTTGAACTGTAATCATGTTAAAACAAATTTAGCTTTTAAATTTTGTTTTATTCTGTCACTTTGTCTGTGCTTAGAATAGTTATTTTACGGTCCTCTGTTTATTAATTTCACAAATAACATTTAGCATATGCACGCCCGCAAACATTAACGACCAATATAACTAATTTCCCACCAAATACTCATAAATCTGTAACAAGCTTAAAACATTTAATTTCAAAAGATTATTTACGCCTACACAATTTCATTTTGATTTAATGGCCTCAGAAAATTTATCCATTTTAATTTTTAATAAAACAACGGCTTCAATTCCCCATTATATAATTAAGGTATTCATAGCGTTTTGAATTATTTTTAATCTTGAAAAAATAAAAGAAGAATCTTCTTTACCGATGTTTTCATTTTCCCTAATTGCCTTTTTCTCTGCGGCTCTTTGAACGGAACATTGTTGTCTTTCAAGATGAACGTTGTTCAAAAACATTTTTTTTCGTATTAACATAATAGGGTTTTAAATCTCGACATTTAAAATCATTTGTTTATATAAATAACTTATCAATTATCCCAAATAATTATTTGAAACTTCATGGCTGTACTGTATATGGCTCTTGCTTATTACCTGAATATATATCAGATGAAGAAACAAAGTGATCAATTCGATGCCTGAGTTTAGTTATTCATAGTGTAATCTTTTATATTATTCATTCATTTCTCTCGTCATACATCACAAAAAAACTAGTTAACAGTGCATTTTTGTATATTTAAAAAAACGGGTAAATATCTGAGGAGTAGTCATCGATTTTGATATCGCTCTACGTTTCCAAAATCCTTACAACTATTTTTGATGATTAAATTTAATCATATAATATTTTGTGTCGATACATATATATATTGTAACTTGAAAGATTTTTTTATTTCAAACATTCCAGTTTTAAAGTCATGCCTCTGTCGCAATGTTAAAGTCACCAGTCTTGTAAGTTTAAAGATACTCTACTTTTCGAGAGAAGAAGCGGGACACGTGGCAGTCCAACTTAATTATTATCCGCTCCTTGCTTCCTCCTTTTCTACGCCACGCTTTATCATTTTAGCTTTTTATTATTAAGTTTTAACGATTTCGTAATTCCAAAGTTTAATGCCGGCTCCGTAGACTCGCCCCCCTCCCCCACCTCGTTTTTTACTTCCTTCTGGCTCTGCCTCCGTAACTTTTCCTCTCACCCCATTCGCGAGAGTCGTTCGTCTCTTGGTTTTGCTCCGTGTCGAATTTTTGAATAACCCACCGTCGGCGGCGTAGTGAAAATCTCTGGAAATAATTCTACGTTGATTTTTCCGTGATGTATATTTTTTTACTCCCCTGTAGCTGAAGAAAACGAAAAGATAGGATTAATCATAAAATAAAATATACATTGTGTAGTCTTTCAATTGTTCTAAAGTATTTTGCATTTTTAAAACTTAAAATGGTTATAACACATTTATATTCTTAAATGAAAAACAACCTACTTTGCTTAATTCTTCATTAAATAAATGCTAATTGTATAATACTTATTTTAGTGGGTTTCGTATTCAAATATTATACATTTTGTGTTGGTTTGCCTGTCTTTAAGTGACTCAATAATTTAATGGTTATTAGCCACACCTGTTGTTATTATATATGAATAATTTAATGAATATCCAATAATCATCTGTTAATTGGGATTATATTCTACCTAGCAACACTTCGAACAAGACGGAGTTGTATCTAGCGAATTGAAATATGCTTGTTTTTAAACCCGAAGACTCTGCCATCAAATATCATTTTAATTCACTTTCAGAATTCAACAGAAATAATTTTATTATTATTATTATTATTACTCGGCAAAAATAGTCTTGCTGCATTCAATGATCCTTTATTCCTCATGTAAAATTCATTGATTTATAAATGGGAAAATACGAATGTTTATTAACTCGACAAATAATATTACCTGTTCCAGCAGCGCAGCCCTCGTCCTGAGGCTGTTTCATAAATAAAATATTCGCTCACGAATTATAAACGAGGAAGATTTATTGACTGAACCGGTGAAATCCCGGGAGTCCCCCGCTCTAACAGCCCGATAATTATTATTACCACGGAGCGCTTTTATTTACGACCCCTAAACTAATTAATATTATTCAGTGCCACATTCGTTTATTTACCTTTTTTCGTGAATATGTTGTAAATCTGTTGCTCTCAAGCTAGTTTTGTCATTGAATATTGTAATAGTTTATTACTTACCGACTACATTCGTTTTTACTATTGTTTTTCTTTTAAGAGACTTAAATTATACAATGACAATGACAAATTTAAAATTGTCACAATTGTAAAAAATTTATTGAAACTTATTCTGATCATTTTTTTTAATAAAATTTAAATTGTTGAAATTTGTGCGATTCCACACGTTTTGTCTAGAAAACCCTAAGATGAACCGAAAAGCGAAATCCGGGTTGTTAGTGACAAAACATATATTATATATGTTATAGGATCAAATCATAAATTTAAATAATACTGTGTTCTTCAATGCTATGTTATATTTATTTGGGATCGTTTAATTCAAATAATTAAATAATGTGAAGTTTAAATAAATAGTTGCATGATTACAAAAAATATTAGAAATTTAAAAACATTTTTTTGAACTTGGTTAAATTTATAAATTAATATAGGTACATTTCCAGACTAATAAGGCATTTAAATATCGCTAATCTGTAAATAATAGTACTGTATTCAGGACTGAAATCTCAAGTTAAACGAGCTGATAAAATATTTATGTCGTGTATTATTTATTCGGAATTGAATTACCCCAAGTGGGGAGAGGAGAGACGTCTCCATCTCCACTGACACTGCTAATATAAATGCTAAAGTAGAAATTGTAATTAATTGAAAAGACGAGACTGGAAAACCTTTTGAGCGTTTCCCCTGTCAAACTCCAGTTATTTTATTATAATTGTATTCAATTTTCCGCCTTCCTTTTCGGACACAAACACGACACTTGTATTGATTAATGACCGTTTGTATTTAAATGCCAAGTTATTTTAAAAAGGTAATTTGTATTGCTTGGAGTATTTAATACTTGAAATGTTCTCTAAACCGCCCTTGAAATTTTATCACAAATCGATTGTCTCGTATTTTAAAACATACGTATACTTTTTGATACGAAATATTTTTCAGATTGAATTGTTTCTTCTTTATCCACGAAATTAAAGTTTAAAATTAATTTTTGTCATATCAGGCTTAAAATTTATCTATTTCACCAGTTATCTTACTTCGTACACAATTGTCTATTTTTATTATCATATGATAATAATATTCTGCAAATAATTAAATGTTGACGTGGCGATGGTTCTTTTGAAATCATAGTCCTCTGAAAAACTTCATTTGCTACATAAATATTTCAATTAATATTCAATTTTATATATTCTTGATTTCAAATATTTATTTTACTGTTATAAATTTCACCACATACAATCAAAATATTTCTTTAAATGTTGACATTTAACTGAGAAAAGATAATGTTATTAATATTATGTGACGTCTTGTTGCAGATGGCAGAGAAAAGATAGCGTGGCATATATAATAATAACAATGTAAAATTAATAATAAATCATTCAGAATGTGTTCGTGCACTGTAAAAGGCAGCAAACTTTATTACGTAATACACAATATCCTTCTCCCGCGAATAAATTATGGATGGAAAAACTTTTGCGTTCTCCGACTACTTGGCTCCCATAGTTAGCAGGAGTATGTACGCCACTGCCTAGCTCCGCTATTACTTTGTACAACTTTCCAACATCGTGTACAGCATGACTATAATTCGCTTTTTCATATTTATATTACCATAATTTTTATACGAAGAAAAAAATATTTATGATATTTATGCTGAATATATTCTTTGTCGGTATGCCAAGGTATTTGCTTGCTTGTTTCATTCATTTTACATATTATTCATAGCCTGGCTAAGACATGTACTAACTTAAAACAAAACTCTTAAGAATTTACGTAATCTCTCCTACGTTTTCTTTTAATCAACATTCCCCTACAAATATTTGTTACTCATGTGGTAAATTCCTTCACCAAATTGTTTATGATAACTTATTGTCTATATTTAATGATATAATAAACACTATATATAACTTAAATACACAATATAAAACTTATCTTAATTACAAACTTATAAAAATCTGCGAATGAAATGATTTAAAATTATCCCTATATTTAACCTTGTTATCAGGTTAAATATATTGAGTGACCTTTAGGTGATGACATGTGTTGTTTATTTTTGATAGTTTTTATTGAAAATTGAGAACTCAAACATTCGGCATATTTTAAATTAAGCATTTTGTAATTTAATTAACCGTTGAGCGGTGAACTTTTCTAGTAACAATATTCACTTATTTGGTTATTATAAGCCTGAAAAATTAACTAAGTTTTCCTAGAATACTTCTTGATAAATCTTCCGATTAATTTTCATACAATTCCACAGTAAGAGAAAGGCACGAAAAGAATTTACCTTTCTTATCTGCGTAGAATTTGGATAATAATGAATCATTCTAAACTACCAACTTATGTTATGCGAAAACGTAATTCGAGCATATTTATTATTATCATTGTCATATTTTTTTTGCTTCTGTTTATTCATATCGTTTTCTCGATCTCATATGAATTTTCTCAAGCACTTTTATAAAGAAAAACATTCCTCTTCTATATCAGCCGAAGAGAACACCCCTCACTCCACACTCACCCTTCAGCACGAGTAGTTAAATATTGAATATGCTCCCATCTTTCTTTATGCTGAATAAACGGGCAGAAGTTGTGATGTTATGCGTTGTATGGGTGTGTAACAAGGATGACAAACTACTCGACTTTATACTACCCGAGTATTAAGGATACTTACAGCAAATTTATTCATATCATACTAACTGTATATTAAAATATCATCCGATGATATTAATGGAAAACAATCAAAAAATATATGTAAATACATAAGTAAACATAATTATTGAATAATATAAAACAATAAACACCTACATGCAACAGAAAATTTTCCAAATAGACTTTTTCTTGCACATCTAAAAAAGTTCAATGTTTCGGGTCCTTCAACAAGAATAATTTTATATCAAATATTTCACATCTTAATTATAAACTGTGTTTTTAAATTGATTGTTATGTCTATATGCACATGAAAACTATTTGGAGCACATTAACAACCTCGTCGTTCGTTAACGTATTCAAATACCCAATAGCGAGATAAATGCGAGTAACGAACCTGCTCGTTACTAAGGTTGCACCACTAAATGTCGCAGACCACTCGACTCCGCTACCGCTACGACAAAGAAAATAAATTTCTGTTGATTTGCAAAATCGCCCTCCGAAAAACGAGCGACTTTAAGAAATGGGCTTCAGTTAGCGAAAGAAAAATAATACTTTTTTTCCGTTTCCTCTCCTCCCTTTACTTTATCTCGAAAAAGAATTTTCTTTTTGCTCCGCCTGTAAATGTTTCTGCCTACTTTTATATTATTAAACGTCTACTCATGACAAAACGTTTTTCTACCGCCTACTTGGCGCAAAATTTATTCCGTCTGTGGAAATATTATGACGTAGAGCACAGTCTACTTTTGAATTTATTTTCGAAAAGAAAATGAATTTAACGAGTATATCGATTTATCTACGAGGAGCGCAGGTGGATAAATTTTCTTTGGATTCTTTTTTAAATAATTCTTTATATCTGTACATTGCCATATTTGAACCTTTTTGCAACCAGAGTAACTCAATTTTGCTGATTGATTCAAAATCTTTACAACATTTTAGTATCAATAACATTGTTTTCTTTGCTATAATTTATATCTATATATATTATGCCTTTGTTTCTATTTGGTTATTAGCATTAATTGCTATACAATAGACGTCGTCGAGAAAGGTTTATTAAATCCAACAAAATCTCTACAGTTTTTTCAAACTTGCAAGTGCTTACCCGGAAAAGCTCTATTTTAGCTTTTTATTTAGAGTCTGGGATTCTTGGATATAGCTTTCCTTCAAACTTCCCACATTGCGCATTAAGCATTTTTATCCCCCAATAATGTTATTGGCGGAGCGACATCTTGCACCACATATTCTTTCAGAATCTTCTTTCAGAATCTTCTTTCGCTTTTATTGCTGCCACCCTGCCTCGTCCCATTCCCCGTACATTCTCCAGTCTTCCTCGATAAATCTCCGTTTCTCGGGAAACACGTGATGCTCTTTCCAAATCACATTTTCTACACTCGCGAGATATCGCTTCACACTGAGGTAAGCAAATACTGCCGGAGGAACATCCAATTGAAAGGAACATTATATGAATGAAATGCTCATTTATAAGTTCGTGTTTTTAAAATACAGTCTTTTTATATTCGTATGAATGTATTTGAAATTTAAATGAAGTAACAAAAGGAGTTAATAGATTAATAGTATTTTAACAGCATTTAAATTAGTTTGTTTTAGTTACTCAATTTACTATCAATATTTAGATTAAATATTATTTTGGGAGTTTATTGTTGTTTACTACTTCTTTTTCAATATAGTTAAACATAATTGAACAAAATGAATGTGAAACGATAGAACAACTCATCATTTACGAATTATTTTGTCTCGCTTATAACTCAATCAGCATTAAGCATTCTTATGTTCATATACATGAATAATGTTATCTGCGAATTAGAATTGACAGATCCGAATGCATAAATATTACACTATGTGTTAGTTGATAATTTAAATGCGTTTAAAAATATAAATGCAAATTAAACATAAGATATTTTTTTTAACACAATGAGCGCCATTTGTGTGTATATTGGCTCTATAAATACTGCTGCTGTACGCATTCGTCCAATTTATTATTTAGGCCTCAGGGAAAAAGTGATGAAGGTCACCATTTGATCGGGAAAGCTTGCGATCTAAATTATTCATCGCGCCATATCGCCAAGAAAACGCGCGATCTATTTATTTATAGGAACCAACCGCCGAACCCTTTTAATAAGGAATACTGACGATTCTGAGCATTTAGATTTATTTATTTTCAGCGTATATTATTGCATTTATAATTTAGTTTTCATCTTATACTTACAAATAACAAATTTTCTATGAATATTTTTTTCAACGTGGGTTTATCAATATTACATATATAAAATAAATGGCAGTTTACTTAAGACCACATACCATATTAACTTGAGTTTGCTGGTTGCAAATTTTGAATGCGACCTACTTTCTTGAAACATAGAATAATCAAATTGGAGGACAAACCAAATCATTCAAATAGCTTAATAATATGTGATTATTCATCCTCAAATGAATATTTATTATTTTATCAGATTTATAAAACTCTTTAAATATATGTTTTCTTCTATTTATATTATTTAATATAACATATTGAAATGATAGTTTTGAGACGGTTGATTGCAGTGTGTCGATAAATAATTCTTACAATTGTAAGAGCATCCACATTATTAAATCATTTGTGTTCGAGCTAAAATTTTAAGATATAGCCTGTCTTGTTCAGATAAACTACATAACGCAAATGAATTAATTTTTGAATGTCGTTTACGCAGCTCAACAGAAAACAGGCTAATTACACCTACTAAACAACCTCCAGGACTTATCATTTTTCAAAGTATGTGTATTATCATTATGCTTCTTGATTCTTATTTATCCCAAAGGATTCACTTGTTAGCTTCTGTTAGTGAAACTTCCCGGGCTCTCTAGAATTTTTGCCGCTTATGTTCTCCTCAAAGTGAAGCGATATCTTCGAAAGCTCTGTACGAGCTTTTCCCCTCTTTGGCATTATAATATTCCTGTCACATTTACTGGCGCCACGACGCTTATCCGCCGAGGCGTCGATTTTATCAGGATTTTCCGCGAGAATCGACTCATTTCTGCGCTTCAAATATTTGTATATTATCTTTGATGTATCGTTTTTGTTATCGCTCGGGCGATGCTGCAATAAACACCTTCCGTTTCACTCTGCTTCGTCGTAAATTTCTCGTATCTCTTACGC
Organism: Himalopsyche japonica; assembly: GCA_028555115.1. Lineage (NCBI taxonomy): Eukaryota > Metazoa > Arthropoda > Insecta > Trichoptera > Rhyacophilidae > Himalopsyche > Himalopsyche japonica. The sequence goes on from JAHFWJ010000101.1 coordinate 1,117,060, forward strand.
CCGTTTCTACTTACATACGTTATCAACATTCCACCCCTACTGAGAAATATAACAAGGGCAGTCAGAAAACAAGGCTGATATACTTCTTGAATTCCCAGATGAATCGTTAAAGAACATCTTATGGGGTGGTGTTAGTAGATTCGAAGTGCTTAAAAATTGTTAGATGATTTTATTACTGTGTTATACACACTCAAAAATGCTCCTCCACATTAATCATAGTATTTTTAATAACGCTTTTTTTATAACGATTTCTATTTTATCGAAATAAAATTTCATTTGCCAATTTTCCATTATGTGGATTTTAATCTCAAGGCATGAATTTTTATGTTTCTATCTTTCTCAGAATACCCAGGTATCCTTTCAATTTTCGAAACTGTTTTTAGATAGAGCTATTTGATGTTTTCCATTTCCCGTTCCAATACTTACCAGCACAAATATTTTCTTGTTTAATTCCTTTTTGTACAACAGAGCAATCAAGGAGCTAGTTTTAATCATAATACTTCAAATAAACAGCTAATCATAAAGTATTTGACACTTGTTTACATAGTTTATAGTTCAAATTAAATTTCAATGTTAAAACACAAATTGGGTGTACTTTGGACAAAAACAAATGCAGGATATCATATCTTACACAAAGTTAAATGTATTGGCAATAAATATCGCTAATATAGATAAAACTATTGATTTATCTGTTTTTTTGTATTATTTTAGTGCCGCTTTTTTTATTAATGGCGATAAAAAATTGTTTAATATGCTATATATTATTCCATTGTAATAATTATAAATACCATTTTGGCGCATAAATCCATCTCGGACAAATTTTATTGCATCCGAAAGTTCAATATTGTTGGCCATTTATCACTGTTGTCTTGCCAAAATAAATATTTTGAATATAATTAACTTACATATATTTCAAATTGCTTTTATTTATTTACAACTTTCAAGTTTCTGTTCTCGTGGTTTTCGTAACAATTTGAATTATTTCGTCACAATAATAGTAAAATTGACAGTCTGTTTGGTTTAACTTTATTTTCTTAGCAAAACTATTTTGTAATAAGGTAAGAATATTTGATTAGTAAGGCTTGCAAAATCTACGTTATTAGATTACAGTCTGGTTTATATAGACGTTGAACTAAGGTATCCATTTTTCTATAGCACCCCATCGCTTTATTCATTTCTATATATAACCAGTCAAGTGATCTTCAAAATAAAACTTTTTATATGTGTGTTTTATTAGGAAACATTGGCGTTGAACAACATCAAAGATATAAATAAAATATCTCTTAAGTTTGCACCGCTACTGCCGAGTTTTCTCACCCCAAGAATATAATAGACATTTCCTTCTGAGCTTAGTTTCCTTACGGGATTTTCCCCTCGTTTTCTATTTGCGCTCTCGAGTTTTTCTTTTTAAAACTTTTCCGTTTCGAATTATACAGCTCTTTGTTCTCTCTTTTTTATGTGTGTTATTTTCTTGAATTTATTAGAGTCGCGGTTCTTGGCATAGCGGCCATTATTAATTTGTTCGCTTAGCAAAGTCAGCAATGTCGTTAAGTTGAAGCTTTAGTTTGATATTCATTTTTATGAATAACTTTTGAAAATATAGCCATAGACAATTTTATGTTTAACTATATTCTATGAATTCTTGACTGAATATAATACGATCCTTTTATTGAACGTTTTTTCTTTAGGAAAATTAGGATTATTTGTTTACTGATATTTGCTTTCAAAAATTTATTTGAGAGTTGAAATAATACGTACTTGAAACATATGAACTGAAATGAAAATGTAATGTTTCCCTGATTTCTTTTGTACGGTTATTATCTGTCTAGTTACGTTTTCTTTTTCAAAACAAGTCACTGTTTATTTTAAATATGTCAACCAATACCGATAGTAACTAGTATTTCTAACAAATTTTGTTACTTTTATGCTATTTTTATGTAGTGACAAGTGCGATTCCTATCACAGTATTTTTTAAGTGCATCCTTAGAAAAATAGATGGCTCTCAATTTTTATAACCCATCGACACTAAATAATCCCTACAGATTGCAGCAGGGTAGATACTCGAAGTACTCGTAAAATAAACTTGAGTGAAAACGATGCAATATTGGCTGCGAATAAAATCCTCATAAAGTTCGCCCATTTAATAAATTCCCCGAGCGAACGACCGCCATCATCATTCGATATCGCCGAAGATCCATTTCATTACTCTGAGAGTATCTTATTTATCTATCAGAGAGAACCTCGGCAATCTCGTTTCGCGATCATATTTCAACTACCTAACTCTCGAGAAACATATTTACCGTTTTTCCCCGTTGTTATTTTTGCGAAAGCGATTTTCGCAGGGCGACTGGGGAGACGACTACCCGCTCCATGTAGAGGGGAAGAAACGTAAATGGAGAGGGTTTCAGTTGCCACCCTTCTTTTATTCTTGATCAGTGATATAGGAAAACTTTTTTTTACATTCTATGTAAATATACATTTTTTATTTTTTAAATTTATTATGATCATTATTCGTGGTTATTGCGTTAATTAAATAGACTTATTAATGCACGCATAGGCTGGAAACAGTGATGATTCGTTTTCTCACGATCTGTATTATTTTTTAAATTTTTACGCCTCAGTTGTGCTTACTTTAAAAGTACTCGGTAGATGAATTCTATGAACAAATATTGCAAAACGATTAATTTCTCGTCGAATTCTGAGAGTCCTTCTCGTATAATGTTCACCCGATTTGTTCGCTCAATCATTTGTCTTTTTTTTGCTAAGGCTACCACTGTATCGCATAGGAGCCTAGTCGGCATGTCGTTGACTTTTCTAATGGTTTTAAACAAAATAAAAACTGCGGGTGAACCCCCCTTAAATCAATGTAGGTGTGGTGAGGAATGGAACGGAATGGAACAGCCTTTACGGTTATTCATAAAAATTTACATTTATTATGAAATCTTATAGTTTATCTAAAAAAAACTTTTATTTTTTAAATAAATTGTCACATTAATACATGTTTGATACTGTAAACAGACAGTCGCAAATATCAACAGAGCTGAGAGCTTCAAAAATAATTCGGAATTAACTACTAAATATCAGAGGTAAAAATTAATTTATTATTGCCAACTGTCTTTGAACGGATACTTCAAGGTTGATAATTTTTGGATATCATATTTACTTTTTCGATAACACTATTTTTTGAGTAAAGAGAAATATCGATATTTTTATTTATATATTTCTATGGAATTCGCAAGATGTTGATTAAACTGTATTCATAAGGTTATGTGTAACTTTGCAATGGATTCAGCGATAATTTTGTGAAAGCTTATTTTGAATATATGTTTTATTAATTTATGATATCGACTGAAGGTGCTTGATGGAAGATGCCGAAGGGCGAAACCCGGGTCATTTGTGATAAGACATATGGAATCGTACAATGTCGAACAATTCAAATTTAATATGTTTTATTGTTAGGATTGAAAAATATATTGAAAAACTAAACCACAAACGAACAGTAAACCGTTGTAACAGGCTTTTTATTAATATATATTGTCTTACGTCGAATTGGGTGATTGTAAACAATGTGATGGGTGTGATACGTATATAATTATCATAAATATATTGGACTCTATTAGAATACCTTTCCTAATTTATTGAGTCTAATTGAATACTTCTGCAAAACCCTTGTGACATCTTATAGAAAATCCCCTAGATCCCGATGAACAAGTGTATATTTTGCCAGAGCTTTTTTACTATCCACAGGCCCCGAAATGATTCTTTGCGTTTGATGCTCGAGTGTAGATAAAACTTCGAATCAAATTGATCTTATAAAATTGTTTCTACGTTCTGACTGTCTTACGTTTTTTGATTCGTCAAACAATCGACGACTGGTCTGTATTGCCTTTCCACCAAGAAGTGAAAGTTAACATTTTATAAGTGTGAAAATATATTTGATTATAAGCGTAACAACACACAGTTTTTATACAGTTTTCGGTACGACGTTTGCCAAATATAACATTGTTCATTTGTATAAATAGCCTTATTATTGAATCGCTCTTCAGAGAAATAGTGGCTTTACTAAGTTTCTTTGATGCATTTAATTGTCCTCGTGATGGGGCTGCGGTGCAACGACGCAGCGTTTCTTAGAATTAAATATCGTATTTTAAAGCGGGCAAAGTCTTGGCAGTCTTTTCAAGTTCCGGCTGACTATAAATCGTGTTACTATGGATTTCTGAAACTTCTGAAAGAGTTTATATGCTGTGAAATGTATCGTCCAAACGGAAATAGTTCGTTAAATTATTCGGCTGCATACACATAACGGGTGAAGGTGGGACAACCAACTATATCGTTAAATTATTAGGAAAGGATATTTCTCCTCTTTTATGATTGTAGATATTAAAGAAAATGTTATAATTCGATAGGAATTACACGAAATTACGATTGTTTTTTTTTTGTGATTTAAGTGATATTTCTTTGATTTAAGTTTATTTTGCTAAGCCTATAGATAGTAGACAATAAAATATCGTTATTCATCAAAAAGTAATAGAATTTATACAACAATTAGTATTATATTTTTAATAAAATGTGGCGTATGAAAGTAATACTTGTTTAGGTTTTGTTTAATAAAACTCTTTACACAAAATTATTATTTTTAATTATTATATATTATATGACATACTGTTACGTATTTCTCGCTATTTAAAATGTTGAATTTGCATGTAAATTGTTCTTTTTTTTATTATAGCTTCATTCATTTTTGACTTCATAAAATCATCTTGCGAGTGCTAAGAATGTATTACTAAACCATACATTCAGTTCGTATGTCATATTAGCTCTCCCATTACATATTTCATTCGTGTGGACGTAGTTTTCTCTGCTTGTTTTAACTCACAAAGCGAAGCAGCGCCCGCCTTAACTTCGCCGCTTATCTACTTCCATTAGCCGGGTAATTTAATTAAATTGTAACTTTTAATGCACTCCCCCTCCTCGGGTTCGGTTTGTATTCTAAGATTTACCTTCTCTCCGTAGTAGCTGCGATGCACGCCTCTGATAAATATTATTCCAGCGCATTCGCGGAACGAAATTTCAATAATGTTCGTCTGCGTTACATTTGTAAAGAATCTTATTTTATTTCTCTAGTTGACGGAACAATAATGCTTGCAGTCACCCATTTGAAACTTATAATACTTGAATATGTGGAATTTAATTGTAAATTGTAATCGGCTAAGTGATTTATGTGTGCAAATTGATAAAGCTTCATACCGAAACAAGTATATAAGGGTTAATTAAAATTAATACTAATATACTTTTTTACGCAGTTTTAGATCAGGCATACACAATTAAATAATTTGAGATGTTACCGTTTTTTACTCCGCTCTCAAATGCAATTCAATATAATTCTTATACACATACATTTTTTCGAATAAATAAAACATATTGCTTAGTACTATTCCCACAACTTTATAAAATCACGATTGGCGAAACCGGCCATGATCATTGTCTTATAGGTGACAGTTAACACATTTAATGTGAGTGTGTAAATTAGACAATTTTTTTTTTTTAATAAATATTAATCTATAATCCTATGTTAATTTGTCAAAACCAAACTTAATAAATATCAACTATATTCTAATTCCATCACCTGACTAATCGATGACTAAATTAAGATCTATTACCCAAAAAAAAAAAGTGCTGATGGCTAATCATTTTTTATAACGAAGTAACTGTAGGGTAAAATCGTGCTGTTTCATTTAAGTTATTAGTGTCCATTATAATGCAGTTTCTAAAATCAAAATTGTTCTCATTCCTGATATCAATTTTGTAATGCATCAGTTTCTTTTCTTTTGTTTCGCGCCAACTTTCTGTATTAGTAAACTTATTTCCGTAGCTTTCTCCTCATTCGCGAGTTATAAAACCGCCAATTACAAGGGTGAGAGGGCGACATTTTAAAATAAGCAATAGAGAACTCGTATTTTACTTATGAGAAATTGCTCCGCGGCGCTGGCACAACATGTGGACGGGGAGTAATAATTATTCCCAGTTCGCCTCTGGCACAATGCTCTCCTCCCACTCTTCTTCGCATCCTCGCCGGAGCGGACTGCTTTATTTGCACCGCTTTGTGTGCACGCTAATGAATGTTTATTACTTTTTACGAGATAATTTAAATGACACAATGTAGTCACCGCTTTTTACGGCGAGCGCGATTAACGAGTCTTAAAACAAAATTAACCAGATTTGCGGCTGAATTCATTTGACGTTTTGTTTATATTTTTTTTCACTTTAACTCAAAGGGTCTCTTTCTTGACTCGGTAATCCGCTAAACACCAACCACAGCGCTATTGTCGTTTGAATGTATGATAATATGCACTATTACAGTAAAGTAAGCATCCACAGTACTCGCCCAATTGTTTTAAACTGTCTAGCTAATAAAACTGTGACTTATTTACTGCATTACTAATCTGCCTACTAAATCTTAACACTACCCGTAATTAGAAAAAAGGGGTGCTGCATGAATGTAAAAAAACAGCGACTGTCTTATGTCAAGAAACCACCACAATTATATATGTATCTGATCACATTAGTCTTACGTATGTAGGTATTTGATAGACGGTATATTCTTAAAATATTTGATTATTGTGTTGAGCACAACGGTAAATTATTTGGATAAGAAAATTTTTCAAATTGTGAATAAAAAAATCGAAGACTTTTGTATCTGTGCACTCCAATCATTGGTATATTCTTGAAGAGTGTATCTAATTCACGAACCGGACTTGGAAAAAAGTTTATAGACCTGCCTTGCTTAATAGGATGTCATTATTATAAATTTAATCACCGTGAAATCTAAGATGGATATATTTGATAATATTTTAATGCAATGTATTGAATCGTTCTCAAGATATATAATTCTCAGCTTATCTCGATCGATAAGGTAATCGTTCACAATTAAGTGCCTATAATCGTGGGTAGTATCAAAAGGCGCAATATCATGAAGAATGACTGGCGGAATTGCTTTCCTTATCGTAGAAAGTAGAATCTCAGGCAATACAGCTGATTTAATTAAGACAATTTATAAAAACGTTTTGAAACGCCCAGGTGTTGTTTAATCACAATATATTTTAATTTCTGATTTAGGTTACTGAGTGATTCCTTATTTTTTCGCGGATTATTTGCAGTTTCTGATCCGCGGACTCAATCCCAAACCGTGATACGGAAGTGAATTTATTATGACACGGAAAATGAAATCACATTTATTTTATTTACAATATTAATACATTGCCAATGGAAATCGATTTATTTGACACCTTTACGCCGTAGAAGGCTTATAACCCAAATACACGCCAACTTTTCTTCCACCTGCTTTTCGCTGTCTACATATAAATAAACATATATCGTGAGCATTTACGATTCACCGTACGTTCTCCGCGGGGACGCGTACGGAATAAACGCTAAAATCGCGTGCAACCTTCAATCGTAGTTATTACCCTTTGTGATAGAGCTTCCATCGTCCGACTTTTATGCCACTGGGAAACGGCACTTGTTTGCTTTTTCACGGTTGGAAAAATTCCAGACTCGTTTCTCGGGAAAATCACCTGTAATATATAAACGTACGTTTTTCTTCGCATTAATAATGTAAAGATGTGTTTCTCTCGCGCCCTCTGGCTGTGTAAAACATTTCTCAACTTTTCTCGGATGTATTGATTGTAAGATATATCATAAAAATACATTGAAGAAGAGAATCGCTTTACATATCATGAAAAGTGTTATACTTCAAATTTGTGTTAACTTTTCGATCGCTATCCTAAATTCTAAAATAATAATACACTAATAATTAATATAATATATAAAATCTCTACAGAAAATATATTTCTTTAATGATAGAATTACAATTGTTTAGCGTCCTATTCACATAGTTAAAAAATATTTCACAAATTTTACCCTTGCGACAAAATTACATAATAAAAATGATTTGAACCAAATAAAAAATCTGGGAAAATATGTAGAGTACGTTATAAAACCAAGTATATTTTCCAGGATCTGGCGAAAAGTTTATCGAACAGTTACAAACATAAAGTACAACAAAATTTTCTGTAATGAAGTGTGATAGAAAGCGATGACCATTCATTTTATAGCAGTAGCAGACGGTGCGAGTGATTAGTCTCTAATCAGCCCTATCAGACGATTAATCAAAGGTTTCTGTGTCCAAATACCGCATCCTGCGTGCTGTTTGACTTTCCGGTTTCCCGCCCGACTTCTGTTTCCCTCGCGTCGCGTGCCTTTGGAAAAGCTGCCCCTAATAATAATACGGCCACTTGTGTCGCATTACTTCACACAAGTTAGGCTCGACCGCGCTTATTACGCCGTAAATCGTAAAGCCCTTTGCCTTATTTTTTTGGCTCTCTTTTATGAGCTTTTTCGTAATTGTCTCAAGTTGTTTCGGTACAACACCCTGTTTTTTATCGGCATTAAAACACAGGTTTTTTTTTATTAATAGGTGGATTGCTTTTACACACGCACTTTTTTCGTGCGATAACGATGCCTAGTTGTTCGATTCGTAGCTCAGTATACTATTTGTTCATTCGTAATTACATTACGATGTAATATGATTAACCTAGTTTTCCATATCTTTTCTCTTTTCCTTGCTGTCGACTTTGGTTCGTGTTTTGTTCCCGAAAATTTTTGCGAATGTAATGTAATTTAAGTAATTAAAAAAAAAACATCGATTAGAGTATTCCAAGATTCCATTCACCAATAGGTATAAAAAATCAACCAGGACTAATGTGCTTTTTAAATAAATCATGGAACAGTTGAATATCACCCTTTTTTGCTTTTCATGAAAGTTAGATTACATACTGTGCCTTTTGTCCATTGCTCTACGTTGGTACGGAGTACGTACGCAAATGATAAACTGCCAACCACTGACTTCACATTCTTCCCTGGTAGTCGAAAATTTCTCAAGATTTATAATAACCATCTAAATGATATTTTAGATTTTTTTAAGGATAAGTAAAACATTAATCGCTTCAGTGAACGTAATTATTTTCTTTGGTTTGACAAAAACATTTTTTTAAGAATTCTGTATAATTCAAGACTAACTAATCACGCATTATTTTTTTCGTTGATTTAATCTCGGTGAAATATTTTTGTGTTAGTTTGCAATTTTTTAGGACAGCTTTTCGGCTCTCAGTACTGTACAGCACTATAACATATGAAATCAAAATCGTTTATTAAATTATTATGCGTCACAAGTCTACGGTATTTATTTATTAATTTTATCTATCCATGTGAAATACTCAAAAATTGAACATTCATTATTAACTCAACTATTAATCATGATGAATATAAACATTCTTGACTATATTATTACAACAATCTTATAGTATAACAAAACATGCAATCAAGTACTTCTTTATTCGTATAATACGAGTGTTTCAAGAGTCGAATTTGTGGAATCTGAGAGTGCAGCTCGGTTTTTAAACGGAGCGTACATTACATGGCGCCGTGTAACGAAAATGTCGTTATTCCGTTATAAAATGGCACGATATTCGTTTAACGACCAATAAAAAAGTATTACGGCCTCTTCTTACTGCGCAGTAATTCTGAATATGAACTGGCGATGCATTAAAGTTTTACATGTACTTAAGGGGCGACTGAAAATGATTGAAAACTCTCTCGGTTGGTTTAATTCTCTAATTCTTCTATTAAATATTCCGATATTTAATTTAGCATATCTTGAAATGGATAATAAACTTTTAAAGATGTGTAACTAACGTTAACAGCTGTCAATAAATGTCTGAGTAATACTGTGAAATGATTCGTTAAAATGTGAATGAATTTGTTGCTGCTTGTATATAATTTAGCCGTTAGTATGATCTCAATTGTTACAGTAGCCTCTCTTTTTTTACCTAAAATTAAGTTGCAGTTACTATTGTAAAAAAAACATATGCGTATAATTATTCCATCCAAATAAATATCGATATATTGGAAGGTGAAATTAATCGTTAGGTGGTTTGTTGATTGATCATTACAACATTCACTATATATTAATATGGGCTAAGATATAAGTTATCACATTGTCTAAAGGGTATAAAATATTATTAATAACTATTTTTGCATACTCAATCGTATTTTTTTCGATGAAGGTGTATTTATATATGAAATAGGCCAACGACCATACCACGTTGAAAGCACCGGCTCTCGTGCCGATCACCGAAGTTAAGCAGCATTGGACGCGGATAGTGCTTGGATGGATGACCGCTCGGGAACACCGCGTGCCGTGTTCTCTTGGCTATGGGAAGGAAAACCCAGACAGAAAACCGAACACCGACCCGCCTGGGCAGCGTGATGTTGCTATGTCCAAACAACCCCCCTGAAAAAAAAAGCAGGGGAGGCCTTCACCCAGCAGTGGATCGACCCCGGCTGATGATGATATGAAATAGACAACACATTTTAGCATTTTTTTTTTTTTTAATTTAGTTTAATTATAATGCTATTTAAGTTTAAATTTAAATTTAGTTTAATTAAAATGTTATTTATTTTAAATGATTGAACATTGTTCGTGTGTTTTTATTATGCTTCATTTGCACCATTTATTATTTTTTGCTGGTAAATTTTAATAATATTAAAGATATGTAGGAACGGCACTGTCTATCATAAAAAGTTAGTTCAACATAACACTGCTTCAAATATATTTTTCTACCCTTTTCTGTGTTTACGTTTTGTTGCAGTCGCCTGTTTTATATTACGTAGATTGTAGCATTATTTTTCATTCTCTCTGCAAATACAGCAGTATGGCTTTCCGGCGAATACTGAGTCGTGTTTGGGTTTTTTTAAGCGGAAAATATGCAAAAGACGGCGATCGTATCAGTGTCGATGAACACGGAGGGGTAGAAAATATTATCAGTACGGGCGGTGTCGGTACGTATGGGCAACAACATAAGCAATAACAGTGTTTCACTAAGTGAGTAAAACCCCTGTAAACGCGCCAAGTATGCACTTACTGTAATAATGGGTTAGATAAAACACAATTTATCACGTGTAAATGTTAAATTACACAGGTAAACAGTGCATAAGCATATATATATTGTTGGTATTACGTGTATATTCTAAGCATGGTTTGCTTATGTTTAACTAGTTTACAATACTATACTTGTTGCAATTTTTTGGTGCACATATATATCATATTAAAATGTGTTTTTTATAGATCAAATAATGTGTAAAAATTAGAATTTGTTTGCATCGATTTAAAATATACTATGCTTGGATATGTATAATATTTTATGGATTTAAAACAGTGACTCCCATGTACACTTTTACTGTGGCCGCATTACAAATATCAGCGGTCAAATTGAAATGTCTGGTAACCGGACCGGTACAAAAAAAAATATTTCACATGAATCCAGGTATTGGAAACAGCATCAAAATCCTCTGGCGGCCGCATAACTACGTATCTAGAACAATAAGCCGTCGACCCTTTTTAGACTTTTGGCTAAAGCTAAACTATGAATTATTAAACCGTTATAATTGTGTTGAATGGACAGTTGTGCCACTTTCGAAAGGTTCCTGAAAGAGACAATAATTTATTAATAATATACTTGTTCTTGCTAGTTCATCTCACAACCAAAATTTCAACAGGTGTTGCTTACGCGTTACAATGCATAATTGGCTTGTATATGTATGCAATTTTAATAGGTGATATAAATAATTCCAAGATATTGAATAATGTCATTATATCTCAATCTCGAAATGCATTCACGTTTGAATGCACATTTCTAACATGCTACAAATGCGTTCATGTTCGATCTAAACATCACGGAGTCATTAAAATAATTTATGATAAGTGCTAGTTTCATAGTAATTTGCAACACCTGCAATTACAATGACAACTTGCAATGGAGTACTCGGTCACCGCGAGAGCTTTTTCAACTGCAAACGGTTTATTTTATTTTAATTGTAAACTGCAAGCGTTTGAGAGATAAATAAATTATTTTAACAGGAAGTCATGGGTGTTTCATCGCCATTAATTATAACAAACTTGAAGTGTGATACAGAACAGTAAGATTTGACGGGAATAGGGCTGGTGCTGTCTTCAATCAGATAGTCTATACGTTATATAATATTATAATATTTGTATTCGATCAGTTTCGAAACTGATAAATAATTAAAAAATAGCACAAATTTACGAACATATTGTTATAGACTTTAATGTAATGTAGTATTTTTACGTCTTTTTTGATTTTTATGATTACAACCGCAATTGAATAATACTCCAATAAAATTTAAACAGCGGTGTTGCTGTAATATTGAACTTTTTTTTTACTATATGAAAATAATAAAAACTACCGCTCAATATCACTGATATGACACGGTGAAAAAAATACGAATGTATTTTAGTTCTACAAAATTTTATAGAGATATAAAGTTGACAGCTATTTCGGCTTACTCGAGGGCATCATCAACTATATATCTTATAATTTTTGTACAACTAAAATACTTTACTGTTTTTTCAAGGTCGAATAAGTAAATGTCAATTCCATCAATCAATCACTGGTACATGTTTCATACCAGCTCGGGAGATTTTCCACAATCGAATCGTCAAAAGAGAACGCCTTTTATATGCTTACTAATCACAGCAGTAACAGTAATCATTACACATATAACACAATCATGAAAAATTTCTTGCCTTTTAAATTATTTTTGCTCGGTATCTACTTGTTATCGGCTTTCGACGAATACTCGACGCGACGCATCCATATAAATAGTATTATAATATAACTGACATTCGCGAGTTGCAAAATGGAAAAATACTTAACACGAAATAAACCAGTTAGTGGTACATTAACGTAATGATCGAGCGGCCAACGAGAGGCGTTAGGGCTCGGCAATAAATATTATTAACTGCACGTACTTGCTGTAAAAGTGCTATTATGATAAGGATAAAACGTGTGTATACGGCCGCAAGTTTCCTTTTAATGACTCACAATACGACTTTTCAACTTTACGAGTGGGGATATTAATAAACTCGATGTTGTCGCTCGAAAAAATGGCCAGCGAAAGAAATTAGCTTGCAAGAGTTTCCGTGGATTTCAATGGCTATAAAGATTTTTTCGTTGCCATTTAACGGCCAATCAAAGCTTGGGATCGGTATCTCTCCCTCGCAATAATTATGTCTTTCTTGACCCTAAATATTTGGGTCGAAAACTTTACATTTGAGATTTATGGAACTAAAATCGCATTTAGAAATATTAACAGTTCCGAATGAAACTAAAGCATGCAATTGAAAAATCTCTAACGTTTATTATTGTCATGCTTTTCTTGATTTTGCATCCCAGAATTTGTTTTTTTTTTTTTTTTATAATTCATGCGCTTTCGTTTTATACATAAATACTACGGTGAGGATAGAAATGAGTAAGCTTGCTTGTGCAGTTTAACGTTTGCCTACTTGGTAGGCGGACTGCGGGACTACCTTGCGACAACCGGATCAATGTAAAAAGTTGTGTAAATTGTCCTGAAACAAGAGGTCGGCTCGCGACGTGACCGTACCAAATTAATACTGCAGTGGCAGCGCCTTTTTCATTTCATATTTATCTTCACAAAAAAAACTACGATGTTAAAAATAGACCGTTAAAATCACTTGCCTCTTCATGATATGCTATTATTAATAACTATTCGTTGCATGACTATAAAAATTTACAATGCTGGATTTTTTTCAATACATTTCTCAAAAATTAGAGCAAAATATTTTATAGCGATTAATAAATTGTATATATTTATATTGCATAATATGGCGTCTATAAAATCTATTTCAAGGAATCAGAGAATAAGGAATCAAAGAGCTTATTATAAAATCAGTCTGTTTCGTGGCTTGTTGATATTTCCCAATTTTCACATACATTTTTGAGAATATTCTTATTATTACTTAGACATGTGACTGAATATTTACATAATATAATTCGAATTTACAACACATAATTATTGCAATGATGTAACTTTTAATAACATACTCTGATTCAGAATTGGGAGGCAGACAATGTTTGTATTACCGCTCGGCTGGTTATTTTGCCTACTAAAAAGAATAACATCAAAGAAAAACACTCGCGTAAATAAACGATAAAATGTTTATAGCAGCGTTCGCTTGAGATATAATCAAATATTTAGCTTTTTATTAGCCTTAACAGATCGATCATCTTTTTTCCATACAATCGATTCCTCAAAGATTTCCATTTGTATTATTTATGAAGATGTACGAAATATAAACATGGCATCATTTCGATCGTAAACTCTGCTTTGATAATTCAAATGTATATATAAATCGTATTAAAAGGTTTTTATTTTTACTCTCCCGCTTTGAAATGAAAAAAATGTGTGTAACTTTTTATTTATCTATGTGCTTAATATTGACCGATTAAATAACCTAAAATTCGCTTCAATTATCTGATTCAATTTAAAGTCAATTATTACTTACTTTCTATGGGAAGCCATTGAAAAACTCTAAAACCTTATTTAATTAAAGATCTGGTAGGTACCAGAATTTTACTTCTAGATCCTAAATATCGACTTTGAAATCCATATCTTCTTCGAATGATCACGTGGTAATTATGTTTTACTTTTGATTTATCAACAAATTAAATATGTAATATTGTATACATTGAACAATATTTACTTCCTAAAATATTACATAAAATGTTACGTAATCTAATAAACGATGATCATTCAAAATCTAATGCAAGGCATGTTATTGGCGTGTTGGTAAAAAGCTATGGATGTTTGTATGAAATCATTTCATAATTGAACAGTCGTAATTTATCATTTTATCTTTTTTTCCAGTTGACGGACATATTATGCGCTATCCGAGTATGAAGCTAAATAAGATTATCTCTTCAACTCGCTTTTCGAGCGCACCTTTATTTCCATATAAAAAAACTAAAACAATGAAAAGTATGTAATGGAAGTGAATTGAGTGGTTTTTTTCAAACATAACATTAATAAGCCATCTCAAAGTAATCTTGTTTATCCGACACGCCATTTCACTGTAAATAGCGATTATCTCGAAAATTTATCGTTAATAATGATCATGATTCATTTGCAAAGACTTAATTGCCTATTCAGCTAGTATTTTATGATACTGGTAATTTCCTTATAATGACACTTCGTCTAACTGCATGTAATTACTGCATATTTCATTTATTACTACACTCGCACTGCGGGCTATCTTTTCATTACATTTTGTTTGTATAATATTTGATTCATTTAAAATTCAATGTTTTTTCACATACTACGGTGTTCTTCTAACATTTCAACGGGTCGCCATTTTTTCATTGGTATATGATGCAATTATTGTTATAAACGTAAGAAAACTTACTCCTTAAGGGGAAGCTAGGAAAGTAATGCTGCTCCTTGGAATCTTCGTTCGGTGTTTTAATTATATATATTATCAAAATATGATAAATATTTCTATCGAGATTTTTTAAATCTTCCTTCCGTAAGACATGATTTTAGTTTTTTTATAACATTATTCTATATTGGAGGTGTTTCGATAGCGCGTCACTGGCACCATCTCATATGTATTAATTAAAGCTGTCACATGCACGCCAAACCGTGATGTAAACATCGCATTATTCGTGTAAATATTATTATTTTTTCGGATTCACGTTCCGTTATGAAAATTAATTGTTTCGACATACACATTAAATATTAATTAATAACATCGAAGAAAGCAGCACTCGCAGAGCGTATTCGATTAATTTGTTTTTCGCGTTGGAGGGAAAGGAGAGAAAGAAACACTTCGCTATTAAAAGGTATACAGTTTTTAACCCGCCGACATTTTAATTTATGGTAAATATTTCGATGTGAAATTAAAAATTATATCGTGTATATACTAAGGTAATAGCCGTGGGTTTGGTTTGATTATTGCTTATTATCTTCGTAATAGCACCTTTTTATAAGAGAATCTATTGCCTATTTATCTTCATTTAGTGAAGAGCTATGAATAAATTATTAAACTTGTTTATTTTCTCTATTCATTTTAGACATTTTGTTTTTTTATGATATCATTATCGGTATTATTATGTTAAATAATAAGTTACCTGCCTGTTGCTTTTAAAATTAATTAATACACATCCGCCTATAGAACGATTTCGTTGTACATAATAATTATACTCTTACATAGTTTTTTTTATATCCATATTCCAGTCACCGTAAATCAAAACTGGCCACATATCCTTGGAATGGAAGTTAGAAATATTTTCGAAAAAATCACATCAATAGTACGTGTCTGCATTTAAAAAACTGTTCTGGTGCCGAACGAAATGATTGTATTCCGATAAATTCATGTCAGAACACTCTCGTATCAATTTAAATGTCATTTTGGTAAACAACACCAGTGTTTTCAAACTTATTATTTGTGCGACGTCTCTACACCATTACGTTATCCATACATAGAATTGTTTAAATATCTGATATAGTCAACACAGTGGATCGATTCGATTGTGAATTGTGACCCAGGTTCACACGTATCTTATTGGTAAGGTCCAGCTGATTTACATTCATCTAGAGATGTGATAACCACGTTTGATTTAAATCGTCTCATATTTTGATACCTATGTATCCACGACTTTTATCTGAGCTTTTAATCTTGGCAGATTGTTTTAAAGTATATTTCTGTTAATTACCGTACGTCGCTTACGTCACGTTTCAGAAATTCAATCAATCAAAATTTCTCTTTAGACTTCACTGTTACGTGTTTTGTTTCTATTACGAATGGCCCCGGCAGTCATACATCATAAAAATAAATATTGCTCACTATAAAAAATCGGTTCGCAATCAAATACGGCCGGGGGCATAAAAAGTAATTAAAGCAATAAACGTGTAATGCTGAGAAACTAGTTCCACAGTAATTTATTTCACCTCAGTTTATTTGAATTAATTACCATTCAATTTAATACTCACATAAAACGTTTTGATACTCATTAAATGAAATAGTTACATGTTGTCGGACAGGTATGCATATTTTATAAGTCATTTTAATTATTATAATGACTAATGACAAATGTTTATTTTATTGCGAACTGGTTAACGATAGCTGGGTAATCTATTTCATGTTTGCGTTCTATTTGTTTTATCAGTAAACATATTATATAAAATGTTGATTTTATTTTTATTATAGTATTTATTTTACGTCGAAACGAATGATACTAATGTCTAGGTCGAGGACAATTTCCAAGATTTGATTGCCCACGTTTTTTAATCTAATCAATTCTTGTTAGTATAAAGACGGGTGTGTATAGTCATAGTCATTTCTGAAATTGCAATTTACACTGAGAAACGGAAAATATCGACAATATGATTGTTAAATTAAATATTTTTTTATCAATTATACGTTAGTAATAACAATAGACCTTATGTAGAATTTCAAATCATATTTTAATATGTACGTATTATTTTTTGAATGTAAAATTGACCAAATATAAAATCTATTTTTTTACTTATAAATAAATGGTAGGCAATTTAGTATTGAAACTCGTAATTTCAATTGTGTTTTGCTGAATGAGTGATTTACTGTAACCATAAACAAAAAATATCTAAATTAATAACATTGTTTATTCTGCATTCAAAACGTACTTTTTGCAGTAATTATTTCTGTTATTTATAAGTCAATCAATTTGCAATTACATATCAATTGCTGGCCAAGAAATAATTAATTATAGTACAGTCAATAAAATTATCGTGTGAACAACTATTAGTAACTTTTTTTCTCAGTTCGAATTTGAAAGCTTTTTTGCTCGCGGTCAGCATGACCTGGATAATATATTTTATTTCGAAATATTTCACATATCTAAATTATGTTCCTACGATGCAGGTTCATTCGAGAATAATTCCGTTTTATGAACATGATTCATGGTGACTTAATAATATTAGATATATCTCTTTTTTTCTTTGTACGAATGTTTTCTTCTTGTAAATTGATATTAAAATACGAGTAAAGTTTTCTTTTAGATACAAATTATTTTTGAAAGAATTTTGAAGGGAATTAATACATGTTCCGTAATCTTCAAAATCATCTTGGTTCACAATCCTGTAATGAAAATCGCAATAAAGGCATTCCTAGTTTTTTTTAGTGAATTTTTTATTCATTAAGATAGTGGGAGATTTTTTTGTATTATTGTCAAGTGTTTTAACATGTTCTTCAACCCTTGCAATCCTATTCCAAATGTATATACCTATATTTTGGCCTTTTTCGTAATATGATTCGAAGTTTCTTAATGAGTGATCTTCTGTTGTTCCAGGGCTCCGATGGCGGTGCATCAGCGGTGTTCGCGGCTAGTGGGGGCGTAGGCGTCGGCGTAGGCCCCGTTGGCGGCGGCGAGTTCCCTTGTGGCGGCAGCGCGCCCCTGGGCGGCGGCGGGGGGGCCGCGGGCGGTGGCGGATTGGCGGGCAGCGGGGGTGCTGCGGTGGGCGGTGGCGCCAGTCCTGCGCCCGCGCCCCTACCGCAGCCCGCGCCCTCACCCGCTCCCGCTGCCTTGCCGCCGCCGCCCTACACGACTTCTTCAATGCAGGTAAGGAACCGTCAATTTTCCATTATATTTCACTTCTTCTCTTCTCATATAGAAACCCCTAGAGGCCCGTCATTCGGTATTGTGTTTGTTGACAGGATTTCCTTTTACTTACTGTCGGTCTGCATCAATTATTATTTAGTTATATAAACGATTGAGTTTTTGATATTTAATTAAACGCATGCCGAAATAAGCTTGCAGTTTATTTGCAGAAATCGCAGAAATGTTATTAATAAATAAAATATAAATCATCGTAAATCTGACATGTTGCTAAAATTGTAAGTATTATAGTATATGTTTAATTACCATGAAAGCCCCCCGTAGAGTATATCAATATCAAGGCGCGTTTCGCAGCATTGAAAATCTCTTTAGCGATAAATATTTAGCGCCAAGATTAAGTGTTGTATTAAGCCGTCGTAGCGTTTCGATAATCCGCCAATTTTGATTAATTCGATTTATAAATCGCTTCGTTGACTCTCCGGTAGTAAGTCCGGTATTTACACGCTGCCGAGATTAATTTTCTCGCAATTTATTTGGCCGGTGTGTATCTGCCGTTTCGGAAAAGGGCAGGATGCGCCGGATTTATCGGTTTGTATTTTTACGCTTCGGCGACCAAAATACAGACAAATCATTGAACCAATTCGAAATGTTTCCACTTGTGGAATGGAAAAGTTGACAATTTAAATTTTATACTCATATTATCAGTTTTAATGTTGCCATTTTTGAGTTATCCTTTTTTTGTTTCAATTGCTCTATTTTTCATTATTGTAAAGTTTATTTTAAAGAGCGTATTTATATTCCTCTCGAGAACCTAAAAATTAATATAGATAAATTATTTTTATTCTGTAGTACTCAGTGGCGGCTTTAGTCGAGATATTGGTAATTTTCAAAATTTGCAACAGCATTTTCTTTACATTTATCAGAATTTATTTTATCTTTTGACATTTATTCGAAAGATCCCAACTCTTACTAATTTAATTAATATCCGTAGTCAATAACATAAGCATTTCACGCCATTTTCCGGGTAAATAAACAACAAAAGGCTGCACCAACAACCTGTGTGTGTTTCAGATTGTGTTCGTAACGAATGAGACGGTTTGCATGCATTGTACACAATGCGCCGCATCGTATTATCAATCATTATAAGCAAACACGCGATTCGTTTGCACAACTAACAGTTGTGTGCAATTGACAGCATAATTATTATGCATTGATTACACGGCACACGCATTTTGGACGAGCGCATGCGATGCCGCAATGTGATGTGATGTTGCACCCGCGCAAAGCAATGCAATGAAATCCGGCAGGCCAATCTACCTATATATTTACCTAAACAAACCGTTATTACACCCGGTTTGTTTGATTGTTTGTCACTATCAATTAGCGAGTGATTATTAGCGATCGAGTTCCGTCCATTTATGGT
Organism: Himalopsyche japonica; assembly: GCA_028555115.1. NCBI lineage: Eukaryota > Metazoa > Arthropoda > Insecta > Trichoptera > Rhyacophilidae > Himalopsyche > Himalopsyche japonica. The sequence goes on from JAHFWJ010000101.1 coordinate 1,137,016, forward strand.
CTAAAATGAATTTGGTTTGTAATTTTTATACTAAATCATTCAACAGTTAATTGTGAAGTTAAAATTCAATATATTTTCTTCAATTTTCAGTACATGTATTTATATCGAAACTGTTATTTTCATCATATTGATTTACGTTACAAATCCTTGACCCATCTACTTATTATTCGATGTGATTATATGCTATTGTTTCACTTGAACAATTTTTCGTCTGATATGAAAAAACAAAGTTTTTTTGATTTTTTTTTAAAGACGTATCTTTCAATTGAATGCGTTGAATAATCGCAAGGTTCCCGCATTCTATTACCATATTTGTTTCAATAATATCTACAATACTATATATTTTGAATAATTATTTTCTGTACGACAAACCGTGATAAACTGAATTTGAAACGACAAAGCATTTTGTAATAATTAAAAAAAAGTTTAATTTGATTCTGTTTTGTTTTGCTATCGAGAATCGCTTTATCACATATTCTTAAGTGTGTCTATTCAAAATACACATTTATTTCTGCCTCGTTTTGTTTTGGATGCACTAAAATGTATTACGTGCTGACAGATTTTTTAAATGTCTGATGATGACTATCTCACTGATATATATTAACCGCTCGACGTTTACTTTTTCATGATGTTGATCTCACTGTGTAATCAAAAAATTTGCATTGAATGCCGCTTTAATTGACTCGGTGCTATAATTATACGTGTAAGATTTAATTATCTGTTAGCTTGTTTTGCTGTTATATATCGCTAATGCATAATAATACAATGAAATTAATTGTGCATTGTGTTCTTTCTGTATGAACATATTTAAATTAAATAATTTTCCATAATCTTATAAACTAATTCCATTCTAATAATTACAATATTTACGTTGACATTGGTTTCTGTTAAAGTTTCGTGTACAATATTTTTTTTAAATATACGAACAACTATTTTTTTAAATAATGCAATACTTTCTCTGTTCGATTAAAATCGCATTTAATCAAAAATATATTATTTTTAATCATAATTGTGCCTTGTGTTCACGGCCATATGTTTCTGTAAGACGGTTCAGCAAATAAAACAATTAATATTGTGTACTGTACATATATCAATCACGCTTAAGCTAAGCTTAGCTAAAAGATTTCATCTCCGTTTGAGTTTTCTTTTTACTTTGCATCTAGTGTGTTAATAATAACCCGCTATACACATCCATGCATTGCCCTGTTTTGATGATTTGTAAAGTAAGATCGTAAACTGACTCGAATCTTCATTGTACAATACATGTTTTTTGAAACCACATTTAAGACTTCATATAAATGACGTGCGAAATATAAATTCAATTCAACCGGATCCGATATACTGTAAAAATGTGGAAGTTTTGTCGAAAACTTCTTATAATTTTATAAATAAAATAATAGCAATATTACAGCCTTGTCATTATTGAACGTCGAAAAAGACTGCTTCCAAATAATGATATCAATAGATAGTTGTCTCACAAATCCATAATACTCACACTAATTCACTTGTATTTGCATTGAAAGATTTTATTAATTCCACATTCTGTTTGTGTTTAATTAATAATGTTTATTCAAATATCATTTTTGATCTCAATCATTCAATCTGTCGGGTCATATTAACACAAATCTGATTAAATATTTAAGTATTGATAATTGCCCCATAAAATAAATATCGCTGATTATTCGTTCGCGTCGGGCTTATTTGCTGGCCTGTCACTTTCGTGTATAGCCCCGTTATGTTTTAATGCGATTATTGTAATCTGCTTCGAATCTGGTCCGCCATTAAATCAACTAATGCGTAAATATTCGATTGCAACATGTCGAATGTTGTTTTAATTTCCTTGCCCATTTATTATAGACAGTAATCTGCAACCAGTCCATTAAAAAACTCGCTGGCTTTAATGGCTTTCGAAAAATCGCGCGTGGATTTACGACGGATAATTTTCCAATATTTATATTTAAAAGAATTATTTGTATTTAATTATTATATGATTTATATTCTGTGGTGCTCTTTAATTGCTCGCTGGATATTTACATAATCAAGATGCTAATTTTTTTACTGTTTTATTTTTGCATATTCACCAACATTTTTTGAGACTAACGAAGCTTTACACTGCTTTCTTTATTTATGCTGACTAAATTCAAAGCCAATTATCGATCAATATATTCGATAAATACGGTGGTACCACCGTGTAAAATGCAATTCAATTATATTGTTATTCTTTTGTTTGTAAACAAAATAATTTAAAAGACAAATAATTTGCATCTCGGAGGAGAATCTTCAGACTAATTTACAACTCTTAAAATATTTTTTATTTCAATTTGTATAGAAGCCACATAAAATAATTCAATTTAAGATTGGTTGTTTAGTAGAATTGTAATCGTTATTTTATTTTTGCTCGTTTCCGTAAGTTTTGTCAATGAAAGGCGTAACTCGTGTTATTAGTGACAAAAAATTTGGAATTGTACAAAATTGAACTTATTCGAATTTTGTGGGAAACGAGTTTCAAATTGATATTTTGTATTCAACAATTCATATTTAATACATTAAAACATCTTAGTCATCCTTCGCCTATTAGTATGTTGATAAATATCTAGATTCATTCGATTCACTTTTTTTTATCGGTTTTCAAATGATAATATTGTGAGGAAAAAATAATAATAAGAAGTATGTCTAAATTCGATATTTCTGAAGTCACAAAATCATAATGATGACATATTTATACCATCTAGCATTTTAAATTAGTTGTTATGTCTTTTAATGTTACATTATCATTATCTTGTTTGACAGCTTATCATATATCTATGAAATGACATTATTTGTATGGACGCCTTTTTTATGATCACTAGTGTTCGATATCACGAATTTCCAGACAATGTTTACACAATCAATCACTTAATATTCACGGCCGAAGGATTTCGTTGAATAAATTAACCGCATTTTTGATCACCTAATAAATGTACAGCGATATTTGGTTGACATAAGAGTTGTAAACTCAATTAAAAATGTCACAACACCTTCTAGAATAAAACCGCTTTTTTTAATATTCGGTTTGTTAACACGCTGGTATATTTGTATGCATACTTTTTTTTCGTTTTAAAGATCGTGATTATTTTTTTATTCATACCAAACGTTCGTAAATAGAAACCTGTTTGTGGGATTGATACTTTTGTATAGCTGAGGACAAAGCGGTTATTTAAAATGGGAATAAAAAAAATGCACACCAAGAGATTTTTTGCTTTCAAAATCGTATATTTAAATTTGTTTCTACATCATGGCAACACTAATAAAAATTAATGTTATTCACTTTAATACAATTAAAAAAAAAGTTGTTTGTATGTGAAACCTATTTTTGGAAGGAGTAACTTTTTTTAGTATCAATTACACATGAAATTACTTTGAAAATATTACCAAGTAGGACGTAATTACGAAAATAAATATTTTGATTCAGTCATCTTTCCTTGCCGTCTATTTCGGTATTAGTCGCCAGCTCTTTAATAGAGTGATCAATGGCTATTGATTTCGAAAGGTCCAATCCTATTTCATATCGATTAAGGAATTTGTCTTCAACAGTTGTTCGCGTAATAGCGGTCCTGATTATCCCCATTCATCCCCTGCCAACACTAAAATGGGGTTTAGATAGAACGGTTAGCTAGCAACTTGTCATTTTAATTTACACGTGATGTATAAATATCAATAATTATTGTAAAGTAAGTGTCCTTTAGCTTGGAAACTGTACTGAATTCGAATGTATATATGCACTAAAACGGAGACGGACATGGCTTAAAAATACATTAATTATTGAAATGTATTTTCATGTAATTGTTTCCTTAATTAAAAATTCATACTAATGCATAATGAAAGCGTTCAAAGTGAATGAGATTCAGCCGCAATAATAATTACAGAGTAAGCTGTAATTAACAAAATAATAACCATCGATTATACATTGGGCGCATTCGTTTGCGTCCGGCCTCGCTAATACACCGCGTTGCACAAATGCATTTATTTTGTTTGCGGAGGTTAATAAAAGCTGCAGCGTGCACGACTCGAACACAGGCGCAGACATTATTGAATGTCTGACCGCAAATGCAATTTATTAAATTATATGTGAAACAGATAGCCGTGCGGTTGCGGGCATCTGTACATATTTTGTAACTACGTCATGTCGGCTGCACAATAGTAAATATTCCGCCATTCGTGGGATTGTTGTACTTGTTACCGCAGTTACTCGAACGAGATCGGATTATGTGTGCATTAGTATGTCATCAATATTTTGTACGGCAAATGTTTTGACTATTTTAACACATTGCTTGTGGGACACGTAATATTACGTTTTTATAAATCAATTATCAAATGCAAAATTATACGTTTATTGCCTCAATTAATTGGAAATCTATGAAAACAATATGTTAATATCGTGCACTGAAACACGGCAATTGCAATTTAAATCACTTTAGTGTTGTTAACAGAATGGTTAGTTCCTATGTTAAATTGAAATACATAATTCATGATCAGTGTGCGAGTATTTTATGAGTGTTTCTCTATAAGCATATGTCTCTCGCATTAAAATACTTTTATTGAAATCAGTGGGAATTATTCATTCGCTAAACGAAACTAGTCCTGATAGATTACTGACGTTTTTTTATTATTAATTGTAATTGTCGTTTATTTATATGGTTATCAATTTGTAGTGAAGGATCTATCGCCGGCTGCAAACCTTGACTTCGTTAAAAATACTGTAATGAACTTTTATGAAACCTTTCAATGTCTCCTCTATTCTCCAACTTCTTTTGAATTGTTCACATTTTTTGATAATTTAGTGGCGAATAATTTTAAATCTATCAATATTGTACAAGAATAAAATAAATCACACCTATAATAAACGCAATATTCTTACTTATTCCGTTAACATCCTAGTATTGCAAAATAAAAAGATCAAAGCATTAAAAATAAAAATCCCACTGACGCATTCAAATAATATTGGATACTGTTTTATTCAGCAGCGCGCTTCATGTAAATTAATTTATTTTATTTGCGATAAATGAATGTAGTTTCATCGCTAACCGCAAATGGTAATAAAATAATCAAATAATTACATGCCTCTCGTCGACTACATTTATATCACAATCACAATTGAGGAAAAAACACCAGATTTAAAATATTTTTTCAATATGTTTATTGATTTCAAGCGGATAAATCAGTTTCGCTTGTAATGTGGCAGCATAATTATCTATTACTGAATTAGTTTTTGTTATTGTACATACATACTTACTGTTAGATATTGATCGTTGCATAAGTTTTTGCCTTTTTAAATATACGTATCTGTAGATGGTGCAAATGGTTGCCGTTTTTAATCTCCCGCGAAAGGTGCATCCTTTACCTGTTTTAGCCAGTTTCATTATAACATGCGATCGTTTATCCGTAAAATAATAGAAAAGGACCGAAATCAAATTAAATAACGACGTCGCCGACTGCTACACATTATTTGTCGCCAGACAAAATCAGTATTCATTCTCTGACGAAAAGTATATCGTCTACATCTACAACAATGTTAAGTGAAAACGACGATAGTCAACACAAAAGCCTCTTTCTTTGGCCCTAAATCAATATTCAAGACACTGTTTATGATTTTTTTTCTAATCTGAAAATACAATATATTTTGTGGAGCCATTGCCAACAATTAAATTATTTAATCCAGGTATAAATTTAAAAGTACAACCGAATTTGATGAATAGAATAGATGTATATTTTTCATCAAGATCATATCAATCGACATCTTATTATATATCAGTCAATGAAAATGAATTATCCCAAAGTGGGAAACTTTACAGCACCCTCCGTACCTTTAGGACTTGACACTTAACTATTTACACTTATATTATTATACGCCCGGTATCTGCAAAATGTTTTCAATGGTAAAACATAATTTAACAGAGCAGGTCAAAAAATCTTTTGATGAGTCTTGCCCTCATATCCGAAAACCACTAGTTATGGAATACATATATTAGTCAATAGGTTGAAAACACTCGTATATAACAATGGACAATATTTATTTGATTACATAAATGTTGTTACTTTGAATTTGATTAAGTATTTTATTGTTCGAAAAAAATATAGCAAGAACTCAACCCAATAATTTTGTTTCATTATAAATTCATTTGAATGCCGTAATGTTATTTAAACTGTGTTGTTATATCCTAGATACGTAATCATAAGAGAGAGGTATTATGTTTTATTAATTTTAAAAGTGTTGAATATAGTTTAGCTTTTTCTATTCGTTATTATCCGCCACTCAAAGAGTGATTATTCCTATAATTATTATTAGAGAGCCAGCGGTGATTCGCCTTTATAACCACTATGCAACAAACTCGTACAATATTCGGCACCTCGCGAAACACATTTCATTTTTTACATCTGTATATATCCATACCGTAGTGCTGATTTTATTATATATTATTTAGAATGTAACATGTAATTAAGGAGGCGACCTAATTGAAGCTGTATTTTACGGCGCAAATGACTTTGATAGTTTTTATAGTGATTGAGAAATGTTGCTATAATAACTGTGTTATTATTATGTTTATTAAACATCAAAAACCTTGTTCAATTATAATTGATGGCATTAAGTTTTTATGTATTCAAATATTTTATTGTAATTATAATGTGTTGATTTTATAATTCAATTCTTTGTCATTCGTCTATTCTTGGTATGATTTTAATAAATAATTTCCTGTACTTTAATTTATGTTTATATAATATATGGATGTCATATATATATAGTATCTTTATAGCGTTAAAACAGATAACTACGGCGGAAATCGCACTGTGAATGTTAAAACAACGTATTTGTAAGTAAACCACCAGGTTTGGGGATATTACGTTTTCCTTTAGTGAGGAAAAAAAGTTTCTTAAAGCATAAACTTATGGTATGCTTACACGTGTTTCACTCTAAACAAATAATACCTAAATTATATTGTAAAACCGAATTATGAGCAGATACTTTTGTTGTGCAGATAAAATGCATGTAAATCTTTTCATTGTGAAATCAAATGAGGTGTATTTTTTATGACAAATTTCGGGTTTCCAGTTATTTCACTATTGCATTATTAAGTTTGTTACTTTTGTAGTTGTTTCTGGTTAAAATCTCGAAAACGAATAATTTGCTTTTGCTATGGGTTTACTTACACTCACTGTGCGATATTATAGATAGATATATACACCACACATATCGAATGAATATTGTCATGCAATACGAAACATTTCTGAAATTTCTCTCTATATAATTAAAATTATACGGAGAGAAATATCATATGCTAGTAACTGGATTTTTCGAGGCCTTTCGTGATTCTAATAACGTTAGTGGAGACTAGGTCATTGATTTCATTCAAACTAAGAGTTAGCCAAATAATGTTGGAAACTTTTTATTTTGTCATAAAAATCTGCAACACCACCAACACACGTGGTCGAACGCCGCTTTTGCCCTATCGGCATTACTTTTATACAGCTCTGGCTTTACATGTCATGTTAATTTTACGTCTATTTAATAGCTTAATTGAGATACAAACACAATGCATAATCATTTTGTCGGATTTAAACAAGTACCAGTTCACGCTGAATTATTTTAGTTTTCGAAATGTACATCTCTATCTTTGATTCGTACTTTCGGGACACTTCGCTCATACATTATTCATATCATAACGACGAGTTTATTTTTCTTGTGTTAATAAATTGTCGAAATCATTAACCTGCATATGTTGGATATTAGCGAGGCAATGCAACACGGCGCAACTTAGCGGAACTGGTTTCATCAACGTCATTAAAATAGCGTCTCTTGACTAACCGTCCATCGTTCGTTCATTCTTCTTTGTGACTTTTAACTCTAAAAAGTCTATCAGAAACACCTTTTTGAAATGTCATTCCGTGCTCTACTCAATTAAGTCGTATACATGAATAATGATTGGCCAAGATGATCGATTCAATTTTTACGTCGGGGAAAAATGTAAGGTTCATTTGACATTTGACTTTGTTAATCAAACAGCGGATGATCTAACCTTTCAGACTTCGCGGAGTATCAAATTTAATATGTGTGAAATTTACTGCTACTTGTTTTTAATGAGTTAACGGATTATTACCTCCTATGTTGTTACTAAAACTACCCCTGTTCGCGACAGCTGTTTTAGACAAAAATTAATCTATTCTTAATTAGTCACAATATAAATTTTTGATTGATGATCATACATGCAAATATATTACCGCTATACATTTCAAAAAGTGTTTGATTAATTTAAATTTGAACTAATGATTAATGATAATTAATTTATTAAAAGTGTGTAATATTTGACACGACACGAAATATTTCTTATTACTATATTTATTCCATGTTATTATGGTTAAAATTAATACAAACTTAAAAGCTTTTAGAATAATTGTTTATTTTGATTACTGTACCCCACTCGTACGGAAATCGTTTTATTATTCCTTCTCATGAAATGCTTTTGTAAAATGGAATTAACTAAATATACACATTTTTTCATTGTATTATCGTAGTAAAAACATTCTTCGTTGTATAATGCATTTGATGTGAGCGTACGCTTTTTAGCATTATAATGAGACCCCTTTTAATGATACGAATGGCGAAAAATCCATTTATTTTTATAGTATCCACACGATAGAATGATTAGTTTATTGGCTTTATTAGTTGATTATGTTAACAGAGTTTGCGTTCGTAAAATAAATTTCCGTTAAAACATCATTTTATTGGCGATGACCTATAGTTGCCATTATAATAAAAATCATTTTACGACCGAGATGTTTATTTTCAACATTTGGACACATTTTTATGGAACGTTTTTTTATGATAATTTTTACGATGTCGTTATAAAAAATATGAATTGATAAATATCGCTTTCCATGTTAATTCGTGAACCACTACGTTTATAATGATATTTCAATATCTGTTGGGATCGTATTTGAATTAATTAAATGCATCGAAATTATAATTTACCTGTCGCTGGCATTATTATTTATTATTAGTGTTTATTTTGCTTATTTTCAATCGTTTCGTTTATTCAAAAGCATTTTTCTTATCAAAAAATATTTATTTAGTAGAATTCAAAATTTGTCTCACATTCCATATTATCACAAATGTCTACAAGAAAGCTATTGAACAAACATCAGCTTTAATGACTTTTTATATCACTTTTAAGGTGTTAACTGTCACTTCTTGATGGAAAGGCATGATATTTTAAATAATAAAAACACATTTTTTTAGTACTTATTTCCACAATGTATTTACTGATCAAAATTATATATTACTGATCAAAAAATATATTGTGGAAATAAGTACTAAAAAAATGTGTTTTTATTATTTAAAAGACATTTTATATCATAAGTTGACAAGATATTGGCAGTCCTGATTTTTGAAACCTGTTGTTGTATTCATATTATACCAAATTTATTAGATATCCTTATTTATTTTAAATATCGAAAATGGCTTCAACCTTTCTCGCGCTTGATTTATACCACTGTCAGCGTTCTCGATATTAACTTTACTAATGTATTAAATTTATTAATAGCCATAATTTACGAGGAATAAAACGGATTTAGCGCTTAATCGGGGTCGTTCATTTTTTTACGCCTCATGGGGTTTTTGATCGCGCTTACTTCGGTTTATGTTCGACGGAAATTATTGCACCAAATTTCCTTCCATAATGAATGAAACTGATTGATCGATATAGTCTAGAAATTCAAACATAAAATAAATTTATATGCGAAGTAATTTTCTCATACTTAATTTTAGCACTGGAAATGTTTTGTTCAATATTTAAAGCTTTCAAGCATTTCTAACGTGCATTGTTCATTGGTGAAAATACAAATTTATAATAAAATTTAATCTCTTTCGAGACTTCAACTTCCGACCTAAACTTTAGCAGGACAATTTAATCTCGCAGAAAATTGGTTCTACTCGGAAAATTTTATCGTTGTTTGAGATTTAATTTCGAACTTTCATTGTTTGCCTGCAAGTCATGAACAATATAAATATAAGATACCTGGCAAATCTCTTTGGGGATTATGAATTTATATTATTAGGATTGAATTTAACTCGGTTATAAGTATTTTCGGATGTACACCGCTTGCAACATCGCTCACTCGAATATTTTATTTCTTTTCAGGTTTCCAATGGTCCTGTGACAACGCACATAACTCCGATTTCGAACCACGTGCCTCACAACAATCACCCGCCGCAGCCTAGACCCGCGTCCGCCAAGACGCAGAATACGCCTCCGGTGACAAAGATTCCGCCGCTCCAAACTAGCAAACCGATGATAATAACTAGTAATAATAATAGTAATGTGAATAGTAATAACGCGGGAAGCGCGACAGAACCCCCGATACCGACGCACATGCATCACCCCCTCGGAGGATACCACGCCGCCAACTACGCTCCGCATCATCTCATGCCTCCCGTGCCGCTCGCGCACGACTACAGGCATCCCGGCCACCCCGCGCATCCTTCTCACCCGTCGCATCCGTCTCATCCTTCGCACCCCGCTCACCTCCCCCATCATCCTCCTCACCCTCCCTCGATGCAGAACCACAGCGCTCCTCATCACCAGACGTCGCAGCCTCACCCTCCTCACCCGCAGAGCGCTCCGAATCACGCCCCCCATCCGCAGAGTCAGAACCCGCAGAATCATGGCGCTCATCCGCCACCGCTGCAGAATCACAGCATGCACCCGCTCGGTATACAAAACCACGGGTCGCACCCCTCAGTCTCGCAGAACCACAACCCGCACTCCCATCCTTCTCCTCACGTATCTCACCCCTCCGGGATGCCGCCTCATTCGCAGCACCACCAGAATCACGGACACCCCTCTCTTGCGAACCTCGGTCAGCATCCCAACGGGACTTCGAGCCGCGGACCTCACGCTCCTGCGGTTCCCGGCCACGGGCAGCATTCGAACCACGGCGCTCATCCGGGAGTCCCGAACCACGGCCAGCACCCGGGGGTCCCGAATCACGTTCAACATCCTGGAATGCCCAGCCACAATCAGCACCCGGGAATGCCGAATCACAGTCAACACCTCGGGATGCCGAATCACAATCAGCATCCGGGGAGCGTTCCCAATCACAGTCAGCACCCTGCCGGTGTACCCAACCACGGCCCGTACTCGAGTCATGTTCCTGCAGCGCACGGTCAGGGACCCGCTCCACCGGCTGGAGGAGGGCACGCGGCATTGCCTGTCGGCTCGGCGGCCGGCCAGCAACAGCAGCAACAACAGCAGCAACAGCAACCCACTCCGGCAGATCCTGGAGGGGGAGGCGGGTTATCTACGGCAGTGGGTCTCGGGGCAGGAGTGAGAGCGGCGAGCCCTGCGGTGGGCACTGCTCCGGGTCATGCCGCTGCACCACCTCCGGCCGCCTACCCTCCTGGATACCCTCCTGCCCTTTATGCGCCTTACGCTCCCGTTATGCATCACTCTCCTTATGTGCCTGCAGCAGCCTCTCCCAGCGCGGCGTCGCCTAGGAATACGGACACCACGGTAAGTTCATATCATTTACTGTTGAGGTATTTAAATTGTTGCTAATAATGTTACATGATTCTTATTACTGTGGCACATTCTTTCGAAGATTTGTTGTATGTTATGTTTTTGAAACCCATCAAATAAAATATTAATTTAAATTTCAGCAGAGATCGAGTCTGACATCACCCCTGGTGACACCGAAAAGTGTTCGAGCCCAAACTCCCGGAACAAATGCTCCGCCTCTCACAGCGACCGCTCATTCGCCACGGGGGCATAGCCCTACCCGAGAGAGAGATAGTTATGGGTAAGAAAGATTTATTAGGTTCTAAAATTTTTTTAAAAACCATTATTCTGTATAGAACATTTTGAAATTTCAACATCTTTTATTATATTTTGCTTTGCCATTCATATCACTGCAGTATTCCTATATGTGTAATTCAATAATAACCCTACACTGGGCTGTTTTCCCACATTTCCAAATATTCTCTTGCTGATTTACATATTCATAATGCAAATGAAATCTGGATATGTTTTCTAATTGGATTCAATTATTACATTATATTTGCAGTGGTTTAAATATCTGTTACATTGTCAATACTCATATTGGATAGCAAGAGCATTATTAATTTTACTCAGTTTACCTTTCAATCGTTCTATGAATTGATTAACGGATTACAGCTTGAATGTTGTATAATTATATTTGCAGTGAATAATTCAATGCTCATCATGATAATTTTAATTCGGTAGTGGGCATGAGAATAAAGCAATAATAAAGTTTCTTTGGTGGTAACTATTTCAAGTGAATAGTATTCTGCTTATCCTGATTTCTTTCTATCTTGAATGAAATATAAAAGAAAAGTTTTATTTGAGTCATTGCTCTATAATAATTGAAGACAGCGAGCTTCCTATATAAATATATTTCATTGATAATTTTTGGATCGGTTTTTACAGTTAATAATTATTACCTTATTCACAAATCAAGTGACTTAACCAAAATTACTTTGTCAAAAACTGATTTGCCACTTCATGTCTCGAATGCTTCCAATTTCTTAATTAATTTGTCTTCTCTGTAAATTTTCAGAAGCAACGTGAGCAGTTTATCAAGGGCGAGTGTGGGTACCCCCGTTTCGGGTACCGGTCCGTCGCCCGCCCTTCCCCCTGTGATGCCTCCTACCACACATTCTGTGATGGCGCCTTCCCTTCAGCAGCCGAGCATGGGCTCCAGTTTGCCGCCGAGCTTATCGTCCGGTCTGGTTCCCGGGTTAGCACCCACCATCCCCCCTGGAATGTCGCCGAGTTTGGCACCTAGTTTAGCACCTGTTGTTCCCACAGCGGTTCCAGTTATTTCGGCGCCATCGGTGGCACCAAAACCGCCTCCGCATCAGTGGGGACTGAGGTTAGTGTCGAGTCTTTTAGTATAAATTTTTGTTACAATAAAGTATCCATTTATTCCCATAAAAGTGTAAATAGAATTGGCTTTCTGATTGCTCATTTCTCAATTATTATTTTTTTTATTTCAGTCCTTCGAGTGTCGGAGGTCCTCCTGCTCCCGTGGTGGTCAGTTCTCGAAGTGTCGGTGCAGGCTTTGTAGCTCCGTCTGCAGCACCGCCTCTTTTTGCTGCGCCTCTTCCACCTCCGGCCGCCCCTCCCCCCACACAACCCCTCTCCAATCCCAATCCCTTCTCTGCTGAGTCACTTTTCCAAACAAGTAAGTTTTCAAACCGTCATAATTTTCAAATTTTATAATGTTATAATTACAGATTATAAGTTTATTGCTTTTTCAATATAGAAAATACTTCAATACAAAAATAACAAGGAAAAATGTATCGATACCAAGTATCTTACCGAAACATACGTTTCAATTAATACTTGGCTCTTATGATACGATGTATGTATAAATAACATTGACAATTCATTTTTAGGTCCATCAGCAGATCTTCTCCGGCGTGAACTGGACAGTAGATTTTTGGCTTCTTCCGGAGGTGCCCCTGGAGCGAACAATCCACCTGGCAGTGCAAACCCCCCTCCAGCCCCCCAGGGGGGCTTTGCGCTTCGCACCGAGATGCATCATCACCAACATCAACACACCCACGTGCACCAACATCAGCTGCCTCCTCACCCCCAGCATCCACATCCTGCTCACCCTGCACAACCGCCCCATCCTCATCAACATCCGCACCCTCACCCTCATCCGCATCCTCACCATCAACAGCTCTTCGCTCCACCACCACCTCCTCTGGTAATTATAATGTTTAGTTATCGTCTAATATTTAATTATAGGCTTGATATAAAAATATCCTCTTGTCAATATAAGATTCGTCACAGTTATGAAAATGCACTTTTGCCACAAAGATGATGCATAAGACTTATTATCAAGTGAATGATAATTAACTAAGAAATAGAAATTGCTTGAAGCTTATTTGATTCACACAATGTTTTTTCCTTAACTAGTTATGAAAATAATATTCAGTTTTAAGGCTATAAAAAAATGGCAATGAATTTTAGTTCTACAAAATTTATAAGATAAGTTGACAGCTCTTTCGGCTTATGCCTTCATCAGAACTATCTATACTATACATAACTATTTTTTCACCATGTTATAATGGAGTTCTACCATGTAAATGCCAATTCAATAAATATGATATTCAGTTAGTTTCGTGTGATCTAATCTTGTTAACTTGGCTCTTTATCATAATCATGTAATCAAGTAATTTTAACTTTTTAACTGTCACTTCTTGGTAGAAAGGCATTATATTACAGTACAAAATTTATATGTATGAACATATTTCTATAAAACAATATCTAAAATTTTTGTTGATTGCGTTTTTCAGTTTAAGGACATCACAAAAATGGACTCCCTATACAGACAAGGACTAGGTTTAGCATTTCCCGGCTACAGCCCGGGACTGCTTCATCCGGGACTCGGTGGAGCGACACCCTTCGTTCCTCCCAGTGCTCTTCCGACATTCACACCAAAGGTTCGTAATCTGAGCGACTATTTTTCCCTTAGATTTTTTTTTATTTTTGCTTCGATTCCTCCGATTTCTGAAATAACTCTGCTCGTGTTTAATCAAAGCTTATTTAATCCTGTTTCATTGCTTTTAACATTATTTTCTCATTATCAATCATTACATACATGTTTTTATAACTGAGCAATTCAATGAAAAATAATTCTTCAAATCAGTTTATTGATTTATTTATCAGATATTTTTTGCTTAATTTTTGTATGAAATAAAGAGTGTCTTAAAAGTATTTTAACAGTGAAGATTATTGTAAATATACATAGAATCATGCTTCTTGTAAGTTTCATCTTATATTTCAGCAACTAAAATAAAATATTTTTTCATTTGACATAATCACTATAAACAATAAATAATTCCGATCTCGATTTCATTTCAATGTTCATGTTATTCATTTTAATGATACTTGGTTCAATGATACTTCATGATACTTGGTTCCTTAAAATTTTCTATCAATATCAAAAAGCCTCACTTTGTAAATACTCAACATACATTTTAGCAATCATCATTGTCATTAACATCCATTTTGATTATTACTCCTTACTATTTTGTTTATGTTTTGTTTTTTTTTTAACCTTGGGGTGTTTGTTTATGTTGCGGTTCTTCAGGCGCTGATACCACCCGATCATACTAACAAGCTCCCGAGGCCCGCTCAAGTGGTAGGTTTTATTATTACTATAATACAACCCATTACATTAGAATATTTTTTTCAAAAATTTTTCATCATATTGTGGGCTATGATAAAGTCAGCAATGAGCTACAGTTTAATTAACATTAAAATTCATAAAATATGTTTTTTTGATAGTCATATTTTGACAGTTGAGATGAGGTCAAAATTTTTTTTAAATTAAGTCGATAAGTAATTTTTAATACAACTTTAAAGTTAATTTTTTTTGCCTCACTTCACCTCTCAAAAAAGTTGTAAGCTCGAAAAAAATCAAGAGACAGTTTCATTATCATACAATGGTTTATTCTGCTTACTTTCGCTTGCAACATTAATTATATGAGCATTGTTACTAATTGGAAGTATTTATAAAACTCATACAAACAGTTAATACCATCTGCATTTACTAACTGGCTTTTAATAGCAATGCAGTTTTGTTTTATATTAACCTTTGTGAGACATATGCCATTCTTTTATATTGTCTATACTGATCATTCATTCATTCCTATTTTTTAATACACATGCTTTTACTGTTATCTACAATTAAATTTCAATATGATGACTTCTTCGAATATGGTTTATTATTTGTTTAGCAGAATATGCCCCTCTATGATTTGCTTCAATTTCAATAAGACAACAAGAATTAGAGTGTATCTGAGTACTCATTTAATTAACATTTTATAAATTTAAGTAATGAAAAAGTTACATTCATCATTATTTGAATTAAAAATGGAAAACCATGTTGTATGTTAAGTTTTGTAGCATTTTGCTAGTCATGTGCTAGAAGTATCTGTTGTAAATTTGTGAAAATTGGGCATGGAGATTTATTTTTGACAATTTTAGTTTGTTATTTATGGAAAAAAAATATAAATACATACTAAGGTGAAGACCCATGGCAAGAAAATAATTGAATATAAGAAGAAAATTGTTAATTTAGATTAAATTACTTATTTTCAATAACCAGATTGGGTTTGTTTGTTACATCTAATATCATATTTGATAAATATGTCAAGATTGAATATCCAAAGCAAAAGAATGAAATCGATTATTATGCTCTTGCACTGAGGTTTTACTTATAAAATTGATAAATTTTCTAACATTGATTTTATTGTAATGGTTATTTGTTTTTATAGAAAACTGGCAAATGGAATGCAATGCATGTGCGCATAGCGTGGGAGATTTACAATCATCAGCAGAAAGCGGGAGGTGGCGAAGGAGGCAAGGCAGTGCTGGCCGGGGCAGGCGTGGGAGGCGTTCTCGGAAACCCTTCCAAAGACCTCTTAAGGCCGCCTTCACATTCATTCCCGCCTCCGCCGCCCCCTCATGCATTTCCTCCAAGAACTCCCTACGACACGCTCGTGCCGCCATCGCCTTACCTCAACGCGCAGCATCTGGGTATGTAGCTAAGTTGAATTGATAGTAGTTGTGGAATATGAAATGCCAATAGGAAATGAGTAAAAAAATCAATTGAAAAATTATTTTTAGTAAATGATAAATTAATCATTATTTTTTCTCTATTTGTAGGCATGTCACCGTTTGCTCGTTACGGGGGAGGTTACCCTGGAGGGCCTTCTCCATTCAGCCTCTCGCCTTTCCCACAGAGAGATCTCGGCCTCGGTGGTCCTTTAGCACCTGTTCACGATCCATGGAGAAGGTAATTGTTTGTTTCCTTACTTAAAATCAATCAAAAATAATGTGTCAAACTATAACAATAATAGTATCATAATTTTATAAAGATTTTGCATATTCGTCAATTTTATATTTTTTCAATTTTACAGTCTCCAGAGATCTGCAGGAGGATTCCCAGGCCCCCCTGGACCTGGAACATGGACGTTAAAACCTGACCCGGCGGCTGCAGAAAGAAGAGAACAAGAAGAACGGGAACGAGAAAGGGAGCGAGAGCGAGAACGGGAGAGAGAGAGAGAGCGAGAAAGAGAAATGAGAGAGCGAGAGAGGCAGAGGCGAGAAAGAGAGGAGAGGGAGAAGAGAGAGAGGGAAGAGAAAGCTCGGAAACAGCAGCAGCAGCAACAGCAACAAATGGAACAAGAGAGAAGAGACAAGGAAAGGAGAGAGATGGAGAGGATGCGGCAGAGGGAGCGAGAAAGAGAGAGGGAGAGGTCACCGCTGCGCAATGGAGCACCGGAAGGTGTGGTGAAAGAAGAACCGCGTAAAGAAGACATCTACCGCCTTGCACCCCTGCCCCGCCTTCTGCCTCCCGCCATGAGCTACCCTCCACCCTGGGATCCGTACCGGTCTTATGATCTTCGCTTTAGTCCATTGGTCGAGGCAGCTTTCCGGGCGGAAGAAGAGCGAGCAAAGATGCTCAGTGCATACGCGGCGCATCTTAAGCCTCGCCCGCCTCCACCTCCTCATTTGCTTCCGCACTCACTTCCACCCAAAGAAGAGCCCCGATGATACCCCGCCCCCGAATCCCTGCTCGACCATCCCCGCCCGGCTCCCAATCCCCAAACTGCCTCTGCCACCATAACCGCCGCCACCGCCGCCACCGCCGGTGCCCCGCCTCGTCTTCCGTCTCCCTCGCGCAAGGAGCAACGGTGATGTCTCCCACTCATTTAATAAACTCTAATGCAATGGATCCTCGTAGCAAACTCCTGGTGTCATCCATTTGTCTCTCTCTATTCCATTTCTCTAGATTATCTGTTAATTATTTTCCCTTAATTCAAAAATTGTCCTTAATTATAAATAGATCCTACAAAAATGGCTCTCTGTTTTGACATATTTTCTGAATCAATCATCAGGCATCCCACTTTGTTCTTCCAAACGTGATTTGTTAACGAATGCCTTTGATTTCTTGAGGGAAATTTTTATTTGAATTAAATCTCACCTTAGAATATACAGAGAGACAATTTCTGCAATTCAATATGGGAGAAACATTGAATTTCAAGAGGCCCAAAAATGAAATGGATCATTGCGTTGGAGTGTGGGAATCGTGCGGCTTTAGATAAACCCTCGTAATATCCCCTTATGACCGTTAACCGATAAGAAAAACGATATCTAATATAAATATATAAATAAAACATAGTCATAATGAAATCTATTTATTCTCGTATAGTGACGAATTGAAGTATTGTGTATGATATTAGTTTTTAATTGTGTCGATAGCGTCGAGTTAATTTTGCATATAAAATGTTAAACGAATCGTTTTCCCCTCCTCCCGCTCTGTAAATTGTTAAGGCGTGCGAGGCCTCCTGTAAATATTGCTCTTATTTTTAAAATTAACAATTAAGACAGACGAGATATTTTAATTACAAGTAGGGAATTGAAATGCGAATACGAGCGATTTCCGAGCAGACGGAAATTTTTGTTATTTGTCATTTATGGGTAATATTTATTTTGTCCGTCTCATCTCCGTTTTCATTCTTACACCGAATAGTAATTGAGTTATCTCAGATTTCCGCTGTTGTGCATTTTATATCACAATGGATATTCCTATTTCAGATCAATTATCATTGAAGATCTGCCCTAATGTATTATCTAATTTGATTTCGATAGCAGAGACTGCGATGGATTTAAGTGGACCCGCTCAATATAATGTAAAATATTGTGATTTTAATTCTACCCAGTATAAAGATCATATTGTATATTATGATATATACCTTCTGATGTACATATTTATGAATTATTACAGAAGCGCTACAATCAATTAATGAATTTGCGTTTTCGCACGCACGGTCAATTTCTGTAAAGAGACTTTACAGATGAAGAGCATGTGTCTATGTCATTAAATTATTTGTTACCTTTTACATCATTTAAGTATTCGAAAACACAATTATTTTAAACAATATAAAATCTTTTTTATAGAAATATCTCTACTATTGGAAAAGCTTAAGGTTGTTTTATTTATGTTCCTTGATTCTTTTTGTTATATGACACTTAATGACAGTATGTGATCTAATGCTAAATATTGTGAAATATGTCAATTTATATTATACGAATAACTATTCAGACCATACTATCAAATGAAATTAAAACATTTCTAATGTAATATGACAAAGGCATTTAATTTTAATCTTTATTTTGTAACATGTGTAGTGTCACGTAGCCACATTATTTTTGTATGATGACAAAAATAATGGACCAAGAAAATGCATTTTTGAGTTTTGTATAATTTATTAATCCAAGAAATCAAATGTACTTTTTTAACTTTATTTTTAATATTTTGATTAATTTTATAAGCCCCGTTATTTAGATCAAACTATCCATCGGTGAATTGATTCATGTCAATACCGTATCTAATATTAGTAGAATTCCATTGTAGTGTGCAATCATCAAATTATGGTCCAATCATTTTTTTTATTATTAAAAACATTTTAGCATCGTGTTTTAAATTTATGCATTCTTTTCTTCGGAGATGACGGAAAATATTTTGTTTCTGTCATAGACATATGTTTTTCATTGCCCGAGCTGGCGAAATTTTTGTATTTTACGTGTGTAGTATTTTGAATGTTTATACACTGACATATTGGTACACCCTCGTTTTGCCGCAGTCCACCCTGTTGTATTCGAGTCCGCTTCGTAGGAAAACCGCTTGTATTATAAACTGTATCGGTCTATGTGAGCTGCTAAAATGTCTTCATGTCATTATAATTCCATTTTGTATAAAAAAAATAACAAATAAACAAGAAAAATGTGAGTGGAATGAATCAATTGTGAGAAAAAAATGAAAAAATAAAGCCAAACTCATTTTTGTAGATAATTTGATATAATTGTGTACTGTTATCTAAAAAATAAGTGATTTTTGTAGATAAATATGGAAATGTGGACTCTAAAGGTTCTTTTTTTTGTGAAAGAGCCATTTTTTCAATGTTCGATCCTTTGTAAAAGGGTCTTAAAAAATATAATTATGTACCTATATTGTTTCTATATAAAGTAGAAACGTTCAAATATAACAAAATCGTATTTATTAAACAAACACCTGGTCTATTTTCCAATTTCCTCTGTCCCAAAAAGCAAATGGTGTTTATTTTTACATGGTGAAAAAAAATGTATTTAAATTCTACAAGATTTATAAGATATATGTTGATAGCTATTTTGGCTTACGCTTCATCAGATCTACATATGTTTATTTTAACTATTTATTGAATTCTAAATACCCTATAGGCCTATCATCTGGCCACAGTGGCAGTAGCTTAGTCCTGGCATTTTTTTTGACGTCTGTCTCATTCATCATTAAATGACTGAAATAATCAATGATGTTCTTTTTGACAGAACGGCCTAGATAACTTATTTTCATACATTATGGGCTCTACAAGCTAAAAGCTCTGAAGGTAAACTGTATGGAAATGACTCATTCTCTTAGGAGTACTGACATAAGACCTACTGTGATTCCCTGGTTCAAGATTTTCTGGGTACTAATATTGAATAAATGATTATTCTCCCCCTACTATGGTGTACATTTTCCAAACACTTCATACAAATATACAAAAGAAGGAACGAGACAACTGTCTGCTTTGACCCTTTATTTTGGTTATTTTTGTCTCCATATTGGTTCAGCGTGGCTAAAATTGATTTCCGTTTGTTCACAATATGCTTACAACACCTTAGTGTTAGCAAATTTTTGGTCTTTCGGCGCTGTGTATATTTCTGTAATCTTTTGTCATACTATTAAAAACTTACATGAGAGATCACCTTCCTTAATGGCTGTACAGGATCAAAGGATGTTTTATAAGAAAACAAACTTATCGTGTTGCATAAATTATAAATTTTTTCATTAATTTATTTACAAAATTGTGTTTCCCTAATTACAGCTATTGAAATTCTAATGTATGATAAACATATAAATTTGCTATCATATGGGAAACAGATATCAATAAAATTACATTGTAGTTAAAACAAAACAGTGGGAGCACATCATAACAAAACATCTACCTCCTGTACCAAATCTGGACAGTCTTCATGCGTTTAATCTTCTTTTGAAGCTGCAGAATACCATAGAGAAGGGCTTCTGCGCTGGGTGGACATCCAGGAACATATATGTCAACAGGTACAATGCGGTCGCACCCTCTGAAAGTGATCAAAAAAAATAAGTTGGAAGTTACTTTTTATCAAAAAATCTTTTACATAAGTCATAACAGATAACCTATAAAAAAATTCAGACAACAAATGAGAGTGCATATTAAGTAAGTAGTAAGAGTAAGAGGCATAGAAATAATGTAAAAATTACAAACGAGACATATTGATTTATCTCCAAGAAGTGGTTAGTAATATCTAGCCAAGATTTTAATGTCACTGCTTTAAAATATCTGAAAGTAAAATGTAAGGACAGTGTGGGTGGGGGTGATTCACCAAAAAATGCAAGCATTTGGAACGATAAAGATTCTTAGACTTTGAAAACTTGAAAAAGAAAGGTGACCAGTAGACATGAAAGTTTTCATATCCATAGACCCTATAAGTGGGTTGTGGATAATTTTTTTTTGTTTTTAGTTCCAACTGGCAACCTCAGAAAACATTTCATGATGATTGCGTCACGTATTCTGCTGTATTTAAAATTTAAAAAATCAGGTAAAATATAATATTCTTTCGTCGTTTCGTATTTCTTTCATTATAATAGAATATGTCACAGGGTCAAATTTTAATTATGTCAATATGTAAATGATTAATTAAATTCCTACACTATCAATAATTTCATTTTGTAAAACTTCTTAATAGTAATGTACAGAGTTTTCACAAGGGAGGTTGAATTCTTTTTGTATCAGTAATGCAATGCCCTTATAAGATCGGCTGCAAGTAAAGTTCCACCTTCTTGTTGTTAATCAAGCAGAAAGCATCCAATTCTGCAGTCAAAAAGTTATCAATCATTTTACAATAATGTTCTCCGTTAACAGTTACCATAATACCACATTCATCTTGAAAAGTATGGACCAAAGATTCCCTCCTTACCACATTGCGTATCATGATAGCGTCAAAATTCACATATACCAAAATGGCAACCAACCACCATTTTAAAACTGATTGTAACACAAACACATACTTGATGCTAGCTGGATTGCCATTGTGACCAGAGGCGTACTACCAGTGCAATATGAGCACTGAAGAAGATGGAGTACATTTTTTTAATTGTTGTTCACAGCGGTTTTGGATTTATCATACACTACATATTTAACAATGTATTGTATTTGTAATAAAGAAATATAAAAAAAATTGTATGTAGTAAAATAGTGAGTATTTTTTAATGGAAAAGGTATCTGTAAACCATTTCAATTATAAACTGTAATAAAATAGAACAGAATTAAACAAACCTGACAACAGAGTAAGAATAGTGGTAATATCCTCCACCATTGGCACAGCTTCCCATAGAGATTACCCATCGAGGTTCGGGCATTTGGTCGTAAACTTTTCGTAAGGCTGGAGCCATTTTGTTAGTTAATGTTCCAGCGACAATCATCACGTCAGACTGACGAGGAGAGGCACGGAACACAACACCAAATCTGTTACAGACGTAATACACGCATTGAGCATTTTACAAATAATCATTACCAGAAATAGATACCGAGGGAGAAGATTATATATAATCCAAACGTTTTATTTTGTTTTAAAACATTAGGACGCTTTGAGACAACTAACTGTTGTAAGCAAAGGGATATTTTTAGGGTGCTGGAGTGTAGCGGGCAAGTAAAAGCTGTTTAAATGGTAAAAAAAAATATGGAAATTTGTAATTTAATCATGGGATTGGTGGAAATAAAAAAAATATATTTTACGGAGTAAAAAGGGTTACACAATTGAACTTTTTATCGTTAGTCTCATTTTGATGAATACAAAATAACAACAAATGCTTGTTCACTTCGTTGTCTATTGTAATATGAAATATTACCTGTCCATGTCGTATCGTGGAGCAGCAATGTGCATCATTTCGACAGCGCAACACGCAAGACCGAATGTCATCGGCCAAAGAGAGCCTTTACGGCCCCAATTCAACAGATCGTCCAACCTGGCAACGGCATATTCAGCCATATTGCTAGTCTTCTGAAAAGGCGAATATTTACGAACATCTCCGGGGGTTGGTGCAGGCAAATGAGTATTGCGGATTTGCATGGTCATCGGGGCGAGTGCCCCCTTCATTGCCCCCGAAGAGATAGCTTCGACGCCATTACCTATCGCAGCAGCCACAGTACGAAGCATCTAAAGAAAAATGAATGTGACATCCCGATGTATATAATAGGTTATGTGAACTTAAGTTGTTGAATAAAATATTTTGTGTAAACTTATATCACATTCAATTAAAACAGAATTTTTTAATACCTTGATAATCGTTTTTTTCTCTCCTTTTTGTAGTATAAATAACACTATTGATATTTTTGAATATTTATGTAATCGTCTGATGGCTACTACGGTAGTAGACCACAAACAATAATGTTACAAGTGACAGTTAACGTTACTCGAATGTTGACACTAGTTTGGAATACTTTACGTATTACAAGTATATTTTATTGATGATCGCGTTTACAGATGCTTCGTAATATTTAATTACAAATATTATAAGTGTATATATTGTTAATTTTTATCAAAAATTTGAAGTCATTTTGTAAAACACAATTTATTTTTTGACATAAGTGCAAAATTTATTTTTTTATAGTTTATCCATATCTTCAATAACATTTTATTTGATAAAACTTAGATGATTTTAAAATGATATGTTTCTAAAGATCGTAAAATATTCTTTTCTTTAGATATTTGTATTAATTATTGTAAAAATGCGCTTACACTAAGTCTAGAACAGAACAAAAAATGACAGTAAACCAAAATTTTACATATATTACAGATGATTCAAAAAGCTTGAGCCTTCCCATACCCTTCTATAATAATATTACTATCTCTTTTTTAACAATAAATTTTATTCTAATCACACCAAAAAGTCATAATAAAAAAATAAAGAGTTGTGGCAAGCCTAAATGTTGAAAAAATCAAAATGCTAAGCATAAACAATTTCCACACATGACACAAAAGGTAATATCCATACAATAAATAAATGTGTTTGAAATAGTATATACTTTGGACTATGTATTCGATAAGTATAGAGTGGATACCTCTTTCTGCGCTGAATACCTACGATCAAAATCAAAACCATTGCACCACCGCTCTGGGTTCCGCCCTAAGGTTTAGATTGCA
Source organism: Himalopsyche japonica (assembly GCA_028555115.1). Taxonomy (NCBI): domain Eukaryota; kingdom Metazoa; phylum Arthropoda; class Insecta; order Trichoptera; family Rhyacophilidae; genus Himalopsyche; species Himalopsyche japonica. The sequence goes on from JAHFWJ010000101.1 coordinate 1,161,351, forward strand.
ACTATGTGCCCGCGAATAAACGAATGTCAGAAGAGGTCGGATATACTTAACAATTTTTTGTTTCAGTAACGATTTCTCACATCGATACATTTACCTCCTCTTCATTATGTAACCCTGGTATAAAGAATGAATGAATTATTATTCGTATTGATGAAAACTTACACCCTTGGACTTGGGTCGTTGAGTCAGTACATACTCTATTGTGGAATTGATAAATAAAATCGGCACCATTTCTCACTACCTCTTAACATTTATGTTACCCTAATACCTCAGGCGATAATACTTATTTATTTTAATTTTCGTGGTGAGATTAGTGGAACGCATTTACAAATAAATGAATTTTTTAAATATATAAATAATTGCAAGCCATTTGTTTTATTTTATCGGTTTATTTTAAATTCTATTTATATTTTGTCCCAATATACTCCAATAATTTAAACTATTTGATACAAATTTTAATATATTTCATGAACATGATAATATAAAAAACCCATACATAAAAACTCTCTTCTATCTATTCAAGCACAATCAATCCAATGTCTGCGCGATTTTTTTCTAAATTATAGTGAAGAACTCGTAAAACTTCTTCTCAGTCTCGCTAGTTCTATTGCATCTGTGTGATAGAATGCCTGAAGATGCCGAAAGACGAAACCCGGGTCGTTAATGGCAAAACACGTAGAATAACTTTAAAAAATGTAATTTCAAAAGGATAGAATAAAACTTGAAAAAACCAAAATATAATTCAAAATAAATACACCGTAATAATATGTATACCGACCATTACATTATGAACTTGAAGCAGATTTATCGAGATGTAATATGAGACGCAATAATACCGACATTGAGTTATTTGTACTTGCCGACGCTCGCATGTATTGTCTTTGAAATAATGCATATTATTAATAATTTGCAATACATTTTTATAATTAAAATATATTGAGAATGACACTGTTACATGGAATTTTTATATTAGCAGTGAAAGCGTTAACATCATCTATGCAAGGAGTGCATACCTTACTACATTTTATATAAATTGGAAGCATGAAAATTGTATCTTAATTTTCACATATACAAAGACTCGAAGCGACTCATTATTTCAATAATATAAGCTGATTTAACATTTTAACAGCTATGAGAAAATAATTTTTTATTGTGCGCCAACGAATTTCTAAAAACTGAAAATGGGCAACACAATGGTAAAATTAATGACACGATAAATAAAATATGTTCAAAATGGTGCTTTTTTGTGCGGTTTGTTTCAAAAAATAGCAACTGCACACATCACATTGCTTACAAAAAAAAAAAAACCGGTGTACTTTTTTCAAGCAGCACATGCCACACAACGCTTTCAATTTATATTTCGAGCCAGTCACCAGTTCATTTGATTTACCGTATTAGGAATAAATACGTGGAATACTCTTATACAAAGTATTACTATATTTTACGAATTGATTCAAATAGAAAATTTTCTATTCTGTAACTTTTGGTCTAAGAGTTTTTTTTTAATATTTCAAGTTAAAAAAAAAGTTTTATTTTTCGATTATTTATGTATTTTTTTTAATCGAGTTACTCGTAAAGTGTGTCGTTTATTTTTCTGTCAGCAAACTTTTTCGTTTGTTATCAACTATATTCTATACTAGTCAGTGTACACATGCCATTGTATTACTTGTTTTGAGTTTAGCATAGACAAAAATGCCATAGACCGATTAAATATAAAATGGTTTCTCGCGGTATCTGACAATCGTCTCATTGGAATTATATTTTATTTTATTGGAGCACTGACGCACATTGCGTACATTAAATCGCAGCTGTATTCACCTATACTCAAAATGTTGGTTCTTTTCGTAGTACTTTTTGCGGAAAATGAATAGCGGCGATTGTAGGTCATGGTCTTATGTATTTTTATATTTCTTCAACTATGTTTTATATGATTTTAGGGCAAGAAATAGATCACCAGCAACTGAAAAAGATAAAGACAAAAAGAAACCGAAAGAAAAGAAGAAGAAGAACGAATCTGGATCGAGTAGTAGTGACAGCAGTGGAAGGTAAATTTTTAAGATATGTTTAATTCAATTGGTGTGTTAGTAGGTTTTGGAACGTATATTAGAAAATATGCTTTGCGACATACTACTCCATTCTCGCCTGAAAGTTTACTAAATGAGACACATGACATTGCAATTCTGTTGAATGGTTAAGAAAGTAAATAATCAGAATGGTCATCTGCGAAGTGAAGGTCGCTTTTGCTGTGTTACTCATCTCCCAGATAATATTCAAAGTCACATTGATAATAGATTCACCTAAAGTAGATGAAATTAATGAATAATAGAAAAAGAGGCATTCACCGTTCAGTAAAAGCATACTTCCAATCAATAGTTGATTATTTCAACTTTAAATGTCACTTAGAGGCTTAACATAAAAAAATAATTTAAGAACGAGTCTACAGTAAAAATATTTTTACAGTTCGTCTGACAGTAGCTCGTCTCGTTCTTCATCCCATTCAAGCTCGAGTAGCTCAGGAGGCTCTTCGTCCCGCAGTTCTTCATCATCCTCAAGTTCTTCGAGTAGCAGCAGCGGTGGGGACCGCCAACGTCCCAAACGCAAGTAAGTTTTGTGGGTGATGATTCAAATTAAACCTTTCAATCTCTAATGATAATTTGAAAAGGTGATAAATTAATAAAATATTGAATTGACAGTTATTTAGAATTGTCATGTGCAGCTCGAGTTCTAGTCAACCAGCAATAATCAATCGGTATTGTCATGACTTCTTTTTTGTATGCCTTGAAAGACCAATTTAAATACCATGGTGAAAAAATAGCAATGTATTTTAGTTCTACAAAATTATTTTTAACAAATATAGTTGATAGCTATTTCGGCTCACGCCATCGTCAGAACTATGCTTAAACTAACATAAGCTTAACTATGTATAGCTGTGCAGAAAAGGCAATCTTTAATCTGGACAGAATTACAAATACTGTCATTTCAAAACCTGCATACGCTAAGGTTGAAAAAAGTGTTTTTTTAAGAACATTGAGTTTTTAAATACAGTGGACTAAACAAAATGGAAAATAAGAAGTTCCAGGTGATTTTAAAACCTAGGTAATAATCCATTGGAAATTTTATCGATAAAATCAATAAACTGGACAGAAGCGGTATTTATAAAATGTCCTGTGGCTCATGTTTATCCGTTTATATCGGACAGACAGGTAGAAGTATATCTACTCGAGCTAAGGAACATGTAAGATCATTCAACAGTAAAAAAACGGATTCACAATTCGCTAATCACGTTATTAATGAATCACATAATATAAATTCAAACTCAGCCCCCAAATGTTTGCATCTTTGTAGTAAGGGTCGGAGAATGACGGCTTTGGAACAGCTGGAAATCAATAGACACCAATTATCACAAAGGATTCTTAACAAACAAACTAACATAATAGTATCGCCACTTGTCCAGCCGTTGTACAAAGGGGTGGTCTGATTTGCTTCCATAAGGACCACTTCCGTCCCACATATAATCTTATTGTCATAGACACCTATTGTTTCATTTAGAATTTTGAAAATTTAGTGTCATTGTGTTAAAGTAACAAGCTAGGCCGTTGGAACAGGAGAGAGGATGTGTTGTGTGCCTTTTCTGCACAGCTATATATAGATAAGCAAATGTTAGTTTAAGCATAGTTCTGACGATGGCGTGAGCCGAAATAGCTATCAACTATATTTGTTAAAAATAATTTTGTAGAACTAAAATACATTGCTATTTTTTCACCGTGTTATAATGGAGTTCTACCAAATGAATGCCAATTCAATCAACCAATTTATGCAACCTGCCCAATGAGACCAACTTCATTTATTCTATACATTGTCTAAGTTTTTCTTTTATTATTTGAATGCATTTGTTTTTAATATTACTATCATTTGCTGCACTTACAAAGTGACTTTATTACATTTATCAAACGCATTACATCTCGGTGTCAGCTGTAAGATTAAATTATGAAAAATTTTGACTCCTATCACATGATTATAGTTACATTTAGCACTCTCAATTTTTTAAAGAATTTAATTAGTAAATAGATTGAATGACTTTGATGTTCATTGCAGTACTGGATAAAAATCATTCATTTCTCACATTTAAAGCTATGGAAAATTCTACAAACCTTGTAACACATAGTTAGTGAAATGAGTGCTTTCATCGATTATTTAAAAGTAATTATCTTTTTAATAGGGCAACTGATAGCAAAAGCCCTGTCAAAGATCGCAAGGAACAAGATCGCTCCTCAGACAAGAAAAAGCCTCCAACCTCTGGTTCCAATGATAAAGTGAAACCCAAAGGACATTCCAGGTAAATTAATTTTATCTTTGGACATATCTTGATCGCATTTAGATGGTAAATTAACAATGTCAAGCCAGGAATTAATTTTATACAAATGAAATCTAGATCAGCAATATTTCTGATCTGCGATGTTTGAAAATATTCTACCCCACTCCTGTGAAGTCATAAACATATTATGGTTTGTGTTTATTAGATCTCCATCTCCAAGGGGTGCAGGATCGAGTCGTCCGAAGCGTCGTGAACGCTCTCCTCCACCACGTCCTCTCCGAATTCACATTGGTCGACTCACACGCAACGTTTCCAAAGAACATGTCATGGAAATATTCTCCACATACGGTTTGGTCAGGGCGGTGGAAATGCCTTCCGATAGGCTTCACCCGCAACACGGAAAGGGTTTTGCGTATGTCGAGTTCAGCAATCCTGATGAGGCGGAGAATGCTATGAAGCATATGGACGGAGGTATAGGAGTCGTAATCTTCATGAAATATCTTTAAATTTTGTACACCTGTTCTCACCGTGGAGTTTATGTAACTTAAAGTTGGATCGTAAGAAACTATTAGTCTATTACTCAAGGCTGTTATAGTATTAAGAATAATACAAGTTATATTTACTGATTATTCTGCACATGTTTATCCGTTAACGTTCTAGTGTACAATATCTTTCCTTTTAAAAGGTTTATAAAATTTTTTATATTATTTAAAATATCATGCATTTCCATCAAGAAGTGACAGTCAACATCTTAAAAGTGATTTACATTAATCATTGTGTGTTAACAATGTTTTGTGATTGCTTTTACTTAACTACTTTTTTAATCTTGTAAATGTGCGATACAGGTCAGATCGATGGCCAAGAAATAACTGCTGCCCCCGTGTTAATTCCTTCTCGACCTCGACGAATCTCTCCAAGACTGCAGCGACCCATGCGAAGACGATCACCTCCGAGGTTAGATTCCAAGTAGTTCTATATATATATATATTGTATATATGTATTTTGGGAATTGATTTCTTTTGTGTATCCAAAATTCCTAAAACCCAAGGAAAATTGGTATTTTTTGTTAGATAACTTGAATACCATCTGACTGCCTTTGAACAGTTAAAGTAGTCTTAACACTAAAACTGTTTTTTTAAAAAGGATATATGGTTTGGACAGTATTTTTGTTCTCATTTATTATTTAATCAAAAATTACATGCTCACATGTAATTCTTGTTTCAGATATATGAGGAATCGTCGCAGTCCAATGGGAGGTGGAATGCGACGCAGGTCACCTCCACGCAGACGGCCGATGCGGTCACGCAGTCCACAACGACCCCGTCGCCGGCACTCACGTTCTTCGTCATCTAGTACCAGGTAGAAAACCATACAACGGATTTTCTGTTCCTGTTTTCTTTATTTAATACTATAACTGATGGAATTTTCATGGACACAATCCATTCCTCGATATCTGTATTATTATTTATTAAAGTTGATTAACATGTTATGTATCTGAGAAGAAAGCTGTGTAAATATTTAGGATTGACGGAGCGCAGCTTATTATCTTTGATTTAATCATTCAGTGAATCATTGGTTCATTGATTTGAAATATTGACATGAGGATTTTTATTGTTTTTTTTTTTATTTATATCAGTTAGGGCAAATCAACAGTATTACAAATGTATTTATTTAAAGTAGATAACCAATTCAATATCACAAGTAGTAAGGAGTTTAAATTTAAAAAAAATTATAACATTGTGTACTGTATTTGACTCTTTCCTTGCCTATCTCTATATATATATGGGACCGAGAGTTGGGTACAACCTGCCTACTCCGTATTCATATAGATCACCCACATATGTAGATAATTATAAATGGACAAATTGTACCATTTATGAAGTGTATAAAATAGATATTTCCACTGAGGAATAGGATGATATGATAAATTGCTTTTTTTTTTTTGCCAATTTTGTCACTGACAATCCATGGTTACTGTTTTGGTATTTTAATATTGATTATTTTTTATTATTATATTGCTCTTGTTTTGCTTTAAACACTTACATCTAACCTTAAACTTATTGTATTTTAGTGATTTGATCATTAGTTTTTCATCATTTTACATTGTCATGATTAATAAATATACATGTTATATTGAACCTTAATCAGCTGCTTTGATTGTTATTTTATATCATTCTGTTAATGAAAGATTTTTCATAATATGTACGAACATGTTGATAAAGACAGATTATGTTGTATAAATTAATATAAAATAAAAGATACTGTTGGGATTAAAAAAATCTGATTCATTATGGTTCAACAAAAAAAAAACTCAAAACAAAGCCATGTATATATAACTGAAATTTTTATCATCTCTCGACCAATATATTTAGTACCATCCTTTGACCTAGTATTTTCTTTGTATTTCATTGTGTTCTGAAATTCACGATAGAAACGAAACATTTAAGATGGATGTATACCCATTTTTAAATGAGTAATGTTAAGAGTGAATGAATTTACTGCTGAAAAAAAAATTGAAGATGTGTCAATGAGTTTAATATATACAGTGCTAATTTTTTATGGAAAAGCACATATATTTTATAAATTAAATTTGGATTTGTACTACTTCCACATTTGTAAAATGATCAAAACTGGTTTCACAAGAATTTATTTATTATGCTCGCGATATACTAAAATGATTAAAGTTCTATTCTTATAATCACTGCATGATTGATTCACATCATTTTGGACGGAAGATGGAAACAGCAGGAAAAGGTTTAATGTTAATATGTGTGCAAACCAATAGTTGTAATTGTTATTTTTCTACATTTCTAATGTCAATAATGATGCATGATCTAATTTTTTAATAAATATTTTTAGCAATAACTTTTGTCGTTTTTGTTCTCAGACCAAAGAAACCTAATCCCAACGTAGCAACATCCTCGTAAGCATTGTTTCTTGAACGCGTCATACAGCAAATTGGTGCATTGATGGTTTTGGAAGACTCCAAAGTTATATTCTACATATTCATAGTGCGACGTGAAAAAGATTTATGTATAGTTTGGTCGTCCCATACTCCAGACAAAATGCTGTGTTTATTTCTTCAATGTGTTAAGTATATAAAACCTTGTGTGACCTTTTTATTTCAAATATAAAAACTCTTTAATAACAAAAATGTGTTTTATTTGCTACATAAAAAAATAATGAATTGATTTTTTAATGAACAGATTCCTTGATATTAATGTAAATTGATACTATAGACTTGAACAAGATTAAAAGCTGCATTCCAGTTTCAAAATATACCAATGGGCCAGTCAACTCGGATAAAATAGATAAGATTATCACAGGGTACTGAATTAAGTGTGGGTCTAATTATCAAGGGTTAAGCTGTGCCATGACCGTTATGATTTTCCTTTGTTAAAAATGAACATTCGTTGGCTGCATGAATCGAGGTATATATGTTCATCACTTTTAAGGTGTTAACTGTCATTTCTTGATGGAAAAACATGATATTTTAAATAATAAAAATATTCTTAGTACTATTTCTACACTATATTTGATGATATTTTATTAGATTTCGCTCATTGGGAGCAGCTGATGATGGTCCTTCCTGATCATAAAATATGTTGTGGAAATAGTACAAAAATGTGTTTTTATTATTTAAAAAACTAGAACTAAAGCTTTGCCAAATTTAGATTTTTCAGCTAAAATCCTCAATAGTAAACATATCGTCCTCATCAAAGTTTTCAAAATCAACAGTGGAAACTTTTGATGAAATTATTTGACAATATGTTTTGAAGTCAGTCGCTAAAATTTTTCCCTGTGTCAAACTGTCAGGATTTAACAAGGGGACATCTTTGACGGTTCTGAAATCATAGAACCACACTAAAATAAATTATTGTTAAACAGAACATATTCATTCTTGAACAATTGAATTACAATAAAGCAAAACTTACGGATACAAGATTTTCATATTTTTTGCACCTTTCAATGGATGCCAAGAAGATACAGGTGTTTTATTTGCTAGCATTAATCCACTGACTGCAACGGACAGTCCATAATATTTCCCATGAGACTCCTGTAACAGACAAACTGAATTAAAAAGATTTGTAATTTGAATTGTTGAAACTTTGTACGATTCCAAGTGTTGTTAAAGTGTCATATAATGTTGGATATCAATAGATATTGTTTTAGCTTTTATCATAAAAAAGTACAATACAGCAAAAAGTTACAATAAAACATTTATGCTTAATAAATATTATATTATCTATTATATAAATTTATTTACATGCTGCTTCTTGAGTGACGAAATTTTTCAGGTTATGTTGAAAACCTGGAATTATAGAACTCCAGTAGACATTACTAACAAGCTCATTTTTGGCACGAATGGTCAGAATACAAATAAGGTGTTTTCGACAGAAGGCATTAAAGCTGCGAGTGTAGCCATGGTGAGAATCTATATTCAAGTTAAATACAAAAAGAGGAGTACACGTTGTAAATAAAAAAAAAGAATTCATAGTTTAATGAAAATGTATCAAAACTAACCGGTTGGCAAAGTCGAGTGATAATGCTGAAGGGTTTTCGTTGACTATTCAGTCAAGGGTTTGAATCTAGAAATTGACCTACATGTGAGAATAATATAATATAGTTTTATACCCTCCACTCATTCATAAAACAGTCTGCATCGCTTAGCGCATCAGTTGCTTTTTCCACATGATGTATATCAGAAAAATGAGGTAGATAATTTTCATGTATGTATCCAACAAATGATACAGGCTGCATCAGAAAATGGTCTACTATGCTTTCCGGTGAGTGGGTGAATTTTTTGTAGCCATTTGAATCCAAATCATCTGCCACTGGGGATAAAATGTTTGGTCAATTGATTGATTATTTTGATGATTTTATGTTTTCTTCCTGCCAAATTTATTTACGTCTATTTTTGGAGTATCACTGTAAGCTTTCTTGTCACTAATAAGCAATAGCCAAATAAAATGGTTGGAAATACACCAATGTACAGATGGTTTTCTTAATAGCTCCTGAAGTTCACTTTTTCTTAGAAGAATTCATTGTTTAACATTTATATACACAATTTTTTGTCTTGATAACAAAATTTTATATAATTATCAAAACTATTGACTTATAGCATGTGCTTTTATGAACTTAGAATGCAAAAATATTTGAGTGCGCTTGGCCTTATAAATCAACAGAGAAAGTGGAATGTATTTTAGATTTTTTAATTATTTTGTTTAAATTGCTTGCTAGCTAAGATGCGGTGGTGAAATAAAAAAAATAATATTGTACCAACATTTTGGATTGAGAACTCTGCCAACACCATGAAGTATAGTAAGTGTTTCGTCTTTTCCAATAGATACAAGTTTACTTCCCTTATCATCTTTCTTACGACGTTTTGTTCCTTTTTCAATTTTCTTATCTGAAACCTGGGGAGCTTTTTTCTGCAATAAGATAGCGCAGGAGCTTTTTAACGATGCAAAATGTAGATTATTTACAGCCGATCTAATGTCACCTAGTGATGAATTGATAATACTATCTATGCAGTCTTGATTGGGGGTTCTGTACAGAGAGGTGAATTTTTTGTCCATCATTGTTGTCACCCTTTTCAAGGCTGACTTCATTAAAGTTGTTGACACAGGGTTGAAACTGAAAAAAATAATACAAGCATAATGAAGACTTAGAATATGTCCTAGTTCTTATTTTTTTTAATAATACATGTACAAAAAATTGAACTCTGTAGATATGTGGTTGATTTTGTAATGTTTGTAATCTTAGGTTTGAATCCAAGTTTGATACTTACGTAAGTTGATTTATCAAATATCATGAACATTGTTTTTGTAAGGGATGGTACAAGATGCAGTACATGGCACTATCATTAAATGTCCACCAATTAAATAGCTGTGAAGCATCAGTAAACATCAATAATCACCTAATATGGCTAATTCCAAACTTTTCTTGAACATCAGCAGGAAATAAATTCCATAGTATGTTGAGACCTCCATCTCGAGTATCAGGGCAAATAAAAATCAATGGGGATTTTCCTCGTTCTCGATATTTCCTGGAGAAAATAAATTGACACAGGAGTTCATATCTAATGATTTAATAACACATTTACAGCGAATTGAACTATGAGTACTTTGTCGTTGCACTGAAAAACTGACCAAGACGCTGAATAGTCTAGTAACCTAGCATATTTACTAGACCAGGAATAGGGCAAAAGTTTTAGTTTTGAAAAAAATATGTGGTAGGTGGGTAAAAGTTGAAAACATTATTTTTTTAATATTATTTTATTTATTTGATATATGCTACCAGAACAGCTAGTATGAAGCATTAGCACTTTATTTTAAATGATAACAATATGAAAAATTGGCATTCAGTTACTTTTTTTACATTGATAGGTGATAAAAGTTTTATTTATTTATTTTAACTATCAAATAAGTTTATTTTCACAGAATGAATAATATAATACAAAAATTGATCATATTTTCTTGGCGGGTATTCAAAATATTGTAGTGCATAATTTAATTTCCCGCGGATAGTAGGTTGCTGACCACTGTAGTAGACAATGTTCAAAGAAATTTTCATCATTGAGAAATTTAATTTGCATCTGGAAGAATTGATAATGATTTTAACAAGTTGACTTAAAATAAATACTTACTGTAAAACACTAGAGAACCCAGAAGAATCTTTTATAAAACAATTGGGGAAATCTTCTACGAGTAATATTCTTTGGGCATCACTATTCCCCAATAAAGATGGATAGCATGAAGCTTTCAGCAAGAAATCTATAAATTTATCTGATTGCTTTTCCTGGAATGAGTAACTATTTGCACCTACAACAAAAAAGGGTTAACAAACTCGTTAAGAATGTATCTTTCATTCCCATAAAAATTGATAGGTATCAATGCCACTTGCTATTGTATTCTGCTTCTTCATAAAATTAAGGCTATGCGATAAAAAAAATGTATGTTCCTTTACCATTAATAATATATGTATCATTTCCACAATGGGAATATTAATAATGACTGTTACTGAATTAATAATAATTAATTATATTATCACAGATGGTATAAGTAGGACTGGTCGATAATCATTATTGCACTTAATTCATCACCTGTCTAAAAAAAAACTTGCAAAGATGTACGAAAACTAATTTCCAACATGGCTATCTTCTGACCTGTAGCCAAATGGTCGAAATTGTGCTTTCAATCTACTGATTCAAATTACAGAAGACACTTTGTTATATTGATTTGTGGTTGAAGGTAATGGATATCCGTGCTGTTTAAATTCCCTCCAAAAAATCCAATTTATAAATAGTCTTTCTTGTCTTATTCATTACTTTCACCAAAAGAAAAGGTTGAGTGACTGAATAATAAACAGTCCACTTGGATTTACATACCTCTAATAGGAATCTATATTCGCTATGTTGGTAATGGGTATGTTAAGAAAAAACATAATATTATCCACATCAAGGAAAAACAAAAGTTAGAGTTGCTATCAGAGTTTGTGTTTGATCAATTGGAATTTGCTACTTGCTATAGTTATTTGATTATAATGATAATATAGCACTTACCTAAGTCTTTGACATATTCAATGTCAATTGGAGTGACCCATTCACTTATGATTGTTTGCATCTTTTTTGCAATCAATTGAACAGCAGCGGTTTTTCCGCTTCCTGATGGTCCACTCAACAGCAACATGGGACCAACATAAGATTCCCCACCGAGCGCTTTCTTCAACCAGTCTTGTAACTCTTGAATTTTCTTATTGTTCACTGCTAACTCTGACATGTCTTTTGGACCAAATCTATCGATCCAATTTTCAGATTGGATCTCTTTAATGTCATATGGGCTTTGATCATAAATTGACTGCAGGAAGAAGTAGTAAAATTAATAATTTACTTTTAAATATGCAATGAAATCCTAATATTGAAAGTAATGGATGGTTTTGACACGAAGTCTGTACATTAAGAGCCTAGTTACACTTAGTGGTCATATTTTCCATGTTCAAGTCCTGAATACCTTAATGTTGATCCTTATTGAGATCTATAGCATGAGAGTTTGCAAAGGTTAAGCACCGCAAGTTGATGTTGTATACTTCTTAATCAAAGTGTAAATACTAGACATATTAAAAAAAAATCTGTGTTGTAAAAATAACAAATATTAAAATAATATTTTCAATAACCGTCAAAATCATTGCACACTATGCCAACAATTGATATAAGTATTTAATTACATATTTAACCTTTCCAATCTGATGGGGATTTATCTGCCCCGCTAATATATGTGGAGAATCTCAGAGGCCAACCAATCGGCCTCAGTTTATATATATTTTTTAATTCAAGATGTGTGGAAATTTACAAATGCAAATGCTGTTTTTCACAGACTTTTGGTTGACAACGGGATTTGACAAATGTCGTTTTTGTATACTGTTAGTTGTTTGCGGGACACATCATCACAGGTTTGTTTATCGACATGAAATAAAGCGCCATCACTAATAATCATTAGTTATTTTATTTTATTTATTACAACTATACAGTACAAAACTTACAAATTATTAATTCAATGCTTTTGCACCGTAGCATATTAACATATATAAATATAAAATATAAAAATTCAACAAATAATATAAAACAATCAATAATGATTGCAAAAAAGAAAGTTAACCAAGTAGGCTCATGAAATGTCTACTTTAACTGAAAAAATAGCATTCGTCTGAGCTCACTTTCGTCCACATGAAATATGTCAACATCCGAAGCAATACCGTTGAACATTGTTAATGCTCTTACCATTGGCATCCCCATTGGCAGACTGGTTCTACACTTTGGAAGAACAAACAAATTATGTACACGATTTCTTAAAAACTATCCGGAACATACAAATTTACATTATTAAGGATGGCAGAATTCTCATTTTGGCCTCGAATTAGTCGAAAGAAATATGTGGCTAGATATATTTCTCTTCGATTTTTCAAACTATTAAAAGTGAGCATACCCAAAAGAAAGTCAGTTGGATAAAGCCACGGATAGTATCCGTATGCTCTCAAGTAAAGAAGTCTCAAAAATTTCTTCTGAACCTTTTCCACCATAAGGGCATATTTCAAATCTCCTGGGGCCCAAACAATAGACACACTCTCAAGTCTGCTTCGTACTAAGGTATTGTACAATAATATTAAAATTTTAACACCTGAAAAGGCTCTCGTAGTACGTAGGATAAAGCCCAACATTTGCAATGCTTTGTTGCAGGTAGTCCTAATGTGACTATTGAAGGTTAGTTTACTTTCGAATTGTACTCCAAGATCCTTTACTGATGAAATTCGCGAGAGAGTTCGGCCACTCATTGAATAGCGGAAAAATAACACTTCTACTTCTTTGCTAGATTATCAGGGTAAAAGTTTGAGCTAATATTTATTTTCAAGTCATATAGATTTACTTAATCGCTATTGCAAGTTTGAGTCATTTCATGACGTTTTTTCATACTGTTCATGCTGTTTTGTTTACAGTTTTGTAATTAGTTTTTGAATATATGTTTATTATTTCTATAATTTCTTTATGCAATTGTAATTGTTTTTTTATATAAGCATATACCGTGAGAAATTTATATTGAGAATAGAGAATTGTAGATGATACATAGACCTACAGAATATGATTGATAGTCAATAAACATGTTGCCCCAATTGATTCGTAAGTTGAATGGCTTCTTCAAAATAGCTGTGACAACAGTACACAACCCTTTTTTTGACAACAAGTAATAAAACTCACAAGTTATTATATACTGAATATTCGCACTTATTATTTTAAAAAATGTGACAGATGTTTCTCGAATATTTATTTCATAAGATTTCACACTTCCAGTAATTGCAGAAATGGGAAGTATATTAGTATAGTAGCTTACAAATTTAATAAGCGTTTTTGCTTTATTTTTAATGGTCAAATGCTACATGATTTATTTGAAAATTTCAATTTAAAATGTTGTTTGGTAAGAAGCTTTGCCGATCTTAATAAAAATATTATTTTTGCGCTAATCGTTAAAAAAATCACTTTAGGCTAGTCTATTGTTCAAGGCGAAGTGTTAATAAAGAATAATAGTTTCAGAGCAGCACATCTTTCTGCGAACGAAAATTGTAAATTCAAAAACGACTTATAACAGAACGGTTACGATATATCGATTTCATTGTATTGATGAATAAAGAATATTGTTTTCATACCATTGATGTTTTACGAGTGTCAGAACGCGGATTTGATGCATTATCCGGTGTGTTGTTTTTTGTTTCAACTGAATTATTCTTTGCTCCCGAGTCACAGCCAAATTTGAAAACAGGAACAAACCACTGGTTATCCTAGAATATTCAATACAAATATACATTTACAGATCTTATAAAATTAAAGCTCAACACAGACGTACAAGAAATACTATTTTGAAAATTTTCCAGGTTAAATGGTTCATTTTATTAAAGTTTACCTTTTTTGTTTTAGTAATTAAATCCATTTGATAAAATGTGGAACAAAACGAAAGTGAAATGATATAATTGTAATGATCACTTAAATAGAATATATTTCCAATAGAATAACAGACGATACAAACATAAGACCGAATTTGAGTGCTGCCAGACACAGCAAGTGCTGTCAGAATTGACGTGAATGTTCTTAGTTGCTAGTTTTTAAAATCACCATAGAGAAATAAGAATTGATTCCATTAGCTTTTCTTTTAAATGCATGTCTGATGTTGATTATGTAAATAAATTCTTGATTATCAGTAAATATTCCTCTCAAAAAATTGTTGCATAGATTGCTTATATCCGTAAAAAGCGATAATTTTATTATTTGTAGCATTTTTTTATTCACAGCAACATTTGTTTGGAGTGGCGCCTAAGCAATACGAAATGGGTAAAGGATAAAATCATACACGTTCAATCGTACAAATATTAAAGTCACATTAATTTACCAATACATAAAAATTTTAGGTTGAGAAAACTTTATTGTATCCGTTACAATGCGAAAACTTATGAATAATAACAAATACGACAATAATGAGCAAATCTTTATAATTGAAACTTTGTATGTTTCATATGGCTTGTCACTAACAACCCCTTAGATAAATCGTACAAAGTTTCAATTTAATTTGTAATTTCATTAAGTACTTTCAGTCAATATCACAAATAATGACTAAACTTTCTCAAATCATTCAATTTATAAATAGTGAAACAAGAGTATACTTTATTTATGATATTGACTGAAGGTGCTCGATGGGATTTCAATATCAAATTTGAATTGTTTGTTATAACTTTGTACGATTCATACAAAGGAATGGATGGAAACAAGTGGAATCGTACAAAGTTGTAACAATTTAAGAGTACATTTTATACAAAGATATCTGTTTTTGAATTATATTTTTATTCATTTCTTATTCTAATCTGCATAACATACTATTAGTTGCTGTGATGTGAACTGTGGCAGTCAGATTTCACGAATTTGAGAGATCAGGATGTATACCTATCTTGATAAAACCATTTTGTCCATTCCATAAAAAAAGGGAGTATTCTTCCCCAGAATTGACATGAAATTCAGTTTCAGTAAGATGCACACAGCACTCACTTTGGCTATCTCTATCTAGTGTTGAGTACACTTTAGAATCTTTTATTAATTGCACCTCAAACCATGTGATGATTGCGTTCACAGTCCCCGTTTCCTTAAAGACAACTTCAAGTACTTTATCCGAACGAGGGTGCAAACATTGGTCAAACAGTACCAAGTCATCAGACATATTCTTGTAAGGGAATGTTGACACATCTCCAATAAAGTTTTGCGATACTGAGAACAAATTTAAGAACTGTGCAATTTTACAATTGAACACATTTTGGTCATTTAATTTATTAATTCTATTTAATTCATCAGAGTAAATCAATCTAGCCATCATTTTTATTTTGAATGGTATCATTATACCATTTCTGTTTAATTTTTTTATTCGCAATGTTCGGCCTATGTTGATCCTACCTTCATTCAGCTCACACATTAATTCATTATCGGAAAAATAGTTATTTACAATGATTTCAAACTTTTTATCACTATTTTCGGTCATATCTTTGAAATCGTTAGTTATAAATTGAATTCGATCACAGGATATATCATTAATGGCAGCTATCTTCATGATCAGATTTTTGTCAGCTTCGTTTGCAGGAGAACAGGTCAAGTGGTAAGCTCCACGAGCCAAGAAAAGCAACCCAAAAATGGGAAAATTTGTCATGTCTAAAATTCTCAAATGCTTCAAATCATGTGCCTGACAAATGTGAACGCAAGCAACGCCAACTGTCTTATTGATAATACCAATAAAAATAAAATCATTGAGTATTTTAATTGTTTGCATAGATACAGGGCAATCAAATTCATCAACGTTATTATGATTTAAAAGTGTAAGTTTACCAGAGACGCAACTCATTTTAATTGGAATTTTATCATTTGGGTAGTAATGTAGGGGTTTATTTAAATAGAATATAGCTTGCTCCCAAGCTTTAGAACGATGGTTCGATCTAGGATCGGTTTCAATAGATATAGTATCAGTTAACTTAAGTTCAAACCAAACAATAAATGCATCAATGGTGCCTTCATTTCGACAGTTTAAAAAGGTATCATTTATTGCATTCTGATTAACAAGCAGATCTTCAATTTGTTCAAGATTCATAAAATCAACTTCCAAAAATTGTTGTATGTCTGTTGCAAACTCTAAATCTTCAAATCTTGTTATGTCTTCGGTGTCATAAGGTTCTTGAGTTCCATGAAATATATTTATGTCACCAAATTTGAGTCCATCAAATATTTCTCCATTTCCGTGAACAAATCGATGTTTTCTTGCCAGTTTTTCACTAAGTACTCCGCAAATGAAAAGACTTGCACTTTTAGGGATAACTTTTCCTGATTCATTCAGTAATTCTTTGTGTGCATGCTGTAGTGCTTGTAAGATACCCTCACCAAAAATTGCACCATCAAATATTTCTGTTACAATCAATGAAACTTTACCCATCAGTTTCTCTGTGGACAAATCCGATGATTTTTCATTGTAAAGTTTGATGCTATCAACGCCGTTTTCTTTGAAGACAGATTTTGCTATATTAAACATAACTTCGTTTGAATCAGTAGCATGGAGCTCTTTGGGCATAGCTTTTGAAGCAAAGAGAGATAAAATTCCTGTACCACATCCAATGTCCAAAACAATATCAGTATTTTTTACTTCATTTACTATAGCATCCATATACGCAGTGTTTCTGTTTTTATCATTTAGCATTCTGTAGTGCCATCGTTCTACAAGAGTATTCTTTAAGTCATCTGATGCCTTTTGAGCTACGCAGTCAGCATAATCAATATTGACACATTTTTGATAAAATCCACAAGCAGTTTCATAATGACCCATAGAAACTAATACCTCAGCCAGATTTTTTAGGATATCAGTATTGTTTGGGTAAATTTCTAATGCTTTGCTGTAGCATGTGACATATTCTTTTAAACGGCCTGAATGCAAAAGTGTATTTCCAAAATTCACAATTGTAGTTATGAACATGTCTCTTAAATTATCTTTCCATTCAGGAACGAGGTTTAAAGCTACCAAAAAATGTGCCAATGCACGACCAGCATTGTCGTTTTGTAAATGACATATTGCTTTTAGTTTGGAATTTTCTGCCAGTTTTAAAATGTTTTCTTGGGTATTTGACATTTTGATAGCGATGTTTACTTCAAAGAGTTATACATGGCTAAGATAAAATCACTATCTGAAACAAATGTTTTCGATAATTGTAAATAATGGCATACACATATAATATATTCCTATTCATTTATTTATTTCTATTGTATTTCTTACACTAATATTATATTGGGAATATTTTTTTAGGGTAAACGGTGCTCTACGACGGCATTTATTACCTTAATGATTTAATTCTATCAATAAATATGATTATTTTTCATAATTATTGAAGAGAGTACCCTAGTAAGCCGCAAATAATTAATATTTCAATGACAGCTGTCGTACATAAACAATATAATCATAGTCAAGTATATTATAATACAATGGAGTCCATAGACAACTATACTTTTAACGCAGCTTCAGGCTAATAGGTAATGTGTACATATATAAAATATTAATTCAGATTCAGATAAATAAGACTTATTTATAAACTGTAAGTAGCCAGCCACGAAAAATATGCCATATAATTATTAAATTTATGATTGATTGTTGTTGAAAAATTTTTCCGTATAGAAATTTGAATTCTATAGCATTGGTGCAGATGAACTGTGTGATGACTATTTTGGGATGATTATCGGATCGTTAACTCTATAGGTAAAAATATTTTATTTACATTTGTTTATATTACATATACCATTCTCCATTTTAGGAATTCAATTAAAATTTGGCTCTTAGTTAGTTGCAATAAAGTTGTTAATGAAAACACATTTTTTAGTACTTATTTCCACAATATCACATACTCCACAATAGAGGATACATAGATCTTATTAAGATTTATGTATTTTCTATCTTGAACATGTTACTTAACAAGCATCGACATCTTTAAATGTTCTTAATGTAGACAATTTCTTAATTCGGTTTTCAAATTGTTCATCAAGCTAAAACCATATTCGCAATCTGCACTGGAAGCCAAAAATGTTCTACCAATATCCATCAATTTCACTAACTTTGAAAATTTATCATTCTGAAACGCCAAATTCAATTTGCCTCTGGTTTTTTCTGAGATCAATAACTTAAAGTTATTGTACTGCTGAATAACAACTTGTTCCTCATGAAGAAATAGTTTGTACTTTAAACAAAGTGAATGGATGTGTTCAATTCCAAATTCATAAGCACACTGTGCTATATCGCTGTTAAGTCAAATCTAGGCAATTCCTTAATTTCATTTCTAGTAAATCTTTCTCCGAAATGCAAACAGTATATTAATGAAAAATAATTTCAATTGTGTATCGGCATACTCTCTGCCACTCTTTAGCCCATTCCCATGGCTAATTTACAGGGTCTAGAGGTTGGCAATACAGGGAACTTTTATTTCAGGGAAAACTCGATATAGAACATATTATGTGATATTTTTCTCAATTGAGTGCATTTCACCCATAAATAAAAAAACAGTTTAAAGTTTTTAACATTTTTATTGATGTATCATTTTTAATATTAGGTTAATTTTTGTTTTTGTACAGGTTATATGTGTAAATCAATACTATATACACTATTTAATGATAAAAAGAACAGCAACACATTCATTCATAGATGTTTATGTACAAACTATAACAATATAATGCCATTAACACACAAATATAACAAATAAATACTAAAGAAATAGGCACTGATTTCTTAAACTGCTACAATATTACTTGTCACGTTATTAAGTTATGGAGTTCAGATATTGATCAAAATGACAGTAGCAAAAGAATTTTTATTAAATCCAAGCCAGAGGGATATAACTTTCACTAGCTCATTAAAATAAAACTAAATTCTCAATGAACAAATACAAGTGTAACACACGAGGAAAAATAATGAAAAATTTGACCACCACTTCACTGCCAACGGAAAATAGCCTATGTTATGCTAACATAGATATTACTGAAAAACTGTCCGCAATACATACATATTTTAATATTGGTTTAGTGCATGTAAATAATTGATTTTAGGTCAAAAATTTTATCATATTTATCCATGTATGCTATATATATTACTTGTATAATTTTCTAGAGTTTAGAGTGAAATCAAATCAAAAAATTTTATTTTATAAATATTATCTAATTGTTACAAAGAAATGAAACAATTACAGTCTATATATTAAGTAATTAAGTAGACAGATAACGAGTAAATATAACTGTTTTGAGAGTATATAACATTGTTACTTAAATAACATATATTTACTTTGAAGCTCAGAAATAGTGCAGTACAGTAATCTCATGTCAACTAGTATAAAGATTTTGTAATATAGTAAAATATTGCCAGACTTTTGGGACAGTGTGACTATTCAGAAACTAAGCTGACAATTGATTACTGTTTAAACACAATTATGAAATAATAGTCATGTCATCAAGACAGTTTTGAAATTGAAACTTATGATATGCATTTGTTAATTATTTAAGACATTAAAAATACAAATTTAATAAGTATATGGGCTGATTGAAAAAGAGATATGGTTCAATTATAGATCCAAATGGTAATATTCAAGCACACCATTTTTATATTTTTACCATTCATTACTCTGTAAATTTGTTTTTAAAAAAGCTATTAAGAACATAATTGACAGATTGAAGCATAAGATCTGAAAACATATTTTGATCAATGAGAGAAAATAATTGATTCATTCTCACATTACCATTTTGTATCATTTAAAATTTAGGAAAGGCTTTTTTGAAATTTCAGTTTTTGCAATAGAGTTTTGATAAATTATGTTACTTTTGTAAGATATAACATATAATGTGATTCATAATGACAAAGCTTTACATCGGTGATACACAACTCATGGTTTGTTGACTGCATGCAACAATCATTTTTTTTGCAGCCTAAAATGACAAGTGCATCATTTTTAAGTACTTAACCTGTTCTGTTGTGTAAGTGGATGCCCTTTGATGTAACTTTATAATTGTTGCTTCTTGTCTACCATATCACTATTTTTCAAAATTTCAATTTGTGTATTCTGTCCTATACATAGGTTGTGAACCACTGCTTTACACGAACAGTATTTTGAAAAAGAAAACAATATTATGGCGATGTGTAATTCCATCAATTTTACTTTTACCGGCTTTTTAAATTTATTTAGAAATTTTAGGCCAAAATATGTTCATAATCATTTAATTTTATGGGAACCTTTCACATGAGTGTGTAAATATGTAATAAAACAAGTATTAAATATGTTTTGATGCATAACAAGGCTAATTATAGTAAATAAATACTTTTTTTGAAGAGTATTTTTGATTATTCTAGGGAGAAAATTTGACTATTATTATGGTCCAGTGCAATGTATTTTCGCTAATATATACAACATGGAGATAAGATAATGTTATTTAGGATAGTTAATTTTATTTTTATTATCCTTAATAAATGACCATTAAATAGTTAATAACTTATTTCAGACAAATTTTAGAGAAATAAAAATTAATGTAATTATTGAAGAAACCAATTAGAGAAATTATTATCTGGGGCGACTATCACACCATAGAAGACATTTTTCAGTGTATATTTTTCAGCTATATTCGAGCGTAATATTAAGTATCCCAACCGAATTTGGTAAATAAATAATTGTTTTTATTCAGTTGCTCGAGCTTTGTTCTATGGAGGTTAAAATGCTTCTAGAAAGAACTAGTTAGCTAATTGCTCTTGTTAGCCCTTGTTTTACAATAATGCTAAAGAGCGTTAATCACTTGGTGTTTTCATTGCATTATATTTATGTTTTCATCACACCTATTATGAAAGACAATTCAAAACACGAATGCTATAAACTGACATGCAGTTGCAATCATTTATTTTGTTAATGTATATAATGCAATAAGTTCCATGAATCTTTAGTTGAGCCCTTAAAATCTTGCAAAAAATCGTTGCAATGGAAAGAAAATTTACTTGGATATTGATTCCACGCGGTAAAGAAATGGAATAGAAGATATGTTCTTGACAGTGGAGGACTTATTTGTATATATACTGTATGCCTTTTAAGGGTAACAAGGGAATTTATTTAAATTTGGCGAATAACAAGGCAGTGAATTTGAGAATATTACCATAGTAACCCAGTGATAAATATAATAATCCTGATAAAATATCCTTTGTGGTTTAATAAAGGCCCAAGATGTATACAACAGAAAAAAATATAATATACACCTTGGTGTATTTGGAATTGTCCAAATTATCTTTATAAGTTATTACTTAATGTATTAATTATAGTAACAATAAAAAAAAGTTACATTCAATTGTATATCCAGACAAGCTTGGTGACTAGTTAGATTTGTGAATTAAAATATATCTTAAAAGCTTACAGTGAATAAAAGTAACATAAAATGTGAAACATTGATTAATAAGATTTCGCCCATCTAGACTCAGATTCATCAGTTCAAATCTAATTTAAAATTTTGACATAATCTGAAAAAATATTAATTGATTCAGTGTATTTATCCCTTTGCTCAGTCTGTAATATTGCATTACTGTTAATTGTCAAATATAAATTGAGATTGCATCGGTTCATAGCAAGTAGTCATCAGCATATAGTATTCTTTCAGACTTGAGCCTATCAGAGTGAACAGTGTTTTATTTTAATTATGCTCGACAGAACTGTCTAAAAATGGGTAAAACAT
This sequence comes from Himalopsyche japonica, assembly GCA_028555115.1. Classification (NCBI taxonomy): domain Eukaryota; kingdom Metazoa; phylum Arthropoda; class Insecta; order Trichoptera; family Rhyacophilidae; genus Himalopsyche; species Himalopsyche japonica. The sequence continues at coordinate 1,183,967 of JAHFWJ010000101.1, forward strand.
AAGCAAATTTTAGTCACATTGAACAATCTTGGAAAAAATATGAAACAGCTGTAAAACTTAACGCTATTTGTTCAACACTTGCTTTTTACTAGTGCTGCTCCAAAGTAACAAATGTATATAATTTACTTAAAGGAAGTAAAGAATGCCACATCATGGCAAGAAGCAGAATTTGGCGGAGGCCCAACCAACATGGTAAATTATTCTGAGAATAATTTATGATATCGACTGAAGGTGCTTGATGGAATTTCAATATCAAATTTGATTCTGAGAATAATTAAAAAAAAGTTATTGTTGTGGACTATGGATTCATAATATTTCCTGCCAATGTTTTTTTATTATATTATAAATCAATGTTTGCACTGACATATCTGAGGTTCGAGGGGTCAATACAAAACAAAGGTTTGCAATTTATCATAATAATGTTCCATAATAGTATTTCTATAAAATAATATGCCAGTTTATATAATTACGAAGAGTTTCGCAGCAATAATGTGAAAAAATTATAGCAAACAAACAGTAGCAAGATTATAAAGACATTAAACCGAAATCAATCATACTGCCACAAAATTAGTAAGCAAGCGCATGATGAAATAGTTTCAATACATAAATCTTCTGATTTATTATATTATTTAATATTGGGGAGCTTATTGGTAAATATTATCATAAATAAGTACTATTTTAATACTAGTAAGGTTTCTGAATACAATATTATTTATCCTAATGACTTGCTTGTCCCACAGAAATATTTGTGCATTGGGTGATTTCGAGTTACATACTAAGCCGAATACTTAAGGGTATTATATGTTTATAAATGATAAAATTTTAAAAAATACTTATGGTAAGTAAGATTTTATATTATCCAAGTAATGTAAGAAAAAAAATAGCCTTTAACTGCATTAAATTGGAAATTTAATTATGAAATACCACTGAAGTGGCATCGGCATTGTGTTGATATTTAATCGGTATAGCTAGATCATAACGGGGTAAAATATAGCTGTCTATTTCAACAAAAAACTCTTACCGTCCTGCTCGCAGACCGGATAGTACTCCGAATCCTTTCTAACAATGAGCATTATAATAATATTCATGTTGCCGGATGGAGAACTCAAGACGAAATCAAAATTCAAATCAAATAGGAGGGTGCCCTCACACTACCGTGTGCCATGAGTAACCAGTGCACACATTACTCAATATTACAGTGAGACAGAGACAAAGCTTGACTCATGAGAAAGAAAATGGCAAACTCAAAATGCTTCCTTGTTATGTGGTGGTATAATATGTATACTTTTAATAAAGTAATGTAAATAGAGTGACGATAAAAGAGCAAACTATAATAATTCTTCCTGGAGAGATAAATACATTGCTATTTTTTTTTATATTACAGTAAGAAATTCTTTATGTTGGATTGGTTGGTTGATTTTCGGAGTATTCATGATATTCCACCATCAAATTTCAAATAATACGCCCATTTTATATATCGTAGTATGTTAAATCAACTAATTTTGAGGTGTTTCAAGAAATCAAACTTTATATATTAAAATCTCTCGAATAGAATGTTTTAAGTTAACGTTCATAGTGTGGAACAAATACTCATATTGATATAATTTCTAATTTTGTCAATTATAACAACAAAATAACCTCGAGAGAGGGTCATAAAATCTACTTACTATCGTGTTAAATTAGTATTACATTAAAAATAAGCATCCATAATATATAAAAAAAAACAAGTGAAAACACATTTTAATAGAAAATTTTGTCGGTGTGGGTTTTAGTAACAAGTGACAAAAGTTTTTAACTAGAAAGAAATGTGACACATATACGTAACAATATAATAGACATTATTTCATTTTTAAACAATAATCATAAAAAAGTACCATATTTACAAATATTAAGTCATATATACCTACTCAGAAATTATACGATTGAATCAAGGTAATTATTTTATGATATAGTAATTTAACTATTTAAATGAAACTTTTTCATGATATTTTGAATATCATGTTATTCAACATAGAACTTAAGCAAAGAAAGTTAAATTGTACAAAAAAATAATGCTTTATTGTTAGAAAGTTAGTTGCTATTCAAATGTTACAAAATGGACTAACTCCATTCTGATGTCACATAATTGTAGTTTTTATACTTAATAAATCAAATCACAACCGTTGTCATTTCACGATGATTATGCTTCTACATCGTTTGTAATATTACATACCAATTTACCCACGGTTCTATAATAATCACTGATTACAAGATAAGTAAGACATGCAATTTAAACTGGTTTATTTCCTAAATATATTACCGAAAGACGGGATATGACCGTAAATGCAAAACTTTACAAACGATTTACCCTATCCTTTAACCTTTCTCATACCTGTTCAGTTTTAAAACGCACATATCACAAGAGTAGGAGACGGCATCAATTTTTTTTGCAAAAAAAAACTGATCACAAGAGTTATTAACGGAAGGTTCCACTACCACTAGAATAAAACCATTTCCTATTTTGCCGCAGTGTTTCATCAGTTTCAGAAACATAAAAAATGTATAGAACGCTTTTAGGTATCAGTCATTTGGCAGCAATTTATACATTTTTAGGTAATTCAGTACAGTGATTTCATTTTGACATTCACATGCAGATAGTGATAAGTTCACGATCAGATGAAGTATTTTATTGTGTCATTCGTAACCTCAAATGTACTGCCGCTATTTAATAAACATTATCACCATTATTTGTCTTTTGATGTTACCATGCGTGGAGATAGCCTCTCTTCATACAAAAAAAATCAAGAACTATGATAGTTATCATTTGCAAAATTACATCTAACAAAGTCTGTGATTGTAATACGTAATAAGGATACCAAAAACTGCACTTCATTTAGTAAAGATGAAACTGGCGGAATTGGAAATGGTTATAATCTTATCTGATCGAAAATACTGTCTTTTGACCAAATATTAGATTAAAATATGTTTTTATTTACCTAATTTAAAGTGATTTTTGACACAAACATTATTGACTATGATGGAAATTCAGACTTATACATTCAGCCGATTGCCCGAGATATAAAATTTGACATGATTTATAGTCATAAATTTATTCAAATCCTACTGTCAAAAAAAGTAATCCAAAAGTTCAAGTGAGCCGTATTGTTTATTTTCGCGAAAGAATCGATCAGACGAGCAAAGTGACGAAAATCTTTCAGGCTTAGAATTATTTTAAATATTTTACAAGTCACCTTTGGTATATGTGGTAATTTCTCAAAAAACACTCAATCATAGGTAAAATGCTATACCTCATCTTCTGACTTTTTTAAAAGCCGCATAGTGTTTATGTTAAAGTTATTGAATGTTTCGAATTTCATTCGCATGGCGGCTACGTGGCCCGGCGGAGGGATCTCCTCCGGCTTAGGAAGGTGACTGTCGCCTAGAATGAAGCCGCCCGAATCTTCATTGGCAGAAGTCCAACTGTAGCCGCTGCACTGCATGATGTCAGCCTGAACATTTGTCGAACTGACGGCCGAGGAAGAATCGACATCTTCCGATGTAATAAAATTATCACTGTTTATTACTAAAGTTCCTGCCGTTTGATGATGGAGTGGGATATCAGAACAAACATTGAACAAATTGTCAGATGCTGTCGATTCAAAGTTTTCTGTGAGTGATAATTTCTCTTCCTGCGCTTGGGTGTCAACAGGATGTGAAAAGATGGGATCTACGTAAATAGGTCGGTTATCACGATGCGATGACGGTTGCTCCACTATCTCCGACTGGTGTGTGTTCAAGCTTGAAAAATCATCAGAATAGGTGGCGTTATTAGCATTAGACATTGTATCGCATAATCTGTTTATAGCCTCGATGACATCTCTGAAGCCATCATCATTATCAATATTCCACGACGGATCGTCTAAGAGCAATTCTTCCACCACGACTGAAGTTTTGTTGCTTGCATTGGACTCGCACGATTCCTTCACCTTCGCCGGTGACATGGATAGCTCTGTTGACATTTCTCTGGTATTTGATCCCATAACCTCGAATGCATTAGTTGTTGACAATATTTCAGAGAGTAAATCATCACTTTGGAACACGTTCAACACATCATCTATAGGGTCATCAGGTTGATGCTGATAATCTTTAATTTCTTCGTGAGCAGAGTGAGTTTCCAAGGCCCCGGGGGCCGACTCCGGAGTTTGATTCGCGCATGACGAATAAAAAGAAGGCATCGAGAAAGTCTGACAAGGGATGAGAGCGACAAAGGAAGAACTCTCGCACAATAGCTTACACGGGTCAAGAAAGGCATCGCAGGTTGTGTTCTGTAAGACTGGCGCGCTTATCCAAGGCATCGATCTAGCGCCGCCTTCCATGTACCCGTGGCAGTCGGGTTCCGAATCGAAGGTGTCGGAACGCGACATCAGCTCGTCTCTCAGCTTGTGAAGCAACGAGGGCGTGGCCGAAGGCGGATGGTGCCTGGGTGTGGTGGGGGCGCTGGGTGATCGTTCGGTCGAGGAGGACTCGACCGATAGTCGGTGCTAGCAATTTGAAGAATTGTTCGCCCACATCTTTGTATCCAGCTGGAGGTGGGTAATCGGCGGGGGAGGGGCTTGTTGCTTGTTTACTGTACATGAGAAAATAAAGACTATATAGTGCAAATAAAAGTTTTATGTCAGTGCCAACTGCGAGCTTGATTGTTAAATATGGGCAGATTAATATATCATAATTTGATGGACAATCATTCGGAAAGTAGCCAATGTATTAATTAACCCGCTAAGAGTACAATGTGTTTATATTAAAAAATTTTACAGTGTTAAAACTTTCGTGTACAAGATAATTTTTGCTGAAAATCTCGAAAAGTTCATTTAACACCAATGCTGAATTGTCATTTGAAGTTTTCAGCTTTGGAATATCCTTTACACGGCTCAGCAATAATTATAAGCTAATGTACCACTTTTGCCGGTACTCATTAACAAGGAAAAATCTTATATAAAGAATAATAATTACCATTTGCATTTAATGCGGCATTGACACTACTGTAAGTTTTTTCTATCCTGAGGAAAGCATCGGGGAATGGAAACTGGGCGTGAGGTTGAAATCTGTCGGCAAATCTAGAATCGAGGTCACCCGGCCTCATGGAAGATCCCCGAATCGGGGGCTGCGGGGGGCCTACAACGGTCTGGTTCGGGGAGGACTGCAATTAATATTCAAAAAACTTTAAGTACAAATGGTTCTGAACATATTTTTGAATTTCGAAGGACATTTTTGATGATATCATGTCATAGTCAACCTTATGACTATTTGGAAAATGTATTCATGTGCATTTATTGCTAAACAAATTACTGTTTATATTATTGATATTTGAATAAATATTGTTCAATTTTCTAAGAATATTTGTTTCCAAAATGAGGTTTTTTTGACAGAACATGACAATATAATCAATTAGACACAAGAAGATAGCTATTATGCAGTGAGATAGAAAGACCATATAATTCTTATAAGCTTGTGTATCCCAACATGCCAAAATACATTTAAATATTGTTCTGAAGTTGGTGTGCAAACTCTAATGTGTCTAAGGTGTGAAATTAAATATTCTCCCCCAAGGAGATCAGTATACTTCAAACTTTCAAGTATTTTCAATACAACATATGCATGATCTCCATATAACATATCTCTGCAGATGAAAATTAATCTGACTGATTTTCAAATAAATAGTGATTTGCAAAAGTGAAGCTAGTATTTTTTGAATTCCTGCAATATTCAAAAGAAGACAATATGCAATCTGATCCAGGAATGTCAGCTGCAACAGACATATAATCTGATTTCTCTAACATTTTTTTGTAAAGTTTCGAATCCGTCTTGAAAACCAATTTACGAAAGATTTGTATCACAGAACTCTTGAGGGTTTATATCCAGGAATGCTTGGCCAAATATGACAAGAGCCAGTCTGACATATATTATAATAGCATGATAGCATTAATTAAAATTTAATTAGCATAATGTGCACATGCCTTTTAATAAAATAAAAGTCCATGATAGAAGATTTGCTAATGAATTTTGCACTTATAAGCAAGTTTAATTAAAATGCTGCTAACGACAATAGTTTGAGAAAGGCTGCTTTAGAGCATCTCATCATCATGGCTGGATGAGTTCAAACATAACAAACTGCCCATAATTTGATTATATTATAAATAAACAATAAACATATTTTAATTGTAAAATGTGAAGCTTTTGAGAAACGATTAGTGTTAAAAGCATGTTAGTCAATGACAGTATAACTTACTATAGATCTTGTATGATGCTGATGCTGTTGAGAATTCTGTCGGTGTGGCGGAGGCGGAGGGGGCGGTAAGTGGGCGGGGCGCGAAGGAGGAGGCGGCGGGCAGTGCATCGGAGCGCGGAGAGGTCCTCGACTGCCCATTCTGACACCTGTTGAAAATTATAAAATAACTTAGTTTAGTGTGTTTTACAATAGATTAATAATGCGATTTGGGCACCAAATTCTTTTTGAACCTGACCATTCAAACCTGCATACGCTAAGGTTGAAAAAAGTGTTTTTTGAGAACATTGAGTTTTTAAATACAGCGGACTAAACAAAATGGAAAATAAGAAGTTCCAGGTGATTTTAAAACCTAGGTAATAATTAAAGATGAAATTTGGTTTTCAATTTGCCAAGTCTCTTTACAAACCTAATGGGGGTTGAGGTGCAGTGTGCTTAATAAGTCCCGGTTTTGAATCAAGTGAATCGTGAGACTGGTGAAATGCGTTGGCCCTTAATGTATTGAATCCGTTATTCGGGGGTCCTACTGGTCCACTAAACATTCCAGGAGGACAAGGCGGAGTGACAGGGGGTGAGCTATAAAATAGAAAAAAAAAATGATTATTCATCCCTAATGCTTTAATTAAAAGAATAGGTAATGTAGTATATTTCATTTCCTTTGAAACTTTTTAGAAATTTTACTAGTGTGTACTTGCCGAGTAAGTTTAAAGTTGCCTTAAAATAAGAAAAATGCTTAGTTAGTTTATTTCAGTAAATCATTTATGAATTTCCAATTTATAAAAAATTGTAGTAATACATACATTTTTCATAATTTGGTATGAAAAAACAATATGTTAAAAATTGCTTGATAAAAAAAAAACAAACTACCGACTAAAGAAAAATCAGGAATAACTAGATTAGAAAGATATTTCTTTTTGTGCTACATAGTACGTATATTAATAAAAGAAAAATTATCATGGATCTTTGAAGAGGAAAGAAGTGGACTGTTTATCATCATTAGCAAATGGTTAGACAACAAACAATTTATTTAAATTATATATTCAATTTGTTAATTGGTTAACATTAGACAAGTACTAACCGTGGTACTCTCATGCTCTGTGCTCTCGACGCAGGTTTTCCATTCATGGAGAGCTTCTTAGGAGGAGGCGAAGGCTTGCCGTTGTTAGAATTTGTTTGGCCGTTAGTGCCAGGCGGCATCCCCGGCGGTTTTGGAGCCAGATTCGGCTTGCCGTGACTCGCAACTTTACCCGGCATGGCAGACGGGTCGAAAAGTTCTATCGAAGAGTTATGATGCAAGCTCGAAGGATTCGGACTAGGTAATGAACTCTGCGAGAGAGAGTTCATGCTTCCACCATAGCCAGTTTGCTGGGAGACGTTCAGGTTCCACGTGGCAGTGGTTTCTGTCTTCGTCACGGAATGTAAAGAGCTCTTGTTTTTGTGAAGCGTGCTGCTATTACCGACAGTCGCGTTCTGATTGACGGGGGTCGCCGGTAGCTCACTTTGATATATTCGGCTGTTTGTCGCTTGTGTCACCGAAGATGTCGTCGTGAGGGTGGAGTCAGATGTACTCTAAAAAGTTAGGATACGATATTTTGAGAAAACTAGTTTTTTATCATCGAGAACTTTTTCAGTGCACGCAAAATTCAAATCGATCAGAGCTGAAAATCATCTTCAAGGATAAATACTCAGAAAATCTTATTAATATCTGTATTGTTTCTATTGTTTGAATATTCATAATGTAACAAAAAAGTGACAACTTATGGGAAAGGCTGACACCTTTCAATATGTATTTCCACCGATCCCCCAAATATTTTTATGTTCATAATTTTAAAACAACAGATGATATGATGGTGTGAAATAAATGTACAGAGATTCTAGATAGCAGTGGAACAGGATGTTTCACAAAGGGAAATAAATTGGTATCAATTTGATAGTATAAACAGAGCGAGCTAAATAAATGAACGCAACGGATATAGTTATCAATCTGTTATAATAAAAGGATTGATTAAAATAATAATATTTCTAAATATATATATCAATATTTATTTTTAGTTCGAGTTTTGAGATTATGGTCTGATTACACTGGTAAATCACTTTTGCGTGATTTGCTACTTTTTACACATACCTTTTTGATATACATAATTAAAGTTTTGTCAGTAAATTCTAAGGATAAATTTAATATTTTAAGCCAAAGTGGCATTCGTCTTTTAAACTGATTCCTGTCGTGCTAGGTATATTGGTCAAACAGGAAGATCGTTTTACATTAGATTTGAAGAGCATTTAGCTCAAGCCAAATATAAATTCATTAAAATTAGAAATTAAACAATAAATGCTTGAAATTAGCCAATATAATTTTTTGTCTAATTACTATTATCTAACCTTTTGAATGATCAAACAACTTCTGTGTCATCACCATGATTATATTAATATATCCTTATATTTATGAATATATATATATTTTTTGAATAAATTGATATTGACCCTTTTTTTCTTTTGAATTTCAGGAAGTGCAGGAACACCCCTGACTGACCATTTCTTCTCATCGTTTTTGATTATCATTAAAATTTTATTAATTAACCCTTACCGCTCCGTTGGCGCCGCTACGGCGACATAGAGAATATTTAAACAACTCCGATGGCGCCGTAGCAGCGCCATAAACAATAGGAATAAGTTTTATGACTCACAAGATAAAAAAGTCCCATCGCAGGTATAAACATTTTGCTACTCAGTTGTGTACTATACCTGCTAGTGACACGCCGTACGTTTTGCTTTGTTTTGTACTCAAAACAATAACTACAAAGTTTTTTTTTGCGAATAATATTCCCCGCTTTAAAACGCTGGAACTACACCCATAAGAAGAGCAAAGGGTGGTGGACAGATCATCAAAGATAAACCTAACGTTGTCTTCAATTATACTAAATCCATGGGTGGGGTTGATCGTGCAGATCAGTATGCATCTTCGTATTGCTTCTTAAGAAAATCGTTGAAATGGTGGCGAAAACTCTTCTTTTGGGGAATGGAGATATGTTCAGTTAACTCGTATATTTTATATAAAGCAAAGAAGAAAAAGAATAATGAAAAACCTATGAGCCATTTAAAATTTATCAAAACTTTAGTGGATCAATTAGTGGGTGACTACAAAGATCTTTGAAAAAGGCCATCTATTTCCGCTCCATCAAAGAACAGAATTGATGGAAAACTTCATATTCTAAGGAAAGGTCCAAAGAGGGACTGTGTGGTCTGTTCAAATAGGTCAGTGAAAGGTGCTTCACTAGCAGACGTGAAACCAGCGAAATTAAAACGAAAGCGAAAAAAAAACCACATTAAATAATTATAAAAATTAGTGTCTTGCACCATTTTTTAATAACAAATTTATATGACAATAAATACATATTTCTTAACATAACCACAACTTTTTATTCATTCCCACACTGAAAAATATATTTTTTAAATTTTTTAAAAGTATACCAATTTTTTCTAATATTTTTTCATTATAATGCTTGGATTTTCTAAAATTTCATATGAAAAATGCCTGGAGTGGTAAGGGTTAATACATTATGTTCCATTAAGTATCAAAGTAAAGCTTAATTTAATAATAAAAATTTCCCACTCATTATTCTTCCCAATGAATCTTTCATGATTGTTCCGAGCTCTCACGGGATCATTGATTTATCTTAATGTTGCTTGTAAATTATTAATAAAAAAATTTTAGTGTTTCATTTTTAAATTAATTTCTTCCTATAAATTGTTTTCTTAGTTTTTGATCCCGTGGTTTCGTATAATTGCTAACTTTAACTCAAAATGTTGTATAAATAGACTTGTTTGTAATCGGTATCCTATCAGTTGACAATGCTTGCAGTGAGCGAAACCGGTCCTAATCATATAATATATTATGGAAATAAGCATTAAAAATTGTGTTTTTATTATTTAAAATACATGTGAATGATTTTGAAGATTCTGAAGTAGTGAACCTAGTGAACAACAATAAAGGATTTCACAAATCAATCAAGTGAAAAAATTGAAGACTGCTTGTGTTCTTTCTAGGTGATTAAAATGTCAACATATCCTATGTCCAGTGTTCCCTCTAAGCTGTGCGAATGTGTAACAGTGCGCACAAACCTTAAACCAATTAATTTAAATTATATAATGTAGTTATTTACAGGTATTATTGAAAATTAACTGTTTCGTTTAGTAGGTCTATATACCGTAGTGAAGTGCACAAAAATTTAAATTTTCTTTCAAAGTTGCACAGCCAATATTTTTTGTGCACACAGCCTTCTATAAAATAGAGGGAACACTGCCTTAAACTGACCAAATGATTGTGACATTCATTCTCAATGTTATAAGAATCGTCCCCATACCAAAGTTATAAAAAGAAAAATTACTAGAATTACCTACCCGAAAAGAATACTTAGCATTATCAGTTGATTTCCGCTGGGTTTCATAGTAAGTAGTAAATATTTCACCATAGCTGGTTAGTAATTAAAAAAAAAAAATTTGGTTAATGATTAGATTACATTCAGAAATATGTATCACGGGTTCGGGTTTAGCTATCAATGAGCTTGCGGTAACTGAAAGAATGATAAATTGCGGTAACACACAATTAGATATGGCGGAAATAAAATTCCAAATATAAAAGTTTGTGTTAATTAGGGAAAACTTCAATGATAATAATATAGTTGCGGTTAGAATTACATCACATCTAAGTATCCCAGCAGATTAAGTAAAAGCAAGGTCTATCATTTTTGTTCTTTTACTTTTTGCATAAAAAAAATTACACATCTGATCATTCTAAATTGAATATACTTTGTTTTTTAAATTGACTGGTTTTTATTATCTAATTTGTAATGAGCTAGTGATATAAATAGGAATAACGGTCAGCGAGTGGGTCGTGGAATATTGGTCAACATCGAGAACAGTGTCAGCAAAGAGATCAAAAAGTGAACTGTCAGCATCAATAGGCACTCCTATGGACTGAATTAACCTACTTAATGCCAACATCTCAAGAAAATTGACAACTAAAATTTATTCATTTAAAATATCACAAATGGATTGCTTGAATCTCCTGTAACGCCTCAACAACTCTTGTATTCCCGAGAGGAGACGGAGAGTTGGCAGACGGAGGCTTTGCCGGATAGACCAATGAAAACTGGCGGTCGGCGACAGATATAGGATATCGGAAGATGTAGGAATTTTTATAGGCTTTGTGTCAAAAAGTCAGGAACATCTATCATAAGAGAATTATTAATGATGTTTTTTTATTTTACTCAATATATATTATTTTTGGAAAGCTGTATATATAGTTTGTTTTTAGTAATTGGATAAGAAGTTAGCAGGAAAAAACTCCATTCATTTGAACACGAATTCATAAATCAAAGCATATGTTCAGATATTAGAAAATCATCTATGTATGATGATAACAAGTGAGAAAAAAACCTTTTATTTATATGAAACTATTTAAATTACTTTAACTTTTAATTGAACATTTCATTTGAAGAGTAAAAGTAGAGTAATGGCTGATGAAAATTCCACATTGTAACAAATGACACGTACCGAACCATTAATTGAGACGATTTTAGAAAACTATTTCTACTAGTGTTAGTTTCTCGTGTCAGAATCTGTCATTAAGAATTCTGGCAGCGTAATACTATGACCTAATCAAGCATTCATTATAATATGGTAATCAAACAAAAATATGCAAATGTGAGTGAAAGTAATGAATTGATATTACAAACATGTTTTTAAATAGTTTTTTCTTTATTCATCTGTTGTATGAATCAATTATAATTATTTTTATGTGGAAGTTTAATAAATTAACAGAAATAAGCCAATCAATTTTTCCTACACTTATTGGATGTCAAATAGAATAAAAAAAATTAGAGCTGATAAAAATTTAACTGTGAACCCACTTATAAGGTAAAGCTTGAAAACAGCCAATATTTTGACAACTTGCCATATTGGCTATAATTTATATCAGTGTTTCCATCGCTAAATAGTAAACCTGTAAAATCTAAACTTGTATGGGATTAACTGTTTTAAAAATATACAAAAAATAAAGTCAAAATATAAAAGAGGTCATTAAAAAATCTTATCTTTCTTCAATTTGTAAAGTTCTAGAAACAAATAATCCGTTCTTTATTAATTGTAAGTCAGTTAATCATTTTTGTGCACATTTCCTCTGGAGATATTCACTTTTGTAGCAAATTTAATAACCTACTTTTTTGAGAATAAAATTGTGAAAATAGTATTTAACAATGGGTTTAATATATTTGAATATTATGCTTTTCCAGTAGGAAGTGTCAACGTTTTAAAGTGAAAAAAAATATCAGTGATAGATTGCACATGTGTTAAACATAAACATATAATTATGAAATTAATTCATAACAAAACCAAATAGTTTGATTCACACAATAGAAAAATGATCTCATTGTCCAGATACATAAGGATGCAAATCAAGATAAAAGAATTTATCAATAATTCTGACACAAGCTTATGATAGCTTATCTATTTGCAAACAATAATAATTGATTTTCCTATTATTTGGTTGTTTGGAAAAAAGAAAAAATACTAGGAGTGTTGTTTGAACAATGAATGTCTGAGTGGATATATTTTTACACAGGTATGGCCAAACTAAGATATGGTACTCTGATAACCGCTGAAATTAAATGAACAGTTTATTACAACATTTATTGACTTCGGATTGATGTTTTCATGATGACGATTACCAAACCAAAGGATGTGATAGTTGGGGATGTCCCAAGACAAGTTTGTTTTGATTCTTTCAGTATCTAAAGTAAGTCTCCAACTTATACGAATTCTACTTACACGACATGAAAAAAAAGGAATAGTTTTTTGTTATTTATATATGCTTTGTATCATTATATTTTATTATGAGACAATTGTTATTATATTCAGAGCCAATTAACAGATTGATAAATATAGCATAATTTGCAGTTAATGGTGTTTATATTAAGTTTATAAATTATTAGTTTTTTTTCAGTTTAAGGGCATCAATTGTCAGAGATCCTGGAGTAGTAGTAGTGAGTTGTATAGATAGATGAGAGGAGTATACACACCTGAAGTAGTACTAACAATTCATTAAAAATGTGAGAATAGCAATCGATAATAGACCTCAATACTGGAAGTACTTAAAGGTTAACCCTTTTTTTTTGGGGACTTGCTAAAAGCACTAAGGAGTTTTTGAAGTTTTTTGTGTTTAAAATTTTTTTTGTAAATATGTAGTTTTTAAGGATTAATTTGTTTTTTCTTATTTTGCATTTGATATATTATAGTTTGGATAAAACAATAAATGAGTTTACACGATCGACCTAAAAAAAATAAGAAACATGAAATTTTCAATAATTTGCACAAATTTTTTAATTTTGTGATAAAAAGAGGTATTTTATGTAAAATATTTCACATACCTTTGATGCAGAATATTTTTTCGAACTACCGTCTATCAGTAAAAACACTAAAAAGTTTAGTTATTCGATACGTATTTTTATAGTCTAATAAACTAAAAATAATAAAAAGTCAACACTTGTGTTTTCCGATACATAATGGGTGAAGACCCTTTTCACACTCAGTACAAATTAGATTTGATCTTCTAATAGGCCCTTCCTTCTTTTTTGCTGCATACGACGCATTCTCTGAGATTTCGTCCTGGTAATTTTTTTAAAACCTCCAGATTCTCCAATCTCGTACTAGATCTTCTTTGGACTGGATTTTCTTTAGGTCTCCATTCATCTTCTATTGCCTCAATTATGGATGATGTAAATTCTAATCTTGTCATCTTTTTATCAGGCGTATTTTTTGTGTAAATAATGAATGCGTTTACCATCATTCTTTCAAAAATATGAAAAGTCACCTTTTTCCAATATTTCAATGTACGTCTTTCATCCAGGTATGTATATAACATTTGATCTGAAGTATCAACTCCTCCCAAATATTTATTACATCCGGTTTATTTGTCTCCCGATTACGTCTATTTATTGCAGTCATTCTTTTAGTCGATGCGTAGGAAGATGCAAGTATCACCGGTTGTTTTTGTGACTTATTTTCATGGTATCCGCAGATAATTGCACCTTTTTTTGTATAATATTTCGCTTCATCAATTTTAAATTTTGTTTTTAGTAAGTCTGGTGGCATTCCTTTTCTGTTGCGTCTAACCGTACCGGTGTAATATGTATCATTTGATATCAAATAATTGAGCAAAGGGATGCTTGTAAATAAATTGTCTGCAACTACATGACAACTTTTATTCAGGTAACATCCGATTTTTAGCAATGTTGTTACAACGACATGAGCCAGTCCATTTTTTTTTACAACTGCTGCATTATTTTTGTCCTTTTTACCACGATAACAAAAAAATGCCAAGCAGTAATTTGTTACAGCGTCACAAATCATCCAAAACTTGATTCCCCACTTGTGGTGCTTCTTGTTTCTCAAATATTGAGATATTGCAGAATGATTTTTGGTTCCTACAAGTGATTCATCAACACTTAGATGTTTTTCGGGAATATAATGTCGGAAAATTCGGTTTGCATGCTGCACAATTGGGTCAAATTTTGCGCATGGATCATATTTCGGATGATTTGTAGGAAAAAGTTTGTTGTTGTCCACTAGGTGAAAAAATTTAAAAATGATCAAAAACCTTTCTCTTGAGAACATCATACCAAACCATGGTATTTTTCGCGAATTATTCGCCCAATAAGAATGCATAGTTGGTCGTCGCGTTATTCCCATTTCAAAAATTATGGCAATGAAAGCACGCATTTCTCCTACAGTCACAGATTTCCATTTTGCTGTTGATGTTGGCGTAAAATTAAAAAATGCATTGGCATATCGATTGGTTTCTGTGACAATTAAATTCCAACAACCGCCCGAAGTAAACTGAAGAATAAATATCGTGTATACATAACTGAAAAGAATTTCTCCTTCAACTTGAAAGGCCATAAATTAAAAGAAATTCCAGTAAATACATATGTCCAGTGGCGGGTTATCCATAAGAACTTCAGACTTGCAGTATCTTTAGAAAAACAAAATAACCCACGAAATTTCCAATCAATTTCACATAAAACACAGGTGATTTATTTATGATGAACAAATTATTGATAAAAATATTTTTTTATAAATATAAAAGTTTTTTTCATTCAGGGAGTGAAGTAAATTAAGAATTTCAATGGACGGGTTGCCAATGTATGCAAGAGTTTTTTTTTCTATTGACGCTTACGTGTGTTGAGCAAATAATAATAAGATTGTGTATACAAGTGTAACGAATTTTATGATCTTTCTGTTAAAAAAGTGATGAATGGAATTTTAAAAGGGGTAGATATTTGTGCCATTTCCTATTGTTCGCAAGTGCCCTCCATATTTCTTGAATCCACGATAACAAAAAAAAGACATTTTTTCTAAGAAGTATATTCTATTTCTATGCCCGATTCGATATGAAATACATGTATTATATGTATTATGTATTATAAGATTGCATAACATATCTGTTATTCAATAAATACTCGGTGAAATATAAGCGCGTCACTAACGTATGTTCACAATGTTGTTTTATCATTAAAAAAAATATTTTTGGGTCAATAAATTTGTGGATTCGATTTAGTCAATCCTAAGAACTTATATGATCCACATCATTCATAAATTTTAATAAAACATGTGTTAAAACACTTCGAGTTACGCTTCAGTGGAACATGGTTTTCGCAGCGCGACAGCGCTTGCCTGTCGATTTCGCATAAGTACCAAGCAGCGCGATTGCGCTGCT